>CM064879.1:60260862-60357764 GCA_003313485.2 Penstemon barbatus | reverse complement strand
CTGACAGACGAGTGATCTGTTATCTGATATTACTAGAGAATGCCAATAGCTAGTAATCTTCCTCTGCTGTTTGTCAATCCAGCAAGATAAAATAATCTTCAGTCTTCAAGAATTAAGAACAGATCTTCAGATAATATAACTTCCACTAACTGACATTAACAAATTTCATCTTTAGAACAGAAGTACCGCTAGTCTTACACGTTCCCCCTGTCTTTAAGAATCCATAAGCTAACTAGTCTGTTGAAAGTTAATCCTTGAATAAAATAGTGAATGACCAAGCTGTTGACCTTCAGTCTTCTGATGAGTTCCCCCTCAGCTTATGCATCCAAATTAAGTAGTCCTAACTCAGCTCTTAGAGTTGAGAACCTTGCTTCACTTAGAGGTTTAGTGAAGATGTCAGCAATCTGATTATCAGTATGAACATACTCTATCATAACATTGCCTTTTTCCACATGATCTCTAATGAAGTGATGCTTGATCTCTATATGTTTAGTCCTTGAATGACTTGTAGTGTTCTGAGTAAGTGAAATTGCACTTGTATTGTCACAGTTGATTGGAATTCCACTGATCTTGATGTTGTAGTCTTCTAGTTGATGCTTCAACCAAAGTATCTGTGCACAGCAAGCTCCAGCAGCTATATATTCAGCCTCAGCAGTAGATATAGAGACTGAAGTCTGTTTCTTACTCATCCATGAGATCAGACGACTACCTAAGAACTGACAAGCACCTGTTGTGCTTTTTCTGTCAATCTTGCAGCCAGCAAGGTCTGAATCTGAATAACCAATAAGCTCAAATCCAGATTCTCTAGGATACCATAATCCCAATTCTTGAGTGCCTTTAACATATTTCAGTATCCTCTTGGCAGCTAAGAGATGAGATTCCTTGGGGTTTGATTGAAATCTTGCACAGACTCCAACTGAATACATTATGTCAGGTCTGCTTGCTGTTAGATATAACAGTGACCCTATAATGCCTCTATATTTGGTTATGTCCACGGATTTGCCATCTTCATCTTTATCCAAGCGAAGACTTGTAGACATAGGAATGGTAGCAGTAGAGCTAGTTTCCATACCAAACTTCTTGAACAGATCTCTTGTGTATTTAGCTTGGCTGATGAATATTCCATCAGGCAACTGTCTAACTTGCAATCAAAGAAAATAATTAAGTTCACCCATCATGCTCATTTCAAACTTATTCTGCATCAGCTTGGAGAACTTATCACACATCTGTTGATTAGTTGAACCAAAAATAATATCGTCCACATATATTTGCACAAGTAATATATGATTTTCCCATTCAATTGTGAACAAGGTTTTATCTACCTTACCTTTTCGAAATCCTTTAATTAAAAGAAAATCAGATAGGGTATCATACCATGCTCTTGGAGCCTGTTTCAGTCCATAGAGGGCTTTCTTCAGACGATATACCTTGTCCTCTTCTTGATAGACTTCAAATCCAGGAGGTTGTTCAACATATACCTCTTCTTGCAATTCTCCATTGAGAAAAGCAGACTTCACATCCATCTGATAGACAGTGAAGTTCTTGTAAGCAGCATATGCAAGAAACAGTCTGATTGCTTCAAGTCTTGCTACTGGTGCAAAAGTCTCATCAAAGTCAATTCCTTCTTCTTGACAATAACCCTTGGCCACTAGTCTTGCTTTGTTTCTGGTAACAATACCATCTTCATTCATCTTATTTCTGAAAACCCACTTAGTGCCAATTACCCTTTGATGACTTGGTCTAGGAACTAAGTACCAGACTTCATTCCTTTCAAATTGATTCAACTCTTCTTGCATAGCTTCTATCCAGAAGGAATCATTGAGAGCTTCTTCAATTTGCTTAGGCTCTATTTGAGATAGAAAAGTGACAAACATAGCATCTTGTGCAGCAGCTCTTCTTGTTTTCACTCTATCTAATGGATCACCAATCACCAACTCTGGTGGATGATTTCTGAGCCATCTGAGATCAGGTTGCAGGTCTGAATGTTGTCCTCTGTTTTGATCTTGCAACACTACTGTTGGAGTTGCAGTAGTAGTCTGTTGAACATTTGCAGTCTGTTGAACAGTCTCTGGTCTGTCAGCTGTTTGCAACTCGTCTGTTAGACAATCAGCACTGTGATTTTGAACAGCACATGAGTTATCAGCTGAATTTAGATTAGGTAGTATGATGGGAACATATTCTTCTTTTCTTCCAATGTCTAACTTCTGTAAATCAGTAGACAGTTCTTGGTTAACACTTTGATTCTTTTCAGAAGATTGACTTGGCTCATCAAATACTACATGGATAGATTCTTCTATTAGTAATGTTCTTTTATTGAAAACTCTATAAGCCTTACTAACAGATGAGTATCCTACAAAAATAGCTTCATCAGCCTTTTCTGCAAATGCAGTAAGGTGATTTTTCCCATTGTTCAATACAAAACATTTACAACCAAAAATCTTAAAGTAATGAATGTTTGGTTTCCTGTTGTTCCAAACTTCATATGGAGTCTTGTTCTGATTTTTGTTGATCATACATCTGTTCTGGGTAAAGCATGCTGTATTTGTTGCTTCTGCCCAAAATCTCTGTGGCAGCTTAGCTTCAGCTATCATGGTTCTGACAGCTTCCTTCAGTGTTCTGTTTCTCCTTTCAGCAACACCATTCTGTTGAGGGGTTCTGGCAGCAGAGTACTCATGATGTATTCCTTTGATATTACAATACTCTTCAACAGTAGAGTTTGTAAACTCTGTCCCTCTATCTGATCTGATCTTCAATATTTTAATACTCTTCTCATTCTGGATCAGTTCCATCAGATTAGTAAGATGTTCCTTGGTTTCACTTTTCTTCTTCATGAAAATCACCCAAGTATATCTTGAATAATCATCCACAACAGCTAGGTAGTATTTCTTTCCACCATTGCTGACTGGATCAATGGGTCCAAATAAGTCCATGTGTAGCAGCTCCAAGATTCTCTCAGAAGATTGGTGCTTCTTGCTTTTGAATGATGACTTGATTTGTTTACCCTTCTGACAGGCGTCACAGAGCTTGTCTTTGCTCATGACTGTTTTTGGAATTCCTTCTACCAAATCATTCTTGATTAATCTGTTAATGGTCTTGAAGTTTAAGTGATTCATCCTTTTGTGCCATAGCCAACTAACTTCACTTGGTGCAGATGCTACCAAACAAATACTTGAATTCTTGTCAGCTGAATTCCAGTCGACTATGTAGACATTCCCTTGTCGTCTTCCAGATAAAATTACCTTCTTTGTACCAATCTGTTCAACAAAGCACTTATCTGTTGAGAAGAAGACTGAATATCCCTTGTCACAAAATTGACTTATGCTTAACATATTATATTTGAGGCCTTTGACATATGAGACGTCAGATATCTCTATGTTTCCTCTGATTAGCCTTCCTTTAGCTTTAATCTTGCCTTCTTTGCTGTCTCCAAATGTAACACTTGGACCATCCACAGCAACTGCATCTGTCAGCTCATGTATGTTTCCACACATGTGTCTTGAACATCCACTGTCCAAGTACCAAATCTTCTCTACTTTACTCCTACTCCTAATCCTAACCTACAAAACAAAAATAAAATTGTTTTAGGTACCCTTATTGAGAGGGTCCTGAAGGATTAGTTTCACCTTTGACAACTCAAGATGTTGATGTCTTAGGCTTCTTAGGCTTCTGAGTTTTGACAGGAGCATGAACAGTTTCATTTTTATCATAATTAGCAGATAAGTTATGTTGATGATCAGTATGATAAGAATAGTGTTCATAAGCAGGGTAAGGTGCATGATAAGTAGGATATGCATGCATTGGATAAGCAGGGTAAGGTGCATAGTAACCTGGAAATTGAGGTGCATGATACATAGGATGATATGCAGCAGGTTGCACATAATATGACTCATTTCCATACCAAGCATTTTGATTTTTCTTGTTCTTATGCTTCTTTGGTTTACTAACAGTTTGCTCATTAACAGACGACTTAGTTTTCTCACTAGTCTGATTAGTCTTAACCTTATCAGAAGACTTCCTAGGACTCTTCTGTTTGGGTTTACTAGTCTGTTTTCCTACACTAGGCTCTTTGCTCTTTTTAGCCTTAGGAGATTTCTTCTCCTTTAATACTTTCTCAGATGAGGTAGGTTTAGAAGTTTGAACATACAAAATGACCTTACTATTGTCAGCAGAAATGAATTTTTCAGTATGGTTCAATTCTAGTTTATCCTTTTCTAAAGGTGTCTCCTGTTTACTAGATGTAGGCATGGATGCAACAGTTGACTTATCATGAGACTCGATAATTTTCTCAAGTTCCATGATTTTTCCTTTATAGACCTCACATTCAGCTTTCAGAGATTCATGCTCTTGCTCAAGCTGTTTATACTCAGCTGATTCTTTAGGCTTTTCAGCTTTAAGTTTCAGTGAGTTATTTTGCTCTTTTAGCAAGCTCATCTCTTCCTTAAGCTTAACAAATTCTCCAGCAATAGTAGTATTATTTAACATCATTTGCTCTAGAGAATCAAACAGTTCATTATTTGGAGGAGTTACCTCATCCTCAGAGTCATCAGAGTCCTTTGCCATCAGGCACAGGAGAGCAGGTTTTTCTTCATCAGAAGATTCTTCATCAGATGAGTCTGAATCTGAATCAGATGAGTAGACAGCAGTCAGCTTTTCTGCTTCAACCATCATTGCTTTTCCTCTCTGATGCTTTCTTTCTTTTCTCACTTTCTTCTCCTCTTCAGTGTACTTTTCTGCTTTTGGATATGGGCAGTCTTTGATGAAGTGTCCCAATTTTCTGCAGTTGTAACACATTAGTTTTGATTTATAATCATCTTTATCTTGAGAAGAAAAGTTAGGTTTAGAAGTAGAAGCATTGTTGTATTTGTTCTTCATTTTTCTTTTGTAGAACTTCTTAAAATTATTCATCAACAGTGCAACATCTCCAGCTGTGTACTCCTTCTTGTTGAGTAGAGTGGCTTCATTAGATGAATCCACTTCTTTGCTTTTCTGTGCTGGTCTTCTGGTGTTTTCAGCAGCAACAAGTGCAGCTGTGGGTCCCGAAGTTGAGGTTTCTTCAATTCCCATTCTAGGCAGTTTATACTCGAATGCCTTGAGTACAGAAAACAGCTCAGTAAGAGAGATTTTTCCCAAATCCCTTGATTCTTCCATTGCTGTAACTTTCGTGTTGAACTTTGGGGGTAGGGCCTTTAGTACTCTGACAGTGATCTCTTTGTCAGTGAAGGTCTTTCCCAACTTTAAAACTTCATTCAGAGTCCTGGTGAATCTGGTATCCATCTGATCAATGGTTTCTCCAGACTTCATCTTGAAGTTGTCAAGTTTCTCCAAGGCAACAGTGAGCTGATGCTCTTTAATAGCATCATTGCCTTCGCTCATATCTCTGACTTTGTCCCACATCTCCTTTGCAGTTTTGCAATGTTTGACCTTGTCAAACCGATCATTATCCAGGGCTTTAGTCATGATGAATCTCCCAACTTTATCTAGATTGTAAAGCTTTATTTCCTCTGGAGTCATCTCATGAAGGTCTTTTTCCACAACCGTATCCACTTCATTGATCTTTATGGTCTTTGTGAATCTGAATGGACCTTTAATGATACATGTGTACATGTTATCATTATAAGCAGCAAGGAAAATCTCCATTCTGATTTTCCAGTCCTCAAAGGACATACCAGCAATGTGGGGAACATGGCTGATACAATCCATTTTTCAAAAAATTTTGATTTTTCAAAAAGATGCTCTTTTGAAAAAGTTTTGAAAACCTTTGAAAAACACTTGGATCAAGCTCGTTGATCAGGCAGCTGATTCAAATGAACCACCTACTCTGATACCACTTGTTGGTCCCAAGTGGTCAGATGAGGTCTAGAGAGGGGGGGTGAATAGACCGCTGAAAATTTTTGAACTTAAAAACTTTTTAGTCTTCTGTCAGCAGACTAAGCTGATGAAGAACAGTAAGCAGACTCAGCTGATCGTGAACAAATCTTGATCAGTAGACTGACCACTCTTCTTACGAATACTTAGCTGTTTTTCAGCAAAACAGTTTTTCAAGAGTATACTTGCAGCGGATTGTTTTAAAGTGTCTTTCACAAGTAGACTAAGTTCTTAAAAGATTTTATCCCCAGTTTTACAAACTCCTTTTAAAAATCTTTTAGATAATTCAAAGTGTTTAAATATGCAACTTTAAATATGCAAGAAAACTTGAATGCAAGATAACACAAAGAATTTTTATAGTGGTTATATGGATAAAAATCCTTTAGTCCACTCTTCCAGATCACTCAGATTCTGGGTTATACTATAATCACAAAGATTACAATATTTCTCCACTTATACCTAGACAACTAATGAAAAGGCTATAAGCTCACAATAGGAATTCACAAAGAAAACCTATCCTCTAAAGTAGAATCACTCACAAAGATGGATTCTCACTTCGCACAACACTCAGCTATTACAAAATCACTCAGATAATGTTTTTCTGTTTTCTTCAACTGGGTTTCTGTCAACAGATGACTTCCACCAGACGAGTGAGCTATTCGAGCTTTTGAGACTTAGAAAAATTTCTGCTTCAAAATCGAAATCTCTGATTGTTGTTGTGTCTCTCTCTTCGAACTTTGCTCTATTTATACTTGGATTTGAATTTATGACCGTTGAAGCAAATCAAGTCTTCAAATCCATCCTTCAGCTCTTTTGAAACGGCTCCCTGCAGCAATCCGTACACTGTACAGTACTTTTCTGTCCATCACATTTAATGCTGCATTAAATGCACTCTGCTGATACGAGAATATCTTCAATCATTTGCCATTACTACCCTTCTCTTCCAGCATTTATTACGCCAAGTGCATTTATTACCGTTGAACTGATCTCATGATCTCTTCCACTCTGCTGATCGAAGCAACCCTTCTGATAGGTACTCTGCTGATCAAATACTGAACTAATCTGATTTGACTCGGCTAATGACCTACCCTTCTGTTTGCTGTTTCAGCAAGATATCACTAGTCTTCTGGTCTTTGAACTCTTCTGATATCTTCTTTACTTGTTCAAAGATCCTTCCAAGGGAACTAAGCTTTCCATACTTAGCTGATTATGATGTTTTGGAAATCATCAAAACCATCCCTTAATTTCTGACTTCTTTTATCTTCATCTTCATCCAACAGAGCATTTAATTGCTCGTTAATTAAATCACGAAAGTCGTGGGCCTGCTGCCAGTTGATGGTGAACCCAGAGGGTCACACACAATACAATTGGACGGTGACTGTCTTAAAGGAAAAGCAAGTGATTTAAAGTTGTTAAATCAAAGTAATTGAATTATGGTATTAATTCAATTGGAGAATATTAATTAGATATCTAATTAATTAATGTTCAATTAATTAATTAGAGTTATCTGATTAATTATGAAATTAATTAAAGTAGTTAATTAATTGGAAGAATAAATAATTAACCAATTTTAGGATTGGATAATTATGTGGGTTGATTTTGCAATTAACTAAAATAGGGGTAGGGGGCGATTTTTGTTAAAAGAAGAAAAGGAGTTCTTACTAGGAGAGCAAGTTAGAAGAGATCTATCAAATCTCACATTCCTAACTTGATAAGGAATGAAGATTTGATAGACAAGGGAAGGAGATATCTTTTTAGAGAAGGACTCTTCTCTTATAAATACTCCTTCTCTTCTCTTCATTAAGAGAGGTTATATTTTTGAGAGAAGCACAATAACCTAAAACTTTGAGAGAAAATTATCTTTGCTGAAAATTAAGAGAGAAATAGATTTTTGCATAAGAGAGAAAATCAGTTTTTGCACAAGTATTATTAACTACAAAATCGCCCCAAAAGTTTTCGCCCCAAACCCAAGTCGCCCGAACCCAGCTCGGCCGAACCGAACCCTGAGCTGGCCGAACCCAACCTGGTCGAGCCCTGGTCCAATCACACAAGTTCTGTGATTCGTTTCTTCCATCTGTGTCTCCCAATCCAGATCCAGATCTAAAGTCCAGATCCAGATCTACAATCCTTTGCTGACAAACCTGCGAGATCCAGTTCTGAGCCTAAGACTTGTAGGCGTCACTACAATCCAGTTGATGTGGACTAAACTTTGGAGGTGAGACACATGGATCACTCAAGCTGTGGATCGAACCAAACACATGGAGGAAACCACCACAAATCCGTGGTGAGGTAAATTGCGATTAAACCCCCTATGTTTAATTAAGTGTTTGATTCATGCTTTTCGTATAAATAACTGTGGAGAAAGATTTATGGGACATATAGGGATCTCGAAAATTTTTTAAATTCCGCACTTTGTTGTATTGACAATCGAGCCCCTAGATAGAATATCCCAACAGTGGTATCAGAGCCAACTCCATACGTTTTTATACGAAAAGGCCTGAACATAATTTGTTTTCACTGCATATGCTTGATTGTATGTATGAGAACGCGTGATAATTATGTTCTAGTGATTGATTCTTGCTTGTTATGACTGGATCTATGATTGGATATAATTGCCTTTTAAGATATGCGGCGAATTTATAGTATTTCGAAAAATCAGGACTCTTTGTGCAAATAATCGCATATCTCAAAAATTAGGGCTGAAAATTAATTTTTCTGTTTCTGGAATTTTTTGAAAAATCTGGGCTGTTTATGAAAATTAGATCGCACGGGTTTTTGGGGCTGTTTTGCAATTTCCAAAAATTCAAGGACTGTTTTGTAATTTCCGAAAGTTCAGGGGTCAGTTTGCAAATTCGAAAATTTTGTGGATTTCAAAATTTTATTTTCTGGTCCTTCTGTCCGAAAACTGTTTTGGGGGTAATTTGTAACTTTCAAAAGTTTTGGGGTCAAAAGTGCAATTTTCGAAAGTATAGGGGCCGAACTGGAATTTTCAAAAGTTGAAAAATCAGAATCTTAATTTGAGGCAGAAAACTTGTTTTAATTTATCCGAGAATTTATTTGTCATAATTAGTAGTGACTAAAAAGCAAGAATCATAGGAAGTTAGTTTTAAAAGGTAGTTTTAAAATTAAGAAAGAAATACATAAAAGTCGTTTGCATGTTTCTTGCTCTACGTGAACTGTTTACGTGGGTTTCGATCGCGCCGAGCCTTGACCTTAGGTTAGATGTGATTGGTTTAATTTAATGCATGGTTTTTATTGGGCCTGCGAGCCTGTTATTATTTTTTGGGCCACTTTGAGCCTTTGTAATAGAATAGGGCTTTACTGCTTTCCTAGTCTAGGATGGAGGCCCGTTTACAAGCAAGGTGGGAGCCCAAGAAGAATTGAAGGCCATGTATGCATGGTACATTGTGTAATAGCATAGGTCCTTTGAGAACCCTTTAGATTGACCAATAGGGCCAACATCATTGGCTCGATGATGGCCTGCATAGGAGGCTCCCGATCGAAAACATATTGTGGTAGTATGCATGCTAGGCTTGTATGACTTTTATTTATTAGTCAATTTATGATTGCTTGTGTTTGCGCGCTAGAATCTAGATCGTAAATAAAAGATAAAGCATAATTGAAGCGGTGAGATCTCGAGGAGAGTTTCCTTAAACTTTCAAAACCGAAAATTCCCCTCTCGAATAAATATTAAGTCATATTGGGTTAAATATAAAATGAGGTTTTATAAAATCCAAGCCTTCCATTAATAGGGACTAGTGTATGTTGTTTACTTATCGATAGAGGTGATCCAGAGTCTGGCACCCGAGTCGAAGAAAGGGGCAATGCACGAAATTCCTTGATTCTAGTTTTGATAAAACTTGACAAGGGTAGGGACTGGTCGGGACGTGAAGATCGACCGATAACTAGTTACGGAGAATTCATGACCGGGCCCGTTGCTTATCATGATTAATGGGTTAGACTTAACGCGTAGTAACATTTATGATGTAGCAGTGCTAGATAAATGCGAAAAACGAGGCAAAATAGCTTGAAGGTTGTGTAGTAGACACAATTGGTAAAATGTATACCTACCTAGGGAATTAATTGTATGGCCACGAGTCGTGGGTGCAACTAATTGCTGTTGGGACGTCAAGACCTACTAGGAAATAGATTTTTCCCGAAACTAGAAGGGGTTATTGTTTCGATAAAATAGTGGTAGAACTTTTTCGATAAAAAGTCCAAATTTCGTTAATTATAAGTGTTAATATTAAACCTGTCTGCTTATAGTTGTCTGTTTTATTGTTAGCCATTTACCGTCCACTATTCATTTCAAACAATGCTTAGTGCGTATTACAAACGAACCAACTTTGGGGTCCATTATGCGCAATCGCCTTCACGAGACAAGCATGGCTGAGTTTGACAATGTTAGAGAATATTGTTCTTACTTAACCAAAATATTCAAACGAATCAAAAAGTTTGGAGCTCAATTGTCTTTAGAAGATGAGATAGAAATTACTCTCAATGGCTTGTCTGACATCTTCACTCATTTCATGCAACATTGTATTATTCCGCCTGATGGAATTAAAACAAAACACTTGCATGAGTTATTAGATAAATATGAGGAAGTTCATTTGCAAGGATGGGGTCTATACGAAAGGGATTGCCACATGTGTAAGTACGAAAAGAAATTAAGGAGGCTTGCTGAAAAGAAATTCCTGAATAGACTTAACAATGGTATGACTTAAAGTTATACACCTGTTGATTCTTTTGATGTAAGACATCTGATAAACTTTCATTTCTGTAAAAGAGTTTACAGCGGATGAAACAATTCCCTCTCCAACTGCAAGGAGGAAATTCCTTGAAAGGAAAATGCAAGCAGCGCAGAGAGAGTTGAGGGAAAACGAATTCAGGGACTGGGTCAAGGAAGAACTAAACCTAGACATTCCTTTTTAGAAGAAGTTTTACGTATTAGCATAAGTTTCTAGTTTTAGTTTATTTTGAGTATTATTTCGAATTTTGTACAAAACCTTATTGCTTTACCATTGAGAATGGAATTTATTTAATTAGAGCGATTTGACTTTGTGCAAATGTTGATGTTTTGAAACATAGAAATAAACAATGATAAACAAATCAAAACTTCGAAGACTATATGCTGAATCGAAAAACATGGATAATCGTTCACTGAAATGTTTATTTTGGACATTCTTCCTAAAGAAAGATTCAAAAGGAAAGTTTTTGTCTACTGTTCTTGAAATAAGGAACTTGGATAAAATTCCGAACTTTCAAATCTTGTCTTAAAGGAATAATAACCGAAATAAAGGATTGCAAGGCATTCCAAACATTTCAAATCAATTAGAACTAAAAGCACTAGTTCAAAAGGATACTACTTCATATATACTCGCGATTTTCAATCGTCAAAGTATATTTGTACATTGTAGAAGTACAATTCTGAAACTATTGAAGTAATTCAATAGACGTTTTGGAAATGAAGTAATTAGATGCATTATGTCAAAAGCAATTTGATCTAATCAAACTAGCTGAAACATAAGCAACTAAATCCTCGATTATCTAAAGGAGAATAGAATTCTAACAAAGCAAATCCAAGAAGAAGATCGAACTTTGATAAAATTTGGTTCGACTCTCGACTTTGATCTTGCCAAATTCCTATATTCACATTAGGGGATAGCCTCCCCTGACTCTTCAAAAAATTACTTGGTCTAGTATTTTTCGAAGTAAGTTCTTACACTGCCATGTCATTTAAGACATAACAACACACCCTTATATGAGAAATTAGATGGTAGATCTGATTCATATAAAGTTTGTGGGGTATCCGACGAAATCCATTGGATACCTGTTCTACGACAAAGAGAAACGAAAGTGTCTCGTAAGAAGCTTGTTCCTCTGTTGACAAAACTCTTGTCAAAGGAAATAAGAACGTCATAGAACTTGATGAAGTCCAAGAAACTGGACCCATCCCCACAAACAGTGGGAGTAAACCCCGGAACCTACTGAACCGATCCATGCACAAATTAGTAATCTAATCAAATTCGTAAGGAACTCAAAATTCCATTTTACGAAATTGAGAAACTGGATTCTAATCCAAGATTACAAAAGAACTAAGGGATATGGCATGAAGCCATAAGATTCAAAGTGGAAACTTTGACTCACCTAATGGCGATAGGTCACTCCTCAAAAGTCCTTCTAGGACCGATGAAAGTACCTTCTCCGTTTGACTACGTCAAAAATCCATTTCGAAACTATTAGCCATAGAAAGGTAGTTTTCACTACCGAAGAATGACTGTTGGATATGAATCCTGCATCTCACAATTGAAAATTGATGAGAAGATCTCTATTCAAATCCAAAGGTCAATCTATGACTTTTTCCTGAACATGGAACATGCAACTTGATAAGTCAATCAAGTATGTTGAAGTTGTCAAAAGGCATATGGATTCCAAATGTGCAAAAGGATCAGTGGGAGCAGTTAAATTCGCAACGAACGAGATGTTGATCTACACATCAAGTACGATATAAGAATATCAGAGAAGCACAGACGAAAGCGTGTTATTCATGCAATTTTCCATGATAAGATTTGGGAACCACATCTCACGTACTGGCAATACGTACTTATGGAGATAAAAGCGAAGTAGATGTTGCAATTCACCAAATCAAAGTACAAAGACTGTATATTGATTAAATTCAATATGGAAGAATCCAAGAAAGGATTAGTTCCAAAGAGACAAAATTTCTCTTACTTATTTAATGAGCCCTAAATTTAATAAATAAAGAAATAAATGTCTCAAGAAACCTTATGCTTTAGCATTTGGATTGCATGTAGCATGCAAAGTCTTGTACTAGACCTGACACATCAAAATGCTCTGATCATTCAAGAGCTACTGATAGTCGAACACCAGTAAAGGACACTGGACTACCATTAAAGCAATCCTCGAAGATAATTAAAGGATATAATGCTGGTCTGTGGTAGTAGTGGAGAATTGAAAACTCGAAGGATTTAAAGTTTCGAGATTTCCAGTCTGAAGTGGATGATTTATTCTGTCTCGATGGAGCGAAGGTAAATTGGAAGAAATTCCAATAGTATACCATTGCCGACTCAATCAGAATAATAGCACCATTGTGATGCTGCACAAGAGAAAGTGTTTAGATGAGAAACATTCGTCCAATGATTGGATGAATTACCTAGCATGGCAAAAGCCTGTCATAATCTTAACTGATTTAAACAAGGCAATTGCTCAATGAAAGGGCAACGAGATCTCACCGATAATCTGAACACAATATCATATGATTGAACAAGTCATAAGATAACTGAGACGCGCAAAAGTACTACGTTATCTCAACAAAGACAAACTTAGCAGATCCACTAATTAAGTTCTTTCACAAATGGTTCGAGGGACATCTTGGTATAGATGGGTCTTAGAAATGTTGTGATTGGCTTTAGGGCAAGTGGGAGATTGATAGAGTAGTGCCCAGCAAGCCAATATTAATTAGCTTGTTGAAGTACTATTTTCTTGTGGTTTATAATTAATACACCCGTTCATTCATAGTACGTGAAATTGAACAATGGCCAACTTCATCTCTCGCGAACTTATCTAAGCGATTAGATGAAATCCTAAGGTCACAATAGACTATGGGACGATTCACTTCAGTACTGAGTGCAATCATGAAACAGTCTCAAAGGTCGTGATCTTAAAACCGTTCCAAGTCATAGATTCCGAACGAGACGGGGTATCATAGGAATCGCCAAGACTTGTACAAGTATGCATGATTCACATGGAGTGAATTTGTAGCGTTTCATGAGCAAGGCATTTGAGGCCAGTGCATATGAGTAGGTGGTTCAATGGAGGATTGAATGCATCGAACGACCCGAACAGAGAAACCCATTGTGGAAGCGCATGACGCATATCGGTGATGGGATGTTTCTCAAGGCTTATAATAGTGTACGATTTAGTCCTTAGACTTGAGGTGCTAGGGCGAATTCGGTGCACAAGTGTGCGTACTTAGATTTAGGTACTGGTCACGTAGCCTGGCCAGAAAGTGCCTAAGTTAGGTGCGTACATGACTGTACGCGAGTGGTTAGTACTAAGAAAGGATCTATCGACTCATCCTGATAAGATGAGAGAATTTCCTGTACGTTCTTCGATAATATGTTCCTAGAAATCCATGGCCATGGTTGGTGACGAATTTGGAAGGTATTTCCAAATTTAGCAGTCACACCGGAATTATTATCCAGAATTAGAAAGTACAGTATCGAGATAATTAGAGGTGCCGATCAATTCACATACCCTAGGTCTCGATCGGGAAATCATCGTATAAGGACCGTATGTACATGGCAATTATAAGAGGTGAGGTTCACAATAATCAATTCACCTTTGATTGAGCTTCATGGGCTTGTGGCTAGACATCGACCATGAAGTGTAGGTACTCCTATATTAATAGGGAAATTAATTCTAGGAGTGGTCAATTAAAAGTTGTTTAATTGATCGGAGCATTTAATTGCTCGTTAATTAAATCACGAAAGTCGTGGGCCTGCTGCCAGTTGATGGTGAACCCAGAGGGTCACACACAATACAATTGGATGGTGACTGTCTTAAAGGAAAAGCAAGTGATTTAAAGTTGTTAAATCAAAGTAATTGAATTATGGTATTAATTCAATTGGAGAATATTAATTAGATATCTAATTAATTAATGTTCAATTAATTAATTAGAGTTATCTGATTAATTATGAAATTAATTAAAGTAGTTAATTAATTGGAAGAATAAATAATTAACCAATTTTAGGATTGGATAATTATGTGGGTTGATTTTGCAATTAACTAAAATAGGGGTAGGGGCGATTTTTGTTAAAAGAAGAAAAGGAGTTTTTACTTGGAGAGCAAGTTAGAAGAGATCTATCAAATCTCACATTCCTAACTTGATAAGGAATGAAGATTTGATAGACAAGGGAAGGAGATATCTTTTTAGAGAAGGACTCTTCTTTTATAAATACTCCTTCTCTTCTCTTCATTAAGAGAGGTTAGATTTTTGGGAGAAGCACAAAAACCTAAAACTTTGAGAGAAAGTTATCTTTGCTGAAAATTAAGAGAGAAATCGATTTTTGCATAAGAGAGAAAATCAGTTTTTGCACAAGTATTATTAACTACAAAATCGCCCCAAAAGTTTTCGCCCCAAACCCAAGTCGGCCGAACCGCCCTGAGCTGGCCGAACCCAACCTGGTCGAGCCCTGGTCCGATCACACAAGTCCTGTGATTCGTTTCTTCCATCTGTGTCTCCCAATCCAGATCCAGATCTACAATCCTTTGCTGACAAACCTGCGAGATCCAGTTCTGAGCCTAAGACTTGTAGGCGTCACTACAATCCAGTTGGTGTGGACTAAACTTTGGAGGTGAGACACATGGATCACTCAAGCTGTGGATCGAACCAAACACATGGAGGAAACCACCAAAAATCCGTGGTGAGGTAAATTGCGATTAAACCCCCTATGTTTAATTAAGTGTTTGATTCATGCTTTTCGTATAAATAACTGTGGAGAAAGATTTATGGGACATATAGGGATCTCGAAATTTTTTTAAATTCCGCACTTTGTTGTATTGACAATCGAGCCCCTAGATAGAATATCCCAACAATGGCATAGTAAAAAACAAAACTCTGTTGCACTTTCAACCGCTGAAGCGGAATATGTTGCATTATGTAATTGTTGTGCTCAAATTATTTGGATGAAAAGATATTTGCGTGATTTTGGTTTATTGTTTGAGAATGTGGAAATCTTATGTGATAATTCTAGTGCTATTAGTATTACTAAGAAACATGTTCAACATTCTCGTACTAAGCATATATATATTAAATATTATTTTATACGTGACAATGTGCAAAGAGGAAATATTTGTGTTAATTTTGTGAACTCTAAAAATTAACTTGCGGATATTTTTACAAAAGTAGTCGCTGAAGATCAATTTTGTTCGAACAGATTTGGGCATTTTAAGTGAAAATGAAATTTGAAAAGATTATGCTTTCTTCTAATTATTCGTGAAACTCTAATCTTATTCCCATCTTGCGAATATCACCTAACCTAAGAGTGAACATAAAATTTCTTTTTTTTTAAAAAAAAACATCATTTAGTATGGATGAAAATCCATTCGAATAGAAAAATAAAGAATGAAATTGAAGAATCTAAAGATGAAGGAAATAAGTCTGAGGAAACTAATTGATTTACAAAAGGGGGAGAAGAAATAATATGATGCTTGTTTAAAGATTTATATGCTTATTATTTTGGATTGAATTCTTTGTTGTTCACTGCCTATATAACTTGAATATTATATTGTTATGAGTTGATTATTGCATATATGATCCCTTGATTATTGCTTATTGATATTATGTCTTGGATTTAAATTATTCATATATACACTGCATTGCATGATTTTGAAAATTTCCATAAAAATTGCTTTTAAAAAATTCATTGGTCAAAGAGACTTAACAACTAATGTTAGCTCTTATATTTCCCAAGAAACATTTAAAAAAGAAAAATGCCTCAATTGAGGGGAGTTTGAAATTTTCAAAATTGCATAAAGTTAGGGAGAGTTCCCTTAAAATCTTTTTCGCATCAAAAGTTATTTGTCAATCAAGGAGGAGATTGTTAGCCGAATAGTTGATGATTAACAAACTAACTTTTTAATAAATTGGTGCTCTTGAGTTTCATGATTTGAACAGGTATTATTTTATAAATGAGCAACTCATTTGAATTTTGAGATGGTCCAAACAATGAAGAAGAACAAATTACTTGACAAGGCTTGTGTGAATTTTGAAGATAGATCATGAGAAGCCCAATATTATAAAGAAGGCTCGTTATGAATGAAGATCAAGATCGAAGCTCCTAACACCCCTGAAGGTCCTAATTTTCGATTCAAGAAAATTGTGGTGGCAAAAATTCATTTTTCATACCATAGAATAGTACAAAGTCCGTTTTTCATACCAAAAAATCAAAAATCGTACCAAACCACACTTCCATCAATTTCTTTAACGGAAGTGCCAACGTGTCCGTTAAGACCCACGTGCGGGGCACGTATGGTTTACCCTGTCCGTTCGAACAAAAGTGGGCAGCTGAAAACGGGAAATCCATTTCAAAATTACAAAATAAAAAAAACCCTAGAATTTCTCCCCTTTCCATTTCATTGTCCCATCCACAAAATCAACCCAGATATTGAAGAAGTTTTTTTAGATTGGTTTTATTTCGGCTCACATTCAACACCGTAGATGCCTCATCGTCGTCCAGCAGGTGGTGAAACCCCCGTATATGGTATGTACTGTGAAGTGACAATTTTTTTTCAAATTTTTGCCTATTTATTCTATTCCTTAGAATAAAAAATGAGTTTCTTGTTGGGGCTTGAAGTTTAGTTCATTATTTATTTTTTATATTGCTATACTTTAAGGTTATAAGGTTATTGCTTCAATCCGTTTTTTAAAAAGCAAAAAGTAAGAAATTTATGTTTTATTTAATGTTCATGTCATTGTTTTGTGGGACAAGACTATATTTAATGATTAAAGAATGAGTTTCTTGTTGTGGTTATTGTTTAATAAACTGTTCTTGTCCCCTGTTTTATGGGACAAACTTTTTGGTATGGGAATCTATTTTTCTTTTACTGTTGTTTACACATACCCTTTTTTTTTATTTGTACAGAGGGAGGGCAACTTTGTACATTGAAGATACATTATGGTGGAATTTTTAAAGATTTTCCTGTTGCATCATATGAAGGGGGCAATGTGATTTTCATAGAATATGTAGAATATAGGAAGTTGACATTAGCGGTATTGTCAAAATGGTTAGGGAGTGTGGATTGCGTGGGGTCTCACTTTTCTACAGGATTGATAATTTAAAGAAGTTTAGACAAATGACATGTGAAACAGATGTGTATCTACTTCTTATTGATGGTTCTTGGAAAAAAAACTATAGAGGTCTCAGTGTACCTATTCCATGAGGATTTAAAGAATTTGGGAATGTGGATAATGATGTTGAAAGAGTACTTGATGAGGATATTGTAGAAAAAGGAGATGCATTGTTGGACAATGTTGCATTGGTAGAAGATAAGGCTAAGACTAAAGCTAAGGCTAAGTCCAATGTAAATGAAGATGAATTGGTGGAGAATGTTGCATTCTGGGGTGAGGTGGATAATAATAGAAACACATATACGGGACATACACGAAAGTACTCCAACTCCACATAGTCCACCACCTGCTCCACCAAGTCCATTTGCTCCACTAAGTCCACCACCTGCTCCAGTGAGTCCACCTGAAAATTATGAAGAAAACTATGAGGGTCAAGATCAAGTTTCTTATGGGACTCATGCTGAAGAGGAATTTGATGATAGTGATGATAGTGATTGGATGGGGCAAAATGAGGGGGATCACAATAGTGATGAATCATATAGTGATGGGGGAGGGCTTTTAGATTCTGATGAGGAGTTAACATGGGAGCCTGACTATAATAAGGGTAGGTGCCCTATTTTTGACCCTGAGACAATTTTGAATCCAAAGTTTCAATTGGAGCAGATTTTTACCTCAAGAGCAGAGTTTAGACAAGTTGTGTTTTTACATGCAATCAACACAATGAGGAACATCAAAATCATAGCTAATGATACTAGAATAATTTATGCAAAATGTGTTGCAGAAGGATGTGAATGGCGTTTGCATGTGTTGAAAATTAAGGATGATGATGCTTATCAAATTAGAGAGTATGAGCTTAATCACAATTGTGGATCAAATACTCATTGTAAGAATCTCAAATCAAGTTGGCTAGCCAAGAAATATGAGAATGCATTTAGAAGTGATCCAAAAAGGAGTGTTAAGGGCTTCAGGCTTGATTGCATTCGGGACATTAAATGTAATATTTCAAAACAACATGCATACAAAACAAAGAGAAAGACTATTACTGAAATAGAGGGATATTATGATGATCAATTTAACAAATTGTGGGACTATGCAGCAGAATTGAGAAGACAAAATACAGGATCTACTGTGACACTTAAGCAGTCAGAAGAATCTGATAGCAATGGTAAGAAGAAATTTCAGAGCTTCTATGTAGGATTGAAACCTTTGAGGTATGGGTTCTTGGCTGTTTGTAGACCATTTATAGGTGTTGATGGGACTTGGTTGAAAGGTCCACATACTGAAATTTTATTCACTGCAGTTGGAGTTGATCTAAACAATAGTCTGTACCCTATAGCCTATTCTATAGTACAAAGTGAGACTAAAAAATATTGGATATGGTTCTTGGAGCTTCTGAAAGAGGATTTAAATATAGAAAGGCCTGACTGCTATACTTTCACTTCTGATAAACAAAAGGGTCTTGTCCTGCATTTAAGGAGGTATTTCCAGGTGCAGAAAATTGGTTTTGTGTGAAACACTTGGTGGATAATATGCAAAAGGCTGGATATAAAGACTTCCCAATTGAACAAGCACTGTGGGGTGCAGCTCGAGCAACAACTGTTCCACATTTTGAAAAGAAGTTTAAGAAGTTTGTAGACTTGAATGAGGGTTTGAAGGGGTGGATAATAGATAAACCTACTCACCAGTGGAGCAGATCACTTTTTAGCACATACTCAAAATGTGATGCTATTTTGAACAATATTTGTGAGACACTGAATGGGAATCTGATGGAGGCCAGAGAAAGATCAATTCTTACTTGTTTAGAGTGGATTAGAGAGCATATAATGGTTAGGTTTCAACAACAAAGAGATAAGGCAAAGAAAAAATGCGAAGGTAAAAGAATTTGCCCAAGAGTAATGAAAATTCATCAGAAGAGGATGAAATCTTCAGCCAACTACATTCCATTAAAGTCAAATGATTGGCATCTTGAGATACATTGCTCTGAAGTGGAACAATATACTGTTTATCTGAAGAAGCATACTTGCTCATGTAAGAGCCGGGATTTATCTGGAATTCCATGCAATCATCCAAAGAGTGCCATTAGTATCATGGTTCATAACCCTCTGGATTATGTGAACCCTTGTTATAGTGTTGAAGCATTTCATAGGGCATATGAACCAAATATTATGCCCATGAGTGGATCACAGATGTGGGCAAAAACTGGACATATACCCCCTTTACCGCCAAACTTTGGAAGAAAGAAAGGTAGGTCCACCAGAGCAAGAAGAAGAAGTGGAGATGAACCTAAAAAGGGAAAAAGGAAGAAAAGCAATGGGGAGATTAAACTGAAGAAACAAAGCTACAAAATGAAATGCACTTATTGTGGTGTAACTGGTCATAACAAAAATGGATGCCCGAGAAGAAAAGTTGCAGAAAGTGAAGCAAGAGGCACAAAAAACTGAAGTAACTGAAGCAACACAAACTGGTACACCACAACTTGAAGCAATACAAACTGAAGCACAAACTAACCCTCCAACAGAAAAACTGAAGGTACTTTAGATATCTTTATTTTATTGATTTGTGACAATATTAATTTTACTATTATTTTGTTGTAGGTAAAGAGGGGGAAAAAAAACTACAAAAGCTACCAATGGTGTGTCCATTAATCATAATGATCTTGTACCCTCAAAGGTCTTTCATACTACTTAAATTTATGTGTATATTTTAGATTTTATTTCATTTATTTGTATGTGTAACTTATTTATGATTATTATTGCATAGGTAAATAAGAGAAAAAAAATTTAAATGGTGCCACTGGGTCTACTGATCTTATCCCATCATGAAAGGTTAGTATTAATTTTTTATGTGTGTGAAAAGATGATGAGTTCATAAGGTTATTTTAATGGTGCTGATTATTATTTTGTCACACGTAAGTAAAAGGAAAAAATCAACTGATGATAATGATGTATCAAGTGGTCCTAGTGAAATTAATGTGGATGATGATGATGATGCTCTTATGCCTTCACAAATAAACTTTTACACTTAATTTTTTTTGTTTTGTTTGATTGTTTATATAGTGTAATGACTGATTTATTTATACCTGAATTGCACAGGTTCAATTCCAACCTGAATCCATACCACCAAGTGTGTGTCCACCAACTCCACCTGCATTCATACCTCCAAGACTTAACATTAGAGGTCATGCTCCTACTTTTTTCCAACCACAACCTCCAGTTAGTCTCCAACCACATCCTGGTGGTTCAACATGTGGTTCAAATCCATTTCCAGTGATCAAGGTTGATGGAAAGAAGTACATGACGTTGTCTAACCTACATGCTGCTTGCACACACTTAAAGAGTGCTAAGAAGAAGTAAATGATGTGGTTGACTTAAATTTGTGCCAATTGGTTTGTTTTTGATGTAGCTGGCTTAAACTGTGCTAATTGGTTTGTTTTTTATGTAGTTGGCTTAAATTTGTGCCAATTTTATTGTTTTTGATGTAGTTGGCTGCCAAACTGTTGGTTTTGATGTAGTTGACTTAAATTAGTGTCAAACTTATGGTTTTTGATGTAACTGGATGAAATTGCTTAAACTAGTGCCAAATTTATGGTTTTGGATGTATTTTGGCTTCAAAATTGTGAAAAGGTTGTGTTTCAAAGGTGTTATATTCACATTTGTGTACCATGAAGTTAGCATTTGTTTTGGTGTTTTTCTATAAAGATGTAAAGTGTTATTTTGTTTAGTATGTAGAGATTATATTGTTGTTTTGAATCATAAAATACACAAAAAACCATCAATACCAAAAGTCTAAATACATTGCATTAACTTACATTACAGTACACAACTTAAAAACCTATGCATTACTACCTAAACAACATAAACCCTTAATCAAACAAACTAACCCAGATTTTTTTCAAATCCTAACAACCTTCAAAACAACAAAACCCACACCCACATGAATATAACCCAACTCAAACCCAATAAGGCTCCCAAATTTTTTATCATTTTCTCAGCCTCCTTCTTTTTCTCCATTTGCTATTTTTTTTAACTCCACAACTTCTTTTTGTGCCTCGACTTTGTCTAACTGACGTAGCAAACCCAGAATGATAGCAACCGACCATGCACACATTGGACGGTCTACCCAAAGGAAAAAACCACAACCATTACCTGCCTCATAATTGATGCATGCTCGGAACCTCCTAACCTAATTTCCATTTGACCATGAAGTTTTGAGTATGGAAGTTTCGCGACAATAGCATTTCGGCAGTGGGGATAGTTGTTCGGTACGCCTCATGTAGCTTGAGGTTGAAGAAGATGACATTTTTCTTGGAGAATTGAGAAAAGTCTTAATTTTTGCCTAATTTGCTCTAGTGTCGCGGGAGAGAAGAAGAATAAAGGAAGGGAATGATAAAATGGAGGGAAATGGCTGCCCTGGGAGAATTATACGAGCAGAAGTCAACATCACATGCTAAGCACGTGAGTTTTTCTCCAGCTCAATCCGAGTTAACAGTCCAAGTGTCATTTCCATTAAAAAACTTGACGGAAATATGTAAATTGAAACGTCCTTCTAGTCTACAGTACAATTTTTGATTTTTTGGTATGAAAAACATACTTTGCCCTATTTTATGGTATGAAAAATAAATTTTTGCAGTGAAATTATGGTCAACTTAGTAAGTATTTTCAATTGATTAAAAGAGCAAGAAAATTCCTAGCCCAAACTTTTTTAAATACTTTTGGCCCAAACTTTTCGGCCCTTTTCTAAAAATTGTTTTAAACCAAAGTTGTCTGCCTTCCTTATTCCAAATCAGCCATAAACTTCTTCAATTAATCATGGCAGAGAATTATTCTTTAGTTAAGCCTAATAACTTTTGAAAACTTAATTATTTTTTGCTATTAAATTTGAATTCTCTTTTAAAGGAAATATTTTTTTAAAATCATTTAACTTAGATAGCAAGTAAATTTCTCTAGCTAAAATCTTACCTTGTTTATTTGATCTTTTGAAAATATTTTGTCTTCATCCATTTATTAAACCATGTCTACATTCATTGAAGACTTTGTCACATGTTTTAATCTTGCAATTCATTTTAATAGTGGCAAAATATATTTTGAATATCTATAACTTTCCGTATTGAACCAACTCCACTCACCTATAAATAGGTAGCCATTCTCTCGACCAGAACACACCAATTCATTTTAAAAATTCACTTTTCCAAATTATTTCTCTAAGAAAAAGTTTTGAGTGCTCTTTAATCTTGCAAAAATTATTTTTCTCAAAAGCTTTTAAAACCCTTTTTCTTCTTCCTCTCTAAATCTTGAAAATACTCTAAGTGATAGAAGAACAAGAAGAGTATTTAGTCTATTGCAAAAATCAGCTCACTTTGGAGCACTAGTTTGTAATCAAATTTTTATAATTGTTTTTGAATGAAATTTGTAAACTTCCAAGCTCGTTAGTGCGCTAGGATTAAGTGTTCTAGCAAGCACGATTTTGTGCGATAGGTAGTGACCTAGCAAGCACTTTGTTGGAGCGATAGGTTAGTCCTAGCAAGCTTGAAAATCGAGAGAAAATTTGTAACTTGTAATCTCGTGTGGTGAAGGTTCGTCCTGCAAGCCACTGATATTAGTGAATTTTACCCAGGGGTGCTGGAAGAGAGGAAGTAGGCCATTCGGGCGCGAACCTCTATAAGAATGGTGATTGTATTTTTAATTTTTTTATTTCTCCCACTTTACTCCTCTAGAACATTGAACTTAATCATACTGAAACTTTAAATTTAAACTTTTATAACTAATTATTTTCTTGAACAAAACACTTCGAATAAAGTTATCAGTTTAATTCACCCCCTTTCTTAGATAGATCTTAGGCCATCTCCAGTGGGTATGGACTCTCATTCCCCTTCAGAATCCTCTTTTTATAGTCATCTTCAATGACCCAATCTTCACATTTTATTTAATTCCAATTCTCATACTTCCCAACTCTCACTTAATCTTCCAAATCTTCACTTTCTATTTAATTCCAATTCTCATTCTATTTAATAATAACAAAGTCAATAGTAAGTTAAATATTGGCATTAATAATAAGTAAGTTAACATTGGCATTAATAATAACTAATTTAGCATTGACATTAATAATAAAAAAATATTTAATAATAACAATACAATAACATTACAATAATTAATAATTCATATATGGAAATTCATCGCCATTGTCACCATTTATCATCAAGAAAGAGGCACTACTTTGGATTTGAATCCAAGAACAAGTCCCATATCCCTAGAAGAATATTTGTTGGATGAAGATGGAGACCAAAAGTGAAGGGATATTTTGATGATTTCCAAAACATCTTAATCAACTAAGAAATGGAAACTTAGTTAATCCTTTGGAAGACTTTGACCAAGAAAGAAGACAAATCAGAAGGGTCAAAACTTATGGTCCAGGAGACTACTGATGTATTGCTGAAGAAGGAAATCAGATTGGTGAATATCAGCCGACTCAACAGATTTGTTCAGTTTGGGACCAGCCGAGTGTTCATCAGACGAGAGACTTCGATCAGCTGAGTGAAAGGGATCAGCAAAGTCACCTCAACGGTAATAAATGCATTTGAAGAAATAAATGCGGAAAAGGAAGGGTATTAGTGACAAATGATTAGAGAAGAACTTCGTATCAGCTGGGTGCATTTAATGCGACTGACAAAGAAGTACATCAAAACGCACAGTGTACAGTCGCAGGTAGCCGTTCCTAAGAAATAGGGACCATTGCTCGAGAAATTGGCTCTATCTCTCTTCAACGAACATAATTTAAATCTCAAGTATAAATAGAGACTGCTTGAAGAGTTGAGTGTGACACAACAACACACATTGAGAGCATTCGAAGCAGAATTCTTATATACCTCAAGAACTCAAGAACAACTCACTCATCAGCTTAGTCATTTGTTGACAAAAGCCGACGTTGGAGATCAAAGAAATACTTAAAAATCTGAGTGATTCTTGTTAAGAGAGTGTTGTGAGAAGTAGATATCCATCTTAGTGAGTGATATTACTTTGGAGAATAGATTTTCTTTGTGATCTCCTATTACGAACTTGTGGGCAGTTCATTTGTTGTTTGGCGCAAGCAGAGATATTATAATATGTGTGATTATAGTGTAACCCAAGATCTAAGTGACTTGGAAGAGTTGACTAAAGGGTTTCAATCCATATAACCACTATAAAAATTATGGTGTTTTACATCTTGCATCGTTTTCTTGCATATTTACAAAGAGCATTCAATTATTTAAGAAAACTGCTTTAAAAGATTTAAAAGAAGTTTGTAAAACTGGGGATAAAACTTTCAAACTAAGTATATTTGTGAAAAACACTTTGCAAAATCCGCTGCAAGTAATGTATCTTAGGACTCTGATTTATCTAAAATCGGCTAAGTTAAAATCAAAAGAATTGGTCAGCTCTGCTGTTCAAAGCTTTGTGCACGATCAGCTTAGTGAACTTACCAAACGTGATCAACTTAGTCTGCTCATAAAGAAGGTTGGAGAAAATTTTAAGTTAAAATTTTCAGAGGTCTATTCACCCCTCCCCCCCCCTCCCTCTAGACCTCATCTGACCACTTCGGACCAATAATATTTGTTCCGTCGTCACCAGATACGATCAGTAAAAGTCAATTGCCAACTTCAAGCCAACTTACTCGAACATGTGTGGTTAACACACGGTCCAAATCGTGGTCATGTGTAATATTTTCAATATATATTTGATAGGGTTATGTCGTTTCTAATTTAGTTTATCGTATTTAAATTATGTAACCAGTATTCTATTTTTAATCCACTAGTCGTATTTAATTTCAATGTATTTAATTTCCATAAATTTTTTTCTTTAACAATGTGATTAGATTTCAAACAAGTAAATAAATTAATGTTTAGTTTATTACATAAAATTTATAATATTACAAGTAATAAAATATCTTTATTACCATTTATTTCACAAAATTCTAATTCTCATATTTTTTCACTTCCACTTAGTAAAATTAATAGTAATAGAGCTAAATAATAATAACAATTAATAAACATTGTATATAAAATTATAATGTTACAAGTTATAAAAGTACAAAATGCAAAAGTAATAAAAATAAATTAATGTTAAGATATTAAAAGAATGCATTTTTAAATATTTATATTAAAAAAAAGGGAACTGCCTAGCCCATAAAAAAAAAAAGGGGGGCCCAACCCAATTAACAAAAAAATTAAAAATAAAAAACAAGAAATGGGGCAGGGCGCATTGCCCAGCCCCACACATCTGGGTGGTGGTTACCACCCCCTCCAAATTCACTCCCCTCCCCATAAAACTTCATTTTTTCTTCCCCTCCCCCATAGCTTTCCCCTCCTATTTACACAATGGAGATGCCCTTAGGTATCAGGTGATGTGGGTAATCCTGGCACGGCCTATAACAAATGACGTGCATCGTCATATTTTTTCATATTGTTGGTGATAGTTTCCGTTAAACCTAGAATCATAATGCAGGAGTAAATGTGGCTTTTAGTCGTAGCCATTAAGTATGAATTTGCTTCTAATAAACTGAAACTGGGGTTAGAGATCCAACTTTGGGGTAGAAAATCACTTTTGATGATGCAAACAAATGGAATTTGAAGGTAGAATTTATAGGAGTTAAATGCATGCATGCTTAGAGTTTGGTGAAGTAGATGGTTCTTGGTTTTGACTCATCTTCTCATCCTTTCGTTATTTGAAAATATTGAAATTTAATGTTCTTATTATTAGTTAAATTCTTTTCTATAGTTGTGGTCGACATAATGTGGAATGATTGTAATGTTTTAATCAAGATGCATCTTTAGGTATTAGGACTACCCAATTAGCATGTTTAGGATTGAAAGTCGTCTATCTTTTGAGTTAAAGATGTTGGATATGTTTTATACTAGGAATTGGTAAACCACCAATAGTTAGAGGAAACATTTTTATTTTATATATTACCTTGATTACTCTTGCAACCAAAGGATATTTCATACTCATTTCGTTCCTTTTCTTTGCTTCCTTGAGTTCTCTACGAAATTTTAGGTAAGAGTTGAAAAAGTAAAGCTTTTAGACATCTTTACATTTTATATTTTTAAAAATAGTGGTGGAAAAATCACTACTTCATGTGAAATGGTATTTTTTACAAAAATAATTTTAATTTAGAAAATATAATGTTATTTTGGGACATCTCAAAAAAGAAATAAAAAGTGAAAATAAAAGGACGGGGGAGTATATGTTTTTTTTTTTTTTCAAAACAAATGAAGTATATCTAGTGATACTACATCATGAAAAGTTAATTAAAATCTGCCTTTGTTTTTAGCTTATTATCTAGCACTCGCCGAAGTTTTGTGAAATTAATTAATTACATATTCACTTTTGAGGATTAATAATTACCGATGCTTCTATGGTTTTAAGAAAAAGCGAAGGACGCAAGTTAGAGGTCTATTTTACCGTTCATCATAATTTCAAATTATTTTTAAAAGATGAAAATATAATATAGGCAAAATTGCAAAAATCGTCCCAAACTAATCACTGATTTTGGATATTCGTCTCAAACTATTTAATTTGGCGAATTTCGTCCCGTAATTTAATATTTTTTTGGAATATCGTCCCACCATAATTATAAGACGGAATTGCGCATTTGCCGATGAATTATCACATGGCTGCTTAAGTGTCATGACATGGTAAATTTTAACATGAATAATTATATAATATTGCAGAGTTCGTCCCAAATTAATTATAAGATTGAACGTCATTTTCATTAAATTAGAAATTAATATTGGGACTAAATTCATACAAAATGGTAAATTATGGGACGAAATTTGGCGAGTTGATATAGTTTGGGACGAAAAATCAAAATTAGTAATTAGTTTGGGACGATATTCCAAAAAAATATTAAATTACGGGACGAAATTCGCCAAGTTAAATAGTTCCGGACGAAAATCCAAAATCAATAATTACTTTGGGACGTTTTCTGCAATTTTACCTATAATATAATATGATAAAAAAAACCCTGAAAAACGGATCAGTTCTAATGTTATAGGTCAAATAGTTCTATCTTATATGTTGATGATGAATTGAGCACGGTCTACTCGAAGTTCGATAGCTTAACCCTATTATATTTGAATTGAGTCTAATTGATCGTTACATGGGTTGAATTTGAACATGCAATTGTAAATTGTATGAAACTCGATACATTTATGACCCGAAATATATGTGAAAATATTTTAATTATTTATTAGTCTACTATTATTAGTTAGTAGTTACTACCTCGCCAAATTCTGTTGTACTATTAATTTTGGATATTTAATACAGGATGGGAGTTTGGACTTCATAAATGCCGGTGATGGTTCCAATTCTTTTCTGAATAGACATCATATTCGTAGATTCAGAATGTGGAATATAATTCTTTCCGATTACATTAAACTATATGTGTAAACTTTTTCTACGATGAATGATATTTGTTAGTAGGAGTGTAATCGAGAATGATATTTGTTAGTAGGAGTGTAATCGAGAGTAGTTTCGAACGATATATTGTTCAAGTTTGATTTGAATTTTATCGAGCTTAAATTTTTGTGTTTGAGCTTGGTTTGATTGTTAATAGAGTCGAGCTCAAACGAACTTGAACTGTGTATCGAGTAACTTGATATTTTACATGTATTTTATCAAATTTTAGTTTATCGAGTAGAGCTCGAGTCGAGCTTCAAAAGTTATCGAATGAAAATGATGTCCAAGCTTATTTGATTAGTATGACAAACCGAGCTCAAACGAGCTTTTGACGAATGAGCTCGAGTAGTTTGGTTTGATTTTCAACCCTATTTGTTAGTACGAGTTAGTTTGATATAAGTTCGATATAAATTTGAAGACCAAAAAATAACATGAGACGAGTTTAAGCCAAGACACATAATAAATTTATGAATAGAGTTTTAGCCTATTGTCATGAAGCACAATAGTATCTGAGTTTGATCCAATCCATGATCGGCTCACAAAGCCCGATGGACAACCCTATTTGTTGAGTCAAATAATTCTACCCATTCAAAAAATTAAATAAAATGAAGGAAAATTTACATAGACACCCTGAATATTATCCTAATTATAGGATTTTACTCTCATGTTTTAAATATTACAAAGACACGCCCCTCGAAACTATATTACAAGGACACCCCTGTTGGATAAGGATGAAGATGAAGGCATTGAAGACAAAATTATAAGGGAGGTTTTGATGCATTCCAAAACTTCATAATCCGCTAAGTATGGATCAACTTAGCTGATGATCCCTTTGGAAGGAATTTTGACTAAGTATAAGAAGACATCAGAAGAGTCAAAATTTCAAAGTCCAAGACTTCTGATCTGCTGAAGGAAAATTATCAGACTGATGAAGATCAGCCGACTCAAATCAGATTTGTTCAAGTTTGAGATCAGCTTAGCTCGCCATCAGACTTGCAATTCCGTCAGCCCAGTGGAAAGGATCATAGAGTCATCCCAACGGTAATAAATGCCCCTGGAAGTAATAAATGCTGAAGTACAAGGATATTAAAGACAAATGATTGAAGATATGCTTCGCATCAGCTGGGTGCATTTAATGCTGCCTGCAGAATAGTACTGTTGATAGTACGGACAGACTGCAAAAGAGCCGTTCGCGGAAATTAAGGACCAGTACTCGAGGAATTTGAATCTTGTCTCTCTTCAATGGACATTTTCCAAACCTCAAGTATAAATAGCTGAAAGAGACGAAGAGAAAGAAGAACACACTCTCTGAGAAATTTTCGAAGCAGAAATCTTTAAGTCTCAAGAACAGCTCACTCATCAGCTTAGTCATTTGTTGACGAAAAGCGAAGTTGAAGAACAAAGCTAAACACATCTTCTGAGTGAATTTGTAAAACTGAGTGTTGTGAGAAGTAGATATCCATCTTAGTGAGTGATATTACTTCAGAGAGTTGGATTTCTTTGTGATTTCTTACTGCGCACTTACGGCCTGTTCATTTGTTGTTAGGCGTAAGCAGAGTGTACTGGTTACTTTGTGTTTCTAGTATAACCCAAGATCTTTGTGACTTGGAAGAGTGGATTAAAGGATATTTACATCCATATAACCACTATAAAAATTATTTGTGTTTTTATTTGCATTTTTACTTGCATATTTCAAGATTGCATAAAACACTTCACTTAACTGTTTGAAAAAGAATTAAAAGAAGTTTATAAATCTGGGGAAACATTTTTCAAACTGCTGAGGATACTTGTGAAAAACACTTTGAAAATCCGCTGCAAGTACTCTAAGTATTAAAACTGATTTTGACAAAATCAGCTAAGTAACTATCAGTTTAGTGGTCTACAAAGCTGTTCAAAGATTTGTTCGCGATCAGCCGAGGAACCTACTGTTGATAACAGCTTAGTCTGTTTAAGTTAAACAAAAAGGTTTTAAAGTTAAAATTTAGAAAAAGTTTAGAGGTCTATTCACCCCCCCCCCCCCCCCCTCTAGACCTCATCTGACCACTTGGGACCAACAAGTGGTATCAGAGCAGGTGGTTCATTAGAATCAGCTGCCTAATCAACGAGCTTGATCCAAGTGTTTTTCAAAGGTTTTAAAACTTTTCAAAAGAGCATCTTTTTGAAAAACAAAAACTTTTTGAAAAATGGACTGTATCAGCCATGTTCCCCACATTGCTGGTATGTCGTTTGAAGACTGGAAAATCAGAATGAAGATTTTCCTAGCTGCTTATAATGATAACATGTACACATGTATCATAAAAGGTCCATTCAAATTCACCAAGACTATTATAGTTGATGAAGCTGAACTAGTGGTGGAAAAAGATCTAACAGAGATGACAGCCGAAGAAATAAAGCTGTTCAATCTGGATAAAGGTGGGCGTTTCATCATGACCAAAGCCCTGGATAATGATCGATTTGATAAAGTCAAACATTGGAAAACTGCAAAGGAGATGTGGGATAAGGTTCGTGACATGAGCGAAGGAAACGACGCCATCAAAGAGCATCAGCTGAGTGTTGCTCTGGAAAAGCTGGACAACTTCAAGATGAAGTATGCGGAAACCATTGACCAGATGGACACAAGGTTTACAAGGACATTGAATGAAGTGTTAAAGCTCGGAAAAACCTTTACGGACAAGGAGATAACCGTCGGAGTTCTGAAGGCCCTACCTCCAAAGTTCAACATGAAGGTGACAGCTATGGAAGAGTCAAGAGATCTGGGCAAGATTTCTCTCACCGAGCTGTTCTCAGTACTCAAGGCGTACGAGTATAAACTGCCAAGAATGGGTGTTGAAGAAACCTCTACTTCAAGTCCCACAGCTGCACTTGTTGCTGCTGAAAATCCTAGAAGGCCATCTCAGAAAAGCATAGATGTGGACTCATCTGATGAAGCCACACTACTCAACAAAAAGGAGTACACTGCTGGAGACGTTGCATTGCTGATGAACAACTTCAAAAAGTTCTACAGACGAAAAATGAAGAACAAATATAACAATGCTTCTACTTCTAACCCTACTTCTTCTTCTCAGGATAAGGATTCTTATAAATCCAAAATGATGTGCTATAATTGCAGGAAACTGGGTCATTTAATCAGAGACTGCCCATATACTAAAGCTGAGAAGTATACAGAAGAAGAAAAGAGAATCAGAAAAGAATGAAAGCATCAGAAAGGAAAGGTGCTGGTAGCAGAAGCAGAAAATCTAGCTGCTGTCTACTCATTTGATTCAGATTCGGACACTTCTGATGAAGAGAGCCCTGCTCTTCTCTGCCTGATGGCTAAGGAATCTGATAACTCTGAGGATGAGGTAACTCCTCTTGATAATGAATTATTTACTTCATTTGAACAAATGATGCTTAACAATACTACTATTGCTGAAGCATATAAAAAGCTTAAGGAAAAGATGATATTGCTAAAAGAGCAAAATAGTTCACTGAAACTCTCAGCTGAAAAGCCAAGAGAATCAGCTGAATATAAACAGCTTGAGCAAGAACATGAATCTCTGAAAGCTGAATGTGAAGTCTATAAAGGAAAAATCATTGAGCTTGAGAAAGTAATTGAGTCTCATGAGAAGTCATCTGTTGCATCCACTCACATGTCTAGTAAACAGAAGACACCTTTAGATCAGAATAAGCAAGAATTGAATCATACTGAGAAATTTATATCTGCTGACAATAGTAAGGTCATTCTGTATGTTCAAACTGCTAGACCTGCTTCACCTGAGAAAGTGGTAAAGGAGAAGAAAACTCCTAAGGCTAAAAGAGCAAAGAGCCTAGTGTAGGAAAACAGACTAGTAAGCCTAAACAGAAGAGTCCTAGGAAGTCCTCTGATAAGGCTAAAACTAATCAGACTAGTGATAAAACTAAGTCGTCTGTTAATGAGCAAGTATCTAGTAAGCCAAAGAAGCATAAAATCAAGAAAAATCAAAATGCTTGGTATGGAAATGAGTCTTATTATGTGCAACCTGCTGCATATCATCCTATGTATCATGCACCTCAATTTCCAACTTACTATGCACCATATCCTGCTCATCCAGTGCATGCATATCCTCCTTATCATGCATCTTACTCTGCATTTGAACATTATCCTTATCATGCAGATCATCAACAATATGACAAATCTGATGAACGTGGTAAAGGCAAAGCTGTTCATACTCCTGTTGAAACTCAAAAGCCTAAGAATCCTAAGACTTCATCATCTTGGGTTGTCAAAGGTGGAACTAATCCTTCAGGACCCTCTCAATAAGGGTACCTAAAACAATTTTATTTTGTTTTGTAGGTTAGGATTAGGAGTAGGAGTAAAGTAGAGAAGATTTGGTACTTGGACAGTGGCTGTTCAAGACACATGTGTGGAAGCATACATGAACTGACTGATGCTGTTGCTGTGGATGGTCCAAAAGTTACTTTTGGAGACAGTAAAAAAGGCAAGATTGTAGCAAAATGAAGCTTAATCAAGGGAAACATAGAGATATCTGACGTCTCATATGTTAAAGGCCTAAAGTACAACCTGCTGAGCATAAGTCAATTTTGTGACAAAGGATATTCAGTCATCTTCTCAACATATAAGTGCTATGTTGAACAGATTGGTACAAAGAAGGTAATTTTATCTGGAAGACGACAAGGAAATATCTACATAGTCGACTGGAATTCTGCTGATAAGAATTCAAGTATTTGTTTGGTGGCATCAACACCAAGTGAAGTTAGTTGGCTGTGGCACAAAAGAATGAATCATGTGAATTTCAAGACCATCAACAGACTAATCAAGAATAATTTGGTAGAAGGAATTCCAAAGACAGTCATGAGCAAAGATAAGCTCTGTGACGCCTGTCAGAAGGGTAAACAAATCAAGTCATCGTTCAAAAGCAAGAAGCATCAATCTTCTGGAAGAATATTGGAGCTGCTACACATGAACTTATTTGGACCCATTGATCCAGTCAGCAATGGTGGAAAGAAATACTGCCTAGCTGTTGTGGATGACTATTCAAGATATACTTGGGTGATATTCATGAAAAAGAAAAGTGAAACCAAGGAACATCTTACTAATCTGATGGAACTGATCCAGAATGAGAAAAGCATAAAGATATTGAAGATCAGATCAGATAGAGGGACATAATTTACAAACTCTACTGTTGAAGAGTATTGTAATATCAAAGGAATACATCATGAGTATTCAGCTGCTAGAACCCCTCAACAGAATGGTGTTGCTGAAAGGAGAAACAGAACACTGAAGGAAGCTGTTAGAACCATGATAGCTGAAGCTAAGCTGCCGCAAAGATTTTGGGCAGAAGCAACAAACACAACATGTTTTACTCAAAACAGATGCATGATCAACAAGCACCAAAACAAGACTCCATATGAAGTTTGGAACAACAGGAAGCCAAACATTCATTATTTTAAGATATTTGATTGTAAATGCTATGTTTTAAATAATGGTAAAAATCACCTTACTGCATTTGCAGAAAAGGCTGATGAAGCTGTCTTTGTAGGATACTCTACTGTTAGTAAAGCTTATAGAGTCTTTAACAAAAGAACATTACTAATAGAAGAATCCATTCATGTAGTATTTGATGAACCAAGTCAATCTTCTGAAAAGAATCAAAATGTTAATCAAGATATGTCTACTGATTTACAGAAGTTGAATGTTGGAAAGAATGAAGAATATGTTCCCATCATACTACCTGATCTCAACCCAGCTGATAACTCAAGTGCTGTTCAAAAACACAGTACTGATTGTCTAACAGACGAGTTGCAAACAGCTGATAGACTAGAGACTGTTCAACAGACAACAAATGTTCAACAGACTACTACTGGAACTCCAACAGTAGTGTTGCAAGATCAAAACAAAGGACAACATTATGATTTGCAACCTGATCTCAGATGGCTCAAGAATCATCCACCAGAATTGGTGATCGGTGATCCTTTGGATAAAGTGAAGACAAGGAGAGCTGCTGCAAGTGATGCAATGTTTGTCAGCCTCCTATCTCAAATTGAGCCCAAACAGATTGAAGAAGCTCTTAGTGATTCCAACTGGATTGAAGCTATGCAAGAAGAGCTAAATCAATTTGAAAGGAATGAAGTCTGGTATTTAGTTCCTAGACCAAGTCATCAAAGAGTCATTGGCACTAAATGGGTATTCAGAAATAAGATGAATGAAGATGGTGAAGTCACCAGAAACAAAGCAAGATTAGTGGCCAAGGGTTACTGCCAAGAAGAAGGCATTGACTTTGATGAAACGTTTGCACCAATAGCAAGATTAGAGGCAATCAGACTCTTTCTTGCCTATGCTGCTCACAAGAATTTCACCGTCTATCAGATGGATGTGAAATCAGCTTTTCTCAATGGAGAATTGCAAGAAGAAGTTTATGTTGAACAACCACCTGGATTTGAAGTCTATGAAGAAGGAGACAAGGTGTATCGTCTGAAGAAAGCCCTCTATGGACTGAAACAGGCTCCAAGAGCATGGTATGATACCTTATCTGACTTTCTTTTAATTAAAGGATTTCGCAAAGGTAAAGTTGACAAGACCTTGTTCACTATTGAATGGGAAGAACATATTTTGCTTGTGCAAATTTATGTGGACGATATTATTTTTGGTTCAACTAACCAACAGATGTGTGACAAGTTCTCAAAGCTTATGCAGAACAAGTTTGAAATGAGCATGATGGGAGAACTTAATTATTTTCTTGGATTGCAAGTAAGACAGTTGCCTGATGGAATTTTCATCAGCCAAGCAAAATACACAAAGGATCTGTTCAAGAAATTTGGTATGGAAACTAGCTCTACTGCTACTATTCCAATGTCTACAAGTCTTCGCTTGGATAAAGATGAAGATGGCAAATCAAAGGACATAACCAAATACAGAGGCATTATTGGGTCACTGTTGTATCTAACAGCAAGCAGACCAGATATTATGTACTCAGTTGGGGTTTGTGCAAGATTCCAATCAAATCCCAAGGAATCTCATCTCTTAGCTGCCAAGAGAACACTGAAATATATTAAGGGCGCTCAAGATTTGGGATTATGGTATCCTAGAGAGTCTGGATTTGAGCTTATTGGATATTCAGATTCTGACCTTGCTGGCTGCAAGATTGATAGAAAAAGCACAACAGGTGCCTGTCAATTCTTAGGTAGTCGTCTGATCTCATGGATGAGTAAGAAACAGACTTCAGTATCCATATCTACTGCTGAAGCTGAATACATAGCTGCTGGAGCTTGATGTGCACAAATCTTATGGTTGAAGCATCAACTAGAAGACTACAATATCAAAATCAGTGGAATACCAATCTACTGTGACAATACAAGTGCAATCAGCCTTACTCAGAATACTACAAGTCATTCAAGAACTAAGCATATTGAGATCAAGCATCACTTTATTAGAGATCACGTGGAGAAAGGAAATGTCATTATAGAATATGTGTTTACTGAAAATCAAATTGCTGACATCTTCACAAAACCTTTAAGTGAAACAAGGTTTTCAACTCTAAGAGCTGAACTAGGTTTATTAAAATTGGATGCATAAGCTGAGGGGGAACTTATCAGAAGACTAAAGTTCAACAGCTTACTCATCTTATTTATCTTCAAGGATTAACTCTCAACAAACTAGTTAACTTATGAATTCTTAAAGTCAGGGGGAACGTGTAAGACTAGCGGTACTTCTGATTAAAAGATGAAATCTGTTAATGACAGTTAGTTGAAGTTATGTTTTCAACAGAAGATTAAAGTCTTGAAGAATGAAGATTTATTATCTAGCTGGATTGACAAACAGCTGAGGAAGGTTATCAGCTATTGGCTTTCACTGATAACAACTGTGTCATCAGGACAATAGTCCATCAGATAAGTATTTATTTTACTCATCTGATCGCTTGTGTAAAAGCTTACTGTTTAAAATGTTTTATTTCAAAAACACGCTTTTACAAGTGACAGAAGGGCGGTACAAATTCCCGCTCCTCATTTAATGCGATTTGAATTTGAAAGGTCGTAACTGACGCCGCACGATCAGCACTGACAAGAAACGGATCTAACGGTTAGCTGGTATCACGGAAACCAAGATACCCTAACTCTATAAATCCCAATCTGATCAGTCGTGTAGTTCTTTACGCACCCTAAATATTCAAAGCACACTTGAGAGAAAAATACTTGCAATTTTCTGCAAAATTCTTCCTGTTTCTCTAATTTTCAACAGATTACGATGGGCGCTGAAGGTATGTTCTTAGTATATGAGTCATACTATCAATCTGGAACAAATCTGATGAAAGAATTGCTGGAAAAATTCAAGACGGCCTCTCTGGTAAACTTCATGGAGTACAATGAAGGCATAATCTGGACTGACCAGGTTATGGAGTACTACAGGACTGCAACTGTTGACTATAACTCCATGGAAATCAAGGCTACAGTCGGAGACAAATCTGTGGTCATTACACCCACTGTTCTTCACGAAACGTTTGGTCTTCCTAGCAGAGGACGACATGACGTCACTGTGCTGACTGAGGAGAAGCACCAACAATTCTGGACGATCTGCGCCAAAGAAGGAGAGATGTTGTCTGGCAACATCAAGAAGAGACAGCTGAAGGATGAATATCAGCGGATGGCTGATATGATCTCGAAGCTGATAGAAAATTGTACCTTTTCTCTGGATGCTGTTACCATGAAGAGGTTCAGCATCATGGCTGCTATCTACTATGGACTAGAAGTCAACTGGTCTATTATAGTTTGGTACATCTTCGCTGATTTTCTTGAGGTAAAGAAAGGAAAAGGCCCTCACATCAACCACAGAATCACACTCAGTTATCTGCTGTCAAAACTGGGTTGTGTTATGACGAATGAAAAGGAGATCCACAAGTCAAAGGCAATGTCCAAGTACTTGCCTGTTATGAAGAGAAAGGCTGATGAGCCTGAAGAAGATGAAGATGAGGAACCAAAGGAGGTTCCTGCCAAAAGGCAAATGAGACTAGTCAAAACAGCTGACTTAGCTGTTGAGACTAAGAAGAAGAAGGTTGCTGATCAACCAAAGGAGAAGGTTGCTAAGAAAGTAAAGACTGTGACTGACGTTGCTGTTGATCAAATCATAAGTCAGACCACTGCTGATGTAAGGGGAATGTCTCCTACATCACCTTCCAGGACTCCTTCTGCTGAAATACCTGCTCAGAATGTCTCTCACAGGACAAGGAGCCAACAAAGGGATACTGCTGCTTCAAAACCCATTCTGGGAATAACAAAGAAGACAGTAAGGAAGCAGATGACATTCATTGAAGAGCCTACTGAGTTGGTAAACTTAGTAAGATAAAGTCCTGTCTGTTGAAGCTGTTGAGGCTTCTGTTGTTGACAAAGCTGATGCGCAACAGTTGACTCAAACTGCACCAACAGTTGAGGCTACCCAACCTCTTGATGATCCAGATGTCATGATCATCAATCCTATTGCTGCTGCACCAATCTCATCTGCTGGTCCAGCCCCTGCCCCAGCTGATAAAGGAAATAGAAAGATTGTACTTAAAAGAAAGAAGGTTTCCAAAGATGACAAAAAGAAAAGGGAAGAAGCTGAATAGAGAAAACAAGATGAGTTGGAAGAAAAGAAGGCACTTGAACTGAGCAAAGTTCAAGAAGCAAAGGATGAAGCCAGAAGACAAATGTCTGAGGCAGAAAGGAAAGCTGTTGAGGCTGCTGAATTGGCTATTGTCATTGAGCTCAGCAAGACTGATGCCTATGGACCTATCCATGGCGAAGGCATTAAAATAAATGAGGCTGCTGATGATAAAGACAAGCCTAAAAAGCCTAAAATGCCTCCTGGAGAAGTTAAGTCTAAAGACAAGTATGAAGTAAGAAAAGCCTTCAACATTGTATATGCTGATAAAGAGCTTTTCAAGAGATTTGAGAAGTCTTTAGTTTACTTCGATCAGAAGCTCATGTTAAAGACGTTGTTCAATCAAGAAAAGCCTAGATACATCAGATGGAGAGACAACAGGTTGAACAAGTCTATAACAGAACTTCAAAACTCAAAGGAGTTAGCTGATGAAGAACAATGAGTTCTTAATTGACTAAGAACAGACTCCATTCAAAAGGCCTTGGATCCCAGTTTTGTCAGAGATGTCATGCATCAGTATGCAAAAGAATTTGCACTGGAGGAGGCCAAGATTATAAACAACTCCCTGCCAGCCAAGAAAAGAAAGAATGATAATGCTGAAGAGAGAGCAGTAAACATTGATGTTATGACCGCCTTGAAGAGATGGGCAGAGAGGTCAAGATATCAGCAGGGACACTCAAGTGAGTTGCCTCAGCTGCCAAGTATTCAACAAATAATCTTTGGCAAGGAAGTGAAGGAGTACAGTGAAGTGCCCAAGGGGAATAATGCCTTTGTAAACCCTTGGATCATCGTTAGGCAGATACGTCAAACAACCTGCTTCAATGATGATGGCACAATCACTAATCTGTTCTATGATGACGTCACTGATGAACACAAGACAGCTGACAAGACCTTAGCTATTGAGTGGAATGCTAAGGCTTCTGAAGATCATCAGGAGACTGGAATGGAAGATGTCCCTGTCCACCAGGAGACTGAAGAAAAGGAAGCTGCTGCTTCTGCTTCATCAGGTGATGAACACTCATCATTGATGGAAGCTTTCCAGATACTTATGGAGAATTCAGTGAAGGAACTGGAAGAGAAGCATAGCCAGCAGCTGATGAAGTTGAAAGAGGAGCTGAAGAATGAACTTAAAGTAGAATTGGCAGAGTCCAACAAACTTTAGCTGGAAACTATGCAACAGTCGACTGAAAAGATCATCAAGAAAGAAATTGATAGTTTTCCTATTCCTCAAGACAACTCTTTGCAGTTAGTGCACATCCTTACTGATATGAACAGAAATGTTGAGGATGTGAAGGCTGATGTAAACCACCTTCATATTGCCTTACAAAGAGCTGAGCACAAGATAGCGACTTAACTGCAACCTTCATCAAAGTCAGTGAAGAAGAGAAGGAGATTAATATTGGGATGTTGCAAGAAGTCTCAAACGCTGAAAAAGAACTACACAATGAACTTGCAACAATGCACCTTAATATTGACTACTTCAATGATCTAACTGACAACATCAGCACCACTCTTCATCACTTAACAGCAAGTCATGATGTAGTGAAATAGAATCTGAAGACTTTATGTGCTGCAATGAAAGTTCCAACTGTTGCACTCAACCCTGCTGCTAAACCTGAAGAAGTCATCAAGTCTGATGATGACAAAAAGGGGGAAGATAAAGGGGAAGAAACAACCAAGGAAACTTCTGCTGCTGTTGAAGCCAAGAAGACTGATGAAGCTACTGAAATGATCAAGACTGCTGAAGAAGAACTTGGAAAGGTACAAGGCGAAGGAAAGTCTGAAGAAGAGACTAAGGAAAAAGCCAAAACTGATGAAGTATTGGTTGAATCCAAGGACTCTGCTGCTGATCAAACAGAGCCGTTGACCAAGTACAAGAATACTGAATCAGCCAGGAAGGCAATGGAGCTTTTAAAGGAGCAGCAACTTAAAGAAAAGATGGACGCTGCCAAAGCTAACATTCTCCTGGATGAGGAAGCTGATGAAGACGAAGATGAAGAAGAAGATGATGAAGAATCATCTTATGAGTATGAAGAAGTGCTTGAAGGATCTGATGAAGAAGCTGATAGTTAGAACTTTTAAAATCTTGTAATCAGTTTACTTTATCTATTCTTCAGACATCTCATCTGATGAACTTGTACTTGTAATACTTTCATTATCAATAAAAAGAAAAGTTCAATCCAATACATCTTTTCTATCTCAGAAAATTTTGAGGATCACATTCTTTAGCTTAAGTTTTAACAGGTACTTGGCTGAAGTTTTGTCATCATCAAAAATGGAGAAATTGTTGGATAAGGATGAAGATGAAGGCACTGAAGACAATTATAAGGGAGGTTTTGATGCATTCCAAAACTTCATAATCCTCTAAGTATGGATTAACTTAGCTGATGATCCCTTTGGAAGGAATTTTGACTAAGTATAAGAAGACATCAGAAGAGTCAAAATTTCAAAGTCCAAGACTTCTGATCTGCTGAAGGAAAATTATCAGACTGAAGAAGATCAGCCGACTCAAATCAGATTTGTTCAAGTTTGAGATCAGCTTAGCTCGCCATCAGACTTGCAATTCCGACAGCCAAGTGGAAAGGATCATAGAGTCATCCCAACGGTAATAAATGCCCATGGAAGTAATAAATGCTGAAGTACAAGGATATTAAAGACAAATGATTGAAGAAATGCTTCGCATCAGCTGGGTGCATTTAATGCTGCCTGCAGAATAGTACTGTTGATAGTACGGACAGACTGCAAAAGAGCCGTTCGCGGAAATTAAGGACCAGTACTCGAGGAATTTGAATTTTGTCTCTCTTCAACGGACATTTTTCAAACCTCAAGTATAAATAGCTGAAAGAGACGAAGAGAAAGAAGAACACACTCTCTGAGAAATTTTCGAAGCAAAAATCTTTAAGTCTCAAGAACAGCTCACTCATCAGCTTAGTCATTTGTTGACGAAAAGCGAAGTTGAAAAACAAAGCTAAACACATCTTCTGAGTGAATTTGTAAAACTGAGTGTTGTGAGAAGTAGATATCCATCTTAGTGAGTGATATTACTTCAGAGAGTAGGATTTCTTTGTGATTTCTTACTGCGCACTTACGGCCTGTTCATTTGTTGTTAGGCGTAAGCAGAGTGTACTGGTTACTTTGTGTTTCTAGTATAACCCAAGATCTTTGTGACTTGGAAGAGTAGATTAAAGGATATTTACATCCATATAACCACTATAAAAATTATTTGTGTTTTTATTTGCATTTTTACTTGCATATTTCAAGATTGCATAAAACACTTCACTTAACTGTTTGAAAAAGAATTAAAAGAAGTTTATAAAAACTGGGGAAACATTTTTCAAACTGCTGAGGATACTTGTGAAAAACACTTTGAAAATCCGCTGCAAGTACTCTAAGTATTAAAACTGATTTTGACAAAATCAGCTAAGTAACTATCAGTTTAGTGGTCTACAAAGTTGTTCAAAGATTTGTTCACGATCAGCCGAGGAACCTACTGTTGATAACAACTTAGTCTGTTTAAGTTAAACAAAAAGGTTTTAAAGTTAAAAATTAGAAAAAGTTTAGAGGTCTATTCACCCCCCCCCCCCTCTAGACCTCATCTGACCACTTGGGACCAACAACCCCCCTCAAAACTATATTACAAGGACACCCCCTGCTACCCCCTTAAAAATTACAATTGTCTATTTTCCAAAATTAAGTTGGGACTTTTGTTACTCTCATCAAGACGAGTTCATAGACACCAACCTTGTCAAATTTCATCGAGTAATTTGGGCGAAATGGCCACCAAGTTTAAAATTTTGGATCTAGGGTTCTTCGCTAACCAAACTTTGAACAACGATATCTCTCAAATTACTTGATGAAATTTGATAAGGTTGGTGTCTATGAACTCGCCTTGATGAGAGGAAAAAAGGCCAAAAAAGACCCAACTATATTTTGGTAAATAGCAGCCGAAAAATGGGGATCGAGTTTGAAATTTTGGATACATGGTTCTTAAATATCAAATTTTGAACAATGATTTGTCCCAAATTGCTTGATGAAATTTGACAAGGTTGGTGTCTGTGAACTCGTCTTGATGAGAGGAAAAAAAAGACACCAACCTTATCAAATTTCATCAAGTAATTTGAGAGAAAGTGTTGTTAAAAGTTTGGTTCATGAAGAACCATACAATCTGAAATTTTAAACTCTGTCGACATTTATCCCAAATTACTCGATGAAATTTGACAAGGTTGGTGCCTATGAACTCGTCTTGATGAGAGGAACAAAAATCCTACATTAATTTCGGAAAATGGACAATTGTAATTTTTGAGGGGGTAGCAGGGGTGTTCTTGTCATATAGTTTTGGTCGGGGGGGGGGGGGGGGTGACTTTGTAATATTTGAAACAAGTGGGTAAATTATGTAATTAGGGTAATAGCTAGTCAGGGGATGTCTATACGAATTTTCTAAAATGAAAAAAATTGTAATAAGATTTTTTTTTATACTTTATGGGTTATCTAGGGGTGGATAAGGGTGTAGGATCCATTTTTTTATAATAATTTATTAAAAATGATTTTTATTCTCAATTTTGGAAAGTACTACCTAAATACTATAAAATATTGGTCTAGTTTTTATTATTAAAAAGACTTTTTTTCAAAAAATAATGGGTTAATTACAGAGACCTCCCTTGTGGGTTGGTATATTTCACGATCAATCCCCTCGAAGAATCATAACTACAGAAACCTCCCGTGACGTTTGTAAAACCTTACATCCGTTGGTCCACCATTAGGTTTTGCTGATGTCATCACCTAAAATTTATTTAAAATTTCATTTTACTATTGAGGTTACTGTAGCTATATTTGTGGACAAGTATACTCTTGTTATGTTTGTTGCATGAGAGGGGTTTCAGTGGTGGTTTGTTTTGGGTGTAAATGTTATAAATATCAATAAAAATTTAAAACTTTAAATTATTTTATTAATATGTATATAATGTGTAGCAAAAAAAAAAATTAATATGTATATAATGTTCTAAAATTGAAGTACAAGGAAAAGTGAATGAATTATTGTTAATAAAAAAAATAACTTGAAGATAAATAAAAAGACCATTATAAAAATACAAAAATATTAAAATTATTCATATTTAACCTAAAATTTTAATAATTTGAATTCTTTTTCATAATTTTAAACAAATTAATTACAAGGATAATGAATTAAAATTATGGTCGATGAGGAAAAAATGGACATAAATTAATAGCATTATAAAAATTCTAAAATGGATTATTAATTACACGTACTAAAAAAATTCAAAAACTTTTAACTAAATATCAATGATATTTTAACAAAATTTAAAAGTATTCATTCCAATACACATTTAGTAAATAATAATTATTAATTTATTTCTTACTTAAATACAATACTATTAAATAATATTAACTTTAAAATTCTAAAAAATATTGTTTAAATTAAATTATTTTTAAAACTATTGATAAATTATATATAAATGAAATATACATTTTATAAAAAAATTAACTAAAAAATTAAATTAATTTTTTTTTAAAAATTAAAAATTACACATTCAGACACCCTTATATTGATGTGTTTTCTGGGGAATAAAAAGATACCCAATTATTTTAGTTTTAGACTTAAGTAATTTACTATAAAAATACGGATCAATGCATGTCTGCTTTGAGTTTGGTGAAGTAGATGGTTTTTGGTTATGAGTCATCTTCTCATCCTTTAGTTATTTGAATATATTGAATTTTAATGTTCTTGTATTATTAGTTAAACTGTTTTTCTATTTAGTTGTCAACAATTATGTGAATGTGAACTTTAATCAATATTCATCAGTTTAGGTAATAGGACTACCCAATTGACAGGTTTAGGATCGAAAGTCCTCTAGCTTTTATTTTATGTTTAGTTTTTGGTTAGTCTTGCTACCACAGGAAGGATATATCATATTTCCTCCGTCCCTTTTCTTTTGCTCCTCTGAGTTCTCTTGTACGAAATTTTAGGTAAAAGTTGAAAAAATGAAAGTTTTAGACATCTTTATATTTATGTCACTAAAAATGGGGGTGAAAAAATCATTACTTATGTGAAATGGTACTTTTTAGAAAAACAATTTTATGTTAAGAAATATAGTGTTGTTTTGGGAAATTTCAAAATAGAAATAAAAATAAATATAAATGACAGATGGAGTATAAGTATATCTAGTGATACTAGATCATGTAAAGTTAATTAAAATCTGCCTTTGTTTTTAGCTTATTACCTAGACACTCGACGAAGTTTTGTGAAATTAATTAATTACATATTCACTCTTGAGGTTTTGGTAATTACCGACGCTTCTATGGTGTAAAAAAAAGCGAATGTCGCACGTTAAAGGTCCATTTTACCGTCATCATAATTTAAAATTATTTTTAAAAGATAAAAACATAATTTAATACGATAAATAGATTAATATACAAATATATAGCTCGACGGATCAATTCTAATGTTAATTCTATCTTATATGTTGATGATGAATTGAGCACGAAGACGGCTTGGCCATATTATATTTGAGTTGAATCTAATTGATCGTTAGATGGGTTATATTTATGAGGCGAATTATATGTGAAAATATTTTAATTATTACTAGTCTACTATTAGTTAGTAGTTACTAGTACTACATCGTCAAATTCGATTGTACTATTAATTTTGGAAATTCCACATAGGATGGGAGTTTGGACTTCATAAATACCGGTGATGGTTGCAATTTCTTTTCTGAATATACTTCATAGGAAAATGATTATATCACAGTCCAAAGTTCACAGTCCTTTATACAATTCATGGTTTATGTATTTAAAGTTAATTGTATTACCTGTTACCTGTTTAACATGTTTCGTCTTGAAATAATTTTTTTAATCTATCAACACAATCAACTTTCAAAAATTACAAAAGAGATCAAAATTTTCCAATATTACTCATATAAAAAATAATTCCATACTTTCCAAATGATAATTGAATATTCACCAATATTTGAATATAAATATTTCAACTTTCAAAAATTACAAAAGAACACCTAAATTATATTACTCATATAAAAAATAACTCATTACTTTTTAAATGTTAGTTTATCATTTATCAATATTTGAATATAAAATATCTCGAAAATTACAATAAAAATATAAACTCATAATTTAAAAGTATTTGCAATGCCTAGAATTTAGAGTTTATGACATAATATTAAGTTTAGGGTTTAGGGTTTAGGATTTTAGGGTCTAGGGGTTTGGGGTTTAGGGTTTAGATTTAGGGTTTAGGGTTTATTTTATAAATAAGATTTATTTTTATTTGATGATAAGTTATGGATTTTTTTTTGCAATTTTAAATTATATATGGGTTGTAATGCTAGCATAGTCCTTCTTCATATTCGTAGATTCAGAATGTGGAATTCTTTTTCGATTACAAAACTATATGTGTAAACTTATTATTTGATAAATAATATCTATTAGTAGGTATGTAATTGATAATTGTTTGGTCAAGAGGTATTTATTACTTCTTTGGGAAGGTAAAGAGCTACATTCGAGTTGTGTTGACATTTATGTTATGAAACACATTCATAGCTTGCAATATAGATACTGTTTTAGCGAGACCAAACACTTACACAAAATTGAGAATTTTTGTGGAAATATCTTAACAAAGTTAATAAAGAACTTTGTAGTTAGCATCTACGTACAATAGATGGTCGAGTTTCTTGTACTAAGACCATAACTGGAGATTCTTACATGGGTTGCCTAGCAATCTCTAGAGTTGCGTAGATTTTGATCTGATTGAACCTGGAAGTTCATAAGATCAAGCTCATAAGTTTTGTGACATTTGAATGTTTATATACATGATTTGGAAATCATACATTCAATATCCTAAGATATGTCGGACAAGTAGAGATTAACTCTCTCACACGAGCAATCGCCTTTCACATTGAGAACGTGCATAGATGAGATTGTTTTATCCTTGTAAAGAGCGCAAGATAAAACCAGGATCGCCTTAATTATAATCGATTTAAGATTACTGTTTTGATTAAAGTAATCACAGTCTTGCATGAGTGCAAGATCAGAAAGGTATCGATTGCTTAATTAAGATGAGATTACTTTTGTATATACAAGTAATCGAAGAAAAATGGATTCCCACCATCCGTTAAACTTGTCGAATGGCCAGATGTGAATTTTCTCGAGTTAATTATTTATCGAGGATAAGGAGAGAATTCAGGTAAAGTGTAGATGTACACTTGTACTAAGATCTGTACTGGGTTGTTTAAATGACATACACTTCAAAAAATGAAGTAAACTATAGTAGCACGTGTTTCATACCACGTGTGCCTTAGTGACCATTGGGAAATGAGTGAAAGATCCCTGCTCACTCATTGTGTGAGGCCCAGAGGTTTATTGCAAGCTCAATAGGTACCCTTATGACTTTCGACCGTTTCTCGAGATCTTACCAAGGTGTTGCTACTTTAGCACGTCACTAATAGCTATGAATCATACGGCGATGCGGTCCGTGTCTAGGAAAGTTGCTGAAGTAAGATCGAAAGATTCAGGTAGGAAAGGAAGACTGTATGAAGCTAACACACGCTGCTTGAATTCAAAGCTGGCCAGCCAATATGTCGAACTTTAGAGTTTGAGACATGATTGTGAATACAAGTGAGTGGTGGAGTGAAGTATGCTCTTTTGTTGACTTGAGGGATCGGAGATACTTCGGTTAGTGAAATGGAGTTTGGGGTATAGCGAGTCCTGATGTCCTCGTGTTTTGTGAATAAGAGTTGTTATATACCCTAACAGGTGTATGACACTTAATACTCTTGCGCTCGCCGATCACACGATCCACTTGTCTGTATGAAGTTGGTGAGTATGTTGTTAAAGTCACTGTAGACTCGGTTTAGCCCTCATGTGCGAGTGGGAGATGTTAATTTGAGACGGGTGGGTACGTCCATTCGAACTAACCCGACCCGATCCATTATTTTGAAAAGAGAGAATTGGAGGGAGTGGTTATTTGTAACTACCCTATTAGGAAGTTAACCTCTCTTAGTGGGAGATTAACTTCCTACATTAAATGGTAAGTGGGCCGGGGAGCATTCGGCTCCCCCCAGTTCTAAGAAAATAGAAGTCCACAAGGGACTTCTTCTCCATTGTTGCCGAAAGAAGAGAGGTCAAATGGACCTCTCCTCCTTTTCTATTTCTTCTCCCTATATACACACATATATATATATATATATATATATATATATATATATATATATATATATATATAGTTAGCGCATTATATACGGGTAAATCATATTATATAGGGTAAATTACGAATACCCCCCTCAGGTAAGGTCGAATTACAAAAATCACCCTCATGTATTGGATATTACAAAAATCCCCCTCAGGTTTGTCACCTTCTTACAATTAACCCCTTGTCCCTAAAATGTTACAATTTTACCCTTGAAAGTTATTTGTAATGTTTATAATATGTTATAAATTTTAAAAATTGGGTGTTTCTTGTTATATCTTGTAAATATAAAAATAATAATCATATATTTACCACCAAAATAATTGATATAATTTATGTTTTCTCATAAATTTTGATAAATATTTCAATTTATAATACAATATAAACTTTAACAAATTAAAATATCTTATTTATAATACAATATAATTTATTAAATTTACTAATTTATAAAATAAATTCATTTAACTAATGTGTAAACAATTCATATTTATAAATTATATTATTAAAATTCTATTTAATTTAATTTTATACAATTTAAAATTGCTAATAAATATATAAATACCCTTTTTTTTGCAATTTTATTAAAACTTATGGGCAATTATAAATTTTATAAATTATTCTAGTAGTAAATATATAATTATCTTTTTTTCTAATTTATAAGATATAATAATTAGATCCCAAGTTTTAACATTGATAAGACATTACAAACAATACAAATAACACCTAAGGACAAAATTGGAATATTTAGGGGCAAGGGGTTAATTGTAAGAAGGTGACAAACCTGAGGGGGTTTTTTGTAATACCCAATACGTGAGGGTGATTTTTGTAATTATGCCTTACCTGAGGGGGGTATTCGTAATTTACCCTATTATATATTCCGGGTAATATATATGTACATATCATCAACAATAATTGAGGCATTTGGATTGTGAATTATGGCTCATTTCCGTACGTGATTTGTGTCTTGATCGGGAGCACCAAAACGTGAGAGCATCGGTGATTCAACCACGGTTAGATCGATGGCAAAGAAGGATCTTCTCCGGATCACCCACTTCAAGTAACCGGCGATTATCCGATCCGATTCAAGTAAGTAAGTTTACGGTTGATTCGGATTTAAAACCCAACACATACTTGGGAGGCCATTAGGGATTGAAGGCAAGGGCAGCATAGATAATGTAAGTAACGTTGGAATGGTTGGGAAAGTTGGAATTGACGGGAATGGTGGCAATCCAGAGGGTATCGGTATTGAGGGCAATCCTGGCAAGATCTGTAACAGATGACGTGCACCGTCCTATTTTTCCATATTGTTGGTGATAATTACCATCAAACCGAGCATCACAATGCATGAGTAAATGTAGCTTTTGATCGGAGCCATGAAGTACGAATTTGCTTCAAATAAAGTGAAATTGGGGTGATAGATTAATCTTTGGGATATAAAATAAGTTCTGATGATGCAAACTAATGGAATTTGAAGGTATAATTTATAGAGGGGGTTAGATGCATGCATGCTTTGAGGTTGGTGAAGTAGATGGTTTTTGGTTATGACTCATCTTCTCATCCTTTAGTTATTTGAATATATTGAATTTTAATTTTCTTGTATTATTAGTTAAACTGTTTTATCTACAAATTAAGTTATGGGTCAAATGGTTCTATATATCTTAATTTGTTGATAGGATTGTCCATTAAATTAAGTCTACCAAAAGTCTGATGGTTCGATCTAATTATATTTTAGTTGAGGTTAATTGATCGTGAGTTGGATTATATATATATATATATATATATATATATATATATATATGTATGTAGGAATTTGAGCTTAATAACACTCAATTAGAATAATGTTTCACTATGTAAGTTGTTTAATGAGCTTAATAAAATTTAACAAATCTACAAGAGGAGAAATTTTAGCATAAGAGAAGTTGGGACTTCATAAATACTAGTGAAGGTTGCAATTCTTTTTTTATTTGACTTGATAAATTCATTGTGATAAAAAAAAAAATAAGACTTCATAAATTCATTGGAATTCTTTTCTGATCATAAAACTGTACGTGTAACTTCTTTGATGAACAATATTTGTTATTATGAGTTAGTTCGATATATATAAATTAAATATTAATTTAAAGTCCAAAAGATACATGAGTCGAGTTTGAACTAAGACAAATACAAATTTTATGAACTGAGTTAGGGTCTACTACCATAAAGTCCAATAGTATTGAGTTTGAGCCAACTGAAGCTCGACTCACAAGGTTCGACTGACATCTTATTTGTAGAGTCAAATAATTACACTTATCCAAAATATAAATTATTAAGAAGTAAATATAAAACCTATGTTTGTCTCGCTCTTAAAAAAATGTTATGGTACTCTCTTGAAAGCCAAACAAACAATGTTTTCTTTCGTTACATAGTAAATTCGCCAAAAATATACCAAAATCACATGATTAAAATGTTGAATAAATGGCCACATGCATGCGATACATATACCACTTTTGTACAAATAATTAAAATTGGTATGAAATTTTCAGTCGTGTGCATATGATTAAGTGCAATTTGATATACCTATACCATAATTGTAAACCACCTTATTATATGATACTGAAAGTATAATTTTGTATGTAATTATCAATTTAAAATATTAAAATAAAATCATATTTTGCCTAGTGATGATTAGTTAGAAAACGGGTCAATGAAATCCTTCTTCTTTTATCCAAATAAGACACTAATCATAGTGCAAATGTGAACGATATTATCGATTATTTTTACTCACTTTTAATTTGGTATCATTGTTCTAGATAGTCAAAATGTACATCTTGAAAATATTGAGTTCTCTATAGTTTTATTGGAGGGAATAGCAAATTAACTCCCTGTGTTATTTTAAATAGGCAATTTAACTCCCTGTGATAAATAAAAGGGTAAAATACCTCCCTGTGATATCCGAAATAGACAATTTAACTCCCTATGATAAGAAAAAGGGCAAAATACCTCCCTGTGTTTTTATAAAAGAAGCACATTGCCTCCCTTTAAATTGCTTATTAATTCATATCATAGGGAGTTAAATTGCTCATTATATCATTTCACAGGGAGGTAAACTGCCCATTTTTATATCACAAGGAGATAAATTGCTCATTATTTCATTTTACAGGGAGTTAAATTGCATATTTTTATTTCACAGGGAGGTAAATTGACCATTAGACATATCACAGGAAGTTAACTTGCAAAAAACCCGTTTCTATTGCACCCCACTCGAAAAACATTAATCATTCAAGTTATAAATCAATATTGACTGTCCGTCACTCTGTATTAATAGTAATACTACTTTCAATTTCTTTTTAGTTTTAAATTTGATAATAATTATAATAACTTATTTCGTTTAACTTTTTTTAGTTTTAAATTCGATTGCAAGTCTTATTTTCAGTTTACGGCAGTGTTTTGAAAACCGGATTGGATCGGGGCCGGTTCAACCGGTTCAACTGCTAACCAGTTTATAATTCGGTCCGGTTCACCCCTAAAAATCAGTCTCCTAATTAACCAATTCGAACCGGTAAAACCAGCTTCAAAATCGGTAAAATCAGTGAACCAGTGGTTCACTTAATATTATTTTTTTAAATTTAGAGATTTTTTTGTTATTGTTATTTATTTGAACTCTTGTTTAACATTTAATAGAATTGCAAGTCTATACTTTAATTGGAATAATATTCATTATTTTAGTGTTTTAACAATCAATGCAATAATACATTTTCTTTTATATAAAGAAGTACATAACCATTTTCTCATCATTGTGAATACTATTATTTTGTGTATGAAATTATGCAAATCAATTACCATATAAACATCAACTTACAACAATAAAACCCAAATGAATAAGCCAAAACTTTGAAAATGAGATGAACTTTTAATTTTGTTGTCTTGTTTTGAATGTATGTATCTTTGAGGGATACTTGAGATTTATATTTTTAACATTAATCTTAATTTTTAAGACATTTTGATTATTTGCATGAAACAATAAAAATATATAATTACAAAGAATGATAATTTCTTGAATTATAATTGTATTTTAGATAATCTAAAAATATATATATATAAATATTACATAATAATAAAGTCACACCGGTTTTACCGATCGAACCAGTGGTTGACCCGATATAACCGATCGAACCAGTAACCAGTAGGACTTCCTGTTCAATGACCGGTCCGATTTTAAAAACACTGGCTTTACGGGAAAGATTTCGATTCTAACAAGCATGAATTTCCTTTAAAAGAATATATCATTGAACAAACTACTTGATAATATTAAGTAATGTATTCTATTCAATAAAGGCGCAATTTCACATACTTGTAATTGGAAATGTGTAAAATATGAAATTATGTATAACATGGTACAAACATCTAATATTGAAAAATAATCAACATCAAAATAATGCATAGCAATCTTCATTTCACCGGCAGCCACCATATCTTTCAAAAGAACCTAGAGATCCCTCTTCGTTTATGGTTTACTCCATGGCGTAGAACCAATAGAATCTCATAAACGCGAGCATATTACTTAGATGGAGGTGGAGTAAGGAATGGAATGGAAGGCATACTTGGAAGGCCACTAGGGATTGAAGGCAAGGGGGGAATAGAGAATGTAGGGACCGTTGGAAAACTTGGAATTGTTGGGAGTGGTGGCATATTTGGCTGTGGCAATCCAGACGGTATCGGTAATGTGGGTAATCCTGGCACGGTCTGTAATAGATTACGTGCACCGTCACATTTTTCCATATTGCTAGTGATAATTACCATCAAACTGAGCATCACAATGCATGAGCAAATATAGCTTTTGATCGGAGCCATAAAGTATGAATTTGCTTTGAATTTGCCTCAAATATAGTGAAATTGAGGTTATAGATTAATCTTTGGGATGGAAAATAAGTTTTGATGATGCAAACTAATGTAATTTGAAGGTATAATTTATAGAGGGGGTTAAATGCAAGCATGCTTTGAGTTTGGTGAAGTAGATGTGGTTTTTGGTTATGACTCATCTTCTCATCCTATAGTTATTTGAAAATATTGAATTTCAATGTTCTTGTATTTTTAGTTAAACTGTTTTTCTATATAGTTGTCAACAATAATGCGAATGTGATGTTTTTTAATCAATATTAATCAGTTTAGTTATTAGGCCTAGTCAAGGGCGGATCTAGAGAAGGCGAAGGGGGGCTATTGACCCCCCCTCAAATTTTCTGGAATATATATTAGTATTGATTAAACTGTTATATAAAATTTGTAGTGGTCAATTGATAGTGCTCTTAAAAAGTCTCCATGAGGTTGGGAGTTCAAATCATTGATAAATTATTTCGTTTTGTTCTTTTATTTTTTCGACTTTCTCAATATTATTTTAAATAAATCATGTTTTCTTTCAAAATAATTCCTCAATAAAATTTTCAATATTTAATGTACAAAAAAATTTTCTTCTCAATAATATTTCAATATGCTATGTGTTCTTAGTAATTTTTTTCTTCGTAATAATATTTCAATATTATGTGTTTTTTAATTTTTTCCTTAATAACAATTATAAAAACAATATGAACTATCATTGTTTTTGTTGTTCGATTTTACTTTTTCTTTATTCAATATACTTAGTTGAATAAAAAACTCTCAATAATTTTAAAAGAATATATTTTTTTATTTTTTTATAATACGATTCTCCCGTCATAACAAGGTATCATATAATATAAGAAAAATACCTTGTACAGTTCATTTTGGCCAAAATTCATCTCCTATTTTTTGTATCTCGTTATATATTTTATCGTGAATAAATATAAGCTTGACTGATTAATTAATTTTTTTGTTTCATATAATTTAGTCCCCTACCTAAAATTCCTGGATCCGCCCTGGTTCTAGTCAATTGGCATGTTTAGGATCGAAAGTCCTTTAGCTTTTGCGTTAACGATGTTAGATATGTTTTAAACTAGGAATTGGTAAACCACCACTAGTTAGAGGAAACATTTTATATCATATATTGCCTTGATTTTATTATGCTTTTTTGCAAAACAAATTAAGTATATCTAGTGATACTTGATCATGTAAAGTTAATTAAAATATGGAGTTTTTTTCACTTTTCACTCTCAAAATTTAGATTTAGCATTTTGCACTCTCAAAATATGAAAAATGTAGTACTTTGCATCATTTTTTTATTTTCAAGCAAAAATTCAAGGGCAAAATAGGCAATTCAATAGTATTGACATTTTGCATCCTCAAAACTTGAGAATTTCACACTTTATACCCCCAAAATAAAATTAGCACTTAATAACCTCTAATTAAGAACAAATCAGCAACTTCCACCCCGAAACATAATAAATGGGCACTTTGTACCCCAAAACACTAAATTAACCCTTAACACCCTCAAATTTAAAATATCCAAACCCCTCGTTTTTTTCGTCAAAGTTGACTATCGGAGTGAAAAAAATTTAAGGCAAAATAGTTAATTCATTTTTTTACTTAAAGTTTGCAAAATGCAATTATAAATACTCGAATACTCATTTCTCTCTCCATCTTTTTTTTCAACAATATAACCATAAATAACTAAATAAAGTACAAGGAAACTTCTCGAAGACCCATTTTCTACTTCAACATATCACAGACCCATAAATAATTACCTATTTTGCTTAAAACAATTTCACCTTAATGGTAAACTTTGCCCCAAAAAATGAGTTGAGTTTTTTTTTTTTTTTTTTTTTTTTTTTTTTTTTTTTTTTTAATTTGAGGGTGTTAAGTGTTAAATTTGGTATTTTGGGGTGCAAAATGTCCATTTATTGTGTTTCGGGGTGCAAGTTGTCAATTGTTCTTAATTAGGGAGTGTTAAGTGCTAATTTTATTTTGGGGGGCAAAGTACATTAGAATTACCTATTTTGCCATTGAATTTTTGTTTCAAAATAAAAGATGATGCAAAGTGCCTGTATTTTTCATATTTCGAGGATGCAAAGTACTAAATCTAAGTTTCGGAGGTGTAAAGTGCCTATTTCCCATGTTTCGGGGATGCAAAGTGCAAAAAACCCTAAAATATGCCTTTTAACTGATTACCTAGACACTCGCCGAAGTTTTGTTAATTAATTATATATTCACTCTTGAGGTTTTAATTAATGACGCATGTTAAAGGTCTATTTAACAGATCATCGTAATTTAAAATATTTTTAAAGGATAGAAACATTATTTGATATGATAAAATGATAATGATACAAATACCCCCCAAGGATCGGTCAATTCTAATGTTATGGGTCAAATAGTTCTATCTTATATGTTGATTCGGGTTGAATTTGAGCAATTGTATTAAACTCGATACATTTATGAGGTGAACTTGAGCTTAATAAGCCTCAATCCGAATAAAATCAACTATATAAATATTTTATATAATAATTTACTAGTCTGCTTCTGTAAAGAAAGCAGAGAGAAGAGATGAAAAAATGCACAGTATTATTTCTGAAGAAAAATAAAATGAGAGAATTGTTGTGTGTAGGGTTTGAACCTTACACCTATTTATGCATACACAATGACCGACCTATAACCTAACTAACTAAAACTAACAACTCTATAAAATAATGAAACACGCTTTATACAATAAACTTATACAAACATATAAACTAAAAAATAACTTTACAAATTAGAATCCCTAATTTATCTTTCTCTCCCAATTTTATTCCCGTTTCCAACTGATCGTGCTTGTTTGAATTTTGCAGGAAATCTGGAGAGCTTCCATCCATGGCAGTGCTGCTAATACACCCCCCTCAAGAGGTGCCGTAGATATCAATGAGGGACATCTTGGATGACGAAATTAAGGTAATAGCAATGGTTTTGTGAATATATCTGCTATTTGTTCCCCTGTGTGAATAGGCATTAGTCGAATCAATCCCTTAGATATTTGCTCATGCGTAAAATCGCAATCAATTTCTATGTGTTTTGTGCGTTCATGAAATATAGGATTAGATGCTATGTGCCTAGCAGATTGATTATCACAAAATAAAAGAGTAGCAATAGGAATTGAAGAACCAAAATCTTTTAATAACTGATGTAACCAAACAATTTCGCTGGAAACAGCAGCTAAAACCTATACTCTGCTTCAGCAGAGAATTTTGAAACAATTACTTGTTTCTTTGATTTCCATGAAATCAAAGAACCTCCTAAAAAAATACAAAAGCCAGTGACGGACCTTCTTGTATCCTTACAAGAAGCCCAATCAGCATCAGCATAAGCTTTTAATTGAATAGGTGAATTAACAGAATAAAATAACCCTTTACCAGGGCAAGACTTCAAATACCTTAAAATATGATGGGCAGCTTGTAAATGTGGAAACCTAGGTTAATGTGAAACAAACTGACTAAGTCTATGTACTGCATAGCTTAAGTCAGGTCTAGTGATAGTAAGGTAAGATAAAGAAGTCTCCCTATGAGTCTTCTATAGGATGTGATGTCAGTAAGGAGGTCACCTTCTGTAGCACTAAGCTTAAGTTTAGGATCCATTGACAAAGTCAAAGGTTTGGCTGCCAAGTATCCTGTTTTTTCTAAAATTTGCAAAGCATAATTTCTTTGAGACAAAATAATTCCAGCAGATGATCTAGCTATTTCAAGACCTAGAAAATACTTTAAATCCCCTAAGTCTTTCAATTTAAACTTGGACTGTAAATAAGACTTTAATTCAGAGATAACATGAATTATAGGACCAGAAATAACAATGTCATCTACATAGAGCAAAAGAGCAATAAAATTGTGACCTGACCCCTTTGTAAATAAAGAGTAATCTGATTTAGACTGTAAAAAATCATAAGCAAGTAGACATTCCTTGAATTTATCATTCCATTGTCTGGAGGCTTGCTTCAGACCATAGAGGGATTTATTCAATTTGCAAACCTGTTTAGGAGTAGATTTGGACCTAGGATATCCTAATGGAAGATCCATGTATACCTCTTCATGGAGATCTCCATTAAGAAATGCATTATCAATGTTTAGTTGACAAAGTTGCCAACCTTTAGAAGCTGCTAAGGCTAGTAATAGTTTAACTGTCACCATCTTAGCAACTGGTGAGAAAGTTTCAATATAATCTATAGCTGCCTGCTGAGTGTAACCTTTAGCAACCAAGCGTGCCTTATACCTGTCAATGCTGCCATCTGAGTGCCTTTTGATCTTATAGACCAATCTGCAGCCAATGGGTTGTTTACCTGTAGGCAATGGGACTATAGTCCAAGTATTAGTGTCCTCTAAGGCTTTTATTTCAGTGTCCATTGCATCTCTCCACTTTTTATTACCAACAGCTTGATGGTAATAGTGTGGTTCTGTTCCAGCTGTAATATTCATAATAAATTTTTTAAAAGAAACAGAAAGTTTATCATAGTTTAAGACATCAGAAAGTGGATACTTAGTTTTAGAAGAAGTATGAGAGGTGAGTGAGTTGCAATGAAAATCAGCTAAGAAACTAGGTTTTTGAGAAATCCTTGTTGATCTTCTAACATAGGGTAGAGTAGTTTCTGTATCCAAATTAGAAGAGGGTATAAAATCTGGATCAACAGTTGGTGTGTCTGTAGAAATAACATCATGATGGTCAATAATAGGATCATTAGAAGGATAAACAATATCAGGATATAAATCAGAAACAAAATCCTTAGTAATAGGAAATATAAAATCAGTAGAGGCAGAATCATTAGTAGAGGTAGATTGCAAAGTATGAAAAGGAAAGGTTTCCTCATGAAATATAACATCTCTAGAAATAAAGAATTCTTTGGTATTAAAACCATATAGTTTGTAACCTTTAATGCCCATAGGATAACCTATGAAAACAGAAGCCCTAGCTCTAGGTCCAAATTTATTTCTTCCTTGTTTAAGTGTTGAAGCAAAAACTAAACATCCAAAGGTTTTAAGTAGATTGTAATCAACAGGAGAATTATGAAGTAATTCAAAAGGAGTTTGATAGTGTAAAACTTTTGATGGTGTCCTATTAATGAGGTAGGCTGCTGTAGAAACACAGTCACCCCAAAACTCAATGGGTACTTTAGACTCCAAAAACAAAGCCCTAGAAATATTAAGAATGTGTTGGTGTTTTCTCTCCACAATAGAATTATGTTGTGGAGTTTCAACACAAGAGTATTGATGAACTATTCCAAGTTTATTAAACAAGGTTGTAAAAGAAAGCTCAGGAGCATTATCACTCCTAAATTTTTTTACAGTTTTGTTAAATTGATTATGAACCATAGATAGAAATGTAGGAATAACTGAAGTAATGTCTGATTTCCTAGTTAGTAAACATATCCAAGTATACCTAGAAAAATAATCCACAATAGTGGCAAAGTACCTCTGTCCAGAATATGTAGGGGTATGAAATGGACCCCAAATGTCACAATGAAGTAATTCAAAAATACTAGAAGTAATAGAAGTAGAGGAAGAAAAAGATAGCCTCTTTTGTTTAGCTAGAGGACAAATTTAACATACATCAGTATTAGAACTATTACAATCAGAAGTCTTAGCAAGATCTAAATTGAGTGACAATTTATTCATAATTTTGTAAGGCATATTGCCTAGTCTCCTATGCCAGATTGTACTTGAAACTTTGTTGCAATGAACTAGTAAAGGAGAGTGATTTGTGTAACACATAGAGGCCATCAACTTTTCTACCCTGTCCAATCATCCTCTTTTGGAGGTCCTGGATAAAAAAGGAATCCTTAGTGAAATGAATGGATATGGTAGAATCATAAATTAGTTCACTGACAAATATCAAGTTAAAAGAAAAATTAGGGACATAAAATACATCTCTAAGTAATAAGGAAGAATTTAAGATAACATCCCCAATTTGAGAAACTGAAAAAATACTATGGTTAACCTGAGCATTAAAAATAGGTTTTAGATTTGAAAATAAGGAAATATTAGAACATATGTGCTTAGTAGCACCAGAATCCATAATACAATCAAGGGGGTTGGTTATGGTATTCTTAGTAAAAGAAGTGGAACAAATACCTGAGACACATGAAATGTGTGTTGTTTCATGTGTTGACTCACTGTTATTGAAGTTCAGATGTGTGCTAAAGAGGTTCATAAGATGTTGACATTGTTCTGAATTCAGACTTTGAAGGAGAGGAGTGAGAGGATTCTGAGGAGATTGGTTGAATGAGGGAGCAGTGGTTGTGAAAGTGTTGATTGGATTGTTTTGTTTCTGTTTATTTGGAGGTTTATACCCAATTAGGTAACCATGCAATTTATAGCATTTGTCAATTATGTGTCCCCTCATGTTGCAATGAGAACATATAGGAATATCTTTCCTTTTGAAACTGGGGTTGAAAGTAGGTGGGGTAGGTAGAAGAGGCTGTCAAAACTGATTATAGGTCCTTTTTGGTTGTTGTTGTGTATTGGTAGTGGGGGGTGGTTGTGAAGTTTGTGAGGCAAAGGCCATAGATGTAGAGGTATCAAAGGCAGGAGGAAGAACTCCAACCTGTTTCTGTCTTTCCTCCTGTATAGCAAGTTGAAACACTCTGTCAATATGGGGAATAAGATCCATAAGAAGGATCTGACTTCGTAGATTATCAAAAGAGTCATTAAGGCCAAGAAGAAAAGTGAGAACAAAATCTTCTTGGTATTGTTCAGAAATCTTTTCTGGTCCACCACAATTGCAGGGTTTAAGAATCAGCCTGTAGTTGGCTAGTTCATCCCATACAGCCTTAAGATTTGTAAAACACATATTAACAGAGAGTGAATCTTGTTTTAAATTGGCCAACTCCCTCCTTAGTTGAAGTTTCCTGGGTCCATTGCTGTGTTGGAACCTGGTCTTCAATTGATTCCAGATTGTTTGTGCGCAATTGGTGTACATGATACTAGAATGTATTTATGGTGAAACTGCATTGAGGATCCAGGAGACTACCACATCATTGCCCCTGTACCATGCAAGTTGAAGGTTAGGATCAGATTCTCCAGGATCTGGAAGGTTTCCATTGATGAAACCCAATTTGTGCTTGACATTTAAGGCAAAAAGCATGGATCTTGACCATGTAGCGTAGTTATCCCCCTTTAATGGATGTTGTACCAGTAGAAGGCCTGGACTGTCTGAAGGGTGGAGAAAGTAGGGGTGGGATGGGTTCTCCATTGGTGGTCTGGAACGAGTAGAATCAATGGCAGTAGTGGTGGAAGAAGAAGAGGAATCCATGAGGGAAAAAAAAGAAAAAAAAAAGAAAGATTTTCAAGAAACAGAGGATTTGAGAGTGATCAAGTGATCTTTGTGTAAACAGTTCGGAAAAACGTGTAAAGAATTACACAACTGATACCATGATAGAATTCAAACTTCCATTAAAATTTGAAGATGGAGTTTGATCAAGAAGTCAAAAATTCTGTAAAGAAAGCAGAGAGAAGAGATGAAAAAATACACAGTATTATTTCTGAAGAAAAATAAAATGAGAGAATTGTTGTGTTTAGGGTTTGAACCTTACACCTATTTATACATACACAATGACCGACCTATAACCTAACTAACTAAAACTAACAACTCTATAAAATAATGAAACACGCTTTATACAATAAACTTATACAAACATATAAACTAAAAAATAACTTTACAAATTAGAATCCCTAATTTATCTTTCTCTCCCAATTTTATTCCCATTTCCAACTGATCGTGCTTGTTTGAATTTTGCAGGAAATCTGGAGAGCTTCCATCCATGGCAGTGCTGCTAATATGCCACAAAGTATAAGTGTTAATTTTACTGATTAGTGACAATTTTATATTATAGTGATACTTTATAATGTTACTTTTAACTATAATTTTGACATTGATACATTTAGTCACACCGCTACAAGTGGCACTTTGCTAGTATCATTTTATATATAACGACATTTTCCGAACTGCCACTTGTAGCGATGTGGCTAAAAGTTAAATGTCACTATCATAACAAGATGTAACATTATAAAATGTCATAATAACCCAAACTGAGAAGTGTTGCACCCCCTTGAAATGAGTGCATGTACATCACACCTCCTACGGTTGTTGCCAAAGCTCCGAGTGAACCTGAAATAATATTAAAATGTCACTAAATAGTATATTTAACATTTATAATCCCTGACATTTTTAAAAAATGTAACTGTATTTATTTTTTCTCACATTTTCTTCAAAATGCCATGAAGCTTGATGCCACCAAAGATTATTTTTATTGTAATGACTCTTTAATTCATCGGGATGTTGGATAATGCCACGTGGGCATAAAAGGACAATTTTTTGTCCTAGATTTACAAGTCAGCAAGAGGAGAAATTTCACACAAAAGAGTGTTAAAAAAACTAAGGATGGGAGTTGGGACTTCATATTTTTCTGAAATAGACTTCATATCGTAAATTCAGAATTTGGAATTCTTTTTCTGATTACAAACCTATATGTGTAAATTGTAAAACTTTTCTTTGATGAATAATATTTGTTATTACCAGTTAGTTCTTATAAGACCAATATAGTTTCGAAGCCCAAAGAATTATATGAGCTACTTTAAGCCAAAAGCTCCTTTTCATCTTGGTCAAAACGTTTTCTAAAAGAAAATATTACTCCATCTGGTTCGTATTAATTGGCACATTGTTACTTTTCACACATATTAAGAAACTTTATGATTAATCACTTTTATATGGTAAAATTTCAAAAATACCCTCCCTAATTTTTTATTAGTGACTCTTGAGCTTCCCAACCTAGATGTAAGAGAATGACAAAATCGAAAAATATTGTTGTTGGTCCCAAAGTGGTTACAGTGAGGTCTGGGGGGGTGGGGGGTTGAATAGACATCTGAACCTTAAAAACTTTTTCTCATTTTCCTATAAAATGAGTTAGTTTATCAGTAGGGTAAGATGACTTAGTTGATTTTGCACTAAGCTAATCAACAGAGTAGACTTACCAAGCTTATATAGTCAGAGTTTTAAATAATGATGCAGCGGATATGTAATTATGTTTTTCAATCATATGTTTTCAAATAAATTTAAACATTAAAGCACAAAGAAAATTTTTCCCCAAGTTATAAATTTCTCAATTTAAAAAACTATTCTTTTAAAGTATTTACTTAGCTTATAAAATATGCAATGCAAGACAAGTAAAATAAATAACACAAAGAATTTTTATAGTAATTATATATACACAAAGCGTTTTAGTCCACTCTTCTAAATCACACAGATTTAGGTACCACTAGAAACACAAAGTAACTAGTACTTGAGCTTTTACAACAAATGACAAGCTTCAAGTAACACTTATGCTTTACAAGAAATGATAAGCCATAAGTAAGAACTCTCTGTTCACTCTTGGAAAATCACACAGATTAACCTTGCTCACTCAATATAGGAAATCACTCAGAAGACCTATACTACGAAGTTATATCAGTCACAAAAATGGATATAAACTCCTTCAATTCTCAGTAGAATGTCATATAGACAGACAAGAGTTTGATCTTGATCTTCAACAAAAAACTTCATCAACAGATGACTTCGCTTGTGATCAAATGACTCTACTTATGGATTCTTGCTCTAAAGACATGATCTTGAATTGTGCAATTCCCTTTTGGTCTTCAGTTTGTCATCTATTTATACTCTTGGATTTGAAATTCTGCCCGTTGAAGATAGGCGAAATTACACTTTAATCCTGAGCAACGATCTTCATTTCTTCAACAGCTTTTGCAGACTGTTTATTGTACACTTTGCTGAATCTGCGACGACCATCTCTAATCCCATAAAGGAATTTGAGATTCGAGAGAATCTCTTTTGCGGATACCATATGCTCATGTTGCAACCTCAAATCAAGTGACATATATTCCAACATGTAATCACGAGCTAAGCTATTATCCAATTTCCATTTGGTGAGGTTTTTTGAAGCTCATCGGGAACATCATGTGGAACATCAATGGGGGTACAGACAAAACGTATGAAATGTTTTCAGCATCAAAAGGTCGAATTAAGTGGTGCGACCAGAAGTGTAGATTTGGTGCAGTCAAAATATTACGTTCAAGTGATGAGATGGATAAATCTCTAAGTGCTCTAAGCTATTTAGACGTCATGATATTTTCTACAATAAAAGACGATAGAAGAAGTAAATACGCGAGTGATTAAGTTTAAATGCACAATTTACAAACATGAATTTTATTTGTAAATCACTCCCAGTATTTTAGTCAAAATCTTATGCCCCCACATAAGTTTCGGGAATATTAAAATATCCTAGCGGGCTTAAGGCCCAAATGCAATCTCCTAGTACCCATGTTGGTCCCAAGTGGTTAGATGAGGTCTAGAGGGGGTGGGGGGTGAATAAACCTCTGAAAATTTTAACTTAAAATTTCTCCAACTTTTCCTTTGAACAGACTCAGCTGATCAAGAATCGTAAGCAAACTAAGTTGATCTCGTACAAAACTTCGAACAGCTGAGTAGACCACTTTTCTAAAATAACTTAAGCTGATTTTGATAAAATTAGAGTTTTAAGTAGGTTACTTGCAGCGGATTTGTAAAGTATTTTTCACAAGTAAAATTTCTTTTCTTAAAAAAGATTTTGTCCTCTGTTTTTATAAAACTCCTTTCTAAAATCTTTTTGACAATCAACTAAAGTGTTTATATGCTTTTTGAAAATATGCAGGAAAACAATGCAAATGTAAACCCGGAATTTTTATAGTGGTTATATGGATATAAATCCTTTAGTCTACTCTTCCAAGTCACACAGATTATGGATTATACTATAATCACACATATTAGAATATACTCTGCTTGCGCCAAACAACAAATGAACTGGCCACAAGTTCGTAATAGGAAATCACAAAGAAAACATATTCTCTGAAGTAATATAACTCACTAAGATGGATATCTATATCTCACAACACTCTCTATTACAGATTCACTCAGAAAATGTATTCAGCTTTGATCTTCAACTTTGCTTTCGTCAACAGATGACTAGGCAGATGAGTGCTCTGTTCTTGAGTTTGAGACTTAGAAGAATTCTGCTTCGAATGCTCTCAGGTGTGTGTTGCGTCTCATGTCTCTATCTCTTCAAACACTCTCCATTTATACTTGAGATTTGAATTATGTGCGTTGAAAAAAGACAGATCATATTTCTCGAGTACTGGTCCCTGTTTTTAGGAATGGCTACCTGCGACTGTGCATTTTGATGTACTTCTTTGTCAGTCTCATTAAATGCACCCAGCTGATACGAGACTTTTCTTCAATTATTTCTCATAAATACCTTTCCTCTTCAGCATTTATTACTCCAAGTGCATTTATTACCGTTGGGATGACTTGCTGATCTCTTTCACTCGGCTGATTAAAACTTCTCGTCTGATGAACACTTGGTTGATCCCTAACCGAACTCATCTGATCTGAGTCTACTGAAATTCATCAGTCTGATTTCATTCTTCATCAATATGTCCGAATTATGCATACTATAAATAGTTGAAAACCACCAACAGGTGATTGGTCTAGTGGAAGGGACTAGTCACTAAAAAGTAGCGGACTCAGGTTCGAATCCCTGTTGGGAGAGGTTCCCACGTTATGTGCCCGACGCGCCTCGAAAGGGATTAAACCCTTGGGAAACCAAAAAAAAAATAGTTGAAAACCTCTCGATGAGATCTTTCTAATGGTACATGAATCATCTCACAAGCCACAACATATAATCCGCCAAAAAATAAGCAAATTTCGGCCAAATAATAAACAAAAGAATCATATCTCAATTTCTACATATCCAATGAGCATGAAAATTTTCAGAGATGATCAACAACATGTAGGCATGCTATGTACAAATTTTCGCACCAAAATAATGAGCACATTCAAATCCGCAAATAAAATGTCAAACAATTTAGACATATATGGCAGAAACTTGAATTGACCATATATTTCTCATTTCTAATCCAAAAACAGATTTCTATACATGGCTGGAAAGATAATTTCAAGGGGATTCTAATGGTATATAGCACATTACATGAATCAAAGTATTGAATCAGGAATCTGCATTTAAAGTTTTAGCAAATAATTCAATCAATAATTTTTTTTCAGAACATATATCTCAACAAAAAAATACAAATGCATTCCCAAACATAATATCATGCCTCAGTAAAATGTTTATACCATTCAAACGAGGGAATCAGAAACTACCATTAAAGGTCAAGCATGAACATAATTTCAAAAAACATGAAATTACTAAAGCTAAACATGCTTTGAAACACCATATAGCAATGGAACTCAACCAACAATGGCTCTGATACTAGTGTTGGGTTTTAAATCCAAAACAACTGTATTTTACTTGAATCGGATTGGATAATCATCAGCTGCTTGAAGTAGGTGATCCGGAGATAATCCTTCTTTGCCATCGATCGAACCGTGGTTGAATCACCGATGCTCTCAGTTTTGGTGCTCCCGATCAAGACGCAAATCACGTACGAAAATGAGCCACAATTCACAATCCAAATTCCCTTAATTGTTATTGATGATATGTGTGTGTGCGCGCGCGTGTTTGTAGGGAAAAGGAGAAATAAAAACCTCTCTGTTCGGCAGAGAGTAGAAATCCCCTTGGGACTTCTCTATTGTTAATACATTTGAGAAGTCCAGCTTCTGTATTTTACAGAGATTTGGGAGTAGTTAATTTTGTTAATTAACTAATTAACCTTATTAAAATTCATTTGGGAGTAGTTAATTACAGTACAAGAAAACAGCAAAATTTCGACAAATTTTTCATAAAAAAAATCCGTCAAAATTTACAAATTTCGATCGAAATCAAAAATTTAGATTGGAATTATTTCGACGGAAATTTCAACGGATAGAGTTTCGATGGAAAATGGAAAATGGGTTCCGTCGAAATTTTCGATTTCCAATTTTTTTCCCCTCGGCACCCGTTGATTATACCTAAATTATACATTCTACAAACAATTATATAACATTCAAAAACATTTTAATAAACATAATTAAAAATTGAAAACATACATTAATTAATCCAACTACGAATAAACATCTTGATATCAAACAAACACCCAACTACGAAATTCCAAATCCAAATTCAATCACTAACTAAAGTAAATAAATCCAATTACTACAAATCCAAGCACATAAAATAATCACAAACGAATAACTAATTATCCAGTGTTTCGGGAACACAAGTGTCATTCGCTCCATGAGACTGAGACGGGGGCTGAGATGGTTGTGGATCAGCTGCACGGTATATATTGAAGAACATTGGGAAAATGTTTGGTGCCAACATTCCCGGAAAATGTGAATATACCACAGCCAACTAAGATGTGCCCGCCTAATGCTGGGAAAATATTGGTAATGAACTTTGAGATGTTCCACCTTGACTTTGAAGTGATGCTGAAAAGAAGTTGCCGATCATCATCTTTTGCATTTCCATCTCGGCTTTCAAGGTTTCCTTAACAGTTTCCAACTCGGCTTTATGGCTTCCTTTTGCATTTCAATATCGGTTTTCCAGTTTTTCCGTCTCCAACTCGGCTTTATGGCTTTCCTTAATTGTCTCCACTGAATTCAAGACTAGTGCCAATTGAGTTTCCATCTCTGAAAATCGCGCAGGATCAAACGCAGCAGTATTCGAAGTATGTGCATAATATGGGGGGCGTACTTGGGAAGCCCGGCGTGAAAGTCCATAAATAGCTCCCTTCTTAGAAACACCTTGTGTTTCCGCCCATATCTGAAAGTTTGAAAACAATAGTATTCAAGTATTAACAAACATACAATATAAAAAACCAAGTTAAATTAGAGATGAATTATTTAATTATACCTTCACCTGATCTTCAAGTGGTGGGAAAGATAGTTCATCTCCTTCTGAATTCGATACTTGACTACTTATACTCCCCATATATCCGGTCTACAATAATTAAAGAAGTTTGCTTAAAACTAACTCAAAGTATGTAGGTGAAATAAAAATTATTTAAATTAAGCAAATTACATAAGCAGTCTCTGCCTTTCGATTGAGCGAAGAAAATTTCGTCTTGTCGAGGGTCACGACGTAATTTTTTCTGCTGAAAAGTCAAAATAGGATTAAACATTTAATGTGTCCAAGTGATATTAAAAAAAAAAAAAAAATACATCCAACTTACCAATTCGTCTTCAAGTCTCATAAGATTTTTAGCCCCACTGAAATGACTTATACTTCCACCAGTATATGCCGCTCGATTTTGCTTGGCTTTTCGGCTATTTTCTTGGAACTCATCTGATGACCACCAATCATTCAAGGCATTATGCGCATCTGCATTCATATAATTTGGATTCTTTGCTGTCTTTCGAACTGTATACATTTTTTGAGAAAATGCTCTTGCGATTAGTGTTTTAAATATCCTCTTAATTTCTCTTTCATCGTCAACATTCCAACGAAAACATCTCTGCAAGTTTATGTTATTCGAACATAAGATAGGGATAAACACGTATAAGAAATTAATTAAAATCATACCTTGAATTCGCCAAACCACATCTCCTTAACATCGTCCTTGAGCTCGGTATAGGTCGAGGCAGTGCCAGTATATTTTCTACTAATAATTTCTTCTATTTTCTTGACAGCTGCTTGATTATGCTCCACTGGACCAATACTGCATAATGGGAAGAATTTTTGCAAATAAACAAACACAAATTCAAATGACCCACTCTCCGTCAACGGTAGGACATATGTATATCCTCCTGTCAAATGGTGCAGGTTTCATGGTTGCCTCTGTATCAGGTACACTAGGTCCTGCTTCCTCAGAATGAGGGCGAGAAGAACTAAAATCATGTCCGCATGGTTGGGTGATATAACATGAACTAGTGCCAACACCTGTAGATGATATAGGCATGTTGGGCTGAGGAATGTGTGCCGTCTCCCTCTGTGCATCAATGCTCGGACCGGTGGTCCTTGTGATACCCCTACCTCTACCTCTACCTCTACGTATACCTCCATTAGTAGATGACATCTACATTTATGAAAAATATGTCAGAATATGTAATAAGAAGTAAAATCACACAAATGAACAAATTGATGTATTCAAAAGTACGATAAATAAAAGTACATATATGAAAAAATGTAATTCTTATTAAAATTCAGTCATGTATCAATTACAATCACATAAGTTGATGTACAAGTTATATATCAGTCATCTTCGACATCCATGTCGTCTTCATCTTAGTCTTCTTGTTCTTCTTCTGTTTCAAATTCTTCATCTACTTCGTCTTCTGTTTCTTCGTCTTCTTGTTCTTCTTCTGATTCAATTCCTTCTTTTACTTCGCCTTCTATTTCTTCGGGTTCATCTTCTTCTTCTGTATCACCATCAACTTCTACTTGGACCGGTGCTTCTTCATCTTAGGGGTCAATATTGATTATTGAAGGGGACAATACATTTCATCTTGGAGTTGAGAACTAGTGCATAATATTACATTAGTTCTACACACCTTTTTAATTCATATTATTTAGTCATTAGTCAAAAGGTACAATACCTTTTTAATTATACGGCCCAACTCCACTAAATAAATCAACAAATAATGTTGGTCCCAAAAGTGGTCAATGAGATCTAGAGGGGGGGGGGGTGAATAGATCTCATAAACTTTAAAACTTTTTCTCTAACTTTTTCTGTCAGCAGACTAAGCTGATCTAGAATTCGTAAGACTACTAAGCTGTTCGCGCACAAAGCTTTGATCAGCAGAGTTGACCACTCATCTGATTTCACTCAGCTGATTCAGATGAAATATCAGAGTTTTAGAAACTAGTTGGCAGCGGATTTGTCAAGTGTTTTTCAACCAATCTGTTCCTCTTTAAGTTTTCTCACTCAAAAGATTTTATCCCCAGTTTTCACAACTCCTTTTAAAATCTTTTGGTTCAGTACGTATGTTTGAGTTCTTTTGAAAATATGCAAGATAAAGAAACAATAAATCAAACACACATGATTTTTATAGTGGTTATATGGATAAAAATCCTTTAGTCCACTCTTCCAAGTCACAAAGATCTTGGGTTATACTAGAAACACAAAGTAACCAATATACAATGCTTGCGCCAAACAACAAATGAAATGGCCACAAGTGCGCAGTAAGAAATCACACAGAAATCCTACTCTCCGAAGCTAGATCACTCACACAGATGGATCTACACTCCTCACGCTATTTTCAGTATAGGAGCTCACAAAGAAAACCTACACTAAGAAGCTATATCACTTCACACAGATGGATATACACTCCTTTCTTTTCTCAGTTGAAAGTCACTCAGACAGACAACGCAAGTTCTCTGTTCTTCAACGAAAAGCTTCGTCAACAGATGACTGGGCTTGTGATCAGACGACTCAACTGATGGATCTTGCTCTTAAGATGTGATCTTGAATTGTGCAAAAATCTTTTTAGATCTTCAGTTAGTCTTCTATTTATACTCTCGAATTTGAATTTCTGCCCGTTGAAGATGAGACAGAAATCTACATTCCTCGAGTTCTGGTCCCTATTTTCTGGAACGGCTCCCTGCAACTGCTACAGTACAGTCTGCTGTACTTTCTGTCAGTCGCATTTAATGCACTCAGCAGGTTACCGTTGGACAGCTTGCTGACCGTCTTCACTCGGCTGTCGGCTGATGGGAGTACTAAGCTGATGGCTACTCGGCTGATTCAAGAATGAACATATCTATCTTGACTCGGCTGATGATCACCAATCTGATCTTTACTGATCTGATATCCCACTCGGCTGATTCGGTCACATAGCTTCCAGACCTTGAGATAGGTTTCACTAAGCTGTTCTTAGTTGATGACTTATCCTTTTGATCTTCAAAACCTTTATGGCCTTTTTGTCATCTTCAAAACCTTCTCTAATTTACACCAACAATTTCCCCCTTTTTGATGATGACAAAACCTTCAACTAAGAACGTCTTCTAAGTCTTCGGATTCGGTCTTCATACCTTAAGATGGAAATTTATTGATCTGATAGAACTTTAAAAAAATACCAATAGTTGGTTCTTTTCCCTTTTCTGATCTTCTGTTTAAAGGGTTCTTAGTTGCATCCTTTATCTTCCCCCTTTTTGTCATCAACAATAATACTTGAGTTGCATCTCTTCTTCCCCTTTTTCTTTTTATAGGATTGCAAACTTAGTATGCTGAAGACAACTAGGTGAGTACTAGGCTGATTTAGGTAGTCTTCGTTGCTGTTTATCACTCCAGCTAGAAAATTCCCTTAACTTCAAGAATTGATACTACTTGGTATTTGTGGTCTGATTCCACTTGTAGTCTGATGCTACTTGTAGTCTGATACTACTTGTATAAATGTAAATCAGATTAGTCAGCTGATATCACTTGTTGATGTGATAACACTTGCTGATACCACTTGATGTAGTACATTCTTGAATAATACTTGGCTGTTGAGTTCCAGTCAGCTGATAAGAAGCAGTCTTCTGATAGCTTCATTTTGACTTGTTGACAATTTCATCTTTATTTAGAAGTACCGCTAGTCGTACACGTTCCCCCTAAGTTCAAGAATCCGTGGTCAAGTAGTCTGATGAGAGTTTCTCTTCAAGACACTCAGCCGTTGAATTTCAGTAAGCTGTTCTGGGTTAGTCTTCTGATAAGTTCCCCCTCAACTTATGAATCCAAAATCAACAAACCACTTTCTTTGTCACATGGTTGACTTGTTGGTTTCTGATGGTCTTTATACCACTTGTAATCCTTTGATAGGTTTCAGCTTTCCAACAATCTTGCTTCCTTGAAATCTCCAAATGTAGCGTCTACCACTTGTTGATTTATACCACTTGTCTGACACCACTTGTCTGATATCACTCACTAGACTGATATCACTTGATGGTTTGGAGCAATCTGATATAAGCAGCTTGATAGTACCATTTCCTGGTGCACACTTGATGGTAAGATCACTTGTTGAATTTGTTGAAATTTGCAAGGGCAGTCAACTCATCTTTGTCATCTCACATGCAATTCACCTGTAAAACAGATGACTATTTTTGGTACCCCTTATTTATTGAGTCCAGCAGGGTTAGTAAAACCTTTAACATGTGATGATCTAGTGACTTGTGTTTTATCATGATGATATCACTTGTCATTATGATATCACTTTACTGGTCATGATTAAAACAATGCTCATAAGCAAGGTAAGATGCATGAGATGTGTGATAAACATGCATATTGAAATGAGGATGGCAATCAGCACAGTGAATACGATCAACATGATAATATGAATAAGCATAGTGCATGTCATAATAATAATTATCATAATGTGATTCAAATTCTTGCCAGATAAATCATTTTTGCCTCAATTTCTTACCTGAGTTATTTAAAAACTCACCTTAGATTTAGCAGACTTGACATTTAAATTTTACTCCTATCAGCAGCCTATTCGGCTGATGGGTGTTAGTAGTCTGATTCGTCTTAGGTAGCTTACTAGGTTTTCTAACCTGTTGAGCATCAGTAGACTTCTTCTTTTAAGCCTCTGATTTCTTTTTATTTAGAGAATGATGCAATTTCTTCTTTTAAATTCATTTATATCTTCAAAACAAACTGCATACTCAGCTTTTAGAGTTTCATTCTCATGCTCAAGCTTTTTGATAGTCAGCTGATTCTTGAGGTTTTTCAACCTGAAGTTTCAGTGATCTGTTTTTCTCCTTTTAGCAGAGTCATCTCTTCCTTAAGCTTGGCAAATGCACACACAATATTTGAATTTGTAATATAGCGTTTATTCAACCATTCAAATAGTGCATTTAATTAATAGTAGAAGTTACCTCAGATTCAGAATCATCAGATTCTATGACAGTTAAGCATAGAGTTTCAGGTACTTCTTCAAATTCTTTATCAGACGACTGACGGTCTGAATAAGATATGCCGGAGTTTATTAGCTTTTCTGCATCAGCCAACCTTGATTTGCTCTTTCTAAGCTTACACTCCTTTTTGGCACGCTTTTCCTTTTCAGCAAACTTTTCAGATGATGAGTGAGAACGATCTTTGATCAAGAGTCCATACTCCTCTTCATTGTAGTCTCTAAGTTTTGCTTTGGAGGAATCCCTGTTTTCCTGAAAATGATCAGAAGAAGATGAAGTAGCATTTTTATATTTTAATTTCATTTTCTTCTTGTAGAACTTCTCAAAATCATTCAACAGCAGGGTAACGTCGTCAGCAGTGTAGACTTTTTCTGAACTCAGCAGAGTCTTCTGTTCTGACTTGTCTGCTGATTTTCTTGACTTGTCTGACGCCATTAGAGCAGCAGTAGGGTCTGAACTGGTTGACACTTCTAATCCCATTCTTGGCATTTGATACTCATATGCTTTGAGGGATGAGAACAGTTCGGAAAGGGAAATCTTCCCTAAATCCCTTGATTCTTCCATGGCTGTCACCTTCATGTTGAATTTAGGTGAAAGAGCCTTGAGAACCTTCATGGTGATCTCCTTGTTCGAAAATTCTTTACCAAACCTTAGAACTTCATTAAGAGCTTTGGTAAATCTGGTATCCATCTGATCAATCGTTTCACCAGACTTCATTTTGAAATTTTCAAACTCCTCAAGAGCCACACTGAGCTTGTGTTCTTTGATAGCGTCATTTCCTTCGCTTAGCTCGCAGACTTTATCCCACATCTCTTTGGCAGCTTTGAAATGCTTGATCTTCTGGAATCTTTCTTCGTCTACAGCTTTGAACATAATGAGCTTAGCCTTTTTATCAAGGTTTACTAACTTGACTTCTTTGGGAGTCAGCTCATCCAGCTCTTTGTCAACTATCTGATCTGGTTGGCCAGCAACCTTCACAGTCTTCTGAAATCTGAATGGTCCTTTTGTAAAACAAGTAAGCATGTTGTCGTCATAAGCGGCAAGAAGGATTTCCATTCTGATTTTCCAGCTTTCAAAGTCCATAAGGCCGATGTGAGGAACATGGCTTATGACGTCCATTTTTCAAAAGTTTCTGATTTTCAAAATATGCTCTATTTTTGAAAAATTTGAAAAACACACCTTGGATCAAGTTCGTTTGATCAGGCAACTGATTCTAATGAACCAACCGCTCTGATACCACTTGTTGGTCCCAAAAGTGGTCAATGAGATCTAGAGGGGGGGGTGAATAGATCTCATAAACTTTAAAACTTTTTCTCTAACTTTTTCTGTCAGCAGACTAAGCTGATCTAGAATTCGTAAGACTACTAAGCTGTTCGCGCACAAAGCTTTGATCAGCAGAGTTGACCACTCATCTGATTTCACTCAGCTGATTCAGATGAAATATCAGAGTTTTAGAAACTAGTTGGCAGCGGATTTGTCAAGTGTTTTTCAACCAATCTGTTCCTCTTTAAGTTTTCTCACTCAAAAGATTTTATCCCCAGTTTTCACAACTCCTTTTAAAATCTTTTGGTTCAGTACGTATGTTTGAGTTCTTTTGAAAATATGCAAGATAAAGAAACAATAAATCAAACACACATGATTTTTATAGTGGTTATATGGATAAAAATCCTTTAGTCCACTCTTCCAAGTCACAAAGATCTTGGGTTATACTAGAAACACAAAGTAACCAATATACAATGCTTGCGCCAAACAACAAATGAAATGGCCACAAGTGCGCAGTAAGAAATCACACAGAAATCCTACTCTCCGAAGCTAGATCACTCACACAGATGGATCTACACTCCTCACGCTATTTTCAGTATAGGAGCTCACAAAGAAAACCTACACTAAGAAGCTATATCACTTCACACAGATGGATATACACTCCTTTCTTTTCTCAGTTGAAAGTCACTCAGACAGACAACGCAAGTTCTCTGTTCTTCAACGAAAAGCTTCGTCAACAGATGACTGGGCTTGTGATCAGACGACTCAACTGATGGATCTTGCTCTTAAGATGTGATCTTGAATTGTGCAAAAATCTTTTTAGATCTTCAGTTAGTCTTCTATTTATACTCTCGAATTTGAATTTCTGCCCGTTGAAGATGAGACAGAAATCTACATTCCTCGAGTTCTGGTCCCTATTTTCTGGAACGGCTCCCTGCAACTGCTACAGTACAGTCTGCTGTACTTTCTGTCAGTCGCATTTAATGCACTCAGCAGGTTACCGTTGGACAGCTTGCTGACCGTCTTCACTCGGCTGTCGGCTGATGGGAGTACTAAGCTGATGGCTACTCGGCTGATTCAAGAATGAACATATCTATCTTGACTCGGCTGATGATCACCAATCTGATCTTTACTGATCTGATATCCCACTCGGCTGATTCGGTCACATAGCTTCCAGACCTTGAGATAGGTTTCACTAAGCTGTTCTTAGTTGATGACTTATCCTTTTGATCTTCAAAACCTTTATGGCCTTTTTGTCATCTTCAAAACCTTCTCTAATTTACACCAACAATTTCCCCCTTTTTGATGATGACAAAACCTTCAACTAAGAACGTCTTCTAAGTCTTCGGATTCGGTCTTCATACCTTAAGATGGAAATTTATTGATCTGATAGAACTTTAAAAAAATACCAATAGTTGGTTCTTTTCCCTTTTCTGATCTTCTGTTTAAAGGGTTCTTAGTTGCATCCTTTATCTTCCCCCTTTTTGTCATCAACAATAATACTTGAGTTGCATCTCTTCTTCCCCTTTTTCTTTTTATAGGATTGCAAACTTAGTATGCTGAAGACAACTAGGTGAGTACTAGGCTGATTTAGGTAGTCTTCGTTGCTGTTTATCACTCCAGCTAGAAAATTCCCTTAACTTCAAGAATTGATACTACTTGGTATTTGTGGTCTGATTCCACTTGTAGTCTGATGCTACTTGTAGTCTGATACTACTTGTATAAATGTAAATCAGATTAGTCAGCTGATATCACTTGTTGATGTGATAACACTTGCTGATACCACTTGATGTAGTACATTCTTGAATAATACTTGGCTGTTGAGTTCCAGTCAGCTGATAAGAAGCAGTCTTCTGATAGCTTCATTTTGACTTGTTGACAATTTCATCTTTATTTAGAAGTACCGCTAGTCGTACACGTTCCCCCTAAGTTCAAGAATCCGTGGTCAAGTAGTCTGATGAGAGTTTCTCTTCAAGACACTCAGCCGTTGAATTTCAGTAAGCTGTTCTGGGTTAGTCTTCTGATAAGTTCCCCCTCAACTTATGAATCCAAAATCAACAAACCACTTTCTTTGTCACATGGTTGACTTGTTGGTTTCTGATGGTCTTTATACCACTTGTAATCCTTTGATAGGTTTCAGCTTTCCAACAATCTTGCTTCCTTGAAATCTCCAAATGTAGCGTCTACCACTTGTTGATTTATACCACTTGTCTGACACCACTTGTCTGATATCACTCACTAGACTGATATCACTTGATGGTTTGGAGCAATCTGATATAAGCAGCTTGATAGTACCATTTCCTGGTGCACACTTGATGGTAAGATCACTTGTTGAATTTGTTGAAATTTGCAAGGGCAGTCAACTCATCTTTGTCATCTCACATGCAATTCACCTGTAAAACAGATGACTATTTTTGGTACCCCTTATTTATTGAGTCCAGCAGGGTTAGTAAAACCTTTAACATGTGATGATCTAGTGACTTGTGTTTTATCATGATGATATCACTTGTCATTATGATATCACTTTACTGGTCATGATTAAAACAATGCTCATAAGCAAGGTAAGATGCATGAGATGTGTGATAAACATGCATATTGAAATGAGGATGGCAATCAGCACAGTGAATACGATCAACATGATAATATGAATAAGCATAGTGCATGTCATAATAATAATTATCATAATGTGATTCAAATTCTTGCCAGATAAATCATTTTTGCCTCAATTTCTTACCTGAGTTATTTAAAAACTCACCTTAGATTTAGCAGACTTGACATTTAAATTTTACTCCTATCAGCAGCCTATTCGGCTGATGGGTGTTAGTAGTCTGATTCGTCTTAGGTAGCTTACTAGGTTTTCTAACCTGTTGAGCATCAGTAGACTTCTTCTTTTAAGCCTCTGATTTCTTTTTATTTAGAGAATGATGCAATTTCTTCTTTTAAATTCATTTATATCTTCAAAACAAACTGCATACTCAGCTTTTAGAGTTTCATTCTCATGCTCAAGCTTTTTGATAGTCAGCTGATTCTTGAGGTTTTTCAACCTGAAGTTTCAGTGATCTGTTTTTCTCCTTTTAGCAGAGTCATCTCTTCCTTAAGCTTGGCAAATGCACACACAATATTTGAATTTGTAATATAGCGTTTATTCAACCATTCAAATAGTGCATTTAATTAATAGTAGAAGTTACCTCAGATTCAGAATCATCAGATTCTATGACAGTTAAGCATAGAGTTTCAGGTACTTCTTCAAATTCTTTATCAGACGACTGACGGTCTGAATAAGATATGCCGGAGTTTATTAGCTTTTCTGCATCAGCCAACCTTGATTTGCTCTTTCTAAGCTTACACTCCTTTTTGGCACGCTTTTCCTTTTCAGCAAACTTTTCAGATGATGAGTGAGAACGATCTTTGATCAAGAGTCCATACTCCTCTTCATTGTAGTCTCTAAGTTTTGCTTTGGAGGAATCCCTGTTTTCCTGAAAATGATCAGAAGAAGATGAAGTAGCATTTTTATATTTTAATTTCATTTTCTTCTTGTAGAACTTCTCAAAATCATTCAACAGCAGGGTAACGTCGTCAGCAGTGTAGACTTTTTCTGAACTCAGCAGAGTCTTCTGTTCTGACTTGTCTGCTGATTTTCTTGACTTGTCTGACGCCATTAGAGCAGCAGTAGGGTCTGAACTGGTTGACACTTCTAATCCCATTCTTGGCATTTGATACTCATATGCTTTGAGGGATGAGAACAGTTCGGAAAGGGAAATCTTCCCTAAATCCCTTGATTCTTCCATGGCTGTCACCTTCATGTTGAATTTAGGTGAAAGAGCCTTGAGAACCTTCATGGTGATCTCCTTGTTCGAAAATTCTTTACCAAACCTTAGAACTTCATTAAGAGCTTTGGTAAATCTGGTATCCATCTGATCAATCGTTTCACCAGACTTCATTTTGAAATTTTCAAACTCCTCAAGAGCCACACTGAGCTTGTGTTCTTTGATAGCGTCATTTCCTTCGCTTAGCTCGCAGACTTTATCCCACATCTCTTTGGCAGCTTTGAAATGCTTGATCTTCTGGAATCTTTCTTCGTCTACAGCTTTGAACATAATGAGCTTAGCCTTTTTATCAAGGTTTACTAACTTGACTTCTTTGGGAGTCAGCTCATCCAGCTCTTTGTCAACTATCTGATCTGGTTGGCCAGCAACCTTCACAGTCTTCTGAAATCTGAATGGTCCTTTTGTAAAACAAGTAAGCATGTTGTCGTCATAAGCGGCAAGAAGGATTTCCATTCTGATTTTCCAGCTTTCAAAGTCCATAAGGCCGATGTGAGGAACATGGCTTATGACGTCCATTTTTCAAAAGTTTCTGATTTTCAAAATATGCTCTATTTTTGAAAAATTTGAAAAACACACCTTGGATCAAGTTCGTTTGATCAGGCAACTGATTCTAATGAACCAACCGCTCTGATACCACTTGTTGGTCCCAAAAGTGGTCAATGAGATCTAGAGGGGGGGGGTGAATAGATCTCATAAACTTTAAAACTTTTTCTCTAACTTTTTCTGTCAGCAGACTAAGCTGATCTAGAATTCGTAAGACTACTAAGCTGTTCGCGCACAAAGCTTTGATCAGCAGAGTTGACCACTCATCTGATTTCACTCAGCTGATTCAGATGAAATATCAGAGTTTTAGAAACTAGTTGGCAGCGGATTTGTCAAGTGTTTTTCAACCAATCTGTTCCTCTTTAAGTTTTCTCACTCAAAAGATTTTATCCCCAGTTTTCACAACTCCTTTTAAAATCTTTTGGTTCAGTACGTATGTTTGAGTTCTTTTGAAAATATGCAAGATAAAGAAACAATAAATCAAACACACATGATTTTTATAGTGGTTATATGGATAAAAATCCTTTAGTCCACTCTTCCAAGTCACAAAGATCTTGGGTTATACTAGAAACACAAAGTAACCAGTATACAATGCTTGTGCCAAACAACAAATGAAATGGCCACAAGTGCGCAGTAAGAAATCACACAGAAATCCTACTCTCCGAAGCTAGATCACTCACACAGATGGATCTACACTCCTCACGCTATTTTCAGTATAGGAGCTCACAAAGAAAACCTACACTAAGAAGCTATATCACTTCACACAGATGGATATACACTCCTTTCTTTTCTCAGTTGAAAGTCACTCAGACAGACAACGCAAGTTCTCTGTTCTTCAACGAAAAGCTTCGTCAACAGATGACTGGGCTTGTGATCAGACGACTCAACTGATGGATCTTGCTCTTAAGATGTGATCTTGAATTGTGCAAAAATCTTTTTAGATCTTCAGTTAGTCTTCTATTTATACTCTCGAATTTGAATTTCTGCCCGTTGAAGATGAGACATAAATCTACATTCCTCGAGTTCTGGTCCCTATTTTCTGGAACGGCTCCCTGCAACTGCTACAGTACAGTCTGCTGTACTTTCTGTCAGTCGCATTTAATGCACTCAGCAGGTTACCGTTGGACAGCTTGCTGACCGTCTTCACTCGGCTGTCGGCTGATGGGAGTACTAAGCTGATGGCTACTCGGCTGATTCAAGAATGAACATATCTATCTTGACTCGGCTGATGATCACCAATCTGATCTTTACTGATCTGATATCCCACTCGGCTGATTCGGTCACATAGCTTCCAGACCTTGAGATAGGTTTCACTAAGCTGTTATTAGTTGATGACTTATCCTTTTGATCTTCAAAACCTTTATGGCCTTTTTGTCATCTTCAAAACCTTCTCTAATTTACACCAACAAATAATCCATTTAATATTCTTCAAACTTAATTCACATGTAAAATTGCCTATTAATCATACTACAACTAACACTACATACAAAATTAATATCGAACACAAGAATCCTCAATTAGTTCTAATCACAACAAAAAATAACATAAAATCCTCAATAAATCATAATCATAATCCACAAATATTATTTTCAAATCACACCAAATTAATCAACAAAGAATCCATACTTAGTAGAGATTAAACAAAATATGAAAAGGGATAAAATAATTAACTTAAACTTACTACAGTAATTTGAAATCAGGACATGTCAATTAAATCAATTGTAAAAATTGAAACGGAGAGAAGAAGCACTACGTACCTTTTTCCTTTTGAAATTGAAATTAGGTTCCCAAAATATTTGTTGTTCCTGATTTGTGTCAAAGACGTCAAGATCTAATAAAGAAACATCATAAATCTGAGAAATTGAAATAGAGAGAAGAAGATGTACGTACCTAGTTCCGCCGAACGTATTTCTGAGATTCTTTGCCGGAGAAGGTGGATGGAGATGCGGTGGCAGTTGGGTTGCGAAGGGAGCTACGACTGGGTTGGGCTGGTCACTTGCAAAATCGCGGCAGATGGGAGAAATAAATTAGCTAGGGCCAGCGCGGGTATAATAGAGGAAGAAAGAATTTTGGTCTGATTTCAATTAAACAATTTCGACGGAACTGAAATTCCGTCGAAATGTCTTTTTTGTTTTTATTTTTTTTCGAGAAATTAGTATATTTGACGAAATAAAAAATTCGTCGAAATATATTAATTTCGAAGGATTTTTTATTCCGTCGAAATTCAATTACAATTTTCGACGAAACTTGAATTCCGTCGAAATGTCTTTTTTGTTTGTAATTTTTATATCGCAAAATTAATTTCGACGGATTTGTGATTCCGTCGAAATTCTTTTTCCTTTAATTTTTTGCGTATAAATTAATTTTTGACGGAACTGAAATTCCGTCGAAATTGGTTAATTTATTTTTTATTTTTTTCGGTATTGATTCTGGGAATATGTATGGTGGATAAAAAAATATTTGTGTTTATTCTTTCAATGAAAAATTAAAAAAAAAAAAGAATTTACAGATTAATCGATCATTCCCCCAATTTCTTTTATTAAAATGATCCCTATCAAAACATATTTCACTTGAATGATACATAAGCAGTTCGACATGAAAGAAATTTCAAGATATTTCACACGAATCGTGTGAGGAAGTTACATGAAATGCACCAAAACCAAAGCAAACTACCCCGGAGAGAAATAAATGAATTCAAAAGATCTTGGGTAAATCCAAAGAAGGTTTTCCTTAAGGCCTAGAACCCCCTAAAAAATTTTTCTTTTACTATAAATGAACTTTTTTTTTATTTATTTAATTTCCAAAATGGAAAACACTATACCAGGAATATCAATGAACCCGATTATTACAATTGCTCAGGATACCCTTTTTTATGGAGCGGAGTCAAAAAGGGATTCTGGCCAAACACTATTGAGAACCCAATCCAATAAATCGATTATGATTTTGAATCGGGAAAGAATAAACACAAGCAAAATACGCCGTAACATCCCAAGGTAATGGGAATGTGTAGGAATAAACCAAACCGCCCCCGGAAGGAGGCCTTCTTCGTCATACTGACGGGAAAAATAACATTTTTCAAAAATTCATACCAATCTGTCGAATCCTCTGGCTTTGGATGTAAAAGGTCCTTGGGTTTTCGAAATAGTGTAAAAAGAAGTGCTTCGAATCATTGCTATTTGACTTCTGTCATTATACCTCGAGAAGTAGAAAGAATTACAAACCCTATCCCACCTAAAATTCTCGGAATTCGTTGAGAGTTAGAATAGATTCGTAGACCGGGTCGACTGATCCGTTTTAAATTTAAAAAATTTCTATAGGGTTTTTGCCTTTTCCTTTTATGTCATAGGGTTAAAAACAATGAATACAATAGGATTTATGGCTACACAAACTGTTGAGAACAGTTCTAGATCGGGCCGCCCAAGATCTACTAATGTAGGGATTTTATTCCCGTTCTCAACCCATGACCAATAGGAGCTCGAACCCTCCTTCGTAACTCCTGGAACTTCTTCATACTGGCTCCCTTCCATGCCTCATTTCAGAGGGAACTTCAAAGTGGCTCTATTTCATTATATTCCATCCATATCCCAATTCCATTCAGTTAATACCCCTTTGGTGTCATTGACATAACAGATGTCGTTTCAAGTCTATCTCTTTCTATTTCTTTTCTATATATGGAAAGTTAAAAAATCATCATATAATAAACCAGAAATTGCAGTCAGATGTTTGGGGAAGTACAAGTGATCAAGGGGTAGTAACTCATATCACGGGAGGAAACTTCGCCGAGAGTTCTATTATTATTAATGGAACATTGGTTCTTTCCAGAATTTTTATTACTTTATAATGCATATAAAACAAAACCTTGGTTTATACCAAAGAAATCACTTCTTTTAAATTTGAATAGAAATAAAAATAGTAGTAGTGAAAATAAAAACATCAATGAAAAGCAAAAAAGAACTTTCAATGATGTAAAATATCACAATGTGATAAAAGAATCAATTAAAATTCCAAAGGATCCTCTAATTCCAATTAAAAATTTGTTGGGGCCTTTAAGAACAACCTTTCCATTTGCAAATGATTTTTTTTCGGTTTACACCCCCTATCTCAAGTTTTAGATCGAACTTTCTCTTATCACATATAATATAGAATACACATCCAAATTAAGTAAGGAATCTCTATTTGAATGATTGACAATCAATAGCCTTACTCATACTGAAACTTATGATCTCCCCCTCTATGCCTTGCGGTAATGATTCCTCTGGCATTACGACCTTTACCACATTGATGCTGTCCATAGATCAAATTATTTCGTGGATTGGATTTCACTTGACTGTCTACGTAGTTTCAGTAGATCCATTTTGTCGGAAAAAATGGGGTATGAAAAGAAATCCAGTTTACTGATTGTGAAACGGGTAATTACTCGAATGTATCAACATAATCCTTTTATTATTTTTCTTAATGACTCTACACAAAATAAATTTTCTTGGCGCGCTCTAATATGATCAGATTTATACGTAAGCATCTCTTGTAAATTATTAGCAACACCAAATCCTTCTAGAGCCCAAACCCCCATTTCTTAAAAATGCAGATGGATCCTATAATTAAAAATAAATTTAATTCCCAATTTTGATTTTCTAATTAATTTATAATTAATAAAGGGACTTCTCTTAAAAAATAAAAAAAATTCGACGGACTGAATTATGTCGAAATATATTAATTACGTCAGATTTTGTATTCATTCGAATTTTTTTTTCTTTTTATCTTTTCTCTCGAAACTATTTAATTTCGACGGATATATGTTCGGTCAAAAAATTTCGATGGAATAATTTCTTTCGAAAATTTAAGTAAAATTTCAACGGATTATTGTCCGTCGAAATTTTTCTTTTTCCCAGTAGTGTTAATTACTCATATGCAAGCAATTGCAAAAAGGAAACAAGTAATTTTGAGTAAGAAAGGTTACAATACCAACAGAAAAAAAATCCCTTTTTATATACCTTCAAACCCCTACCTAATTTAACAGTTCCTCGGGATCGGGAATAACAAAATCAATGTAATCATCCGGAAGGTTTGGCGATGTTCTCACCACCTGAATACAACTGAAATGTAAAAACAAATTAAGTTAATTTTTTGATATTAAAAATAATTAATTAGGTATAATTAAATAATTATCAGACCTTGAAGGATTCTAATATTGATTGGCTGAGACCATATAAAACCCAACCTGATTGCGGCATTCAATGCAGTTTGCTTGTCTTGAAACACCCACATGTTGTAGATGTACCCTGCTATGAAAACCACAATACTTATCAAATATACATAAATAAATAAAATTAAATATACAGAAAAGTTTCCTTACGGTTGTATCACAGTAGAAAATATTTGTACGTGACAATCTGAAAAAAAAATGATAATTCAATATTTCAAAAAATATTCAAAAATAATCAAAATACCCAAGTAAAAACAGGGCTAATAGAAAAACAGGGTTAATCAAAATACCCAGTATACGTGACAATCTGAAGAAAAAAATGATTATTCAAAATTTTAAAAAAATTCGAAAATAATCAAAATACCTAGTATACGTGACAATCTAAAAAAAAAAAAAAAGATAATCTAACCTGTTTTTCTATAAGTCTTGATTCTTTAAATCAGAAGCTCAAATGACAATATGTGAAATATATTTACTATTTTTGGAGCATCATCTCTAGTTCAGAAAAATATACTGGAATTTTTGTTCGCCTTCACCCTTCAAGGTATCAATGATACTTGCTTGTGCTTCTGGTGAGATTCCCTTTTAACTTAGATAATGACAATTTTGCTTTTTGTAAAAATGCGGTCTCTTTGTCTTGATTTATTAATGTAAATATTGTTAGGCTCCATAAGTTTTACTGAACATTTCAATTTGCAAATAGACTGTGGCGTATTGTCACGGACTTAACTTCTCGAAAGTTTACCGTGCGGCACTTAGCCACAAACGCCTTCAGCGATTGCTTCCGCCCCCTCTGTCGAATTAGGCTAAGTCAGCATCTACCATCCCTAAGTCGGGTTGCTAAGAAAGTTAGTAAGAGGGAAAGTAAAGAGAGTGCACTTAGAGAACTTGGGAATGCTCTTCTATTCACACAAACTTAGAATGCTTGGATGATTTGTACAAATGAAGGCCTACCTCTATTTATACTACAAGCCTCCCTAATGGATGGCCAAGATCTACTTGATCCAAGGGCTAGCATTAAGCCTCTAGGCCTTCTACAATCTCCTACCACAACTAGAACTATGTACAATTTTCTAGAAAGTCCTACTATGTACAAGGTAGTTCTATAAACTTCTTGAGCCTTCCACACGATTCTAGATCCTTTCGGTGTGTTTTAAACTCATGTAGGCTCTTGTGGTCCCTTCTAGCACCTTCCAGTATCTTTCGGACTCTTCTGAACCTCTCCCGAGTTATGCGGAACCTTCCAGAGCTCTCTTGAATGTCCCAGACTTCAGTTCTAGATCCTTTTGGTGTGTTTTTCACTCGATAGGCTCTTACTATCCCTTGTAGCACCTTCCGACATCTTTCGAACTCTTTCGGACCTCTCTAGAGTTATGTTGAACCTTGCGGAGCTCTCTTGAATGTCCCGAACTTGTGTGGAACCCTCTGGAATATTCCAGAACCTCCAGGGCTTTGTTTGGAACTTCAAAATATCTAGGGCCGCCCCTGGGACGTCCATGTGCCATCCGACGGCCTTCTCTTGCCCACGTACCTTGCTGTTGCCCGTGATAGAGTCTCGACTTGCCTGGGCCACACCCAGGGTGATAAGATGCACAACCGGCTAGGACACCCAACTTGTCGGCAGTCCGTGATGTCCCTTTCCGTCTTTGCCTCGATCATACGCCTTGTCCGCTCGGCCTCCATGGTCGGGCAAAGTGCTGGGGCGTGAGAGTATGTTAGGAATACCGCACCCAGGCAATGCAGGGTGTCTTGATGGCTATGTTAAGTCGATCGCGAGAAGAAGATCCTATTAACTGAATTTATGTATGACCTCAAGAAGAGGAATGTACAAACTTACAAAGTGGTGGATTCCGCATCCTCTAACATTGTTAACACTGTCAGGCTTGACGTTACATCTAACTATGGAGGTGATTATACATGCATATATCGTTTAAGAATACATGGTCATGAATCGAGCTCTATCCCAATGAGTGGAAGCATAGTCTTCATTCATGTTGTCAGCCTTCTGGTTTCAAATTGAAAATTTGCATGTTTTGGGATTATTTTTTAATTTTTTTAAGTTGGAAATCTATATGGTCATATTTCTAGGTGTTTTGATATGTATTGTAAAACGTAAATCTATGAAATCTAAATGATTACTTAATTGTATCAGCATTTTTGTATCTGCTATTCATATTTTCACTTTTGTTGTTTGTAGCATTTCATTTGTCTCTCTCTGAGTTTGATTGTGCTTCTTCACATGTTGTTTTTGGTTTCCTAATTAACTTGGTTGTGTCCTTACTTCCAAATAGAGTTGTTATTTAAATCAATGTTCAACAAATTAAGGATCCTGCATACAATCAAACAATTACCTGGAGTTCTCAAATATGCTAAAAGGCCATATTATAGATCATCTCGCAACAAACTGTAAATAAGGGTGATATCAATACTTCTGCATCAGATTGGCTGTCCATATTCTGCAACCCTTATCAATACTTATGCATCAGGATTGGGTGATATCAATACTTCTGCTAAAATATGCCTCTTTCTAATTCAAATTAGACCGAGTCAAGTTAGCTCGAATGGGCGTACTCACCCGTCTCAAATCAACATCTCCCACTCGCACATGAAGGCTAAATCGAGTCTATATTGACTTCAACAACATACTCGTCAACTTCATATGGAAAAGTGGATCGTATAACCCGCGAGCGCAAGAATATTAAGTGTCATACACATGTTAGGGTATATAACAACTCTTATTCACAAAATATGAGGACATCATGACTCACTATACCCCAAACCCCATTTCACTAACCGAAGTATGTCTGATCCCTCAAATCAACAAAAGAGCATACTTCACTGCACCACTCACTTGTATACACAATCATGTCTCAAACTCTCAAGTTTGACATATTGGCTGGCCAACATTGAATTCAAGTTTAGCGTGTGTTAGCTTCATAAAGTCTTCCTTTCCTACATGAATATTTTGATCTTACTTCAGCAGCTTTCCTAGACACGGACAACATCGCCGTACGATTCATGGCTATAAGTGACGTGCTAAAGTAGCAATAACTTAGTAAGATCTCGAAAAACTGTCGAAAGTCATAAAGATACCTATTGAGGTTGCAATAAACCTCTGGGCCTCACACAATGAGTGAACAAGGATCTTTCACTCATTTTCCAATGGACACTAAGGCACACGTGGTATGAAACACGTGCTACTGTAGTTTACTTCATTTCGTGAAGTGTATGTCATTTAAACAACACAGTACATATTTTAGTCCAAGTGTACTCCTATGTTTTACCTGAATTTTCTCCTTATCCTCGATAAATAATGAACTGGAGAAAATTCACATCTGGCCATTCGACAAGTTTAATGAATGGTGGGAATCCATTCTTCTTCGATTACTTGTATATACAAAAGTAGTCTCATCTTAATTAAGCAATCGATATCTTTCTGATCTTGCACTCATGCAAGACTGTGATTACTTTGGCCAATAAATAATCTTAAATCGATTATAATTAAGGCGATCCTGGTTTTATCTTGCGCTCTTTACAAGGATAAAACAATCTCATCTCTGCACGTTCTCAACGTCAAAGGCGATTGTTCGTGTGAGAGAGCCAATCTCTACTTGTTCGACATATCTTAGGACATTGAATGTATGATTTTCAAATCATGTATACAAGCATTCAAATATCACAAAATTTATGGGCTTGATCTTATGAACTTCCAAGTTCAATTAGATCAAAATCTACACAACTCTTGATATGGCTAGGCAACCAACGTAAGAATCTCCAGTTATGGTCTTAGTACAATAAACTTGACTATCTATTGTACGTAGATGCTAACTATAAAGTTCTCTATTAACTTTGTTAAGATATCTCCACAAAATTTCTCAATTTTGTGTAAGTGTTTATTCTCACTAAAACAGTATCTATATTGCAAGCTATGAATGTGTTTCGCAACATAAATGTCAACACAACTCGAATGTAGCTCTTTACCTTCCCAAAGAAGTAATAAATAACTCTTGATCAAACAACTATCCATACTGCGTATGTGCCATCAATTTTACAATAATTTTACACATAGATAAACATATCTCATTTTGCTTAAGAGATCAATTGCAGTTTAATAAATGTTTCTCGATAATCTTTTCACTAATGTCTATAAATCATACAAATGATTTGACATATAATTATTGACCAGATCCATGGCACAACATAAATCAGAGTAGGTAATTGGTTTCGAACCAATTAATGATTCCATCAAGGTCGGAATCTATGATCTAGACATTTCACTCAAAGTGCACATTTCAAGAATAAAAATTCTACCTCTTACTATGAGAGTATTAGTAGGTATTAAATTTAGAATTATTCAAGTGTCGGTTGATCACTTATAAAATTCAATGAATTTCACCAAAGTTTCTACCAACAAGTCCTCAATTCATTCATAAATAATTAAGGACGACCATTTTCAAAACGGTCCTTTTATACTCAAAATTATCCCAACAAATAGGGAAACTCAAACATTAAGAAATGAAATCAGTATTCCTAATAATGACTTAAGACAAAAGGGAAATGTTGTTCATTCATCAAGATGAAAATCAACGTGATTGTTCAGACAATCTCTTATTGCCTAAAATAATCTTAAATCTCAAAGATTTCAACTTCGAGAAATTTGGTATCTCAACTTTTCAGATTAATAGTCTTTTATTCATTTGGAATACTTTCATCTCTAAATTTTGACTAAGTAAGATACTGGTAAGAAACCATGTGCCTCTTTGAAAAAATTAACTAATACAAAAATCGGTTCAAATCATAGGCAGGTACTAAGTCTTACTTCCATTTGTTTAACGTATCTCATCCATGAGATATTAACATCCTTTAGTATCTGAAATAAGTTACGGTCCAGGTGTAGTCCATTCATTTGAATGGATTCAGTAGAACATAAATTGCTCCCACTTAAAAGAAGCAATTTTAGATAATCACTTCCAAGTGATAGGTCAAATGAATAACTACCCCTTGAACCGGTTTACACTAACATATTCAAATACACAAAGTTCAGTTTATCTAGTAAATACATCTTTCGAAAGATTTTATTTCTTGATTTAATAAGAATTTTACTTTCATCTTATTTTTCATTCAAGAACATACCCATTCGACATTATATATCTTCCAACGATATATTTTCTTTCGTAATCATGTTTCTAAACACATTAGAAATAAAGTTAAGACAAACTAACTATTTGATCACATCATCTAAGGCAGCGTAGGTCAAATCATCATCTGACCCTAGCTTTTAGATGTTGAAAATTACTATTATTGAAGGTTCACAAAATTTGCATTTAATGTTAACATAATTTCCACATGAAAATTCAAGGGGCTAACATGAAATGCTTTGAATCCCATCATACCCAATAAATCTAGTTACTTCTCTTAACACTATTATACAAATAAGAGTGTTAGAAATAACTGATACTCAGATGTTTCATTACACTGATCACAAAATGATTGTATAGGTATTCATATTCTTGGTCTAGTATCAGAACCTTATGTTCATCGATACATTTGATTATCTAAAATTTAAAAAACATAGAAATGTTTCAATTTTACAAAAGATCAAATTAAAATGATTAAGACATATAATATCCTTATACAAGTAATGAAAGGACATATTCATCCAACCTTCACTAATATTAAATCACTAGAATTGATCAAAATTGAATTTTTATTTCAATGGTCTGACGAAATAGTTCTGGTGTCTTGCTTCAATAGAAACGGTGCAAGGGCAAACCAATTTTCATAAATGACTTGAAAAAGCCTTCTCATTTATTTACTGTTTCCACTAGCCCAGATTGACCTAAACAAATATGCCTTTAACATATTTTGTGATACATCAGGTGTTGATTGTACAATAACAATCAACTTGAAATGTTTAGTCAAGAATGACACTTCAAACTATCATTAAATGTCTAGAACATTTAAGTATCACTCAAACAGATACTAATCAAGTCAACGATGAATTTAAGTCTAAATTTTATCCAAGAACAAACTCAACAGTCAAGTTTAGTTTCCCGAAGGTACACAAATGTACATTAGTAAACTTGAATGAGGACGTCAACACTTTTCAATTATTATTAGTTATCATAAACCTATAATCCACATCGGATAATTATAACAGTGTTTTTGAGTGCTACCTTTTCAACTTCATCCATTGACGAGTGAAAGAACCGAGAATATGGTAAATCGAGCATTTATGGTTCCATGTCGTTTCAGATTATCAAAATTCGGCAGTCATTGTTCTTCCAACTAGAAATATCTTCAGTCTCCTTTATTTCATCGCTTCTATTAATCTAGCTTTATTTTTCTTAGAGCCTTTGCCCATTTAAAAAACAGATTTTGTCACAAGGACTTCAGTATTTGGTCTAGAAACACCAAATAACTTTTTTTTAGAAGCCAATGAAATACTTGCCATTGGAGATTCGACAAGACCTTTGAAAGATCTTTAAAATGGAACGAGACTTAATCGAACTTGAATTCAGTAACTCAAAAGAGATGAATTCTGACTAGTTGACTTTTAATCATTCGTTAAGTTTGACTTCACTCTCATAAGTTGTAACGGCCCGAAACCAGCACCTGCCTGCTACGACATAAATAAATAATTTGATAACCTTAATAAATTTTCAATAACTGCAGTTCAGAGCTCTAACTATCTATTACAATAGAATGATTCTTCCAACTAACTTATTGCTTTAAAACTTTTCAATACAAACCAAACATTCACCTGACAAATTCTAGAACTCTATGGTAGACGCCCAATTGAAATCCCTTAGTCTGATGTGGCCCATCCTGCCCTTTACTGAGATTCTGAAAGAGTAATAATTTGAAAGCGTAAGTTGTAAAAACAACTTAGTGAGGCCTGTGCCAGGGTGCAATTGAATTTTATGCAAGAAATGATTTAGATATCCATGAACTGCCTATTTAAATTATAAAATCAATCCACAATAGTATAACAATTATATTGACAACACAGATGAAATCACGTTCAATTACCCGTCAAAACGGGCTAAACAACTCCTCCACTTCAAAAGGATACAATGATCACATAATGGATCAATAGTTAGTACGCCGGTTAGATAAGGGAGAAGGTGCTACCTTTCCCTTCTAAGGTGGCACTGACATGTCTTAGCCGGATAATGTGAGTCACTCCCCAAGGGGCTCTAATCCTTGGTTTGTGAACCCAGTCAATGGCAGAGCTCTGGTAGTCCTGTAGCCCCCCAGCTACCCAGAATTATCCAGAATACCATCAAACTAGAGCAGATGAGCGCGCGAATAATCATACATAAGCAATTGGTACATAGGTGAGATAAAGTACTACACCTTAGCACCATTCATCAATATGAGGTGAGATAAAGTACTACACCCCATTATTCAACAAATATCAGATGATGGGAGAAATGCAAACAAGTATAGAATTATCAGTTCTACTATGAAGAAATAGTACATGCTGCAAGCATTGCAAACAATTATAAACAAAGATATAACAATTGTAGTCATTTCAATTGAGAAATGCATATATATGATATGATTGTCTTTAAAAGCTCTTTCAGTTTTAAAAATGTTTTATTGAGGCGCTCACCGTTGACAGGCTATGTATGCTTCTCAACGATAAACAATGATCCTCATGACACGTTATCGAATTCACTTTCTGGTATGACTCGATAGGGGAAAGACCTCGAACCAAATCATTTCACGTCTTGACTCAATAGTCGGATAGTCACATGTCGACTAATCTCGAAATACCTACAACGAGCGTTTCCGTAATATCAATAACAACTCCACAATCAATTATTCTCTTTAGTCCATTTGCCATTCTATTCTTTATCCGTTGTCAAATTTTATAATAATACCCCTTACTTTATTATAACCAAATCAAAGTTTAGTTAAGTTCAACCCTTAATCTTAATTAATAAGATTATTTACCTATCCTTGTGAATTTAAGTCATATGATAAACTTAAATCTCCCAATAATGGGAACAATAAAGTCATAAACGAACTAATTCATGCCTAATTGATAATTTGAAGTCCACAATTTCAATCTGGACAATGAAACTAGTTTTCAGTTTAAGCAATTTACATTGGTTATTAAATCAACAGGCCTTACATACGGTTTAGCACTAAGGTTCTAGTGTACATGCATTAATTAACTAATAATAGTTCCATATCTAATAACACTAAGCCCCAAGTTAACTCTTATTTTATTTCTTTTGGGTAATTGTCTCACATCCATAGTAAACCCATAATTAAAAGTTAAATTAAAACAATCAATTGACCCCTATAAACCAACCGTGAGTGCGTTTAAAATTCTCCTCTTTAATAGATGCAAGTTAAGTTAATTAAATCCTTTTGACAATTCATTAAAGGGCTAATCTTAATTAACTTCTATTTAGTTATTTAATTTTCTATAAGATAATGATTTCTTACCTCTAAGCAATACCATTAACTTTAACTAGATAAATTACAGTCCATAATTATATGTCCGACCCTACAATTAACTTAGTATGTAAAATAGCCCAAAATAATTGAAATAGTTTAACAACCTACCTGAATTGTTTCTTGGCATCAAATTCGTCTACTGTTCCAAATTCCCTCTAAAACCACTTCCAAGAACTCTTCACTCTCCCAGTATATGTTTGGTTACATATTAAATTATGGAATAGTCTAAGATACACGTATTGTATGTGAAAAGAGAAATTGATGAGAGCCTTTTGTTTTACTCTGTTTTGCTGCAAACTTAAGAAGAAGAATGTATATTCAACTAGAAGTAAGAAGGTTAAGGTGTTAATGGTTATAATATACTTGTAGTTATCTTATTAATTGGACTACATGCCACGTAAAAGGCTAAATTCAATAGTCATCAAACCTTGATTTGCTGGACCCCTATTTTTAATTCATTGTTCATTTATTTACCAATAAGACTTCACATGTAAGATATGCTCAAATTCCAGTTTCTTCTTATCTTGACTAACTAACAAATTGTTAATCTAGTATTATTAATTTATTTTCGAATCAAATCATTATTTTGACTTAATTAATACTTCACTCTACTTTTATTATTAAAATATCGGCTTGTTCATCTATATGTTTACTTTATTTAATTACGTGGTCCACTTTAAATAGGAATTAAAGACTTATCAAGTTACGCTAAATATTTACGAAAGTTAACGAGTTGATAAAATAATAGAATGTAACTATTCAGACTAAAACCCAACTTCTAAATAGATTTGATATTCATCCCCAAATCCTAACTACATGATTTATTAAGTACATGACGAGTTCAATCGATGCTTTCAACTTTTATACTTGATCCACTATATTTCATAAACTTTAACTTTAATCCTCCACTATAGTTGAACACTTTATTTTATTTGTAACATACTATACCAATTCACTTTCTTTTACTTCTTATTTTATTTAAAATCAATTAAATATTCATTTTACATTTATATAAAATTACGGGGTATTACATAAGTATTCAACATACTATGCAAGAGTGTTTGTCCCATTGGTCAAACTTTAAAAGTCCAACGTCTACCTGGTTAGAGTTGTATTTTCATACGGCTCTCTTAGGAAAACGTTGTAAAATGCCATAATTTCAAGTCTAGGAGCGGAATGTCTTTGATCTCTTTCTCGAGTAATAAGACCACAACTGGTATGTCATGACTTGATAGACATTTTCTACAACATCACATAATCCTACTAATATTCTAAATCTATATCGACAAAGTGTTGTAGCTTTGTCAATGAGTACTTTTGCAAGTACTCATCTAATTAGAATATATTGCCATGATAAGTCAATATAGAGATATCATATTAGCCCATCAAAGTATAGGTGATTTTATACATAGCAAACTGAACTCGTTTTAAATCCCATAAGGTACAAAATCGAAAAGGTACTACGTGGCCCAATCATCTCCCATATACAAATAATCATTATCACTAATTCAATCCCTTAGTATAAAATCTAGTAGTTCCAGGTGAGAATTACCTAAATTCTTCCAACCTAGGAACTCCCACTTGAGTACTTAATTCAAAGTACTTACAGTATATTTAATGTGTATCGTGTTACATCTTAACACAACTCAAAAAATGCACCTAAGGAGATAAGCGTATATCAAACACGTATCGAAGTAATAAAACATAAATGAAATCATGTGATCAATTAAGAATCTCCTTTAAAGATTCTAATGTCAAAGCCTCGGGGGACAAAAACTAACGAGACTTGTCTTACTTAAAAGAAGATTGAGTTAAAAACGCGGATTTTTTGGAAAAAGTTTTAAAGTTTTCGAAAATTTTTAGGAAAGAGATAACAAAAAATATTCAAAATAGTTTTCCTTCAAATTGTTAGTAAGATCAATTTTAAATTTCATAAAAATAAATTTATTACGTCGTTGTTAATTTTATTCAGATTGTCGCTCTCCCACTAGGTCCGGCATACGTCACGTTTTCAAACTAAATTGAGTTAAATATTAGATCAAGCTCATAAGGTAATCAAAATATCTTAACTCATGATCATAAAAGAATATTTTACACTTATGATTGCTCTCAAGCAAACCAAGTTCTAATTTCACAAAAATTAATGGAAAAACAAAATTTCCAGTTTAAAAAATAAATTAGTTAGAATGTTATTAATAAGTGTTGAAGTACTTCCATTCGAAGCCAAACGTATGAAAATATTTTCAGAGTTTTCAAAATAAGATTCATAAATTTTCTTGATTTTAAATCATTTTCTACATGCATTAGAAAATTAAAATTGGCTTAAAGTGTTTCCAAACACTCCCACTTGCTAGCCATTTCCTCAAAAATATTTTTCTGGACCAACATAAAAATTTACAAAATTTACCTTCAAAATAAATATAATTTTCCATTTTAAAATATTTTCCAAGCATCAAAAATCAAGAAAAAAAATTACATTTTGAAAAAAAAAATTAGTTTAAATTCACCAAAAATTCGGAACACAGAGACTTTTTCGGGCAAAAAAAAACGGACACCGGAATACGCCGCATTTGCGTGACACTCCCATGCTGTACAATCGCAGACGTGGCAGTTGACATGTCATGCCACGTGGATATCCACATGGTGTTGAGCAGGGACGAATCCAGGATCGGGAAGTTGGGGGGGCCGAGTTTAACCACCATCGAAATTAATTGACAATGATATTTGATATATTTTATTTACTTAAGAATAAAATATTACTGAAAAATACATTAAATTCAAAATTCTTAAGTAATTTAGTGAAAAAATTATCGAAGTTCTACACGACGTTCTCATATTTCATAAAATTCATCTACGAATAAATACCAAAAATCATAACAAATTTATTTTCAATGTTAATAATCAAATAATCCACACAAGATATTGATCTTTCATTTTATTTCTACGCCTATTTTTGACCAACTTCATTATTGATAGTTCGATTGTTATGGTTGTAACATGAAGCGTTAATATCAAACGAATCAAACAATCAATTAAAGGTTACATTATATCATCTTTGTACTTCAATCACAAACATAGCTTATAAATTGTGGATGTAATTTAACATTAAAAGATTAGAGGACTAATGTGAACTATTTATAAAATAATAATACTAAATTAATTTTTTTCAAAATTCTTGGGGGGGCCAGGGCCCCCCCAAAAACAAGCTGGATCCGTCCCTGGTGTTGAGCACACGTGTGGTGCCTAGCTGTCTGCCATGTGTGTGCTGATTGGGCTGTTGACGAAACTAACATCTTCACGCATCACACGCGCCGTCCTAACGGCGTATTCCTATGAAACGCTTCCGGCTACCCCAATGTTTTCGGGCCTTTTGATTCCTATGGTGAACTCGGTATTTCATTTTGACCTTCGGAAGTACATGTTTGAGCAACCAACAACTGCGATCGAGCGTGGGTATGATCAAAGTAAATGTTCATCTTCTTCGAATTTTCAGCAACTTGAAGAAATGCGACATGAACTTCATTGGCAATATCTCCTTCGTTATAAGTCCGAATTATGCATACTATATATGGTTGAAAACCTCTCAATGAGATCTTTCTAATGGTACATGAATCATCTTACAAGCCACAACATATAACCCGCCAAAAATTAAGCAAATTTCGGCCGAATAATAAACAAAAAAATTATATCTCAATTTCTACATATTCAATGAGCATGAAATTTTTCAGAGATGATCAACAACATGTAGGCATGCTATGTAAAAATTTTCGGACCAAAATAATAAGCACTTTTAAATCCGCAAATAAAACGTCATAAACAATTTAGACATATATGGCAGAAACTTGAATTGACCATATATTTCTCATTTCCAATCCAAAAACACATTTCCATTCATGGCTGGAAAGATAATTTCAAGAGAATTCTAATGGTATATAGCACATTACATGAATCCAAGTATTGAATTGGGAATCCGCATTTAAAGTTTCAGCAAATAATTCAATCAATAAATTTTTTTCAGAACATATTTCTCAACAAATAAATACATATGCATTCCCAAACATAATAACATGCCTCAGTAAAATTTGCATACCATTCAAACGAGGGAATTACAAACTGCCATTAAAGGTCAAGCAGGAACATAATTTCAAAAAACATGAAATTACTAAAGCTAAACATGCTTTCAAACACCATATAGCAACGGAACTCAACCAACAAAGGCTCTGATACTAATGTTGGGTTTTAAATCCGAATCAACTGTAATTTATCTACTTGAATCGGATCGGATAATCGACGGTTGCTTGAAGTGGATGATCCAGAGAGAATCCTTCTTTACCATCGATCTAACAGTGGTTGAATCACCGATGCTCTCACGTATTGGTGCTCCCGATCAAGATGCAAATCACGTACGGAAATGAGCCACAATTCACAATCCAAATCCCCTTAATTGTTATGGATGATATGTGTATGATATATTTCCCCAAATATGTGATTTACCCGTATGTAATGTGTTATATATATATACGTGTGTGTAGGTAGAAGGAGAAATAAAAAGGAAGTAGAGAGGTCCAAAAAACCTCTTTGTTCGGCAGAGAGTAGAAGTCCCAAGTGGACTTCTCTGTATTTTACATAGAGGGGGGAGCCGAATGCTCTCCCTCTTGCCTTTTAATTGTTAATTAATTACCCCCTCTTCTTTAATTTAAATTAGACGGGGTCGGGTGATCTCGAATGGACGTACTTACCCATCTCAAATCAGTAGTCCATCCCTGTAATTTTCATGTAACCTGGATCTTTACTGCAGACAAATGAGAGACAATCAAATGAGAGACAATCATAGTACATACATGAAAATTAATAGCTTTAGCATAAAATGACAATATTGCATTTTTAGTCCGATAATTTCCGCATCCTTTACTTTTGGGCTGAACATATTGGTCCTTTATCTTTTGAGCCAACACATTTAGTCCTATAGACATATCACCTTTAGTCCATATATTTGAATTAATTTAAAAAAAAAAACTACCTCTAAAAAGAAAACCACTAGGACCAAATTTGTTGATCTAAAAATACGGGCCATTTTTCTCATGGCTCGATAGTTAGAGGACTAAAAGTGTAATTTTTCCCAAATAAAATCGGTTACATTCATCCTATACTGTAGATTATATCTATAGAGGTTGGATGATAAACACATATACATAAGAGGACAAAAAATTGTCCTTTCATACATACTCGTCGCTCATCCAGCATCATAATGGATTGAATCCACCAAATCAGGCACATAATTTCCATTAAAGGCATGAAGCTTTAACCAAAAGAAAAGTTTACTACTTGAGCGAGTGGTTTTCTACCTAACACGGTTATGAAATAAAAGATGTACAATGATAATGAAATTATTTTATAGTTTAATGGATGAATACAAGTTACTATAATGTGTCTTCAGTCTTGTGTTGGATCGTATAAACTAAATCATTCACCTCTCTTTGGCTCAGTATTCATGCAAAGAATAAAGTGTGCACTTCTGTCCAGATTAAAAAATCGTGCAATCGATTGAAGCAGCGAGTAAGATATTCCATCCCTGAAATCAGCTAGTAAAATCAGACTATCAAATAGTCAGTTTTAAAAGAATATGTATTCAAAAGATTAACTTTTGATACCAAATTTTAATTCAAAAAATACATTTGGTACCAAATTTCTTGAAAAACACAGTTCATACCATAATTCATACAATCTTGACACATTTAGTTTTACCGTCAATTTTCGAATGAAATTCAACACGTACCGCTCATATGCCCGTTAAATTGACAATGGGAGGGAAAATATGCACAAGTTTTAAAGACATACAATTGACGGCACTAGCTGAATTCCATCCGAAAATGGACGGAAAAAGTAAATGTGTCAAGATGATGTGAATCACGGTATGAAATGCATTTTTTTCAAAAAGCCTGGTATCAAATGTATTTTTTGGATTAAAGTTTGGTATCAAAATTATTTTTCCCTCCCCATAATTATCTCATAATGAGTTCACTTTTACTTAGGGGTGAGCGTTCGGTAAAAACCGAACCGAACCGGACCGGACTTCGGTTTTTTTTCGGTTCGGTACCTTTCAGACCATGGACCGTTTGCCGAACCGAAAAGTTTGATTCGGTTCGGTAAAAAACCGAACGGTTCGATTCGGTTCCGGTTCGGTCCAAAAATGGACCAAAACCTATATGGCCTTATTTTATATAAAAAAAAATTGTGACTTATGAATTCTTTCACCGTGCACAGACTGAAGGGGCCAAATAAAAAAGTGAACTCTTAGTCTACTTGATTTAACCGGATTTCGTCGGGTTAATTGTATATCAGTAAATTTGTAATATCGGTGGGGTTTACGATATTTGTGTATATATATTAAGTAGGGCTCTGTTACTTTATTCCGGATGGATCAGACACAAAGAAAAGCAGTGATTAAGAACAAGAAGCAAAACCTCAATGAAAGCTAATAACACTTTTATCTGGAGATCAAAATACTATGAATAATAATGATTCTTATTCAGTTGTAATGCCTTAGGCAGAGAATATATGAGTATCCTTAAAGTGGAGGATTTCGTAGTTGTTTAATACAATGATTAGCCAGGTATTTATACAATGTTTAACCTAGCGTTACATGGAAACATAGTCCTAATAGGACTCGGCCCAATTATCCTTCATGGGTCCGGAGTAACATCTTCTGATCGAAGAGAGCTGCGCTTTGCTGGGTCTGCGAGGGAATCCCGATCTGTTTGGGTTGGTCGGATCGATCTTAATTTCTTCATTCGATTCGAGTAATATATAGGGTGCGAAATAGCCCCCATCAGTACTCCCTCACTTCTTCGAGCGTATAGATAATAGAAGCTCGTAGAAGTAGATAGATCTTTACGACTCTTTCTTTTCTA
>CM064879.1:60122812-60236558 GCA_003313485.2 Penstemon barbatus | reverse complement strand
TAAAAAACGACCTCTTTACCCCAGTTTTGATAATAATTGACTTTGACAATTTTGCAAATTGACCCCTATATTTTACGATTTTACGAATTGAATTACTTTGGTTGTAAAAAAATAAAAAAAGCGCACATGTCATATAAAAAAAGACCCGCTTACCCCACATTTGGTGATAATTGACTTTCACAATTTTGCAAATTGACCCCTATTTTCCAATTTTACGAATTGAATTATTTTGCTTCTAAAAAAAAAAACGCTTTCATATAAATAATTATCAAGAGATTGTGATACTCCAGAATTTGCCATAAGTGAAGTATTGTGATAAACGCCCCTTTTCTAGATCGAAGGTGCTCTGGATACCACTTGTTGGATATTTTGTGAGATTAGTGAACAAGAACAACAAGGAAATATTTGGAGGAATTAGGAGTATGTCTCTCCTTTTTTTATTATGCTTGTTGAAGACTTGATAATTTACAAGGACTCACTTGACACCTATTTATACTAGTCTAGGCAAGTGAAGTACATGTAACAAATTTAATTAAGCTTATGAAAACTAGGTAGTCAAAGCATGCACCTAAGTATTCATGTATCCTATCATAATGGAACTAGAAGTTCATGTATGTGGATATTTATTATTTTAGGGAATACATTGATTTTAATAGACTTGGAAGTATTTGGCAGACACTACGATATCCATCCTTATGAATATGGCCGCCATGGATTTGGGCCTTTGGCGTCGTTGTTGTACCAGAAGGACGACTTGAAGGAGGCTAGTATGGAGCAATGATGGTCTTGGTTCTGGACAAAACTGTGGAGCTGCGTACTGATATATTTAAAAGGACTCTCGACAAAGGGCAGGAGGCGGAGATTCGGAAGAAATTGAGAAAAGCCATGGACGTGATGTTGGATCTAGAAAAGAGATTGATGATCTTTTGAAAGGGGGGGGTCCTGAACGGGCGGTTGATGTCTGCTAAGGTTGAGCTTGATTGTATTAATGCTTTTGTGTATTTATGTCTTGGTGACTTTTTGCAGAGCACCCAGTGTGATACGGACCACATTTACATTCCCATGCCTAAGCGTTAGGGTTTTTTTATCTGTTTTAAGTGAATTTGGGTTCAATGAAAGTTAGGGTTTTATTTAGTGATAGAGTGGATTTGTGGCTGGTTTCCGTATGTTTTGTGGAAGTTATTATCTTAATTATCAGTCTTTGATTATTAGAAATTAGAACTAAACCAAATGTATATTTCTGTTTGTTTGATTATTAGATTCCCAACATATATACATGGATCAAAATTTCCATCTTTTCCTTTGAAAACATCGAAAAGTTTCCGTTTTTAATCAAGCGAAACGAAAATAAGATGTAATTCTGAAAACTATGTGTTTGCCTTAAAATTTGTTATTTATCTAAATTTAGTAACTTTTATTATAATTTTTCCTTAGTGTTTCAGAAACATTTCTCTGAAAAGTCTCGAAAAGTTTTCAATATTTGGCTGACCGAAACATACACTCGAAACGAAATTTTGATCCATGCCAAAAATATGAATTTCCGTTTCTTTGATTATTAAAGAAATTCGTAACCATCCACGGCCGAACTAGAACTAATATAAAGTTCATCCTCAAAGGAAATTTGTTCCTGCAGGATTTTTAAATATTGAATCTTTCTAGTTTGTTTTAATCCTATGTTACTCGATTAATAGAACCACACTCTCAATAAAAAATAAGTATCTAGAATTACTTAGCAAAATCCATCCTAACCACAAAGCAAAGCTATGTAATTTCTTTTGGGTTAGGGCAAACCCTGTCACATGTAAATAGCTAAGGTCTCCTCTTTGAGTTTTTTCTTTGATATAAGCAAATGATTAACACATAAACCCAAAATTAGTTTGTTATAAAAAACCCGAGGATAATCTGGAAAACAAAACAACAGGGGATGAGGAGAGGTACTATTAAGTTTTTCCCATTTTGCGAGGTTGTGGGTTGTTTTGTTGCCGAGGCTTGAAATTTTTCTTGGACTTTCCGCTTGAGTCAAAGATAAAAAACACCCCTATGTTTTCCGATTTTACGAATTGAAATATTTTGTTTCTCAAAAAATAAAATAAAAACGCCTCTAATATAAAAAAGACCCACTTTACCCCAATTTTGATAATAATTGACTTTGACAATTTTGCAGATTGACCCCTATTTTTGCGATTTTACAAATTGAATTATTTTGATTCTAAAAAAAAAAAAAAAAAAACCTCCTGTCATTAATAAGACCGCTTTACTCCCAATTTTGATAATAATTGACTTTGACAATTTTGCAAATTGATCCCTATAATTTCCGATTTTACAAATCGAATTATTTTGCTTCTAGAAAACAAAACAAAAAAAATCCGCCTCTCAAATAAAAACGACCTCTTTACCCCCAGTTTTGATAATAATTGACTTTGACAATTTTGCAAATTGACCCCTATATTTTACGATTTTACGAATTGAATTACTTTGGTTGTAAAAAAATAAAAAAAGCGCATGTCATATAAAAAAGACCGCTCTACCCCACATTTGGTGATAATTGACTTTCACAATTTTGCAAATTGACCCCTATATTTTCCATTTTACGAATTGAATTATTTTGCTTCTAAAAAAAAAACGCCTTTCATATAAAAATTTATTCATAAATCGGAAAAATATAGGGGTCAATTTGCAAAATTGTCAAAGTCAATTATTATATAAATTGGGGGTAAAACGGTCTATTTTATATGACATACAATTTTTTTTGTTTTTTTTAGAAGCAAATAATTCAATTCGTAATCTAAAACATAGGGGTCAATTTGCAAAATTTTCAAAGTCAATTATTATAATTGGGGGTAAAGCGGTCCTTTTTATTTGAGAGGCGTTTTTTTTTTGTTTTTGTTTTTTTAGAAGCAAAATAATTTAATTCGCAAAACCGCAAAATATAGGTGTCAATTTGCAAAATTGTCAAAGTCAATTATTATCCAAATTGGGGGTAAAGCGGTCTTTTTTATATGATAGGTGGTTTTTTTTTTTCAGAAGCAAAATAATTCGATTCATAAAATCGGAAAATATAGGGGTCAATTGGTAAATTATCAAAGTCAATTATTATCTAAATTGGGGGTTAAAGCGTTTTTTTTTTATATAGTAGGCAATTTTTTTATATTTTTTAGAAGCAAAATAATTCATTCGTAAAATCGCAAAACAAGGGGTCAATTTGCAAAATTGTCAAAGTCAATTATTATCAAAATTGGGGGTAAAGCGGTCATTTTTATATGACAGACGTTTTTTTTTTCGGAAGCAAATAATTCAATTCGTAAAATCGGAAACATAGGGGTCAATTGGCAAATTGTCTAGTAATTATTATTAACTAAATTGGGGGCAAATCGGTTTTTTTATATGACAGACGTTTTTTTATTTTTTAGAAGCAAAATAATTCAATTCGTAAAATCGCAAAATATTGGGGTCAATTTGCAAAATTGTCAAAGTCAATTATTATCAAAATTGGGGATAAATCGGTCTTTTTATATCATAGGTTTTTTTTATTTTATTTTTAGAAGCAAAATAATTCAATTCGTAAAATCGTAAAATATAGGGGTCAGTTTGCAAAATTGTCAAAGTCAATTATTATCTAAACTGGGGGTTAAAGCGGTCTTTTTATATGACAAATGATTTTTCTTTAATTTTTTAGAAGCAAAATAATTATATTCGTAAAAATCGCAAAATATAGGGTCAATTGACAAAATTTTCAAAGTCAATTATTATCTACATTGGGGGTAAAACGGTTTTTTTATATTTTTTTAGAAGCAAATAATTCAATACGTAAAATCGCAAAATATAGGGTCAATTTGCAAAATTATCAAAGTCAATTATTATCAAAATTGGGGGTAAGATGGTCTTTTTATATCATAAGTGGTTTTTTTTTTTTTTTTATTTTTAGAAAAAAATAATTCAATTGGTAATATCATGGAACATAAGGGTCAATTTGTTTTTAGTTTTAATTATTTTGATTCAAAGTTTATAAATGTCTTTTATTAATTGAAGATTATCTAAACTTTTAATTAAATTTTTTTTAAAAAAAGGGTAAAAGTGTCTATTTACATACCGAGTCAACTCGTCGAGTCACATACTAGTTACACACGCCACATGGCATCATTTCAGGGCCATCCGCATGTGAGGGCGAGTTACGGTGCCCGCACCCTAGAAGCCCCGTAGTGGGAGATATGATTTCTGGAAAGAGAGAAAAAAGGGGGTACAATTATAAATTTTTCTGAAAATTAAAGAAACGTATGAAAGAATATGATATTGAAGTTGTTTTACTAAATGAATATTTTTTTTATAAATAAAGAAACTCAAAAAAAGGAGAAAAAAGAATTTCAGTCCAAATTGAACTCTTTGACCAAAACACCCCCTTGAAATAATAGTAAGTAAGATAAGATAAGATAATATAAGATATGATTAAATATTGAGTATTCATAAGGTATTGGTAAATTCTTATCGAAAAAGTGAGGAAAGTGAAGAAAAGTCAGCTTTTGTTTCTCCCACGTGTTGTTTTGATAGCTGCAAAGAAAGTTAATATTTTTCTTCAACTTCCCTGTAGAAAAATTTTGTGAAGAAAATTTTTTTCCCACCAATTTGATGGGAAATTCTTGGAACTTTTTTTACAGTAAATTGCAAAACACCTCTTGTACTTTTTATAACTATCAAAATCCCTGTTTGTGATTTTTTTTTACCGAAAGTCCATTTATGCTTATTTATTATTAACAAAAAAAATCCTTTCAAGTCATATAACAATTATACCTCAACAAAACGACGTAAAACATCCTTTCTACCTGAAAAAAATTATCAATAATACCCCTATTAACTTTAAAAATTGACAATAATCTCTTGTTAACTTTGAAGATTGATATAAATTCGTTGACTAAAAAATATACAATATGCATGGCAGATCCGTCGACCATTCTCCGTCGGCCTAATCTACCGCCCCGAACCATCACCCTGTCTTCGGATCTGCCATGGCCCCCATTGCCTCGTTTACAATCTCCCTCACAAACCCCCAATTCCAGAACCCTTAAGGCATTTCCTAGTCGAATATGTGCACACATTTGCATCTTACAGCAATTAGCATGCATGAGATGACCCCAATTGCAATCTAATTTTAGCTTTTTCTACCAATGAGAATATTCTAAATTATGTGGGGTTTTGCATGCCCCACCTCTTGACCACTAACATCTTAATACGACAACTATTATGATTAGTTTTCAATTGCTGGTTTAACCAAAAAAATTACTTTCCTTTTTTCTGAAAAAGACCCTCAACTTTTAAAATTTATATTTTGACCCCACAACTTTTAAAAGTATACATTCAGGTCCAAACGAAATTTCATATTAAAGTAGTAAACAATGCTATAAGTTCCATTTGATTTAATAATTTAGACATAAATCCAAAAATTGTGTATGGAGAAAAACGAGTTTGGTGTAGAAATAATAAAGATTAAGAAGCATAAACTTACACGTGTTTAGAAAATATACACTGAAATCCTCTATATTATTATAATTTCATAACATCTCCCCGAAGAAATTGGATGGACGTGTCTCCCATGCGCATATGTTGCTACTAGGGGTGAGCATTTGGATATAGAACCGGACCAAATTGGACCGAAGTTCGGTTCCTGGCCGGTTCGGCATGTAAATCTATGGATCGTTTACCGACCGAAATTTTTGGTCCGTTTCAAAATCGAAAGTTCGTTTCGGTCCACTGTTTTTCGAATTCTATTTTTTTTCTGATTTTTTTACCATAAAATATATACGATTTGGTCCAGTTCAATCCAATTCTGTCCGATTTGGTCCAAAGAAACAATCAAATTTTCATGTTCAGTCCAAAAAATAAAAATAAACACACAATCAAACTTCCATGGCTCAAACCTAATTCGGGGTGAGCATTTGGTCAGAATTGCACCGAATTTTCGATTCATAGCCTGTTCAATCCTGAAAATTCATGAACTGATTACCGAATCGAATTTTCAGTTCGATAATCAAACCAGTTCGGTTCGGGCGGTTTCCCTTGAATAAACACTAATTCAATAAAAAAAATGCTAAACCATAAGGGATTTGTTGGATAAGGATGAAGATGAAGGCACTGAAGACAATTTGTAAAGGGAGGTTTTGAAGGATTCCAAAACTTCAAAGATTGGCTAAGTATGGAGTAACTTAGCTGATGATCCCTTAGAAGAAATTTTGACTAAGTAAAGAAGACATCAGAAGAGTCAAAAGTTTCAAGGTCCAAGACTTCTGATCTGCTGAAGTAAAGTTATCAGACTGATGAAGATCAGCCGACTCAAATCAGATTTGTTCAAGTTTGAGATCAGCCGAGTTCGTCATCAGACGCGTACTTTCGTCAGCCAAGTAAAGAAGATCATGAAGTGTTCCCAACGGTAATAAATGCCCCTTGGAGTAATAAATGCTGAAGTACAAGGTTATTAAAGACAAATGATTGAAGAAATGCTTCGCATCAGCTGGGTGCATTTAATGCTGCATTTAATGCTGCCTGCAGAATAGTACTGTTCATAGTACGGACAGACTGCAAAAGAGCCGTTCGCGGATTTTAAGGACCAGTACTCGAGGAATTTGAATCTTGTCTCTCTTCAACGGACATTTTTCAATCCTCAAGTATAAATAGCTGAAAGAGACGAAGAAGAAACAAGCAACACACTTTCTGAGAGAAATTTCCGAAGCAAAATTCTTTAAGTCTCAAGAACAGCTCACTCATCAGCTGAGTCATTTGTTGACGAAAGCAGAGTTGAAGAATCAAGAAAAATACATCTTCTGAGTGATTTTGTAAACAAGAGTGTTGTGCGGAGTTGTGATCCATCTTTGTGAGTGATCAAACTTCAGAGAATAGGTCTTCTGTGTGATTTCCTATTGCGAACTTGTGGTCGTTTCATTTGTTGTTCGACGCAAGCAGAGTATACTGTAAACTTTGTGATTATAGTATAACCCAAGATCTGTGTGACTTGGAAGAGTGGACTAAAGGATATTCAAATCCATATAACCACTATAAAAATTGCTTGTGTTTTTGTTTGCACTTTATTTGCATATTTTCTGTTTGCATAAAAACACATTTAAGTTAACTGTTTGAAAAGGAGTTAAAAAGGAGTTTATAAAACTGGGGAAACATTTTTCAAACTACTAAGACTACTTGTGAAAAACACTTTGAAAATCCGCTGCAAGTACTCTAAGTATTAAAACTGATTTTAGCAAAATCAGCTAAGTAATAATCAGACGAGTGGTCAACAAGACTGTTCAAAGATTTGTTCGCGAACAGAACTGTTAATAACTAATCTGATCAGCTTAGTCTGTTCAGTTAAAAGTAAAAGTTTTAAAGTTAAATTTGAAGAAAATTTTAAAGAGGTTTATTCACCCCCCCCCCTCTAAACCTCTTCTGACCACTTGGGACCAACAAGTGGTATCAGAGCGGGTGGTTCATTTGAATCAGCTGCCTGATCAACGAGCTTGATCCAAGTGTTTTTCAAAGGTTTTCAAACTTTTTCAAAAGAGCATATTTTGAAAAATCAAAACTTTTTGAAAAATGGATTGTATCAGTCATGTTCCCCACATTGCTGGTATGTCCTTTGAGGACTGGAAGATTAGAATGGAAATCTTTCTAGCAGCCTATAATGACAACATGTACACATGTATCATTAAAGGTCCATTCAAATTCACCAAGACCATCATAGTAGATGAAGCTGAAATGGTGGTGGAAAAAGATCTGACAGAGATGACAGCCGAGGAGATAAAGCTGTTCAATCTGGATAAAGTTGGCCGTTTCATCATGACCAAAGCCCTGGATAATGATCGGTTTGACAAGGTCAAACATTGCAAAACTGCAAAGGAGATGTGGGACAAGGTTCGTGACATGAGTGAAGGAAACGACGCCATCAAAGAGCATCAGCTCAGTGTTGCCTTGGAGAAGCTGGACAATTTCAAGATGAAATCTGGAGAGACCATTGATCAGATGGATACCAGGTTTACCAGAACATTGAATGAAGTCCTAAAGCTGGGAAAGACCTTTACTGACAAGGAGATCACCGTCAGAGTTCTAAAGGCCCTGCCCCCCAAGTTCAATATGAAGGTGACAGCTATGGAAGAATCAAGAGATCTGGGGAAGATTTCTCTTACAGAGCTGTTTTCCGTACTCAAGGCATTCGAGTATAAACTGCCTAGAATGGGTATTGAAGAAACCTCAACTTCAGGACCCACAGCTGCCTTAGTTGCTGCTGAAAACACCAGGAGACCAGCACATAGAAGTCAAGATGTGGACTCATCTGATGAAGCATCACTACTCAACAAGAAGGAGTACACTGCTGGAGATGTAGCATTGTTGATGAACAACTTCAAGAAGTTCTATAAGAGAAAGATGAAAAACAAATACAATCATGCTGCTTCTACTTCTAAACCTAACTCTTCTTCTCAAGAAAAAGATGATTATAAAGCAAAACTAATGTGTTACAACTGCAGGAAATTGGGACATTTCATCAGGGACTGCCCATATCCAAAAGCAGAAAAATACACTGAGGAAGAGAAGAGAATCAGAAAGGAAAGAAAGCATCAAAGAGGAAAAGCAATGGTAGCTGAAGCAGAAAAGCTTGCTGCTGTCTACTCTTCTGATTCAGATTCAGACACATCTGATGAAGAATCTTCTGATGAAGAGAAACCTGCTCTCCTCTGCCTGATGGCTAAGGAATCTGATGACTCCGAGGATGAGGTAACTCCTCAAAATAATGAACTGTTTGATTCTCTAGAGCAAATGATGTTGAACAATACTACGATTGCTGGAGAATTTGTTAAGCTTAAGGAAGAGATGAGCTTGCTAAAAGAGCAAAATAACTCACTGAAACTTAAAGCTGAAAAGCCTAAAGAATCAGCTGAGTATAAACAGCTTGAGCAAGAGCATGAATCTCTGAAAGCTGAATGTGAGGTCTATAAAGGAAAAATCATGGAACTTGAGAAAATTATCGAGTCTCATGATAAGTCAACTGTTGCATCCATGCCTACATCTAGTAAACAGGAGACACCTTTAGAAAAGGATAAATTAGAATTGAATCATACTGAAAAATTCATATATGCTGACAATAGTAAGGTCATTCTGTATGTTCAAACTTCTAAACCTACCTCATCTGAGAAAGTGGTAAAGGAGAAGAAATCTCCTAAGGCTAAAAAGAGCAAAGAGCCTAGTGTAGGAAAACAGACTAGTAAACCCAAACAGAAGAGTCCTAGGAAGACTTCTGATAAGGTTAAGACTAATCAGACTAGTGAGAAAACTAAGTCGTCTGTTAATGAGCAAACTGTAAGTAAACCAAAGAAGCATAAGAACAAGAAAAATCAAAATGCTTGGTATGGAAATGAGTCATATTATGTGCAACCTGCTGCATATCATCCTATGTATCATGCACCTCAATTTCCTAGTTACTATGCACCGTATCCTGCTCATCCAATGCATGCATATCCTGCTTATCATGCACCTTACCCTGCTTATGAACATTATTCTTATCATACTGATCATCAACATGACTTATCTGATAATTATGATGAAAATAAAACTGTTCATGCTCCTGTCAAAACTCAGAAACCTAAGAAGCCTAAGAGTTCAACATCTTGGGTTGTCAAAGGTGGAACTAATCCTTCAGGACCCTCTCAATAAGGGTACCTAAAACAATTTTATTTTTGTTTTGTAGGATAGGATTAGGAGTAGGAGTAAAGTAGAGAAGATTTGGTACTTGGACAGTGGATGTTCAAGACACATGTGTGGAAACATACATGAGCTGACATATGCAGTTGCTGTGGATGGTCCAAAAGTTACCTTTGGAGACAGCAAAGAAGGCAAGATTAAAGCTAAAGGAAGGTTAATCAGAGGAAACATAGAGATATCTGACGTCTCATATGTCAAAGGCCTCAAATATAATCTGCTGAGCATAAGTCAATTTTGTGACAAGGGATATTCAGTCATCTTCTCAACAGATAAGTGTTATGTTGAACAGATTGGTACAAAGAAGGTAATTTTATCTGGAAGACGACAAGGTAATATCTACATAGTCGACTGGAATTCTGCTGACAAGAATTCAAGCGTTTGTTTGGTGGCATCTGCACCAAGTGAAGTTAGTTGGCTGTGGCACAAGAGAATGAATCACTTAAACTTCAAGACCATCAACAGATTAATCAAGAATGATTTGGTAGAAGGGATTCCTAAAACAGTCATGAGCAAAGATAAGCTCTGTGACGCCTGTCAGAAGGGTAAACAAATCAAGTCATCGTTCAAAAGCAAGAAGCACCAATCTTCTGGAAGGATATTGGAGCTGCTACACATGGACTTATTTGGACCCATTGATCCAGTCAGCAATGGTGGAAAGAAATACTGCCTAGCTGTTGTGGATGATTATTCAAGATATACTTGGGTGATTTTCATGAAGAAGAAAAGTGAAACCAAGGAACATCTTACAAATCTGATGGAACTGAACCAGAATGAGAAGAGTATCAAAATATTGAAGATCAGATCAGATAGAGGGACAGAGTTCACAAACTCTACTGTTGAAGAGTATTGTAATATCAAAGGAATACATCATGAGTACTCTGCTGCCAGAACCCCTCAACAGAATGGTGTTGCTGAAAGGAGAAACAGAACACTGAAGGAAGCTGTCAGAACCATGATAGCTGAAGCAAAGCTGCCACAAAGATTTTGGGCAGAAGCAACAAATACAGCATGTTTTACCCAGAACAGATGCATGATCAACAAGCACCAAAACAAGACTCCATATGAAGTTTGGAACAACAGGAAGCCAAACATTCATTACTTTAAGATATTTGGTTGTAAATGCTATGTTTTAAATAATGGTAAAAATCACCTTACTGCATTTGCAGAACAGGCTGATGAAGCTGTCTTTGTAGGATACTCATCTGTTAGTAAGGCTTATAGAGTTTTCAATAAAAGAACATTACTAATAGAAGGATCCATTCATGTAGTATTTGATGAGCCAAGTCAATCTTCTGAAAAGAATCAAAATGTTAATCAAGATCTGTCTACTGATTTACAGAAGATGAATGTTGGAAGGAATGAAGAATATGTACCCATCATACTACCTGATCTCAACCCAGCTGATAACTCAAGTGCTGTTCAAAATCACAGAGCTGATTGTCTAACAGACGAGTTGCAAACAGCTGATAGAACAGAGACTGTTCAACAGACTACTACTGTATCTCCAACAGTAGTGTTGCAAGAGCAAGACAAAGGACAACATTATGACTTGCAACCTGATCTCAGATGGCTCAGAAATCACCCACCAGAGTTAGTGATTGGTGATCCTTTAGACAGAGTGAAAACAAGAAGAGCTGCTGCACAAGATGCTATGTTTGCTAGTTTTCTATCTCAAATTGAGCCTAAACAGATTGAAGAAGCTCTCAGTGACTCCAACTGGATTGAAGCTATGCAGGAGGAGCTAAATCAATTTGAAAGGAATGAAGTCTGGTACTTAGTTCCCAGACCAAGTCATCAAAGAGTCATTGGCACTAAGTGGGTATTCAGGAATAAAATGAATGAAGATGGTGAAGTCACCAGAAACAAAGCAAGACTAGTGGCCAAAGGTTACTGCCAAGAAGAAGGCATTGACTTTGATGAAACATTTGCACCAGTAGCAAGACTAGAGGCAATCAGACTCTTTCTTGCCTACGCTGCTCACAAGAATTTCACAGTCTATCAGATGGATGTGAAATCAGCTTTTCTCAATGGAGAATTGCAAGAAGAAGTTTATGTTGAACAACCTCCTGGATTTTAAGTTTATCAAGAAGAGGACAAAGTATATCGTCTGAAGAAAGCTCTTTATGGACTGAAACAGGCTCCAAGAGCATGGTATGATACTTTATCTGACTTTCTTTTAATTAAAGGATTTCGCAAAGGTAAAGTTGACAAGACCTTGTTCACTATTGAATGGGAAGAACATATTTTGCTTGTGCAAATTTATGTGGACGATATTATTTTTGGTTCAACTAATCAACAGATGTGTGATAAGTTCTCAAAGCTGATGCAGAACAAGTTTGAAATGAGCATGATGGGAGAACTTAACTATTTTCTTGGTTTGCAAGTTAGACAGTTGCCTGATGGAATCTTCATCAGCCAAGCAAAATACACAAAGGATCTGTTCAAGAAATTTGGTATGGAAACTAGCTCTACTGCTACAATTCCAATGTCTACAAGTCTTCGTTTGGATAAAGATGAAGATGGCAAATCAGTAGACATAACCAAATACAGAGGCATTATAGGGTCACTGTTATATCTAACAGCCAGCAGACCTGATATCATGTACTCTGTTGGGGTCTGTGCAAGATTCCAATCAAACCCCAAAGAATCTCATCTCTTAGCTGCCAAGAGGATACTGAAATATATTAAGGGCACTCAAGAATTGGGATTGTGGTACCCTAGAGAGTCTGGATTTGAGCTTATTGGATATTCAGATTCTGACCTTGCAGGCTGCAAAATTGACAGAAAAAGCACAACAGGTGCCTGTCAATTCTTAGGTAGTCGTCTGATCTCATGGATGAGTAAGAAACAGACTTCAGTATCCATATCTACTGCTGAAGCTGAGTATATAGCTGCTGGAGCTTGCTGTGCACAAATCTTATGGTTGAAACATCAACTAGAAGACTACAATATCAAAATCAGTGGAATACCAATCTACTGTGACAATACAAGTGCAATCAGTCTCACTCAGAATACTACAAGCCATTCAAGGACTAAACATATTGAGATCAAACATCATTTTATTAGAGATCATGTGGAGAAAGGAAATGTCATGATAGAATATGTGTTTACTGAAAATCAGATTGCTGACATCTTCACAAAACCTCTAAGCGAGACAAGGTTTTCAACTCTAAGAGCTGAACTGGGATTATTAAAATTAGATGCATAAGCTGAGGGGGAACTCATCAGAAGACTAGAGTTCAACAGCTTACTCATCTTTCTTATCTTCAAGGATTAACTTTCAACAGACTAGTTAACTTATGAATTCTTAAACTCAGGGGGAACGTGTAAGACTAGCGGTACTTCTGAATTAAAGATGAAATTTGTTAATGACAGTTAGTTGAAGTTATGTTTTCAACAGAAGACTCAACTATCGAAGATCAAGACTATTTTATCTAGCTGGATTGACAAACAGCTGAGGAAGGTTATCAGCTATTGGCATTCTCTGATAACAGCATTGTCATCAGGACAGTAGTCCATCAGATAAGTGTTTATTATACTCATCTGATTATTTAAATAAAAGCGAGCTACTTAAAACGTCTTATTCAAAACACGCTTTTATAAATAAATGTCGGGCGGTACATATTCCCGCTCTTCATTAAAATATCTTTTGAATTTGAAAGGTCGCAACAGAAGCCACACGATCATCACTGACAGAAAAATGAATCTAACGGTTGGCGGATATCACGGAAACCGACATACCCCAACTCTATAAATTCTCATCTGATCAGTCGAGTCATTCTTTACGCACCCTAAAATTTCAAAAGTACTTGTGAGAATTTTTGAGCAATTTTCTGCAAAAACTCTCTTCGTTTTCTTTCTAACTCCTACAGATCTGAAATGGCTGCTGAAGGGATGTATCTGGTGTATGGTTCCTACTACCAATCCGGTACGGATCTGATGAAAGAACTGCTGGAAAAGTTCAAAGCTGCTTCGCTGGTGAACTTCATGGAAAATCACGAAGGAGTTATCTGGACTAACCAGGTGATGGAGTACTACAACACAGCGAAAGCTGACTACAACTCACTGGAGATTAAGGCTACAGTGGGAGACAAATCTATCACCATCACCCCTGCTGTTCTTCATGAGACGTTTGGGCTTCCTAACCATGGAAGGCATGACGTCACTATACTGACAGAGGACAAGCACCAACAGTTCTGGGCGATCTGCGCCAAAGAGGGAGAAGTGTTCTCTGGAAACATAAGGAAGAAGCAACTGAGGGATGAATATCAGCGGATGGCTGATATGGTATCAAAACTGATTGAAAATTGCACTTTTTCTCTGGATGCTGTTACGATGAAGAGATTCAGCATCATGGCTGCCATTTATTATGGAATGGAAGTCAACTGGTCCATCATAGTATGGTACATCTTAGCTGATTTCCTGGATGACAAGAAGGGAAAAGGTCCTCACACCAACCACAGGATTACGATCAGTTATCTGCTGACCAAACTGGGGTGTACTATGACGAATGGCAAGGAGATTCACAAGTCTAAGGCCATGAACAAATACCTGCCAGTTCTGAAGAGGAAGGCTGATGAGCCTGAGGAAGCTGATGATGAGGGACAGAAGGAAGTCCCTGCCAAAAGACAAAGAAGATTAGTCAAAACAGCTAGCCTGGCTGTTGAGACTAAAAAGAAGAAGGCTGCTGATGCGCCTAAAAAGAAAGAAGCAAAGCAGATGGAGAAAGTGACTTCTGCTACTGAAGCCACTAAGATCATTGAGAACATAATCGCTGATGTAAGGACTGGATCCCCTGCATCACCATCAAGAACTCCATCAGCAGAGAAGCCTGCTGAAAGTGTCTCTAAAAGAACAAGAAGCCAACAAAGAGATACAGCTGTTTCAAACTACCGTGAAGGAAGAACCAAGAAGTCTGCAAGGAAGCAGATGACCTTCATAGAAAAAGAGACTGAGTTAGTGGACTTGGTGAGATCAAGTCCAGAATCTGCTGAAAGACCAGTTGAAGCTGTTGAAGCTTCTACTGCTGACAAAGCTGATGAGCAACAGATTACTCAATCTGCACCAACTGCTGAGGCTGCTCAACCTCGAGAAGATCCAGATGTTCAAATCATACATCCTATAGCTGCTGATCCTATATCATCTGTTGGACCAGCCCCTGCTGATAAAGGCAAAAGAAAATTTGTGCTAAGGAAAAAGAAAGTTTCCAAAGCTGACAAGAAAGCAAGGGAGGAGGCTGAACAGAGGAAGCTGGAGGAAGCTGAAGAAAAGAAAGCACTTGAGCTAAGCAAAGCTCAAGAAGCTAAGGATGAAGCCAGAAGGCACATGTCTGAGGCAGAAAGAAAAGCTGCTGAAGATGCTGAAATGGCTATGGTGATTGAATTAAGCAAAGTTGATGCCTATGGACCTGTCCATGGAGGTGGCATCAAGATTGGAGAAGGCAAGAATGAAGAAGAAGACAAGAAAAAGATCTTACTGCCTGCACCCAAAGTCAAGTCCAAGGATAAATTTGAAGTCAGAAAAGCCTTTGATATAGTATATGCTGATAAGGAGCTTTTCAAGAAATTTGAGAAGTCCTTAGCTTACTATGATCAAAAGCTAATGCTAAGGACTCTGTTCAACCAGGAGAAACCAAGGTACATCAGTTGGAGAGACAACATGTTGAATAAGTCAATAGAAGAACTTCAAAGCATGAAGGAGTTGGTTGATGAAGAACGTTGGGTTCTGACTTGGCTGAAGACAAACTCCATTCAAAAGGCCCTAGATCCCAGCTATGTAAGAGATGTGATGCATAGTTATGCAAAAGGCTTTGCATTGGAGGAGGCCAAGAAAATTAAAAGCACCCTGCCTGATAAAAAGAAAAAGTCTGAAGATGCTGAAGAAAGAGCAATTAAGTTTGCTGTTATGGCTGCCCTGAAGAGATGGGCTAAAAAGTCAAAGTATCAGCAAGGCTGTTCAAGTGACTTGCCACTGCTGCCAAGTATTCAGCAAATCATTTTCGGCAAGGAAGTGCAACCATTCTATGAAGTGCCAAAGGGGAATAATGCTTTTGTTAACCCCTGGATCATTGTGAGGCAAATCAGACAAACCACTTGCTTCAATGATGATGGCACCATCACAAACTTGGTCTATGATGATGTTACTGATGAACCTAAAACTGCGGACAAGCCTGAAGTCAAATCTGCTGATCAGATTGAAGACAAGCCTGCTGATCAACCTGCTGACAAGCCTGATGATCAACCTGCTGATCAACCTGCTGATCAACCTGCTGATAAGCCTGCTGATCAAAATGCTGTTAAGTCTACTGATCAGACTGAAGACAAGTCTGCTGAAAAGGTTGCTGATGAACCCTTAGCCATTGAGTGGAAAGCTAAGGATTCTGAAGAACATCAAGACGACAAGATGGAAGACATTCCTGTCCACCAGGAAGTTGAAGAAAGGGATGAAGCTGCTGCTTCTGCTTCATCAGCTGATAAACATTCATCACTGATGGAAGCAATCCAGATGCTAATGGAAAATCAACTAAAGGAACTGGAAGAGAAGCATCAACAGCAGCTGTTGAAGGTTAAGGAGGAGCTGAAGACAGAGCTTAAGGAAGAATTGACAGAATCAAATAAGCTTCAGCTGGAAACTGTGCAACAGTCTACAGAAAAGATCATCAAGACTGAAATCACAAGTATTCCCATTCCTCAAGATCATTCCTTGCAGTTAGTGAACAGCTTAACTGAAATGAACAGAAATGTGGAGGATGTGAAGATCGATGTTAATCATCTTCACGCTGCACTTACAAGAACTGAACACAAGATCGCTGATCTGACTGCAACCTTTATTAAAGTCAGTGAAGAGGAGAAGGCAGTCAATTTAGGGCTGTTGCATGAAGTGGGAAGTGTTGTACAGGCTGTTCAAGAAGAAATTGCAACTGTAAACCTGAATATTGACTACTTCAATGACAAGACTGACATCATCAGCACTGATATTCATAATCTTACAGCTAGTCACGATGTTGTCAATCAGAATCTCAAGACTTTGTGTGCTGGAGTGAAGATTCCAACAGTTGCGCTCAACCCTGCTGTTGCACCTTCTGATGTCATCAAAACTGATGATGACAAAAAGGGGGAAGATAAAAGGGAAGAAACAGCTAAGGAACCTGCTGCTGAAGAAACAGCTAAGGAACCTGCTGCTGAAGAAACAGCTAAGGAACCTGCTGCTGAAGAAACAGCTAAGGAAACTGCTGAAGCAACTATTGAAGCCAAGGAAACTGAAGACACTGCTGACAAGACTGAAGAAAATCTTGGAAAGGTAGAAGAAGAAGAAAAGATTGAAAAAGAAACTACCAAGTACAAGGAGACTGAATCTGCCAAGAAAGCAATGGAGCTGATCAGAGAACAGCAACTCAAAGAGAAAATGGAAGCTGCCAAAGCAATCTTGGAAGAAGAAGCTGATGAAGACGAAGATGACGAAGAGTCATCTTATGAGTATGAAGAAGTGCTTGAAGGATCAGATGAAGAAGCTGATAGTTAGAAATTATAAATTCATTGTAAACAGTTTACTTCTATCTGTTCTTCAGAAATCTCATCTGATGAACTTGTACCTTGTAACTCTTTTTCAATATTAATGAAAAGTCAAGTTCAATCCAATAAACTTTTTCTATCTCAGAAAATTTTGAGGATTACAATCTTTAGCTTAGGTATTTAACAGGTACTTAGCTGAAGTTTTGTCATCATCAAAAAGGGGGAAATTGTTGGATAAGGATGAAGATGAAGGCACTGAAGACAATTTGTAAAGGGAGGTTTTGAAGGATTCCAAAACTTCAAAGATTGGCTAAGTATGGAGTAACTTAGCTGATGATCCCTTAGAAGAAATTTTGACTAAGTAAAGAAGACATCAGAAGAGTCAAAAGTTTCAAGGTCCAAGACTTCTGATCTGCTGAAGTAAAGTTATCAGACTGATGAAGATCAGCCGACTCAAATCAGATTTGTTCAAGTTTGAGATCAGCCGAGTTCGTCATCAGACGCGTACTTTCGTCAGCCAAGTAAAGAAGATCATGAAGTGTTCCCAACGGTAATAAATGCCCCTTGGAGTAATAAATGCTGAAGTACAAGGTTATTAAAGACAAATGATTGAAGAAATGCTTCGCATCAGCTGGGTGCATTTAATGCTGCATTTAATGCTGCCTGCAGAATAGTACTGTTCATAGTACGGACAGACTGCAAAAGAGCCGTTCGCGGATTTTAAGGACCAGTACTCGAGGAATTTGAATCTTGTCTCTCTTCAACGGACATTTTTCAATCCTCAAGTATAAATAGCTGAAAGAGACGAAGAAGAAACAAGCAACACACTTTCTGAGAGAAATTTCCAAAGCAAAATTCTTTAAGTCTCAAGAACAGCTCACTCATCAGCTGAGTCATTTGTTGACGAAAGCAGAGTTGAAGAATCAAGAAAAATACATCTTCTGAGTGATTTTGTAAACAAGAGTGTTGTGCGGAGTTGTGATCCATCTTTGTGAGTGATCAAACTTCAGAGAATAGGTCTTCTGTGTGATTTCCTATTGCGAACTTGTGGTCGTTTCATTTGTTGTTCGACGCAAGCAGAGTATACTGTAAACTTTGTGATTATAGTATAACCCAAGATCTGTGTGACTTGGAAGAGTGGACTAAAGGATATTCAAATCCATATAACCACTATAAAAATTGCTTGTGTTTTTGTTTGCACTTTATTTGCATATTTTCTGTTTGCATAAAAACACATTTAAGTTAACTGTTTGAAAAGGAGTTAAAAAGGAGTTTATAAAACTGGGGAAACATTTTTCAAACTACTAAGACTACTTGTGAAAAACACTTTGAAAATCCGCTGCAAGTACTCTAAGTATTAAAACTGATTTTAGCAAAATCAGCTAAGTAATAATCAGACGAGTGGTCAACAAGACTGTTCAAAGATTTGTTCGCGAACAGAACTGTTAATAACTAATCTGATCAGCTTAGTCTGTTCAGTTAAAAGTAAAAGTTTTGAAGTTAAATTTGAAGAAAATTTTAAAGAGGTTTATTCACCCCCCCCCCCCCTCTAAACCTCTTCTGACCACTTGGGACCAACATTCTGCTACAAAGTTCTCCTACAACCTCACCCTATTGCCAGTCACATAAAAAGGAGTATTATTATCAATTCAATTTTTTTAAGATTTAAAATTTCTAGGGCGGCAGTGTGAATCATTTTTTTTAAGATTATAGAGGTGTAAATTGCTCTTCTCGAACATTATAATAATCATAGGGGGTAAATTACTCTTTTTTAAATCATAGGGGGTACTTTGCCATTAATCGGTACCCTCGATTAAACCATACGGTTTCTTGACCATGGATCAAAATTTCGTTTTAAATGTATATTTCGATTAGCCAAATATTAAAAACTTTTCGAGATTTTCCGAAAATATTTCGGAAGCACTAAGGAAAAACTGTAAAAAAAAGTTACTAAACTAAGAAAAATAAGAGAGTTTCAGGCAAATAAATAGTTTCGAAATTACATATTGTTTTCATTTCGTTTGATTCAGAAATAGAAATTTTTCGATGTTTTCAACGGAAAAGATGGAAATTTTGATCCATGATCTTGACATCTTTCCTCATAACTCTGAAAACATAGCAGGATTATTTATCCATCAATATAACATTTCAATTAATATTTCAATGATCTTGTTCTTAATCTTTGCAGGAAAGATATACATGTCATCTTCATAAATCACAAACTAAGCTTGTTCAAGAAACGGATAATCAGTATACCCAACAACTGGATCAGGAGTATAAAACGTGTTCCTGTCGTACTTATTAAGAGGCGCATCCAATTCATACCGTTTTGGTAGATCGGGATTAGCCAAGAACAAGCGTCCAAACGTAACCATATCCGCGTAATTTTCAGCAATGGCTCGATTCCCCTTACTTCTATTGTACCCACCAGCTGCAATAAAAGTGTTGTTGAATGCTTTCCTCATAGGAAGAAGTGAATGAGGAATTTGATCTTCTGCCCCTTGATGAACCTCGTTATGACCGTCCACCCTCGGCTCAATCACATGGAGATAGACAATGTCGAAGTTATTTAACTCGTTTGCCAAGTAAAGGCCTAGAGCATCAGGGTTCGAGTCGATTGATTCCATGAAATCGGTATACGGTGATAGTCTTATCCCAACTCGGTTAGAACCAATCTCATTGGTAACTGCTTCAACTATCTCGAGTGCAAAACGAGATCGGTTTTCCAGGCTCCCACCGTATTCATCGGTCCTATCGTTTACTTGGTCTTTTAGGAACTGTTCGATTATGTAACCATTTGCTCCATGAATCTCAACTCCGTCAAATCCTGCTTCTATAGCATTACGAGCAGCTAATCTGAAGTCATTGACAATACTCGGGATTTCTTCTTTACTTAGTCGTCTAGGAGGAGTCCAATCTACTCCGTCAAGGCCAGGGGTGACTCCTTTGTCCGTTGATGAGATTGGAGCTTGGCCATTTGGCTGAAATTCTGATTAAAAACATCTTACTATAAGTAAAAACAACGCAGCATCCAGGATTATTAAAAACGACGTGATACTTTGATGATTTCACAAATGAAGTACATACCATAAGTGGAGACACGACCAACGTGCCAAAGTTGACAGAAGAAGATTCCCCCTTTCTTATGAACAGCATCCACTATTGGCTTCCATGCCTCCACTTGCTCCTCGGTCCAAATTCCGGGGGTGTGTGGGTACCTGTAAATTGCGTGTTCAATGAATGTATGATATATTCGGCTTCAAATACCTATCACAGATGATCATGAAAATCAAGTTTTCGGTTTTTGTATGCTCCTACATATAATAGGCTTAAATGACTAGAATCACTAGATGGACTTAAAGACAGTTTCGCAGCAGGTCCTCGATCCAACGAATGGTATTAGACCATTAGAGCTAGAGCCTAGGAAATCCTAACCCAAATAGCAAAAAAAATTGAGAAATAAATTGAATTGAGAAGAAAAGGTTAGCCAAACAAACACACCCTTGTGCAGTGTCGGATACACCGGTAGCTTCAGTGATGAGAAGACCACCTTTTGTTGCGCGCTGAGAGTAATACAGCGCCGCGTGTGGCTGTGGGACATTGTTGTAAGATCTGTTTCTTGTTAATGGTGCTAATACAATTCTGCAACAAGAAAAAAGAAGAATCATCAAAATAAAATCTTCTTGTTTGCATAAAAAATGTACATAATCATATATATCTTGACTTTTTTAGACTACAAATTGATAAATTATAGATTAACTTCAAGCTAACATCTTACACATTATCAATGAAAATAATAGTGTTTAGTTTTAGGACACAAATTTTTATTAATTTTTTCTCTTTGAACATATAGATCTTGAGTATCAATTGATTTTTTGTTTACATCATTTTTTTCAACTATAATTTTAGGATAATAGTCACAAAATTTACAAGCCACATTGATATATATTATGCAAATTTAATTTTTAAATCTTTGACTTTAAAATTAATATATACATAATCATATTCTAAAATTATTATTAGTCTCTTAGTTTGGCTGTGAGTCTTTATTTTTCAGATTACTTGGCTCGAATTAATTCAATTTAATTAATCCATGCCAAACTAATCAAAAAAAAAGGGGGATGTTTTAGGTATAAACAATTCTCTTCCTTGTTTCTAAATAGATAATTCAAAAGAGAAATCAAACAAGTCTTAAGAATCCATGTTCATTACAACAAACTTCACTGAAAAAATATAGTATTATAAAAAAACAAAGGTATTAAAAATTGGAAAAAAATTAAGTGTACCTGTGGGAAAGATCAAAGTCTCCCAATTTGTAGGGAGTGAGCAGTGGAATGGGATTATTATTCACCGCCATTGCTCTTTATTTTGAACAGGATTTTGCTCTGTGTATTTTAGAAAAGAGAATTCAAGCCAAAGGTCATCGCCAGTGTTTCAATTATAGTTCAGCCCCTCTCTATATATACTTCTTTGAATGTAAAATATTCCCCCGTATTATGTTAAATCTGCAAAAAGCTATTTTGGAAAAATTTTATTATGTCAAATTTCGTTGTACTTTCAAAGACCCTGTAAAAAAGACCCAATTTATAAAAAACATAGTTCGTTTTGGGTCGACACATTTCAAGAAATCATTTTTAAAATACTTCAAGTTGATCCCTATGAAATATTTTTAAATTAATTCTTGAAATATATCATTCAAAATGATCTTTTTTTTTAACAAATTGGGTATTTTTTGCAAAAGTTTTGAAATTAAAAAATAGGGTACAATAAAAATTTATAAGGTAATTTTTACAGATTTGCATAACATAAGGGAATACCTTGCATTTTTCCCGGAAAATTGTGATTCGGTATATCATGTACGGGATAAAATAATATTTTAAGATAAACCAGTCAACTACTTTTCCATTTCATAAATTTAATTTAATTTCCCCTTCGACGAAGGTAGTGCTTATTAATTTAGACGGATTCCCGTCCCATAAGCTTTTTGAGTTATTAATGCTAAACAATAAGATATTGTTTATTAGTCCATATTCCATTATTGATGTAGATTTTAAATATTCCATTATTGATGTCCGTATTCCATTATTTATTAGTCCATATTTCGTTATTAACTTCCTATTTTATTTTAAATAGGTAATTTACCGTCCCGTGATTAATAAAAGAGCAAAATACCTACCTGTGATATTCTAAATAGGCAACTTACCTCCCTATGATAAGAAAAATGGCAAAATACCTCCCTTTATTTTTATAAAAAAAACACATTGTCTCCTTCTAAATTGTTTATTAATTCATATCATAGGGAGTTAAATAGCTCATTATTTCATTCACGTGGAGGTGAATTGCCCATTTTTATATCACAAGGAGGTAAATTGCTCATTATTTCATTTCACAGGGAGTTAAATTTCCTATTTTTATACATATCACAGGGAGTTAACTTGCAAAAAACCCTTGTGGAAACTATCCCTTTTCTCAGTTTTATCAGGTCGTCAATGAGGTCATAATTCGTTGGTAAGGCATTAAAATTGAAGCTTCAGGATTAAGAGGTTTTATAATTTAATTTTTATTAATATGGGATTTTTTTCTAATTTAATATTTATTGGTTGGTCGTTAATTTTCTTTGTTATTTAATTATACCAGAATTGATTTATGATATGATAATATTGATGTAATATATAGGCAATTTCCGCCTAATTTAGAGAGGCACGAAGTTGATTTTTTTTTTTTTTTTTTTTTTTTGTCCTTATATATATTAATATACATATATTACATTATCTTTCTTATTTAAATATGTTGATGGCAAGTTCATATACCCGACGAGTTTATATAGAAATGAGCTCTAAAAGTAACATGCTATAACTATTTATTTATTAGTGAATAATATTCAATATTTGTAAGAATTGCTTGTGGTAACAAAAAATAAATTTAAAATAAGAAATCATATTCTATGACTTACTATATCACAAGAAAAAATGTTATTTTAAATTTTTTTATATATAGAAAATATGTTGCAGAAACCAAATATTTTTATGACTCCTTTAGTAAAACAATACAATTAGCTGATTTCAAGACGGTTATTGGCAAAACACGTCAATAAAGCTCTTAAATTAAACCGCAATAATTTAAACTTTTACGTATGCCATGACGACTATAAATCAAAGGAAAGGTCTTAACAGTGAAGCCGCCTAATTAAATAACTGCAAAGTAATTAATTATTAAATTGAAAATATATAAGTAATAATTATTTGGGGACCCTCGACTTTTACCAATACTTAGACCTGGTTTAGGAAATATTTTTTAAATCTTATGGTTGAAAATGCACAACACCATTAATTACGATGATGTGATATATTTTCAACCTCAAGGTCTAAACAAATCTTTTTGACCAGGTTTAAGTAAGAATGTCCTTAACTAATTAAACATGTTGTAAGATTGTTTGCCGGGTGATCCTTAATTAATACGATGCAATCAATTTAGGTTTATCCAATAATTCACGACTAAAATATATTTATGTCACGTTATTGAGCTGCAACACACAAATAATGACAGTACATAATGGAACCTAAAAATATCTCACATAGATTGACTAAGTCTTTATAAGATTTTGAACAATGATCACACTACTAGAAAAAACGAAAATTCCAATCGAAATTCCAGTCGATTTTGGATAAAATCGGTTGGAAAAACATAATTCCAACCGATTATCTGACCGCAAAAATAAGTTAGAAATCAAACTCCGACCGGTTCAAATTTCGACCGAAATTCCAAACAAAAAAATCGGTCGGAATATATATATTCCGACCGATTTTTTTTTGTTGGAATTTTTGAAAAAAAATTAAAAAAAAAAAACCAAATGTATTCATTACTTTTTCTTATTTAAATATCTTTAAAAAAATCAAATGTAATCTACCATTAATTTATGTATATTCTAAAACCAAAATAGATCTAGATCTAACATTATTCTCTTAACAAAATCTTACATCAATTTCTACTAATAGTTTAACATGAAAACTGGCAGTAAAAGAAAACATTAATTTGTATATATCCTATAACAAAATCTTACATCAATTTCTACTGATAGTTTAACATGAAACTGGCAGTAAAAGAAAACATTAATATATTCTATAACAAAATCTAGATCTAGATCTAACATTAATTCTATAACAAAGTTTGGGCTGCTGCCGTGGTCCGCGAAGAAGAAGAGAGATATTGAGAGAAACTTTTTTTTGGTTGTTTGGGTGCTGCTGAGCAGCCACAGTTTTTTTTTTAATAGAGAAAAATTCCGACCGATTTGAAAATGGTCGGAATTAAGAGGCTTATTCCAACCCATTTTCAAATCGGTTGGAATATTTCTGGTTTGTCTATTGAATAATAATTGGTTCGAGGCAAACGAAAAATAATTGGTTGGAATTATTTAAAAATTCCGATCGATTTCTTTTCGGTTGGAATATTAACAATAAGTTCCGACCGAATCGATTTTCGACCGAAAGTCGGTTCAATCAGAATTTCATGGACTTTCAAATCAAATTCCGACCGGAGTATCATCGGTTGAAATTTAAATAAATTCCCATCGAATTTAGTTTGGTGGAAAAAAATAGATCGAAATTTTCATTTTTTCTAGTAGTGTCATTTCTTAATATAATATTTTAGGTAAGTTAGGTCAAAACCATTTAATATAAATTTAGACCAATCCCTATGAAATCTAATAGCGAACATGAAACTCTCCATAATTATAAGTTGATGCTAATATGTTTCAAAAATAAAAATTTGTTACAAATCCTTCCCTAAGTATAGGGAATTAATGCAGATAAATTAGATAATAAAAAATAAAAAAATAAAAAAAAGCATACAGAATTAGAATTCAACACTAAGCATTTAAGGGCAAGATTACAAACTCTATCAAATAAGTTGTAGCTAGAGCTTCTGAATTAAATTCATTATAATCAGAAGTATCTCAAGATAAGCGTGCACCTTATGTGCTTATTTTGAGAGAAGCTGGAGTTGAAACTAATTTCTCAAGCACCAAATTATTGCGTTGAAGGTCAGAAAAGCTCATAAGTTGTTTGCAGAAGAGTTTGCAAACAAAGTCTATGTGGACCTAGGTAATTAAATTTGTGGTAAGGTGGTTGTGCGCGCTTTTGATTTGTGCATTGAGCGTAAAACCCTAAGCATATAGTTCAAGTAAATTCGCCACCTTTTACAATTAGCCAATAAGAGTTTGACAAGTGTTTTGTAACGCCACTCAGCTCTGGCTCAACTAAGTTAGGGACGGATCCAAGATTCGAGGGTTGGTTGGGGGGAGAGGGCAATTCAAATATTACTAAAAGTCAATACAAATGAAATTTATTTTTTATAAATATAAAAATGATATTCAAACTATATTATTTGTATAAACCTATAAAATAATCCTTCTTTTAAAATAAATTGTTAATCAGAACTTATTCTCAATGCAGAAGTAGTATGAGGTAAAAATATTACTGCTTTTTCACATAAAAATTAAATATGATAGGATCAATATCAAATTCTTCATTATCTTTCTTCTCAATATAAATAATTAAACAACCCGCAAGATTTTAATATAAAATTGCATGAATCGTAGTTGAATTTTTCTCGTATAACTAAATTTTCAATCAATAATTCACTACCTCATGCAAAATTTATAATCAAATAAATGAATACGGAGTATAAAATTTACATGCATCATATTTATACAACTAGCCGAGCCAGGTGTGAATTAAATTAATTTGGGCTCTGAGATAGGCCCAGTCCCTACGTAAAGAAAATAAAATGGCCATAGGATATATATATCAAGTACTAATAATAGAGTTATATATTTCCTCCGGAACTTTTTATTTGTGCTTTGACAAATAATATATATTAATTTTTATTTGTCGCTTAGGAGTTTTAATATAAAATTGAGTTTTTTTTCTACCAATTTTACCTATTAATACTTGTAATTAATGTGATGATGATGTGATTAGAATGGTATTTTGAGGTTTATGTTTCAAAATTGTGACTATTTATCATATTAATTAATTCTAGTGTAACTTTCAAAACAACAAATAAAAAAATAAAATAAATTTTTAATAATATTTGTGGGCCCTTGATTTGGAGAAATTATGTAGTACAACCAGTGGCGGAGCCACATAGGGGCAAGGGGGGGCTATAGCCCCCCCTGGAATTTTTTTTTTTTTTTTTTATATATATGTGATATAATTTTTTTTTTAACAAAAAATTTAATATATTAGCCCAATAGCCCAAATATAATTTTAAGTCCAATAATATACCCACTTTAACAATAACTTACTCTTCCAATAACTTAATTCTAAATGAAAATCAAAGTGCCTATTATGTCCATTGCTTTGCACACCAACTTCAACTTGCTCTTGTTGCGGTAGCAAGAAAATGCCCTTATATGGCCGGACTATTTGATTCGGTTACTATGGTGGTCAATATTTTTGGAGGATCTCCTAAACGTCGAGATATTCTTCTTGACAAGCAATTCGAAAAAGTAGTCGAGGCTTTATCAAATAATGAAATTGAAAGTGGTAAAGGTCTCAACCAAGAGAGAACTATGGTTCGTGCGAGTGACACACGTTGGGGATCACATTATGGTACTTTGATGAGTGTAATTCACATGTTCTCTTCCGTGATTGACATTCTTGGTTTCATAGTTGAGGAGTGCACCGATAAGAATGGAGAAGCAAGCAATCTATTGGTAATATTGCAATCATTTTCCTTTGTCTTCAATTTACATTTGATGGCGTCGATATTGGGGATCACTAATGACTTGTCTCAAGCTTTACAAAGAAAAGATCAAGATATAGTGAATGCTATGAAATTAGTCAAATTAGCGAAAGATCGTCTTCAAGAGACAAGAGATGATGGATGAGAAACTTTGTTGGAGGATGTTACTTCTTTTTGTTCTAAACATGAAATTGAAGTTCCTTCAATGAGTAATGTTTATGTTCCATATGGGAGGCCAAAGCGTAGGATTGAACAAGTGACTATCGAACATCATTACAAAGTTGAGAGATTCAATTCGGTGATAGATAGACAATTGCAAGAGTTGAACAACCGTTTCAATGAAGTAAACACGGAGTTGCTTCTTTGTGTTGCATGCTTAAACCCATCCAATCACTTTGAAGCTTTTGACAAAGGAAAACTCGTTCGTCTTGCCGAATTTTATCCAAATGACTTTTCTTTTCTTGAGCTCTCGGCTCTTCCCAATCAACTTGAAAATTATATTAGGGATGTTCGATCAAGTGATGATTTTTCTAGTTTGAAAGGGATTTGTGATCTTGCTAAGAAGATGGTTGCAACTAAAAGACATGTCGCATTCTCGATGGTTTACAAACTTGTGACATTGGCGCTTATTCTACCCGTTGCAACTGCATCAGTGGAGAGAGTTTTTTCGGCTATGAAGATAGTAAAGAATCGACTTCGTAACCGAATGAACGATCAATTGCTAAATGATAGTTTAGTTGTCTTTATAGAGAGAGACATATTTAGTAGTATTTCAAATGATGCTATCATGGACCGATTTCAAAAGATGAAAAACCGTCGTGGTCAATTATTAAAGTAAATATGTAGATATTTTGGGTTCTTATGTGAATATTATAAACTTTATGTTAACTGTTTGATTTTTTTTTTTTGTATAATTTTAGCCCCCCCTGACCCAAATTCCTGGATCCGCCCCTGAGTACAACCGCTGCACCACGTCATCAAGTATACGTGGTGCAGCCCACCAATATACATGGGACATGTGGATTATTAATCCACATCACCCCATGTTCTGACCATGTTCCAAAAAAATAGGGGTTCAGAAAGTTGTGTTCACACTGCCAGAACATGGGGTGATGTGGATTAATAATCCACATGTCCCATGTGTATTGATGGGCTGCACCACGTGTACTTAATGACGTGGTGCAGCGGTTGTACTACATAATTTCTCCTTGATTTGATGGGCTTTTAAAATCAAAGATAAGACACGGAGGTCACCATTATGATAGGGTGCACATGGTACTAACTTACGGTTTTATTAGTTAAATTCGTATCGTACCAATTGTTGTGATTTTTAAATATTCAATATCAAATTTTACTTTTTGAATATCATACCAATTCACTTGGTATGGTCCGGATTTGGTACGGTACGATACTATTTTTCGGTTCGAGAAATATTTTTGTGTCATACTATTTTTTTCTTATAGTCGATTCATAGTAGAAAAAAAAATCTACCGGAATAAATTGGTAATGTTTTTGTTTTCTATTTACATTTATATTTTATAAATTATATAATTATATAAAGTAATATCTTATAATTGATTGAGCCTCAAATATAGTAGCTCACTAAAAAAAGAATGACGATACTTTATTTGTCGTTTGTTATCTCTTTTAAAGGTAGAATTATTTACTAGTAAGTCTTTTATGCTTCAAAATTTTATTTTTTGACCTTTTGTAAATGAATAATTTAATTCGAACATTTTATACGTTCTACTTGAGTAGCTGAGTATAATTTTTGTAGTTACAATTACTTATACTAGATTATTTATATGTTCTGCTTGAATAGTTGAGTACAATTTTTTAGTTACTAGATTATGTGTCATAATTATAGGTTGAAAGATAATAAATCTTAAATTTAATTGTGTAAACTAGTAAATAAATAGTTTATATCTACTGACAGTACCGTACAATTTTTTCCGTATCCAATTTCCAAAACTTATACCACACCAAAAAAATTGGTACTGTTTTCATTAACCGAAACTTATAATTTTGAAAAAAAAAACCTAAACTTCGATAAGACTTGGTACGATACGGTACAGTGTGGCACGATCTTGAAAACCATGTGCACCCATATGATCAAATCAATTTTACCGTGATATTTTTTTTACTATCAGAATTTTAAATATAAAAATGTTAACAATTTTATAAATAAAAAATTATAGGTATACATGAGAAATATCCTCAGATAAAAGATTATTCATATAAAATTACTCATTACATATTAAAAATTATCAATTATCTTTCTTTTTTTAAGCAAACAATTATAACAATTCTTAGTTCTTACTCTATTTTTTTATTTAAATTGTAATATTTAAATTTTTATTAGTATAATGTTATTTTAAACAGGCTTGAGCTCTAATATTTCAAAATTTTAATTTATCGCTCGGCAAATTAGTTACCTTGCATAGAACTATTCAAGAAAATAATATAAACCCCTGAACAAGTATAAATAAAGTATTTATTAATAAAGTTAAAGCCTGTTTTCCATCTAATATTTGTATTGTATAAGACACTCCATCAACCTGTGTCTTCAGTGTTGTGTTGGATCAATATAAACTACATCATTCACCTTTCTTTGGCTCAGTATTCAAGTATCCACTTCTGCCCAGATTAGAAAATCATTGCCTCAGTCGAAGCTTCGAATAAGAGACTCCATCAACCTGTTCCGACACCTGAAATCAGCTAGTAAAATCAGCTATCAGATAGTCCATTTAAGTTAAATATGCATTCAAAAGATAAACTTTCAAATTTATGCATCTCATAATGAGTCACATTGAAACTGGGAAAAAGTCGCAAACGAAACCTCTTCTGAGACACAAACATGTTAGCACACTAATCAAACCGATGTTTATAGTATACTTGACTTCATGCAAGCATACTAATCACATTCAAGGAAAGAAAAAAAAAAATATGTTCCGGTTCTTGTTTCTAGTCCAAGCACCACATTGCATCATCCTAATAATTTTAGAAAAAATATTTCATGCAACAGCTGCATATGGTTGGTGTTAGAATACACATACAGTAGGGTCGTGTAATTTAGAAAATCTATAATTTTTATCGTTATATTGCACCATACACGTGTGTAGCAGCAGCAGCTTCATGCAATAATATTTCTACATTCAAAAACTAAATCATGGAAGTGCTGGAGAGAGACAAAAGTCTAATATGATAACTTGATGCATGATTTAAAAAAGATATAAAAAAAAGAAGAAAAAAACAGAGTCGTATCTGTTACACATATTTGAACATTTATGTGCACTGCACACATGATAGATTTATGTCGTCCATTCTTAGATCATAACCAAGTTAGGAACGGAGAGAGGCAAATTTTTTTTTATTTTTTATTTTTGTGACAGCTTATGTATATAACAGCTAGGACTATGTTTCTTATTTTCAGAAGACAGTCATAGGTGTCTCTATTTGACGTTATGATTAATAATCAATATTAAACTTGTCTGTTTAGAGTTGAATAAGAAACATAAGAAATACAAGCAATATAACTTGTAAGGAGTAGTAAAAGGCTCGAGCTTTCACGTTGTAGATTTTATACATATTTCGGGTTGGATCCTCTTGAAGATCCTTCCTAGCTTCGCCAGTACCAAATGCAAGCAAATAAAACACCTATGCATGCTAATTGACACTTTCAGCATACAAATATAAACCATCGAAGATGAGGAATTGGACTAGATGAATGCTCAATCTCGATTTTGAACCCTATATTTGAATTTCTTGTAAAATCATGACAAGTATTTGAAGCATCAAACGGAAAAGGAAACTGAAAGTTATACCTCTGTTATAAAGCATGTTGTTGTTGCCCACTGCTTTCTGTCACCATATTTTCTGCAGGTATATGAATATCAAATTATAACATGACAATCTCTAACTAAACAAATTTCCTTAAGGAAAATACCCAAAAACATACAAGCTACAAGTTGAAGGATCTGCTATAGATGTTGTGGATACAATGAAAACATTTAAATAAAGAACACTGACATTTCACAAGCGCAAAATCTAATCGTTTAATCCGACTATACATCATGCTGAATAACAATATCACAACTTTACTGATCTATAAGATTCACCAATATCTGAAAGAATGGATAAAATGGAAGGTCTCGCTTACCGAAGCCATGCCAAAAAATCTTAATTGATCTTTTAAATAACTATTATTTTCATCGCTAATTTCCAAATAGTAAACTAGTTAGCATTTACTAATACTCCTTCAGTCCCATTTATCTTGCTCCCTTCACATTCGACGCAAAGTTTTAGGTAAGAGATAAAAAAAAGTGGAACTTTATGTTTATGCCCTACAAAGTAGTGGGAGGTTAACTTTGAGAAAAATAATTCCATTTTAGGAAATGGAATATTGTTTTGACATATCCCAAGAAGGAAATAGGAGTAAGATATCTGGGACGGAGGAAGTATTAAATATCATCTTTCCATTATATGATACTGGCTTCAATCTTTCCTTCTGCCTTTCGACATCCTTTCACGACCTATCACCACCAATAGTTTCTGAAGTAGCCAAACTTTATATATCAGTTAAGTCATTAATAGAAAGCTAACATGTTTGATGAAATAAAGAAACAAAAATCTACCGGCAATCTTTCTATTTTTCAGGTGTCAAATTAAATCAGCTCTGCACTTGCATGATAATGAAGAGAATAGTACAATTAGTGGCTAAAAAGCTTTAAATAAAAAATAGAGTTAAAAAGAATAAATTTTACCATGCACTAATCCAGCTGACAGCATTCGATCCATATTGTCAATTCTTCGTTGTATTGACTTCAAAACTGAATTTAATGATTTGACTCTTTTCCTAACACCCGTAATCCTTGTGGCGTGCTGCATAATAAAGGGTGATGGTGCATCCTCCAGCAATTTATCAAGCTCTGTAAAACAGATAAAACTTTGAATAACTCCATCAAGTTCACAAATTTAATTTGCCTCAATTATACTTTCCCGAATCTAATTCTGCACATCTAACTTTATAATGATAATAGTCAAGCTTTTGCCGCACAGGAATGATGCATTTTGATCCTAATATCTTTATCCTCATTGCCCCAGCAACTAAGTACATTAAGCTAGATTATAAAGAGCTAAACCAAAATTAGGCATAATTACCAATAAAGAACCTTCCACGAAGTAGTAGGGGTTGTTATCGTTCAAATCTAGCCAAAGTTTCCTAGTTGATTAGTAAGTGACATACACATACACTTCATCAAGCTAGTTCTCGTTAAGATCAAGGTCTGAACAGATACAAACAATGAACAATGAACACTGGATTTTCAACGAATTTCATCATCTCAAATACGAGAGCACAATACGCAAAGGTTTAATAATTTAGATAATTTAAAATTATGAAATGACAATTAGGTAAAGGAATTTCATAATAGAGGTACAGAAAATGGAATAATGAAAGCAATAAATTGGGGGTACCTGCAGTGAGACGATCAAGGGCGCACGAAAGTTGGTCTTGACTGCGAGTGGTAGCTTCTGCTGTAGAATTGAAATCAGTGATTACAGATGAAATCAAAGAGTACAACCCCTCCGCCAGTGAAGAATTAGAGCTGCTTTCAGTGATTGTACTTTCGATATCTTCGCGTATATCGGTGGAGTTTCCGGCGGTTAAGTCTTGCGGGTCGGCGTTTAGGTTTTCGTTCGCCATGATTGGGAATCGAATTGCTGGTGAGGAAGTTCTTTAATTTTTAGTTTTCGGAAATTATAAAGTTAAAATAAAAAAAAAAAATACTACTAGCTTAAAACCTTGTATACATGAAGCCATATTAAATGATTTTATACATATAATTTATGAGATAAATCAATAAAATAAATTATAATAGCTTTGACATGTAAATAATGACAATTAAACAATATTTATGTACATAATCAAAACCTTGGTTCCATTGTGTTATCAACACGACAATACTAAAAGGTGAAATGATTTAGATATTAATAAATATTTGAATTCTTTACCAAGGAAGGGACTTAATCACTTTGTCTCCCGGTCGAGATCTAGGGCATGAACCATTTTACAGAAATTAAGAAATTGAATTATAGATGAAGATAGAGAAAGAATCCTTCAAGCAATTAACAGTGAGAAGAGGGTAAATTGAGTTAGATCCGATCGAATGAAATCTTAAAGAGAGGAGAGGAGTACTGTACCTCGGAGCAGGACGGCCGTGAAGCGGCGCGGTGGGGGTGGGTGGTGCGGCGGCGGGGTGGGATTTTGAATTAAGATATGGATTTAAGTCTCCGTAGAAAGAAGTGGAGGAGGGGAATTGCATTTTTTAGACCCAACTTTTATTTACTTGATACATTTGGTACCAAATCTTTGAAAAAAGTCACATTTAATATTAAAATTGAAGGGCTTTCTGCACATTTTATTTCTCAGTCAATTTACAAGGTCAAATATTGTGTTTAATGGATGGAAAGCTCTTGACGTAAGCTTTCTAATGGTATAAGTTTCAGTTTACGAAACGCAATAATTAATTCGCAGAAAATTAACAAAGTTTCGGGAATCGAAATTAAATCATATAATATACAAGGAATCAAGCCACAATAATTTTCAAATATGATATAGAACACATAAACATGCTATGGTAAAACATTTGGAACATAATTTTAAGCATACCAAAAGCTCCAATAAATGTTAAAAAAGTCTTTCAATTATGATATTAAATGTGTCTTTTTCAAAGATTTAGTACTATATATAGATAAAAATTTGATATGAAAAACACAATTCCCTACAAAAAAGTCGGGATTTGAATTCGGAATTTGGAAATCTGAAATTGGAACACGATTTTCTCCTCACCCAGCAATGAATTCGAAATAATTTATAGTAATAATAAAAGGGTATACTAATTCCGTATACATACTTATCGAAACTTCGGTTTCGATATGGTTAAAGTTCGTTTTCCCATTGAAATTACATATTTTTATTTATAAAGAAATAAATATATCAAATTCACATCACATTTGCCTCAAATTTATACAATTTTTTTTGTAGAATTATAATTTAAAAAAAAAAATTTGAAGTTATAGATCTATCACGTGATTTGCACTTGCAAATTTTGGATAAATTCTCAATTTGTAAGTGTCATTCGATAAATGATATTTTTGGCTGAAATTAAAAAAAAAAAACGGTTAGATTGGACATAAATTGATGATTTCAGCAAAAAAAATAGGGATTTTTGCACGTCACCCCCCAGTTTTTTTCAATTTTTGCACTTTCCCCCCCGAAACACATTAAATGTGACCATGCCCCCTGCTTTTATGTATTTTGTGCACTTACCCCCCTGAAACATCTTAAATGTGACTGTGCCCCCTGCTTTTATGTATGTTTGTGCACTTACCCCCCCCGAAATGTCTTAAATGTGATTATGCCCTCTGCTTTTATGTATGTTTGTGCACTTATCCCCCCCTCCCACCCCCCATACCAAATTCCGGTCAGATTTTTCACCGGAACTAAAGCACCTACAAAGCACACAAAATTTAAGAGGGCAAAAGGGTAATATTACTAGCGGTGCGGCAACGTTCCATATCCAGTTCCAATTCCGAGATGACTTGATTTTTCAGTGTATGTAATGAAGGGGTCTCCATAAAAAAATGAATAAGAAAGCAACAAGAAATGTTGATATTGATTTCCCTAAATCATGAGTTTTGCGTGAGAGAAAGACGATATGAATTTGTAAAATTGTTCATGATTCACTCAATTTCAGTAAATGGAGGAGAAATTGAGCCTAATAGAGATAAACCGTAATTTTTTTTTTCTCAATTTCAATTCACGTTTCTAACTGATGTTTAGGTTTTGTGGGAAATAAGGATAATTTTACCCTTTTGCCCTCTTAAATTTTTTGTGCTTTGCAAGTGCTTTAGTTCCGGCGAAAAATCTGGCCGAAATTTGGTATGAGGGGGGTGGGGGGGCAAGTGCACAAACATACATAAAAGCAGGGGGCACAGTCACATTTAAGACGTTTCGGGGGGGTAAGTGCACAAACATACATAAAAGCAGGGGGCATGGTCACATTTAAGACATTTTGGGGGGGTAAGTGCACAAAATACATAAAAGCAGGGGGCATGGTCACATTTAATGTGTTTCGGGGGGGAAAGTGCGAAAATTGAAAAAAACTGGGGGGTGATGTGCAAAAATCCCAAAAAAATATTATTTTTTCGGTCAAATATGACATAAATTGATGATTTCCGACGATAATTACAAATATTCGGTGATAAGTACTGAAATTGATGATGACAGGACAATAAATGACGTATAGTATCGAGGTACCACAATAAATGGTTAAATTTGAAACATAGTCACTTTAGAGGGCCAAAAATAAAATTTTGTCTAAAATGGACGAAATTAATATATGAATATGTTACACTATATTGATAAGAGGGATGAATGTGTTACACTAAATTGACAAGAGGGACGAATCTGCCACGAAAAATTTAAGAGGGACGAATGTGTGACACTTTATTGATAAAATATTCTAATGTGATATACTACACTGATAAGAGGGACGCATCTACAAAGAAAAATTTAAAATGCCCTTTACTATCCATTTTAAGAGGGACTTATGGTCTGACTTTTAAATTTAAGAGGGACAAAAAATGCGATTCACTTTTTTTTTAAATCAAAACAATATTTGTAAATTAGCCAAACATACTATTGTTAGCAGTACATTAAGCTTGTATGATCCATTCAATAGATAACTTTGTAAGCTTTCAGAATCTCAATTCAAGAAATGAATGAATTCTTGCATTTTCTAAGTCCAACAAACACGAGCTTCTTGATTTATATATAGTACAATCTTAGCACACCAAGTTCTACCAATAACATTCAATAGAAACTTCTTGAAATTTATAAAAATCTAAATTAAATTACACTCACAATATCAAAATTTCCATTGTTTTCGTCAAAAAATAAGGTGTAGTTTAAAAACTCTTTATTTTGCCTTGAGACTTTCTTAATTTTTTTTTTTTTACAATTTTTGCAAGTGTTTTTGAAATATTTTCAAAAAAAAAAATTTTTTTTTTCAATATTTAGTTGACCGAAACATATACCAGAGACGAAATTTCAAAATTTTGACAATATTTTTCTAGTTAATATTTGAGTTAATGGCAATTTACCCCTTTGTGATATTCATAATATTCAAATTTACCTCTTTGTGATTTGAGAAAGAGCATTTTTACCTCCTGTAATTTTATAAAAGTTTCACACCACCTACCTGATATTTTTATATGTGGCACTTTACCCCTGTATTATGATAATATTGTAGTTTACCCCCTTGTGTTTTGATAAATGCGACAATTTACCCCCTATGTTACAAAACACATTTTATGCTCAATCTCAATTTCGACAACTGAGTTACATTCTCTGGCTGAAGAAGGTAAATTCCTTCCAAAATTTTTTTTATAGGGGGTAAATTACTTCTTTAAATCTTTATATAGAGTAAATTACTCGTTTTCAAATCATAATAAAATAAATTAAACATATGAATATTACATGGAGATAAATTGGCATTAACCCGTTAATATCCCAAACACAAATTATATAATTAAAACTATGTAATGTTAAGTGATAAAAATCCAATTCGTTTTGACCAAATACCTTTTTATGTTATCAGAGCCATCTAGTACTGGTCTCACATACGGTAGAAAATCCATGCCATCTTCATCCCTGTTTTTTAGTAAAAAAATTGGCGCTTGTTTTTCCCTTATTTTTCAGCCAAAATATTATCACAAAGAAGAAATAGTTTCCAATTTTTGGGCAAAAAATTATCATTCGATTTAACATGTATATCTAATATAACAAATATCCTATTTAATTCCCCAATTTGCATAATAAAATAACATCCCCCTCGCTCTCTTCGCTTGGTCGATCTCTGCACATCATATTGCTCTCACAAATAAATTTTATCTTTTTTCTCCACTCAATCTTGCACTCTCACTCAAGGTCGACCCAACTGCTAGGCAACTTGGGCCAGGCAAATGGTCCCTAGTTTAGAGGGGTCCAAAATTTATATCTAGACCTGTTGGAAAATTTAAAATTAAATATATTTAATTTTATGTACAATATGTATTTTGAATCATTTAATTAGGATTTCTCATCATAAATGTGAATTCTAGGGTTCGGATCCTAATAGTAACATTATTTTTCCTATATTTTGATTGTTTTAGGTTTTTTTAACTTTTTTTCTCTTCTAATAGTTGTTCATTTTTTTTCTTTTGCTTTTGTAGTAGTTATTCTTTTAATTTATTTCCTTTCTTAATGATTTTTTGTCAATTCTTTTTCTCAAAAATTACTTTAAAAAAATTCTTATTTAATAATTATAAAAATAATACGAGTTTTTTCTTTCTTTATCATACGATCTTTCTACTTATTACATTCTTTACTTAATAATAAAAATGGTCTACCGCCATCCCTGTTTATATATGTATGTGTACCTTTTTTTTTTTTTTTTAGTTTTGTATATGATATGTAGCTTTTTCTATACATGATGATATATAATTAATGAGCTAATGACAATTTACTCCATGTGAAATTTATAATGTTCAATTTACCTACCCATAATTTGAAAAAGACATTTTACTCCTGTAATTTTATAAAAATTTCATACCGCCTCTCTGATATTATTATGTGTCGCTTTACCTTCTTATGTTATGATGATATAGCAATTTACATATTTGTGTTATGATAAATGTTGCAATTTACCCCATGTGTTTAGGACTGCCAATTGAGCCAGCTCGACCCGATTAAAATTGGCTCGAACCTGAATATTTGTGAGTTGGGCCGAGTTTGAGCCATTATATTAAACCTGATCAATTTATGAGCTGAGCTTGAGCCTAACACGGCTCAGCCTGAACATATAATTATTTTATCTATTATGATTAATTATCTGTATTGTAGTTATAGTTACTAATTACTGTTTTTATTTTGAAACAAGTAAACTTTACAAGAAGTTAAAATGTCAAGTCTCATATATGTTAGTATATCAATTAAGTACTGAAGGTCAAAACTCAAAGGAAAAAAATTTAATAAAAAAAAAAAAAGACAAAATATAACACAAAATGTCAATAAATTGGAGTCATGATACTTTAAAATTCTACTGCATGTCCAAATAGATTATACTTATCTTAAAAAATGTGGGCAAATAACTCAATATTTCAGTTAAAATATTATTTAATGATATATACCCGTGTATTAAGTAATACTAGTATATTCATATATGTTTCGGTAATCTAAATACTTCTTTTGCATATATTAACAAACTCGATTTAGATCCCGAGACCCAAAAAATTACATGGGCTGAGTTTGAGCCTGAGAAATTAGAAAATTTATGAGTCGAGTTTGAGTCTATAGTTATGAAGCCCGGCAGTATTTGAGTTCGAGCTATTTAAAGCTCGACTCACAAGGCCCGATTGACAGTCCTACCTGTGTTATAATAAATGTGGCAACTTACCATCCTATGTTACAAAATACTTTTCATGCTCACTCTCAATTTCAGTAAGTGATTTACACTCTCCAACTCAAGCGGATAAATTGCTTCTTTAAAATTTTCATAGGGGATAAATTGCTTTTTTTTTTTAAATTTACAGAGGGACAAATTGAATATTATAAATATTACAAAGGATAAATTTCTATTAACCCTTAGTTTTGTTCGGCACCAGGGCATGTATAAGTAATCGATGGAATAATATAATTAAAAGTTGAAATACCCTATATAATGATGGTTACTTTTTAATTTTTTATTCGTGAATGGTGACCATTGAATTTTCCAACTCCAATGAGAGAAAGGGACAAAATTAAAAAAAAAATGCTTTGAAAACCCAAACATGTCAATTAATTTGAAACAAAAAAAAAAAAAATGACATGAAACGGAGTGAGTACACACTATTAATAAAATTAGAATTTTTTTTCCTAGGGACTTAAACATAAATTTTGGGACTCCTCCAAATTGGAGCTTTAAGTACCTTCCCAAATGCTAGGCAACTTGGACCGACCCTGCTTGGAGGTTCTTATAATGTAATCAACTTCATCTCATGCATGTGCTATCTTCTATGAGCAAAATCTTCTATGGGCGGAGATTTACTTGCCCTGAATTGATTTAGAAGCTTTACATGCATCCAAATAAGCTTTTTTTTTCCTTGGTTTACATCTTGTTATGGTTACTTGGATTACCTTTTTGTGTATAATTTGTGGAATAGACATGTTATCCTGAAACTTCTCTTTCGATTTTTTTTTTCACATGATATGCATGTTAGATAAATTTGAAAATCCAATGAAATAATTGTATAGCATGTTTATCTTTTTTTTTTTTTTTTTTTTTTTTTAAGGAACCTTGAAAATTCATTAAGATGTAACTCGGAGTTTACAATATCAAGAATTGAAAGTGGTAAAAAATTCGACACAAAAGACTCGTAGAAGATAATTTGGCTATCTTCACTACTAAAATTTAATTAAAATTCCCACCAAACAAATTATTTCATTACATTTGATTGAATTATAATTATTCTTTGTAGATTATAATTATTTCATAACAATTACTATGTTTTTGAATCAGGCAGCTCTAGCTCATCAACCGCTCCCGCCGAGACATTCCCAAATGCCAAACTCGGACGACGTTTCTGAAACACCAAATATATAGTCTTATGATTTATTAGTCGAGTATTGAATGTTTGTAATATAGGATAATTATGTATTGTAAGAATTGAATATTATATGAGTAGATGGATTTTTATGTAATTCATTGTCGAGAATTCATACATATTACAAATAAAAAAAATTATTTTCGAAAATTCAAAAAAAAATTGAAATATATATGAATTCCCACCGAAATTGAATCGGAATTTATATTACCACCGAATATTTCGGTGGAAAAATTGTCGGTGGAAATTTCGGTGGGAATCCGATTCCGACCCGACTTTTTCCCACCTATTTTTTCGGTGGGAATAAAATCATGGGAATTTCGGTGGGAATTATTCTTGTTTCTAGTAGTGCTCGTGTGCCACTCGATTTCCTTCTCTTAACACATGTTGAACTTTGAAACTTTCGAAAGCGCTTGCCAATCTTTTGATGTCGGCAATAATGTTCCAGTAAGACTTATGAGAATCAACATCTCCTTCAGTGGCAGCCATATGTTACTCGAATCACCCTCCAATATGATCTTGTTCCAATTTTGTTCCTGAGCAAACTCCAAAGCTCTAAGAGCAGCCATTGCCTCGGCCGAAGAAGGATCAAGAGGCATGAGAAAACAAGAGGAAAACCAAGCAAGACAGTTACCAGAATGAGATCTTGCAAGACCCCCTAAATCACAACAATTTTCAGCACATAATGAGGCGTCAAAATTGATTTTTATTTCACCCATTGGAGGAGGTTCCGATCCAACTCCAGTTCTCCGCCTATCAATGTTTACACTTGGTCTAAGTACCTCAGATCTAGCTCCTCTTAACGCTTGCAAATATTTTTTCGCAAAAGAAATAACCTCAATTGCCGAGTCATGAGTATCTTTAAAGAATCTCTTGTTTCTAGCATGCCAAACAGAACAACAGGCAACAACACAAAATTTGAACTCTACCATATCCAACTTCTTGCGCATATCAAGTATCCAATCAAGTAGAGAATTACCTCTTGGAAAATGGATAGACCAAGGTATTCCACTAAGAGCCATGTTTGTCTTGAATTTTAATGATTTATGGTGATCACATGGATAAGACTTAAGAGCATGTCTTTGATATAAACTGAAACTCTGCAAATTAGTGTATCTGATTGAGATGATTGTATATATATTATTGCTAATTCCTTGAAGGTTTTAAAATTTGATATTATGTGATATGTCAGTTTATGAGCTTCAAAGTTTTTAGCATGTAAATTTTTGTATTTACAAAGGAACAATGTAACTTGTGGATTCCATGTTGAAATTTTATGTGAAATTTCAAATAAAAAAGAAATATCCCTTAAAACTCTCAAGGAAAATGGTTTGCTCAACAAACCCTTGTAAAAAAGAATGGATAAACCCGCATTTGATTTTAATATGTTTATCCTATGTTCACATTTACTAGTGGATTTAATCCATTGGGGTTGGATGAATGACACATAGACATAAAATAACAAAATATTGTCCTTTTATGCTCATGTGACACTCATCCAACATCCGAGTGGATTAAATCCATCGGTGTAGGTACTAATTTTCCCACATTTATATAGAACCATGAATTGCTCATAATTCGGCTTGTAAATTGACCTATAACTAGAGACATCATCAATTCATTTGTTGCACACGAAAAAAAATATGGAGTTAAATTTAAAATTCAACGCGTCATATTTGCACCTCATGACCATATATTCCATCATAATGCATCTATGGTACTACAATAAAAGCTAAAACTGATTACTATACTTTGAGGTTTGGTCCGATTAATTATTGGGCCCCTAAAAGATAGTTTTAGCAATAAATTTTGTTTTTATCAAGATTGGATTTTCTTTTTGGATATTGGGCCGAGAAACTCAATTAAGATTGGCCCTATGGGGCTGCATCATAAATTTGGATTTTATCCCAACCTTCTTCTTAACCAAGCCCTAGTATTCTCGTTATTCTTACTTCGGCCCTTTATAGGAATTAATGATTTTTTTTCTCTAGTAATCAGATTTATTATGTAATCGATATTCACATGCCTTGCAATATGTTTTACTAATTTTAGAGATTGTTTATCTAAAGCCATTAATTATTCCTGAAACTTATGTGTGAGGCATACATTTTTATGGTCCATTATCTTGTCAATTTTTTGTACATATTGAAGGAATCTCCACTTGCCAATCGAGCATATGATTCTCATTTATTTATTGCAAATTTACATAATTCTATTATATCGGGAAATAGGGGTTTGATTTAAGTTTTCGAGTTGTAATTTGCAATTTAATATTTGATCGTTTCATTTATTTATCATGTCTTATTTTTTGGGCATAAGTTTTCAAATTGTAAGCTTTATTGTGCTTTGATTTTATATTTTATATTTTATAGTATGCATGTGATGAATAATTATATATAATTGCATGGTAAATGAATGTGAGAGAACATGAAGTTCACGAATATTGGAACTAGAGTTCCCTCAGACTAAAACCACATAGTTCATCATGAATAAAATAAATGGAACCAAAGGGATTTAATTTAATTATTTATGGAGGCTATATGTCCATGAGAAAATGAACATGAAAATTTTCGGGGACAATCTGTTGATTGATGCCCAAATGGTTGAGGCTATGATTCCGATCAAGAAACTCGTGGATGAAACCCTTAGGTTGGACTACTTATCAATTGATAATGATTAAAAGACGTTATTTTGTTTTTTGTTTAAACTTTTGGACATCCAGTTGTTGATTTTTCAGACATTTTTGCTCTGGGAGGTCATGTTTTTAACCACATTTAGATTTGAACTATGTTTGATTTGTTTAGACCACATTTTGGGTGACTTTATTTTTAATCCGATTACTATGATGGCATTAAATCACTTTATTTTTTTCAAGTAAATGTTTAATAATGAAATATATTTATTTTTTAGGCATGACAAGTAGGGAAGAATGTTTAGCAGAATATAGTGCAACTACGCACACTATCTTAAGGGATATATTATGTTTTGTTAATATACTGCCTAGTAGAACCTCTATGACAAAAATATCTGGCACTTGTGATTTGATAGAAGATTTTGGAAATACCCAGCTTATGTTGTCAAATGACACAATTTTAGCCATGTAAGAGGTTCTTTATGCTTCATGTTCAAGGAGAACGTTGTTGAATTTAAAGATATTAGAGCTAATGATTATACATTGAAACCACTGAGAAAAAAAGAATTGAATATATGTGCATTACCTCTAATTTTTACGGCCAGAAACGTACTTTGGAGAAATTGGGGGACTCTCGACTGGGTTATATAGGACAACAATATCAGTGTCTGAGGCACGCCTTATTGATAGCTCGAAGCAAAGTGACTCGAGCAGGTATTTTCTATAGAATGACCGATTGGGACATCCGGGTCAAAACGTGATGCGCCGTATCAATAATACTTCTATCGGGCACTCACTAACGAATAAAAGTTTAGTACATAGTGATAAGTTGTGTGTAACATGTTCTATTGAAAAATTAGATCATATGCCAGCTTATGCACAAACGAGTAATGATTCTCTCGCTTTCTTAGAGCGATCCAAGGGTGTATATATGGAACCATCACACCACCATGCGGACCTTTAGGTAGTTTAGAGTGATTGTTGATGTTTCAACCAAGTGGTTACATATTGATTTATTGTCCACGAGGAACGTTACCAATGCTAAGCTCCTGTCTCTTATTATGCAGTATTTGGAACTCTTGACAGACGATCTCTTTACCGCACGATTTACGTAATGTCAGACGTTAGAGGAAGGAAATAACGTTCACACTAACGTTCATGACGAACGACGTATAGTTCTATGGAACGACCCCACCATGTCTCATCAAGATCCCCCTACAATGGTCAGAGATTCTGAAGTATGTAGAGTAACCGAACTTCAGAAATTAGACAATAACATGCCAGACTCATTATCTAACTTGGCTAGAGTGACGAGATCTCATTTACCAGCTACAAATGTTTCTGCAATGATAGATGTCCAAGAGGGATAAAATATGGGAAAGTCGTCAATCCCAGCTAACCAGTCATATCTCCCATCCCATAAGAGGGGGAAACCAATTGGATTAAAGGATTGGCATCCACTAAAGTGGGTGAATGCAAAATTGATGAATTTGGTTAGCACCAGTAACAATGAGATCCTACCCGATCCAACTCATAAAAAAAGTTTCGCACTATGGATTCGTCTTGAAGACGACCTCGAGGGATGCCTCGACATCAGTATGCATCCCCGAGAAAAGGGAAATCTTAATTGACTATTCATGCAAGAATGATTGGGATGAAATAATCATCAAGGAAGTGTTTGCTTTCACAATAGCTATTGAAATTATATCAAATGATGATATTGAGCCTCGGTTGATGGATGAGTACAAATAAAGGGATGAATCTTCCCATTTGTATCCCATGGGTAGAACTCCGGGAGGTGTAGGAACAACTGGTCCAAACACTCCTCTTTTCGTCAATGAATCAAATTCAACTGGTACAAATAGATATTTACGAGGAAAAGAAACGAGAAAGATGAGATTGTGAGGTACAAGGCGCGTCTCTTCGCCCAAGGCTTTTTTTAGCGACTTAGGGTTGACTTTGAGGAGACATACTCTCCTGTGATGGACGTTATTACATTAAGATACTTAGTCGGTTTAATAGTATTAGATAAACTGACTATGCAGCTCAAGATGTGGTCACAACGTATCTTTATGGGGATCTAGACAGGGGCGGACCCACGTAGGGGCGAGTGGGGTCTATAGCCCCCACTCAAACATATATTAACAATATTATTAGTTATCTTAACAAAAAAGTCAACTTGGTGCATTGGTTTGTCTTATGCAAGATAAGACATTATACTGGAAGTCAGGGAACGAAACACATGTGGAACTTCTATTTTGTAATTAAATTCTTACACCTTTTTCTTTTGATTTATTATTTTTTCTTTCCAATTTTAATTGTTCTTTAAATATTTCTCTTGGTAATTGTTCTTTGATTTTTGTTATATCTTAATAATTTTTTTAATTTTATTTTTTCTTAATTTTTATAATACGGTTTCCTTGTATTATATTTTTGTTTAATAATACATTACTATACAAATTTTTGCCTCCCCCCACAAAAAAAATATCGATCTAGCTTTGAATTCCGAAAATGAAAAATCGACGTTGTCAATAATTGTGAATGTAATTGGTGTCATTTGAAATTATAATTAAGATACGTAGATGTTTTGAGATTTTTTGGGATCATAAATGAGTATTATATTTAATTAAAGTAACATGTAAAAGTTATTTTCATCAAACTTCAACTCCTCTTTTATAAATATTTTCTCTTGAATGAAATATTTTTTAAGTTTGATTGTTTGATTATTTTTTTTATTTTATTTTTTTTTTTTTTTTTTTGTATTTCGATTATTAAATTTATCGTAGAACCTTAGCCCCATGGATTAAAGTTCCAATTTCTACGTATGTTTCGGTTAGTTGTATATTAGAAAAATTTCAAAAATTTTTTGAAAAAATTGTAAATATAAAAAAATAGGTTAAAGTAGAAACTACTCTATATTCTCGTTTTGGGTAGCTCAAATATGAAGACCTTTTAATATTTTCGATGAAAATTATCGAAATTTTGATCTATGCTTAGCCAGTTAGCCCCCACTGCCCCGAATTCCTGGATCCGCCCCTGGATCTAGATATGATTATTTATATGAAAGTCCCGGATGAACTTGTGGTACTTGAAGCAAGTAGTTCTAGATAACACACTCTATGTGAGGTTGAGGTTTTCACTTTATGTTTTGATACAATCCAGGAGGGTAAAATATAATCTTCTAATTGAGTGTTTGCTCAATAGGGGATACATGAGCAACAATATTTGTCTTTGCATGTTTATTAAGAGGACAAAATTATGGGTTTTCTATTGTTGTCGTTTATGTCGATGACATGAACTTGATTGAGACTCTGAAGAGTTTAGGGAGACAACCCAGCTCCTGAAAGATGAATTATGAGATGAAGGATCTCGGACGAACTAAATTCTATTTGTTCTTGAGATAATTCACCATGCCGATAAAATTTTGGTTCATCAATCGAACTATTCAATGTGCGCGTTTTTTCTCTTACATTGGTAGTGTCAAGTTTGATTAACACCTTAGTTGTACACATAGAAGTTCCTCTGGAGAGACCTACATATAATTGACCATGAGAGAAAACTGGTTGAGGTAAATAAATACCAACATTCAGAATTGTTTGTCCTTGTGCTTTATTGATTGTCATGGAAAAACAAAGTCTAATAGGAAACTGTTTACGCCTAAATTGGAATGGGTAGCCTTCGTTTTCAGCTGGCGAAAGTGGGATCCTAGGAATAAATACATGTTTTCCATTGTGTTGTCCAAAAACAATCTTAGGGTCAATTACATTTTCCTTGAAATCTCTGCATACCATTCTTGTTCCATTACAAAGGCCATTTGATGGATTCATGTTCCTTAAAAGAATTATCGGACAATTCCTTTTTAGAATCAACTTATGAGGTGGAAGACCATTTGGAGTTAAAGAGTTCAAAAAATCCTCATTATAATAATTGTTTGTGTCATCAACAGCCTCATCAAAACTACAAAATATTTTCTCCTCTTCAGAAAATGTAGATATCAAGTTTTCATTTAGTTTATCGACATGCTCATTTTTGGGAGTAGAATAGCTCTTGTTGTCATGTAATACGCCGAGTGAGCATTTTTACTCAAGTCTGGAAAGATTGCTCTACTAAGTCGTTGTACCAAATCTTCTTCAGTATCATATTTAATTATCATGTTTTTGGGAATTTTGATGTTCCCTTCAACATCAGTGGGCTCACCTCCATTTCCAATTCTAAGCAAGAAGTCACTGAAACATAGATAATTTCTAGCTCTCATATTCCTCATCAAGGTAACCTTTTTCATTCTAGACCATAGAGATGACTTCACCAAACTTGCAGAAATAGTTTGACAAATTGCCCCTGTAGGAACAACCGGTAATACTTGCCTGGAATTTTTTTTTTTTGTATTTAGTTAATATGTAACATATATCAATTTAGTAATGTGTCATCTTACCTGGCATTATGGTAGCAGCAACTCCAGATGTTGCCATTGCAATTGCTATCAACTTTCTACATCTAAGATGGGCTAATAGTGCACATTACAGAAATGTCTTTCTAGTTCCACCAGGTCCGTCAATAAACAACATGTCACCTTTACATTTCATGTATATGATCTAATATCAATGAAAAAGCATTTTGTTGTTTGGGATTTAAACTTTTGTCTGCTTCACAATCTTCTTATGGTATTTCGAATTGAATTCAGAAATTCTCCACATTGGTTCTTGAGCTGAGACCCATCGAGCATCTTGAAACTTCATCAATTTTATTATCCTCATCCTGAGTAATATGAACTACTACACTGTCATGTCCCTTATAGATCTATTTGTACAGATATTTCACTGCTGTCACGCTAGAACATATCTCGACATTTATATGACAATTATATCTTGGTAGCATATATGGATTGTAAGGTACTACCCATGGGTTGTCGAGTTGTGCATTACGAATTCTAACTGTCAGTCTATTTCTTGTTCTCTTATATATTGGATATCCATCTTTACCTTGTATTGTGCGTTCACAATAAGGTCGTGGATAATGAAATATGCATTCTCCATCCACCATACATGAATTCTTTGAGTTCGTTTCTCCACATTGTCCTTACATCATATGTTTTAGAACTAAATTATATAGTTCAGGATGTTTTCCTTGATCAGGAAGCTCTGCACTAAAAACTTGTCAAACTGCTCTGGAGTCATGGTTTTATATTCAGACTTCAAAATTATAAACATATGAGCGTGTGGTAATCCCCTTTTTTGAAATTCAATTATATGGACATGTGCAGCCACTTTTCCAAATAATTCTTTCTTAAATAGTTGCTCTTTCAAATCTTGCAATTTTGCACGAAATACTCTTGAGGTCAAGTCAAATCGATCTTGGGCTTTCTGGCCATAGTATAATTTTTCTTGTATTTCCTTCCACTTTGGATTGCAAGTCATTGTAATTAAAAGATCTGGTTTTCCAAACCTTTGCACTAATGCTAATGCATCCAATACCTACAATGCATATCTCTCGGTCCACCAATAAAAGATGCCGGAAGAACTTTTCTTTTCCCAATTTCACTTCCTCTTGTCTATCCTTTCGAAACACTATCAACAATTCCCTGGCAGAGTTCAACTCTCAAATTAGTTTGATTTTTTCGAAAAAAATCCAATCTTGTCGTCTCTAGCTTTATATTCATGTCCAATACATACTGTTGCAATAATCTTCCAGCGAAAAGTAGAGTAGATTGTCTTGGATTTCTGATTTGTAGTCTGTAGCAACTATATTGTCGACATGAGACTTTTTTTTATTACATTGTCCCCCAAAAACTATAAATTGATATAAAGAGAAATAAAAGTGAGTTTTGTACTTTCTAAAATAATGGTGATTGTGTTTGGACGAATATAATTTGTTAATTTAGAAATCAAAGACCCTACAATTAATACTTCAATTTTAAAGATTTGAATCTAAAATTAGCACATACCTTGTTATATTCGTGAAAGGACACCATCAGCTGAAGAATTAGTTGGTAGGTTAGAAAGGTTATTGGCAAGTGCATTATATGCTTAAAAAAATAATTATTATTCACTCAATAGTGTGGACGATGAATTAATAATGAAATGTAAAACGTTTTAATATAACGAGGGAAAGTGATGTAAGGTTAAAGTTTATGGTAAAAAATATATAACTAATCATACTTTGATCAAGTATAGATATTTTATAAGGACAGTTAGAAACTTCTTTTGGTAGCAATATGTCTGGTTTATATTCTTTTTTAATATGTTTTCTTGAATTGCTTATAACCTCACTTAAAATATATCATTTTGACACATTTAATGGACATGTTATACTTTATTTTCTTGCAGAATTTTTACATGGTTGAAGTTATGTTTTACATAGAGCCATTTATGAGCTTATGGGTACTTCTAGTTAAAATTTGTGTTTCAAAAAAACATATGATATGCTATTATTTATAAGTTTATTGTTCTCTTCTTGAAATTCTCTCTTTATGAGACTTTTTCTCTCTCTTTATGAGACTTTCTCTCTCTCTCTCTCTCTCTCTCTCTCTCTCTCTCTCTCTCTCTCTCTCTCTCTCTCTCTCTTTATGAGACTTTTTCTCTCTATTTATGAGAGTAGATTTTATTAATTTTCTCTTTTAGCAGTACACTAAATTCTTTTGGTGTTATGGAGGACGTTCTCACGCGACTGCGCTCTCAACTGAAATTGACTGAGGATGAGGAGGAGGAAAGTAGGCCTCCGATGGAAGCATGAAACATCATAAATCATAATATTGATTTGCAATTGATAGGTCGGATCTTAACCCGTACAGAGATCAATATTAATGCTCTTGAACGGACTATGTTTTATATTTACTTTCAAACATAAATTGGATCGTTTGAGAGCCATGGAGGAGGGCCATGGTGTTTTGATAAGAAATTGATAATTCTGAACAAGATAGAGGAGGATGAAAATCCTAGACGTATAAATCTGGATTGGTGTGATTTTCTCGTTCATGTGTCGGGTCTCCCTCTCGGTAACATGAACAAGACAATGGTTGCTCATATTGGAGACTTCCTTGGCTTTTCTAGGGTTAATGAAAACAAGGTTGGTTATTTAGTTTTTGGAGATGTGTTGCGGATTCAGGCTTCGTTAAATATTACCAAACCTTTACATAGGATCATGAAATTAAGAACTGATAAAAATGCACTAATGGAGGTCAGTCTTCAATACGAGCGCCTTTCAAATTTTTGCTATTATTGTGGGCACATGGATCATATATCCGGCGGCTGCAATCTGATATATGAACTCTCACCGGAAGAAAAAGAGAGAGAACCCCCCTATGGTGACTGGTTGAGAGCAACTTCTCCGACCAAAGCTACAATTAAACAATCGAAAAACTCCGATAGAGGCGAGGAGATTCAAATTTTGGCAGGGGACGGAGGGAGTCTCTTTTTCTCCTTCGCAGACGGTGCAATCGAATGGGGATGTAATTCCAGGGTTTCAACATAGGGGCAATATGGCATAATAGAGAATCCCTACATATCAGGGAGAATGAAGTTTTGGGGGAAAATTTCCAAAATCAGATGATTCCGTTTGAAGGGATTAGCGGAGATGAAAGATGCGGGAATCCTAGAGAATTTCATATTTTTGGCCTTAATTTGGGAGCTTTTATTGCTGGTGGTTCGAGTAATGTAGTGGAGTCGTATTCAGGTTTATTTCCAGGTCAAACTGGACCCAAAACTTTTTCGTTGGGCCTTCAAAATACTTCTGGGCTGATCTTCTCATTGGGTCATTTTCCCAAAGCAGGATTTGTTATGGATAATATTAATAATGGGCAACTAATAGCTAACTTAAATAGTGTGGACTCTTTTAATTTGCAGACCCAAAAAATAGTGAAACCAAAATCGTATGGAAATGCCGATGGTTAGGGGGCTCTCGGAAAGTTCAAAATCTCAGAGAGATTATCCGAGCAAATAACCCGCTGCTCATTTTTCTATCGAAAACAAAACTATCTATTAGGAAATTTGAGCGTTTGAAAATTCACTTGGGTTTGAATGGTGTTTGTGTGGCTGCTAGAGGTTTGTCAGGGGGCTTAGCGCTTATGTGGCAGAAGGAGGTTCAAGTTTTACTGCAGAGTTTTTCGTTTAATCACATGGATGCTTTTATTTTCGATAATGTGATGAATATTGAGTGGAGATTTACTGGCTTTTATGGCGAGCCAGACGACAATTTCAGATTACTGAGACAACTGGCCTCTTTATCGAACAAGGCTTGGTTATGTGCAGGGGACTTCAATGCCATGCTCTCTATTTCCGAAAAATGTGGAAGACATTTAGCGTCCTTTACGAATATTAAGGATTTCAGCGCGTGCTTACGAGATACACGATTAAATGATTTGGGTTTCATTGGTTAACCGTTTACTTGGTCAAATAGAAGAGAATTCCCGTTTACTACTAGAGAACGACTCGATCGAGCTTGTGCTACCTCGGAGTGGATTGATCTTTCTCTGAATCATCGAGTTGTACATTTAGATTCCTTGTACTCTGACCACCTTCCGATACTTGTTGAACTAAATAGTAGAAATATTTCAGGTAAAAGGCGGAGAAATCGGGACTTTAAGTTTGAAGCGATGTGGTTAAAATCGGAAGACTGTACGAAAATTATTGAAGAAAATTGGCATACTAATTTAGGGGCTGGATTCGGCTGATTTGCTGGAAAATTTGGAGAATTGCAAATTGGGCCTTCTTTGCTGGAGTAAAGATTCTTTCGGTGGGGTTTTAAAGAGGATAAATAAGCTCAAGGAGAAAATTATGAATTTACAAAAGGGTGTGATAACAGAGGAGGTAAATCAAGTAATTAAGAATCTGACTCGGGAATTGGAAGAACTCGCAGACAAAGAGGAGATGACGTGGAGATAACGAGCAAAAGCTCACTGGATGCGAGAGGGAGATAAAAATACAAAATACTTCCATGCTAAGGCCTCTTCTCGGCGTAAAAAGAATACTATATCTGGGTTGTGTAATTCAGAAGGAGTTTGGTGTGAGAAAGAAACCGAGTTGGAGAGTATTGTTGTGGACTACTTCCGTAATATATTTACCTCAAAGAATCCGTCTATGAATGAATTAGAAGAGGTGTTGGGAGCTATTGAGCCGTGAGTAAATGATGAAACAAATGCAATACTTTTGCGATCATATACGGCTGAGGAAGTTAAAGCAGCTTTGGATTGTATGTACCCACTTAAGTCTCCAGGTCCTGATGGATTTCCAGTGGTCTTTTACCAGCGGTTTTGGCATATTGTTGGAAATGAGGTTACAAAATGGGTCATAAAGTTACTCATTTGATAAAGAGCTTCCATCTTCAAGTAACTTTACTCACAAAGTTCTTATTTCCAAGTGCTTAAATCCAAGAATTATGATTGTAGTGCCAGATGAAGCTTTTGCTCATCACGAGACCGGGTATGTCAACGACTTCAAGGGTGGAAAGAGAAGTGGTTATCAAAAGGTGGCAAGGAAATTCTTATCAAATCAGTCATACAAGCAATCCCTTCGTATGCTATGAGCTGCTTCAAACTCCCCTGTTACTTTACGCATGAAATTGAAATGCTTATGGCCAAATTTTGGTGGGAAAACACTCAAGGGAGGGGCATTCATTGGGCTAAATGGCAGGACCTTTGTAACAGTAAAGGGTTCGGGGGTCTTGGCTTTCGAGATTTGGATGCTTTCAATATGGCGCTACTAGCAAAACAAGTGTGGAGACTTTTGGAATCTCCGAACATCTTATTGGGAAGAGTGTATAATGCTAGGTATTATCCTCATACTGACGTTCTCGGCTCTACTTTAGGATCGAATCCATCCTACACATGGCGAAGTATTTGGAGCGCAAAATCACTTGTTGATGAAGGCACTAGATGGAGAATTGGCAATGGAGAAAATGTAAATGTTTGGAGGGATAAATGGCTTCCTAGGGAGACAACTTTTAAAGTGTTCACTCATAGAGGAAATTGGCCGTGTAATATGAAAGTGAGCAGCCTTATTGACATGAATTCAGGGTTGTGGAATGTTGAACGTATTGCTTCAATTTTCGACAAGGAAAATGGAAGATGCATCCTATCTATTTCCTTAGGAAGCCAGACAAACGAAGATCGGCGTATCTGGCACTACAATCAGAATGGACTTTTTCCTGTCGTAGTGCTTACCACCTAGCTGTACGTAAGGAGCGGGATCAGACTAATAACTCGGCAAGCAGCTCATCGACGAGTAGTTCCGACGACTGGAAATGGTTGTGGGCAATTAATCTTCCAAGCAAAATAAAAATATTCCTTTGGCGAGCGTGTAAGAATCATCTTCCTACGCGTTTAAATCTTGCAAAACGTAAAGTCTTGGAGGTGGCTTCGTGCGAAATCGGCTATAGTTTCGACGAAGATGCTATTCATAGTTTATCTTTATGCACTTTTGCTAGACAAGTCTGGGCTCTTAGTGGAATACCTTGGTCTATCCATTTTCCAAAAGGTAATTCTGTATTTGATTGGATACTTGATATGCGCAAGAAGTTGGATGTGGTAGAGTTCAAATTTTGTGTTGTTGTCTGTTGGTCTGTTTGGCATGCTAGAAACAAGAGATTATTTGAGGATACTCATGACTCGACAATTGAGGTTATTTCTTTTGTGAAGAAATATTTGCAATCCTTAAGAGGAGCTAGATCTGAAGTACTTAAACCAAGTGTAAACATTGGTAGGCGGAGAACTAGAGTTGGATGGGAACCTCCTCCAATGGGTGAAATAAAAATCAATTTTGACGCCTCATTATGTGCTGAAAATTGTCGTGGGTTAGGGGGTCTTGCATGATCTCATTCTGGTAATTGTCTTGCTAGGTTTTCCTCTTGTTTTCTCATTCCTCTTGATCCTTCTTCGGCCGAGGCAATGGCTGCTCTTAAAGCTTTGGAGTTTGCTCGGGAACAAAATTGGAATAAGATCATATTGGAGGGTGATTCGAGTAACATTATGGCTGCCATTGAAGGAGATGTTGGTTCTCATACGCCATGCGGGAACATTATTGCCGACATCAAAAGATTGGTGAGCGGTTTCAAAATTTTCAAAGTTCGACATGTGTTAAGAGAAGGAAATCGAGCGGCACACGAGATAGCCAAATTATCTTCTACCGAGTCTTTTGTGTTTTTACCACTTTCAATTCTTGATATTGTAAACTTCAAGTTACATCATTAATGAAATTTCATGGGTCCTAAAAAAAAAAAAAATTGTTCTCTTCTTTGCTGAAACATACCTTCATCTTCGTGTATGGTAATATTCTCCCCCGATGATGGAACAAAATTTGTAGCAGAATTGTCATTATTATCTTAAACACAATGTATATATGTAAAATCAAGGATCGAAAAAGAGTTTGAAATAAGATAAAATAAACGATTAACCTTGTTGTTCACCCGGAACACCTATGGTTTCATCCCTTGTGAAGGTGGACCCAACATACTGATTATTGTTAGTGCAACTTTTATTTATATTTTAGTGCTATCCTATCTCACCTCTTGGAAAGAGAATTGGATATTGTAATGGATAATAACATCCATAGTAATGCTTAATTCTATGTCTATTGCCCGAATGTGCATGGACCATACTATCTTTATCAAACTGTATATTCAAATTGTTTCCCTCTACCCATATAGTCGCAACTTGATCAGCAATTGGATAATTATACACTAGTTGATCTAATTTAACATCTTTTGAGATGTGAAGTTGAACATTGTCCATTGATGGATAATCTTTTAATCTTCTAAATACCTTGGCATATGGATTGATTTCTAGAATTTTTATGAGTTTTATTACAATAGCTTCAGATAAAGATGAATTGTCGAGTATTTTTGCTCTGGCTTCAACTTCATTTTCAGTATCAATAAAGTATAGCTGGAAATATGCAGGGCCATTTTCATTTGGAATTAACCCTGGAAGATTATGGTACACCATTCCTTGTGCTCGAAAAGTATAAACACCAGACTTAGCATTTGCAAGCTCTTTATCCAAGTTCAGGCCAAATGAAGTAAAAGAGAATATGCAATTCAAATGAAGAATATTTTTTTGAAAGTTGATGGCCTCTTCTGATTGAGAAGTAAACACCTCAAATAACTCATTTGAAATTTCGAAAGGTACTATTTTAATTTTTCCAATACCACAACAAAAAGTCTGAGACTCATATTCAAATCTTTCAGCACCATAATGAATATAATTGGGCATTTTTTTCAATTCATGCATCTCCGAGCAAACATGATCATAAAATGTAAACCCTAATAAATTCGTAAAAGATATAAGAACACTTTCAATAATGACAACACAATTTTTAACAAAAAACTTGATCTCTTAACTTTGTAAGTACTAGTCGTTTAATTTATATGAGATCATTTGAGCTTTAAGAAGCCACACTCTTGGGAAGATGCAACAAAGTGTTGCTGCTTGTGTACTTCATTGTCTTGATTTTTGTTCACCTCCGATGCCATATACTTTATATGCTCTTTTGATCCTTTGAATAAGTATCTATTTATTGCCACCTACTCCTAATCCATATTTTCTTAGATACACCTTGCATTGATCCACTTTCAATTTCTCAACTTGATCATCTGCCATAATCATGAAAGAAAAACAAATATAAATTCCAAAAAAAAAAAAAAAAAAAACGCATTTACAAAGTTTATAGTTTATCATACAACCTCAAATCATTTTCTGAATAGTTTCATAGCTTTTCTGATTTTCCAGATCAATTGACTCTTACTCGTTTATGGTAACCCTTGACCTTTTAACTTTATCAATGTATTCTTGTTTTTGCATAGTATTTTGGCTAGAATATTTTCTTTTCGTTCTATCCAACTTTCTTTGTTGTAATGCATATGTCATACACGAAATAAACCAATTATAAATATAAATATTTAATAAATTATGAATTTTAGAGTGCATTAGTTTCACACAAATGAATATATAAAAATATTCCTGAAAAACCTATAAAGTCCAATAAATACTTGAGTATCATTACTAAATCTAGCTCTATTTAGTATCATTAACATTGTTTCATTACTGACATACAAATACCTAAATACAAATATATACAATATGAACATAAATTATAGTATTGCGTAGCAACTTCAAGTAATTAAGAGAAGTGCAACCAATTAAGTTATTTAGAGATTAGTTTCTCTTAAATTTACATTTTGGGATACTGTAGCTTTGTCTTTCACAAAAAAAAAAGGCCAAAAGTAAAGATGGAGAAAAGTTAATCTCAAAAAGTTCAAATAAAAAAGAACAAAAAATAAAGATGGAGACAAATTAATCTTAAAAAGTTCAAACCTGATTTTGTATTCAGTAATTGGTACATCACCATATTGTTTTCTTGATTTGGTTAGGATGATTTGGAAAGAAATTTTATTTAATTATATTTAAACCTCTGTTATTATATTAACTTCTTATTAACTTCAAAGGAAAAGTTTCATTCCCATTGGGTTACGCCGAATAACTGCGAAAATTTAATTAAGTTAAAAGATGATGAGTTTGATGATAATGTTTATATAAAAGTAGACTTCTTCTTCTTGTATAATTCATTGTATTTTTTTGACAATGTTTATATTAAAGTAGACTTCTTTTTATATATCATTTAAGTAGGGGTATATTAGTCTTCACAAAAAAGGGAAGAAATTCTTATGACCAACGCGTACTTTTATATGTATATAGATATAGATTATAGTATTGTAATAGATAGTTATAGCTTTGAACTTCAATTATTGAAAATTAAAAATAGTATCATGTATTTTTTTATTCATAGCAGGCAGATGTCAGTATCAGACCGTTTCAATAGTTTAACAATAATTTTCTTTATAAACTAGAAAATTACACGTATGTTTCACGTGCCTAATTAATTTTATGTGTATTTTTAAAATTAGTAATTTTAATAGGCGATGCCCTTTATACATATGTCATTGTTGATTTATTTTTAAGATAGTTTAACAACAACAAAAAAATCTACCTGCAATTTTTCATTTGATATTTTTGTTGACAAACTACAATGATAAAGAAGGAGTTAACTATGGTGGTGTTTGGGACTGCGTCTGGTGAAGCAAAAGAAGCTTTGGTGGGCCCAAAAGCAGTTTTTTAAGTTTGAAAGCCCAACTTTTACGTCTGTTTCTGCTAAATTTTAGCAACTCAACGGAGTTTCAACATCAGCAAGTCAAGACCTGCTTACTACATTGGAGGCAAAATTGTAATAATATAGAAGTAGCTCTTGGACATTTTCATCCTCCAACTTTTAATTATATTCCAATACTACCCTTATATATGGACACAAAAGGAATAATATTTTCCTATTACTTCAAACCCTAATCCAGCTTTCTCTCATTCTGCGGTTGCGATTATTGTTATTCAACTTCTCCTCTCATCCTCCTTCAACGATTATTCATCAGGAATAAGGTAAAATAGTAGATTAGTAGAACACCCACAATTATTGATTGCTTCTATTTTTCCAATTTATTGATTGATTGTGTTCTTTTGCGATATTAATATGACGCTATTATGTTAGGAATATATCATTACTTTGTGAAAACCCACTGAGTAGCAAATTTTCAGAGTAATGAAACCTGTTTTATATTTTGTAATTATTTTTTAAATAATATTTTCTTTCCTTTTTAGTTTTTTGGGTAGTTTTGTAATAATGGTTTCATTTCTAATTTAGGGATTTATTTTATCTCCATATTTTTACAGGGATTTTCAATAATATGCATCTTATTAATTGCTTGATTAATTGTAGCCAAAATGAAAATGACCCTGGGTACTTCAATGAAATAATGCGTACAATTCTAAACATGTATACTTGGATATGTAAATTTCATTTTCAAGAGTTTTATATATTTATATATGGGTACATACTCCATTCATTTTCTTCTTGAAATTTTGGCATTATATCATGTGCTTTACTTATGTACACTTATATTTTGCTTGCTTGATTAGTAACTTGAAAGACATAAGTGCATATCATTGTCCTCACTAACTTAGTGGTAGGTAATTAATAGTTCGTTGTTGAATACATTTATATATATACATTTGCTAGTTAATGGAAAGTATTACAACTAAGTTATATATTTACATTTGCTAGTTCATTGAGAGTACTACAACTAAATTATCCTAATTTGATTGAGAAATTATCATTTGAACAACCAATATTTTGATTGAAAAGATCATACACTATTTTTTTTCTTTCAATAATTATGAACTGATAGATAGTTGGATTTATATAAACTATAAAATGTTATATATCTGGATATATATTGTTTCATTAGTCAATAATATGTATTTAACGGAATTTGTAAAAGTTTGTCATATTTAAGTAGGTTGAACTGAATCATATTTAGCTTCAAAATTGAAATAATATTGGCGAGTGTAATGTTTTCCTTATATCTTTTCTATGTTTTGTTGTGTAATCGTATTAGATCGTAGTCATGGACCAACTCTTTAGTTCGTATGTGTCATCCCAATTCCAATCCCAACCCCAACCCCAACCTCGGTATCAATCTCAATCCCTACCGCAATCCCAATCCCAACCCCAAAGCCAACCTCAGTCCCAATTGATAACGTCGTGAAAAAGTCATTATTACGTGTCTTCTTAAGCCGAAAACAACTTGCTTTGATTCGAGTTTTGCGTGCTTTTGTTTATTTTCGCGTTCTTTTGCGTTTTTGGTCCTTTGTTGGACATTTGTTTGTTTTGGTTGTTGTTTGTGTGTTTTATTGTTGTTTTGTGTGTTTTTGTAGGGAGATGTAGAAAAGGGCTTCAAAGGAATGAAGAACCCGGAGCAAATTGTACAAGAATGTAGATAGCTGCTCACTAGAACATGCATAAATAATTGATGGATGATCCAAATGAGCTGAATTTTGGATATGTCATAGATGAGTGAGTTAGCTACGCTACGGACTTTACGGATCCGGATTCGGAGTTCGGAATCAAAAGATATGCTTCTCGGAAAGAAGTGCGGCAGAGCAGGAAACCTACTGCATGTACCTCGCGGCAGCGAGCTGGTGGCAGAAAGTTTCTGCCCAGGTCTCGCTGCAGCGAGGTGTTCACCGACTGCAGGCTCGCGGCCGCGAGGCCTGCTCTGTTTTTCAGCGTGTTTGGAGGGTGTTTTTTGTACTTTGCCTTGTATCTCCCACTTGTAATTCTAACCCTTTAGGGGGCTTTTGGTCTTGTTTTCCCTTAGGTTAAGAGGAGAGGAGGACACAACTTGCAACATATCTTGGAATCATTCCACTCTTGTGCCTCTTTTTCTCTTTAAGCTTCCCTCAACTTTTTCTCTTTGTTTTCCTTTGTTTTTCTTGTATTTGAAGACTCCACCAAGGGGGTGAGTTAATCACCACCCTGGGGGAGTGATTAGGTGGTGATTAAAGGGAGGAGAATCCTTGTCTCGATTCCATTCCGATTAGGTGATTTCTTTCCATTTTTTAGTTATTTATGATTAGGAGATGAGTTTGTTATTTTCTTTTTGGATGAATGATTGTGTATTGGAATTCTCCGGATTTATATAAATTTATGTTATTGTTTGATTAATGATGTCTTGATGATTAGTATGGTGCTTATATGTGTTCGTTAATCCGATTTCGTGTTTATTGTTCGTCTTGTGGTTTGACAACCCTTTGAGATGAGTGTTATTGATTCTTGATTGCTAGATATAGTGATTTTGAGGATTTGATTATGAATTTGGATTGTGAATCGATTTTAGGATAGACATATACCTATGTCGTTTCATATTCGTTTAAGGTTTGAGTTTAACTGACATCGATTAGATTTTAGTCCATTTATACGTAAATTGGCTTAGTTTAATTTGATAGGTTGGTATGCTATCGAAAGATACATATGAATGTCATTGAATCCTTGAATAGCAAACACGAGCACAATATATTAATTGTCGAGTCATTGTTATCGTTTGATTAATTATGTTTGATGTTGGGTTATGTTTGATTTGTTGGGTTTATTGTTTTATCGCACTTTTGGCCATCTACCTTTAATGCAACCTAGACATAGGATGTAGAAAGTTAGGTGAGTGACGATTTGTGGATTTCAACCTAGGATAGACATATACCTAGTTTGGTCTGTGTTTGTATAATGGGTTCGTCCGTAAATGCCTTAGATAACTTAGATTCTCTTTATTCGGGGATTCGGGTTAGTTTTAGGTCCCGGGTGACAACGATACGCCTTAGAATCCTCTTTTGGGTTCGAACTTTCCTTTGAGCATCGGTTGACAGCGATGTTCGTTATTGATCCGGAGATGGAGAGTTTGGGTAGATTGGTAGAGTTAAGTCAAACCGACAGGGAGACTTAACTAATTTGAACTCACAAACAACAACTAATTCTAGAATTGTTTGCATAGCTAACCTAACAACTGCATGATTTATCTGCTTTAACTAATCGCTTATGAATCCTCCTTACCGCATAATTAACTCCCCATTTACTTGCTTTCGTAGTTAGATTTACTTTATCGCTCTTAGTTAAATAAAATCACCCTTATCAATATTTGGGTTCGATATTATTGTATTAAGCGATCTTAAATGAAATAAGCCGTCGATTGATTCGTTTATTCCTACCTTTTACTCATTCGTGGGGATTCGATACTCGGTATGTACTTATCATTTTATATTACTTGTAACGACCGTATACTTGCGTAGTTTACGTACTCGTATAAAGAGCGTAACACCAATCCCAACCCCATTCTCAATTTCTGATTGGATTCTCCTAGAGCATTGATCAAATCATACGGCCAACCACTAACACTCATAGTAAAATTCAAATGGGAAAAAATATGGAGCCTGCCTTTAAAGCAACTTGGGATACTAGAACATCGAATTTTTTTATAAATTTATGCATAGATGAGTTGAACATAGGAAACCGACTCGGCTACCACTTTAACAAAACTGGTTGGGAAAATCTAGTAAAAAAGTTTGTCAATGCCACAAATCGCAAGTATACAAAGATACAATTGAAAATCAAGTGGGATAACTTGAAAAAGGAATGGAGCCAATGGCAAACACTTTTGAGGGGTGAAACTGGACTTGGCTGGAATAATGAAAATGGTATGGTTCTTGCGAGTCTGGACTGGTGGGCTAGGAAATAACATGTATCCTCATTTTAATTTATTCATTGAGTTATCAAATATGTAATTCTTGTGTTATATTGTTGAACCTTATATCTGTATTTTTTTACTGTTACACTAATCCGGAGGCTGCCAAGTTTTGATAAAGGGGTCCATTGCTGCCATATGATCAGGAATTGTTGTTCTTGGATGTAATAGCAAATGGGGCTAATGCATGACCCTGGAGAACAACCTCGAGAGAAGGCGAAAGGAGATCCTAGACTTGTTCCTCCAGTTTCCACACCTACCGAAGGTCACGCAACAAACTAGAGACGAAGGAGGACTGCCGAATAAATCATTGCTGACATCCGTAAGAACAACGCAAAGAAAGTCTCCACTGCTGATAAGATTGCTAAGTGTCTCGAGCGGATTGTTGATGTCGTGGAGAATGATGGTGCATCCTCTCGCATTCTTCTGATTCATGCAAATACAACATTCCATCTTATCTTGAGGTGTTGGAGAAGATCGACATCGATGAGAGTGATGATTTGTGGCTTTACTCGACTCGACTTTCTTAAAATTGACTATTCAGGAGCTGATTCTTAAGCATAAAAAAGGACGAGAGTCGATTAAGGTGGTTACATGGTCAGATGAAACGAGATATGCAACGTCGAATTACTCATACCTCACGGTCTCAAGGTTCAAAGGATGATTCTCATTACAATGATTATGCTTCGTCGGGCTAGTTTTCTCTATGGATGGGTCATTTTTTTAGTTATGTTTGAATTGACATTGTTATTTTACTTGCTAAGTATCAGACTTCTTCTTTTATTTGGTACTCTGTTTTTTGAAGTTGAACTAATGTTGGCACATTAGATTGTTTTATTTTTGTTTTAATAGTCCAGGCAATACATTGTGAAACACATGTCGAAGTCACATGACACAAGTATATTTTTTGTCAGCATTCACTTTCTGCCAATGAAAGGAGCTTGTGATTCTTTAGTTAAAAGTGCTTTTATGTGAGTCCCGTCAATTGCTCCTATGCAATCCTGTAAAAGTAAAATGATTTACATCATATGCATTGTTATACTTCATTATAATTTTTAATAGGATAAATTTACCTTGAAATGAGGATAATATCTGTCATTTAGACGGATATAACCAAGTATCTCTAAATGATTTGTAAATGGTAAAATCCAATCCATTGACATTTGTGTGCAAGCGTCCAACACCCGGTGAAATGATTTACTTATTGTATATAACATTCCATCTTATCTTGAGGTGTTGGAGAAGATCGACATCGATGAGAGTGATGATTTGTGGCTTTACTCGACTCGACTTTCTTAAAATCGACTATTAAGGAGATGATTCTTAAGCATTAAAAAGGACGAGAGTCGATTAAGGTGGTTACATGGTCAAATAAAACGAGATATGCAACGTCGAGTTACTCGTGCCTCACGGTCTCAAGGTTCAAGGGAGGATTCTCATTACAATGATTATGCTTCGTCGGGCTAGTTTTCTCTATGGATGGGTCATTGTTTTTGCTATGTTTGAATTGACATTGTTATTTTACTTGCTAAGTATCAGACTTCTTCTTTTATTTGGTACTCTGTTTTTTGAAGTTGAACTAATGTTGGCACATTAGATTGTTTTATGTTTGTTTTAACAGTCCAGGCAATACATTGTGAAACACATGTCGAAGTCACATGCCACAAGTATAATTTTTGTCGGCATTCACTTTCTGCCAATGAAAGGAGCTTGTGCTTCTTTAGGTAAAAGTGCTTTTATGTGAGTCCCGTCAATTGCTCCTATGCAATCCTGTAAAAGTAAAATGATTTACATCATATGCATCGTTATACATTCATTATAATTTTTAATAGGATAAATTTACCTTGAAATGAGGATAATATCTTTCATTTGGACGGATATAACCAAGTATCTCTGAATGATCTGTAAATGGTAAAATCCAATCCATTGACATTCGTGTGCAAGCGTCCAACACCCGGTGAAATGATTTACTTATTGTATAACCGGATCTTTGAAAAGTTTCTTGACATTTCCTATTACCTACTCTTGGTCCTACCAACATCATAAAAGTAGCTACTTGTTCTTTTACGGTGACAAACCTCATTGGTTCTAAACCATACTCGTCCACTAACAACTCACATAACTGGAAAAAAAGTCTCCAGTCTCATTCTCAAATTTTTTTTGCATCTTATAGGATTTTCGCTCAAAATTGACACCAAAGCAGCCCACCCACTGAATTCTCTATCGTGGCATGGTATTTTATTCAAGAAAGTTTGATGGTATGTCACAGCAGCTATAGCAAGGGATGTTAGGATTTTTTTTGTCGCATTTTTTTCCTTAGAGTTAACAACACCATTAGTTTCATCTTCACTGCTCAAATCATCTAAAAATCTTTGCTACTCGATGAGCTAGAATATATATCCAAAGCTCGATCATAATCGAAATCACCCATTTTGTGCCAAAATGCAAATAACCAATGTCAACCATGAATAAAGTTCCAAAACAATAAGAAAACCACTAGCATATCAACATAAAAAAAAAAAAAAAAAAACGATTATTCATAAACAATCTAATAGATGGGGAGGGAAGTGCTCATGATACTAGAATTTTCTACAATACTATTAGAAACCCAAGATTAAATTTCCCTTTGCCTCCTCCGGGTAAGTTAAGCTAAGTATGAATATATTTATATTTATTTCTTCCAATGAATCACATATGTTTCATGCAAATTTATTTATATTTACAAAAAATATATTATTTGGTAGACGCGGGGTACCCGAATATTACTGGATTTCTTGCTCCATACAAAGGTATAAAATATCATCTACTTGAATTTGAGCGTGCAACCGTATAAACCAATCATGAAGAGAAGTTCAACCACATGCATTCATCCTTGAGATCAACTATTGAAAGACTGTTTGGGTGTTGGAAAAGTAGATTTTACACTATAAATGTCATGCCTGTCAATATCCCATTGGAATCTCAAGTGGCGCTTGTGTCGGCAACTACGGCAATTTATAATTTTATTCGTAAAGTAGACAGGTTGGACGAGGAATTCATACAATTTGAGAACAATACAATTTTGCCTTAAGACGATGACACTGATGAAATACAAATGAGACTACATCAAATGTGGAGACGGGTCCGCACGATCGTGGGATGGATGAGCTCCGAGATGAAATATGCATGTCCATGTCATTTTCTAGAATTGGAATTCGGATTTGAGTGTTACTTGGATTAGTTTGTCTAAGTTGTAGGAATTCAATGCACTAATTTCTTTTTGGCAAATCAAATTTTACTTGTAACTTCATTGTAAGAATTGTGATAACATTACATTACTAATCGATCGACTTGGTTTAGTACATTTTCATTTGGAAACCTGACTTCAAATATGAGATAATCAATGTCTAATTTAGAGAAAGTGTATTTACATAATATGTAGATAGCCCACGTGAAATCTTAAGAGAACACAATTTTATGGATTCTTGAATTGTGTCAAATTTCTAACAAATTATGAAAACCAATTTGGGAAAATCATCTGACCAATTTAATATGGCCAGACTAATATATTAGTAATATATTGAAATGCAGTACATACTAAGTTCAACAAAATACTTAAATACATACATGCCTTTATCTACAACAAAACTTAAACAATGTATAATATATTCAAGTTATGAGTTCAAAATCTAGATTAGTAACACACACGTCTATTATAAATTGAAATGGGCTACACGTCTTCATCGGTAGAGTAGAGATCAATCACATCAATTAACTCTTCATCCGATTAAGAAATTTCAGTAACATGCACAACCTCAAAAACCGAATTGTCACTGTCAGCTGCAGAGTCATCGTCAATCTCTATAACTCCCCCGATCGGAGCAGCCACATCATCCAACCCAGCTGGAGCAACCTCCTGTTCCACCATGACTGGGGAAACAACTGTTGTACCCCAATAGGTCCAGCAGCCACATCCTCAACTTCTACCAGTGCAGCAAAAAGTGCCCCTGCATTTTCGATGGCATCGTCCTCGTCTTCTTCTTCGTTAAACTCCATGGCACCATTAAAACCTTGTGTTGGTTGCCAATGTTGTTGATTTGTTAATCTGCCCAGCGAAAATGAAGGTCAACTCCATCTAATCGAGTTCACCTTCATGCCTGTAACGCCTTGCCAGGAGGTAATCCTGCAACCCATCAATTTCTTAAAATGCTATGCTAATAGAAAACCTAAAATCACTGAAAACTAGTTTAAGCAACAATTAATTTTTATACCCGATAAATTGCAACACATATATCATCATTTGCTATAGTTCGATTGAGTTGAGCATCAAAACCTAGTCCAGAAATACTCCTGACTTCCTCCCATGTACGGTAGCGCATATAAAGTTCCGATAATTTCTCAATACCTTGGTATAGGTATACATTCGACTGGTCTGCTGAGTAAGCTTGACAGACATGGCAATAAATGCATCATTGTTGTTCATGCCCCATACAATCTCATTATTCATAGCAGCTTCAAGTAACATCTCAACATACACCTCATCTTGTGCCCTCCAATCACCCATTGCCACTACCATAACTCTAAGTTTATCACCATGAATCGTAAAATAAATATATAAGTTTATCACCAAGAAAACCATGAGCCTTGTTCATTTAAATATTCCACATCTCACAACAATATGATGACAATGGATTTAAAAAAAATGGATTGTATATAAATAGTAGATGATTTCTCTAGACACATATCAATAGCTCAATGTTAATCGTCTTTTATTTGGGAAAAAAATTAATCTTACAGACAATAAAAATCGGATATCATATCACATAAAAACCCAAATTTATGAGATGGAAAATTGATGTTTTTACAAAAAAAATTGGAGTGGTTCTAACAAAATCAAACCTTGTTTCTTGCTTTTGCTTGAAGAGAATATGATCTTCTGCAAAATACACGCCAAAGCACAATATGAATTATTATCAAAAGTGAGAAAATGTAAGGTTCAATTTCCATTTATATTTTGAACTAGTAGAAAATTAAATGAAATCAACTACCTCCATTACCATTGCTGCAAACAATTGCAGGATGAAATTGAATTGATTAGATATGAATCTCTGTAGATGAGTAGATATGGAGATCTTCAAATGTATAAACAAAAAATATAAGGATCTAAATTCTTTCGTGTTCTAGGCTAATAAAGGAATACTTCATATAGTTGTGATGGGATGATATGTAGTCATTGTAAAAAACCAGGACATACACAAGATAGATGTTGGGATGTTTATGTAAAACCTCCGAGAAAAGGTAAACCAACCTCTACGCATGTTGCTATAAAAGGTCAAAGTCGACACATTCAACAAGAACGTCTGATATCAGTTGATAAATTAACCGAGTTACTACAAAACATAGGTCCGGTGAATATTGCATCTTTTGCTGAATTGCCTCCTCAAAATTCGGGTAATCATTCAGCTCTTTTATCTTCTAGCAATCATAAGACTTGGATTATTGACACGGGAGCCACTGATCACATGACAGGGTCCAATAATTATTTAAAAAATTATGAAACTATTAATACAAACAACAAAGTAACTTTAGCTAATGGTACCAAAGTTCTAATTCATGTGATTGGACAAGTTATTTTTTTCCCGATAATGTTGCCTCTGATGCACTATTTATACCTTTGTTTCCATCTAGCCTACTATCAGTTAACAAGATAACCAAAAGTCATAGTTTTGTGGCTATTTTTTCTGCTGACAGTGTTTTTCAGGATGAACTCACGAGGAGGAAGATTGGTGAAGGTCGCCAATCTAATGGATTATATGTGTTAGATCAAGTCACCCAGTCTTACTTTGCAAGCAAATTGGACCAACATAATGATAAGAGGAGGCACTATCGTTTAGGACACCCCTTCGATAAAGTTTTGAGACACTCAGTTTCTGAGATTAGCACATCATATACTTAGGCTGCGTTCGGTTGGCTTCATAGTCAATTGGGCAAATTGCGTAATTGAGGCCATAATTTAATTGGATGTATAATATAATATGTTGTTCGGCAAATAATAATCCGGTCAAATTCAATTGGGCTCATAAATTAATATTCAGTTTGGTTGGACTAATTAATGGACAAATGTGAAAATTGACAAAAATACCCTCGAAGATGGAAGTGCATTTTTGCATTTTCCTAGTTTTTTTGTTTTTGTACAAATAGACCCAAACAAATAAGGGTTATTTTACATTTTTTTTCAATGAAAACCAACTCCCACAAATTACCAACAATCAAATCATACAATTTATGGGCAAAGTAATAATTAGTACAACCCAAACATTAATTGCAAAAATCTACATGTTTTTGGTACAAAATTAGAGCATGCATTTGTAAGCAAATACACCCCTAGGCATTACAATCAACCAATATTCCAAAACACTTGAAAATAAGTTCCAAACTAATTATCACCAAAACATAGCCGATTCCGTATCCAGTTAGCTCCAATCATTTATAAGTATCTCTTTCAAACAATGATTAATTATTGTTCTTCAAACTCATTGCAAGTTCTACGGGAATCCTGTGACTACCTTTGGGCTGGTGTATTGTCACCGTATCATGGTATAAAAGTCTATGCACAAAGAGAAAAATTCTATTATTTAAGTTCAACCAATAACACAAGCATGACCATATAGTGAAAGTAATAAAATTGATGAGAAATCATGAATCAGTTTAAATTAAAGTAGTTCAAAATCGCATTGTGACTTTCAAAAGCGTCAATTGTAGTTGTAAGCATCTCATAATTCAATATAAGAAGTATACATACTCCTCCCCCAATACATTTGAAAATTTGCAGAAATCCAATTGTCTTATATGAAAATCCAACAATAATCCCCCTGCATAAAGTTGGAAATGTGCAAATACCCACTTGCATTATTCTGAAAACTAGCAATTACCCTCTTCACATCTTCGTCAAGCACATCCACAACAAATTAAAATACAAACAAAAAACATTGAAACACCAACAAATCATTAAACCCTAAAGTTTAGATAGAATAGGCTGAAATTTGGGGAAACATGTGATGCCAGACATACACAGAAGTTGGGTTTACAAATAAACAAATTAATTTAGTTCAAGGGAATACTTCATATAGTTGAGTTGAGGTAATAACCCACTTTCTTGTAATTTCACTAAAAACAGATCTATTGTCATGAAAATTAAAATTTTCCATACTCACTCAAAACCCAGAACATCGAACTCAACCCCTCTTCCTATAATGATATGTTTTGCAAGATCCAACTACCCATAAATCAACAACAATATATGACCCAAAAAATCCATTATCAGAGAGGTTAAACCAAAACATAAACATGAAAAATTTCGAAATTCTTGTCCGAATAAAGAGGGAGTAACAAGAGAGAGTAAATTTTACCTGAGAAATCTTGGAATTTTGGCAATAACTTCTTCAAATCTGGAAAATTCATGCGAGACTAATATTTGCCTACACATAAACCCTAAACTACACGAGGAAAGAGTGCAATAATTTGAATGTCAACATTTGGGATCTTGAGGAGATGAAGACATAATGAGGAGAGAAAGAAAAAAAATTAGGACCTTGAGGAGATGAAATCGTAATGAGCAGAGAGAGAAAAAAATTCAATTTTGTTAAAATTTGATTGGTTTTTGCTGTAATTAATAACATATTCAGGGGCAAAATGGGGTGGAAAATTTTCAGTTGGGCCAATAATTCTAATCGGAGGGGGGTGGTCCAATTATAATTGACCACAAATTGAGCGGATTAGGACGGGCAGCCCGAATTTTAATGTGTCCAACCAAACAGAAAATTGACAGCCTAATTAATTTAATCTGCCATAATTTAGGGCTAATTTGGGCCTTATTGCCCAAACCGAACGCAGCCTTAGTGTGAAGTATGGTGGTACGCTAAACAAACAAAGTTACCTTTCAATATATCTGATAGTATTTCTAAGAACAATTTTGAGATTATTCACTCTTATTTATGGACATGTCCCATTTTTTCATTTACTGTATTCAAGTACTGCGTTTCTTTTATTGATGATAGATCTCATTTTACATGGAGATATTTGTTAAAATACAAAAGTGAGGTTCCTACTGCATTTAAGGCCATCTCCAACCCGGAGGGCTATTCACAGCCCAGGGGTGTCAATCTCCACCCGGGTGAATCTGCACCCCCCCTGAACATCGTCTCCAATCCATAGGGCTATCTCCTCCAATTAATTAAAAAAAAAAAACTTCCCCACTCTCACCTATATTATCTATAATAATAATAATAATAATAATAATTTTAAAAATAAGTAATATTAATATAAATATGAAAATGCATAATAATAATTTTAGAGACAATAATAATAAAATTATAATATTACATCGGGGACAAGAAAAATAACAACGATTAATTATTTTCATTTAATAACTTTGTTCCATTTATTTTTATCTATAATAGTATCTACAATAACTAAATGTAACTTTTATTTTTAGTTAATTAAATTAAACAAGGTATTGTTAATTTTGTAGATAATTTTTTTAATTTTTAAACTTTTTTAATTAATAATTTAGTTATTAATATATATATATTTGAATTTAATAAAAAAAAATGCACCAGGTGGCGCCAAGTGGCACCACCTGGTGCTATGTGAAATGGACGCGCTGGTCAGCGCGTCCAGAGTGAAGGAAAAGTGAGGGCTGTGAGCTCCCACAGCCCTGGGCTGTGTATCTATAAACAGCCTTGGATGGTTGGAGACCATCCAGGGCTGTACTATTGGGCCATCTCCACCCACCCCCCATTGGGTTGGAGATGACCTAAGGAATTTCATGTCATAGTTAATAATCAATATAATGCTAAAATAAAGATAATTAGAACTGATAATGACACTGAATATAAAACACTAAAATCATATTTTCTTAGTAATGGCATTGTTCACCAGACGTCTTCTGTTGATACCCTTGAACAAAATGAGTAGCTGAAAGAAAAATTAGTTATTTTCTTGAAGTTACGCGTGCTTTAAATTTTCAAATGAATGTGCCTAAAATATTTTTGTCTGGAACTATACTTAGTGCTTTCTTTCTTGTTAATCGATTACCGTCTAGGGTCTTAAACTACAAGAGCACATATGAAGTATTGCATCACAAGACCCCTCCTTTACACTTTCTTAAAGTTTTTTGTTCTGATTTGTTTATATATTTGAAAAGCATAGGGATACACTTAGCAATTGATCCACTAAATGTATTTTTCTTCGGTACTCTGACACGAAAAAAGGTTATAAATGTTATGACCCTAAAAATAAGTAATGTATATATCATGAAATATTATGTTTAATGAAGACACCCCATATTATACTTTTGACAGCCCTCATGAGGAAAGTATAGATGATGATAATGCTTGACGCACTTTAAATCCCTCTAGTGTTTTAAATTATACACAATAATGTAGAAAATCAAGATAATTCTCAAAACGGTGAAGAAAGAACAAGTATATAAACTTTTGATGATCATCAATCTAATATTAATAAGTTGAGACGTTCCAATCGTGTTTCCAAACCATCAGTCTTGTTTAAAGACTTTCATATTTATAATGCTAAGAGAGACAATGCAAATATAAATATCCCATTTTAAATTATCTTGACTTTGGAAAGTTAACACCTAATTATGCTTCTTATCTTTCAAAAGTTAGTTGTTCGGAAGATTCTACTAGTTATGGAGAAGCTAACAGTCAAGAAATATGCAAAAAATGCCATGAAAGAAGAGTTAATGGCCTTAAGGAAAAATCACACTTGGGATATTGTTCCTCTACCTTTGGAAAACAACTTGTGGGCTTTAAAGGATTTTCAAAACCAAATACAATAGTGATGGTTCAATTGAAAGGTATAAAGCACGTCTAGTAGCTACATGTTATACACAACCTTTTGGCATAGATTATATAGAAACATTTGCTCCTGTAGTAAAAATGAACACTGTGAGAATTTTACTATCAGTTGATGTTAATAATGATTGGACACTTCATCAATTAGATGTTAAAAATGCATTTTTACATAGAGATTTAGATGAAGAAGTATATATGACTCTTCCACCTTGTCACCCCAAGAACAAAATAAATCCCTTACATGCAAATTAAAGAAGGCAATATATGGCTTAAAACAATCTCCTCGTGCTTGGTTTACAAAACTAAGTCAAGCTCTTTTTTTTTTTGGGGATTCTTTCAGAGTAATGCAGATTCTTCTATGTTTGTTCGAAAAAAGCAAAATGGTGTCATTATTGTTCTTGTATATGTTGATGATATTATAATAACTGGTAGTGATATGAATGGCATAAATGATCTTAAAGGTTTTCTTCATGCCAAATTTGACATAAAAGACTTAGGAAAATTGAGATACTTTCTTGGTATGGAAATTGCTTACTCTCGTAAGGGCATTTTTATGTCACAAAGAAAATATAATATGAACTTTTGGTAGACATTGGTTTACTAAGCTGTTGAGACCCCAATTGAATCAAATTATAAGATAGAGATCAATGATGGAAACGAATTAGAAGACAAGGGGAGCTTTCAAAGGTTAGTTGTCGCTTAATATATCTCACAATCACAAGACCATATATCACGCAAACTGTGAGTATGGTAAGTCAATTTATGCATAATCCAAAAACATCTCACCTTGAAGCAACATACCGAATTTTACACTATCTCAAGGCCTCTCTCTGGAAAGGTATCTTAATGAAAAATCATATAATAGCTTACTCTGAAGCTGATTGGGCAGGAGATCCTATGAATAGAAGATCAACTACCGAATATTGCACATTTTTAGGAGGAAACCTTGTGACATGGAAAAGTAAAAAGCAAAGCGTGGTTGCTCGATCAAGTGCTGAGGTTGAATATAGGGCGATGGCTTCAACTGTATGTGAATTAATTTGGTTGAAGTCTCTCCTCAAAGATATGGGATTTGATACTAAAGTTCCTATGATTATGCATTGCGATAATCAAGCTGCTATTCACATCGCATCAAACCCAGTTTTTAACGAGCGCACAAAACACATTCAAGTTGATTGTCATTTTGTGTGCGAAAAAAGTACAATCAAAGGAAATCTCTACACCATATATCAATAGTGAAAGTCAACTTGCAAATATTTTTACTAAAGCTCTTCCTAAGAGACCGTTCAATGAAATCTTGAGCAAGTTGGGACTGACATATATCAGCCTACCAACTTGATGGAGCGTGTTGGAGAATATATCTTACCATATAATTGTCCCAGTAAATCTTCCATTTCATAGTTAGTTAAAGTTTAGGAATCATGTAGCCGTTGTATAATATTTGGCTGTAGTATATTAATCTATTCCTTAGATAGAAAATTCTTCAATATTGTATATAATACTCAGTCATTGTAAATGAACGATATTACATAAGCCTTCATCTTCAAAGGCTAATTTTACAAAATTCTTTTCTTTGTTTACTCAAATATCTACAATAATTTTTCGAGAGAATTTCACTCTTGGTACCACAAGTAACCCTACTTTAAGATTACGGTACCATAACTTTAAAAACATACACATTTGGTACCACATGTTAACTATCCTCGACACATTTGGTACTTCCGTCAATCTTTGGATGAAAAATTTGCATAATTAGTCTTGTAGTTATAAATTATTGCCAAAGTTTATCCCACATAGTTTATGGCCGATAAATTTACCCCAAAGTTCACAAGTTTTACAAATTTTATATGATATTATTATTAATTTCTTAATCTAATTAGATTATATATATAAACTAAATAACATTTTATATAAAATCTAATAAAATATAAATTAAATTTATTAGAATATTTTAATTTCGAAAAATAATAGATCAAACTAATTAGATTATATATATAATAGATATAAATTAAATAATATTTTAATCTGAAAAATAAATATACTTATTAAATTTTTTAAACTTAAAAAAATAACATATTTTAAACTAAATTAGGGTTTTTTAATTATAATAAATTTAGTAATTAAAATTATTATTATTTATATAATTTTAAAAAGATTTTTTCCAGCTTTATATAAATACTATTTAGTTTGTATATATTATTATCTAATTAGTTTAAAAGAATTTTTTTCAATTAATAAAATTTAATAAGTTTAATAGTATTTATGTTTCAAATTTTATATAAAATATTATTTAATTTATATTTGTTATATGTAATATCTAATTAGTTTTGAAGATTTTTTTTAATCCATTAATTTTAATTTATATATTTTTTTATTTTAATATTATATGTTATATATATAATCTAATTAGTGTAAGATTTTTAATAATTATTATATATTAAATTTATACCTAGGGTTTATAATTAATTATATTTGCAATTGGGACTGAAATGCTTCAGACTTGTGAATTGTGGGGTAAATTTGTAGGACATAAAATATGTGAGGCAAAATTTGGAAACAAGCTATAACTATAGGATCAATTCTGTAAATTTTCCATCTTCATGGAAAATTTGACTAAAGTACCGAATGTGTCGAGAGCTGTTAACATGTTGTATCAAATGTGTATGTTTTAAAGTTATGATACCATAACCTTAAAATAGGGTTACTTATGGTACCAAAAGTGTAATTCTTTCGTAATTTTTCCAGCCCCATTATTTCCCGTCATTGTTCTCGTATAAAACGAACCACCATTTGCCCCATTTCATTCTCATCTTGAAGTTTTAGACCTGGTAGTGAAATCTTAGTTCTTTAAAATACACTATAGAATCATTAAATGTTGATACATTAACACACATTTTGTTTTCTTATTTGCAAGTATTTTCACTAATTCACGGAATGAAAGAAAACCCATTAACACCTTTTGAAACTGATTATTTAGTTGACTTTCCAGATGTGTAATTGTGTAGCTTGTTCTTAATGTCATACTTATGATTATCTTAAGATTAAAGGAAGGAGTGTAACTTTAAATTAGTATTGAAGATAGTTCATCATTTGTGTTTAAAGTTTATTTGGAAGGGGTCAAATATGAGTAGATGTAGTAGCTATGTTAGCATTTAGTTATTATTTTAAATAATGGTAATATGTTAATTTATTTTGTATCATTTATGGCATGTTTTTTTGGTATTTGAGAAAGTATTTTGGGAGAGTAGTGGAAGTTTATGAAATAATCTCGATTTACATAATGTTGTTTGTTTGGGTTTTGAGGGAGTGGTTTGAGAAATAAAGTAGGGGGCCTTTTGGTAGGGTGTATGGGATTAAGGTGGATTAGATTGGAGCCGGATTGAAAGTCATATTAAAAACATGTTTGATAGATTTGATTGAATGCTTCCATGTTAATTGTAAATTGATATAGATTTTAATTTGTAATTTATTAATGTTTTTCCATTTTCATATATTTGAGAAGAATTTATGATATTTAATGATATGTTAAAAAGGAAATATGTAAATTTGAGGTTATTAGTGATATTTACCTAATCCATATTTACCTGGATTAACTAATCCACCCATGTCTGGGTGGATTATAATCTAGTCTTAATACCGGGTCGTAAGGATTTAATCCATTTGACCCGGTATTAGAGCAATATCACCAAACGTTGTATTAGCCCATATTAACTCATATAATATGACCTAATACCCCCTATTAGGCCCTACCAAACGTCCCCAGCCGTTCAACCAGGGATCTATCCAACATTAGGTGTATGTTAATTTTGGAAGAGTTAGATTATCGGTGTAAGATGCGTAACACTTTGTGAAACCCCAAAATCTTTATTTGGGGACTATTATATAATTTCAAGAATGTAAGACAATTATTTGTACGTAAACTTTCTTTTGAGGACTTTTATTTTAAAGTTTAATGTTTAACTTGCCTAATTAGCCAATCACGTGTTTATGTTAAGATTGAGTAATTAATTGGACTAGATCGAAATAAGTTGTAAATAAGGTCCTATAAATGTAATTTGCTAAATTTTTAGTGGGCCAAATCTTATAACCCAATTAAGAATTAATAACTAGGTTAATTAATTAATAAAACAAAAACAGTTTGATCACCTTTCTAACCTCCCGTCCGCCACTGCTCCAAATTCCGGAAAGGTAAGGCCCCATTTCTAGTTTTTCCAGCTGATTATTAAAAACCCCATTATTAGATCAATGTATGTAAATGCAATGCAATTGAATTTATGCTTTAACAATGATTGACGATTGGTGGGTAGTCTATGTATGCTTCAATTGGAGTCTTCTATGAATTTGGTACTCTGCTGAGGTTTGAATTCTAATTTTTTCAGGAGTAATAACTAGATTACAATGACTAATTGCAAAAGTTTAGATTTTTGGCCTGCAATCACTTTATTTTGGTTTTTATCTAATGTTTAATTGCTTTTATGGTCTGTTGCATTTTACATTTTCATATTGTATTCATAAACTAGATTTTTAGCAAAAAAAAAAATTGCACTAGAGCATACGGTGAACAGTAAAATAGAGGGTGAGTGGTCTGGGCTGAGTTGACTGGGTCAGTGAGTTTGGGCGAGTTTGGGTTAACAATTACACCGGGTTTGGGCAAGGGAATTGGGCTGAGTTTGAGCAGGTTTTTTGACTGAGTTTGGGTAGGATTGGGTTGGAGCTAGCTTCTGGTCGGGTTGAGTTCGGGTTGGGCCGAGTTTGGGCCGAGTTCGGGTCGGGTCGGGTCGAGAAATGTAGTTTTTGGGCCTGGACTTAAGGCAACTGTTCGACTAGTGAAATCAAAGCGAATATGGGGTCGGGCCTAGTGGATTGTGGGTTAAATTACAACGTAGTGTGTTCTTTAAATAAGATATGATTGCTAATTTGTTAAAGAACCTTTGGTATTTAATTGTTCAAATTACCGAGTTAATTTTCACGATTAATTACAGGTTTATAAACTAGTATTTGAGTCTCGTTATCCCAAGCGTCTCGATTGATCAGGTGAGTGTTCTTGTACAAGTTTACTTGGTGCTGCTTAAAGCAACTTATTGAATGAGTTATGACAGTTGTGTGTATACTTTAATTGTCTTGTGAATTTTGAACTGCGCATGTGACTAGAAATTTGTGAATTATTGTTGTGCGAGTGTTGGTGCTTTACTTATTTATTTATTTAATTATTTTTTGCTTCATCATTTGCATCGTTGAGTCTGATTACATTCATTCGAGCCCTCTATGTGGCTGGATGAGATGTCCTTTTATCACATTTATTCGAGCCCTCTATGTGGCTGGATGAGATGTCTTTTATCACATTCATTCGAGCCCTCTATGTGACTGGATGAGATGTCTTTTTATCACATTCATTCGAGCCCTCTATGTGGCTGGATGAGATGTCTTTGCATGAGTCTGATCACATTCATTCGAGCCCTCTATGCGGTTGGATGAGATGTCTGTTGCATACATATGTGTGAAGCGTCTAAGGTGTGCGTGTTTGAATTGATATTCGATTATGTTGCTTGCTCGCTGCTATCATGTACATTTGCACAGGAGCTCACTAAGTTGGATGATCAACTTACCACTCTTTGTGGATTACTTTTTCAGGTACTTTCGGTAGTTGAAGTGTGTGGTAGTTGGTGATCCGGGATCCGAGTCGGTCTTGCCCTGTATTTTGATTTTTTTTGTTCTTCTTGTTAGAATATTTTTTTTGAGATTTCAAATATGTTTGGATAGTATTTCTTTCGCGTTTTAATTGACGGTTAAAATACTGGAGTTTTAAGTTTATTCGATAAATTGTTTATGATGATTAAACTAATTCAGATTTTAAGTTATATGTTATCCGTTGCTAGTCTAGTTTAAATTACATGTTTGGTTATTTGGTTTGTTTTGGCGACCCGATTCCAGTTGAGGGCCATCTTTGGCCCGAGGACGTGGCTGGGAAAAAATGGGGCGTCACAGTTTGTATCAAAGCCTAGGCTGTTAAGCCTTAGGCTTTCGTCAGGTTTGGATCCTCGGATAGCGTCTGGCGTGTTGTGTCTTAAGTCAATAGTTGCATGACTTTGCCAGCAATACTTAGATATAGTATCGCATATCTACCTTCTGAAACTTGTTACCGATGAATTTTCATTGATTAGATGGCAGGTCGTGGTCGTGGGCATGGACGTAGTGGGCCAGTACCTTCAGTTAGTTCCGTTACTCCTCCCGAAGCGATTCCAACTCCCCCTATCGTCACACCAGTTGCCGGCCCTAACCCCGATATTTCAACACAGATTTTGGTTGCGCTGGCTGACATTAGTCGTACCTTGAGAGGGAATGCCCAGCCAGTAGCCCCGGTTGCAGTATCGGCTCCAGGGCAGGTTTCGGGTCCGGGTCCTATTCATGTTGCCGTACCTACTCCTCCTCCCTTGGATCAGACTTTAGAACGATTTCTGCGGTTCCAACTGCCAAGATTTAATGGGGAACCTGATGATGAGAAGGCCGAGGCCTGGCTAGCTGATATAGAGAACATATTTCGAACTTTGAACTACACTGATGCAATTAAGGTTTCCCTGGCTACTTTTCGACTAGAGGATGCTGCTCGAACTTGGTGGCATTTTCGCGAACGAGTCTGGGTAGAGACCCACGTAGATAGGACTTGGGCAAACTTTGTTAGAGATTTCGGAGACAAGTTCGTACCTCCCATTGTTAGGGAGCGGCGAGAGGAGCAGTTCAATGCCCTTCAGCAAGAGTCGATGAAGGTGCCTCAGTTCGAGGCATTGTTTTCCAGATTGGTTTGTCATGCTCCACATCTCATAGCGAACGAGCATCGTCAAACCCGCCGTTTTATTCGCTGCTTGAGGTGGAATATTCAGCAGGCTTTACTGCCACTTAACATCGTGTCATTCTCTGAAGCAGTGGATCGTGCTTCGAGAGTGGAACAGGGTTTACTTGAACGAGATAGTGTTTTGGTAGGCGAGAAGAGGTCTGGACCTCTGCAACACAGTGGATCGTTTAAAGGGAACACCGGAAAATCGCAAAAGATAGGGTTATCGGGGCCTACTCAGTCAGAAACTTCTCAGAGTGCCAACAAGGTATGCATTTTTTGTAAGAAGATGGGTCACGATGTTTCAGGTTGTTGGAGGAAGGTCGGGAAATGTTTGAACTGTGGGGGGCGAGAGTCATTTTGTCAAAGATTGTCCTAAGCCGGGAAGATCAACCACTCTGTCTGGTGGAGCACCTAGTGGCGTAGTTCCACAGAGACCTCGTATTTCGGGTCGAGCATTTGCTATTGAGGGTGAATCGAGTGTCGAACCTAACAACGCCGACGTGTTGAAGGTACTATTTTTATTTCTGGTTATGCATGTAGGGTTTTGTTTGATTCTGGTGCATCGCATTCGTTTGTGTCCCCTACTTTTGTCTCTAAACTGAAAGGAAGTGTAGCTTGTCTGCCCTATGATCTAGAGGTTAGTACGCCTTTGGGTGCATCTTTTGTGACCGGCTCCGTTTATCGGGCCTGTGAAGTGTGTATTGGGGCGGCGAATTTTCCCGCCGATCTTATTGTCCTACCGATTAAGACTTTTGATGTGATCTTGGGAATGGATTGGTTATCCAATCATTCGGCTTAGTTAGATTGTCGTAAAAAAGTAGTCACCTTATCTTCTCCGGGTCAGCCGGACGTGTCTTATCAGGGTATTGGGAAGTCGATTGGGGCTCTTTTTTTATCTGCAGTTGAGGCTCGTCGTGAGTTACGTTCTGGTGGAATGGGCTTTGTTGCGTATCTTATGAACAAGCCCAAAGTGAATGCTGAATTGAGTGAGGTACCAGTGGTGTCCGAGTTTGAGGATGTTTTCCCGGAAGAGTTAGTGTCCTTACCTCCGAATCGCGAGGTTGAATTTTCCATCGACCTTATTCCGGGAGCGACTCCAGTTGCTAAACAATCATACCGTATGGCTCCAACAGAACTTAAGGAGCTTAAGGCTCAACTTGAGGAGTTATTGAATCAGGGATTCATCAGACCGAGTTCATCCCCGTGGGGAGCACCGGTTCTATTTGTTAAGAAGAAAGACGGGTCTATGCGCATGTGTATCGACTATCAAGGCTTGAACAACCTCACAGTTAAGAATAAATACCCACTTCCGCGTATTGAGGAATTATTTGATCAACTTCAGGGATCTCGGGTCTTTTCTAAGTTGGATCTTCGTCAGGTTATTACCAATTGAGGATTCGAGATGAGGACATACCGAAGACGGCACTAAACTCGAGTACGGCCATTTCGAGTTCGTAGTGATCCCATTCGGCTTGACAAATGCACCTGCGGTGTTTATGGATCTGATGCATCGAGTGTTTCAACGGTTCTTAGATCGATTTGTCGTGGTTTTCATAGACGACATTCTTATCTACTCGAAGACTCGTGAGGAACATGCTGAGCATCTTCGCTCGGTGCTTCAAGTTCTGAGAGAGCATAAGTTGTTTGCTAAATTCAGCAAGTGCGAGTTCTGGTTAGATCAAGTTGCCTTCTTAGGGCATATTATTTCCGGGAAAAGGGTCGTTGTCGACCCGACCAAAGTAGAGGCCGTCTCAGAATGGAAGAGACCGCAGACTGTGACTGAGATTCGCAGTTTCTAAGGTTTAGCTGGGTATTATCGTCGTTTCATTCAGGGTTTCTCTAAGTTAGCTTTGCCTTTGAACGGGTTGACTCAGAAGAAGATCCCGTTCGAGTGGGATGGGAAATGTGAGGCAAGTTTCATGGAGTTGAAGAAGAAGTTGACGACGGCACCGATTCTTACTCTTCCAGAAGGGTCTGAGGATTTAGTTGTATATATTGATGCTTCTAAGGAAGGCCTCAGATGTGTTCTAATGCAGCGAGGAAAGGTGATTGCATATGCTTCACGGAAGCTGAAGCCGCACGAGTTGAACTACCCGACACATGATCTGGAGTTGGCGGCAGTTGTGTTCGCCCTGGGGAAATGGAGGCACTACTTGTATGGGGTTTCTTTTGTAGTTTTCACTGACCACAAGAGTTTGAAGTATTTGTTCTCCCAGAAGGAGTTGAACATGAGACAACGAAGATGGATGGAGTTGTTGGATGATTATGATTGCTCAATTCAGTATCATCCCGGGAAAGCCAATGTTGTAGCGGATGCATTGAGCCGTCAGGTTAGCGTATCCCACCTTATGATTAAAGAGTGGGAACTATTGGAAAGTGTTGGTTCGTGGAAGCCAACCGAGGAGCGGTTTGGGGTTTGTCTGTCCAGCCTGAGGGTATCGCCGGACATTTTCCAACTTATCTCGGCCTCGCAATCTCTTGATGAGAAATTTAAAGGAATTCGAGAATCTCTCACGGAGACGGCAGATTCTCAGTTTACAGTCGATTCGTCGGGAGCATTGAGGTTTCGGGGAAGGCTGTGTGTGCCTTCTGATTCCAGCTTGATTGAGCTAATCTTAGATGAGGCTCATTGTTCTCGTTATAGCATTCATCCCGGGGGTACGAAGATGTACAGAGATCTGAGGCCACACTTTTGGTGGAATGGAATGAAGAAGGATGTGGCTCGCTTCGTGGCTCGGTGCCTAGTTTGTCAGCGAATTAAGGCCGAACATCAGCGTCCGGCGGGACTACTTCAGCCTTTACCGGTACCCGAGTGGAAATGGGATTCCATCACCATGGATTTCGTCACTGGATTACCGAGGAGTCAAAAGCAGCACGATGCTATTTAGGTAGTAGTCGATCGTTTAACTAAAGTAGCTCACTTTATTCCGATCAGAGTGAACTATACGGTGGAACGTTTGGCAGAGTTATATCGGGATCACATCGTACGATTGCATGGTGTTCCAAGGGATATCACTTCTGATCGAGATCCAAGATTTACGTCACGGTTATGGAAGCAAGTCCAAGAGGCTATTGGAACCCATCTGATGTTCAGCACGATGGATCACCCGCAGACCGATGGTCAATCAGAGAGGACCATTCAGATTTTGGAAGACATGCTTCGAGCCTGTGTCCTCGACTTTCAAGAGAAATGGGAGAAAAGTTTGCCACTAGTGGAGTTTGCTTACAATAACAGTTATCAGGCGTCGATACAGATGGCTCCGTTTGAGGCATTGTACGGCAGGAAGTGTAGGTCCCCGATTCATTAGGATTTGGATGAGTTGAGGTCATCAACGTCGATGACATCACGGGGAGTGCCAGACCATGTTCAGGAGGCTATTGACATGGTTCCGATTATTCGGAAGAGGATGTTGGCAGCTCAGAGCCGACAAAAGAGTTATGCAGATCGACGACGGAGACCGCTTGAGTTCGAGGTGGGAGACCGCGTATTTCTTAGGATAGCTCCACAGTCGGGGCGTATTCGGCATGGAAAGGGTGGCAAGCTTAGTCCGAGGTACATCGGACCCTTTGCAATCCTAGAGAGGATTGGGAACGTTGCTTATCGTTTAGAGTTACCATCATCGTTGGGAAGTATTCACGACGTATTTCATGTATCCCTACTACGGAAGTATCTTTTCGATCCATCTCATGTGATCGAGCCAGAGCCCTTGCAGCTTCGAAGGAACCTCACCTACAAGGAAAGGCCTATTCGTATTCTCGATCGAAAATTCCAAGAACTTCAAAATCGTAGGATACCTTTGGTGAAAGTACTATGGAAGAGTCAGAGTGTCGAAGGGGCTACATGGGAACCAGAAGAAAAGATGAAAACCAAGTATCCCGAGTTGTTCGATGGTTAGAAAGGAATTTGGGGACCAAATTCTTTTAAGGGGGTAGAATGTGAAACCCCAAAATCTCTATTTGGGGACTATTATATAATTTCAAGAAAGTAAGACAATTATTTGTACGTAAACTTTCTTTTGAGGACTTCTATTTTAAAGTTTAATGTTTAACTTGCCTAATTAGCAAATCACGTGTTTATGTTAAGATTGAGTAATTAATTGGACTAGATCGAAATAAGTTGTAAATAAGGTCCTATAAATGTAATTTGCTAAATTTTTAGTGGGCCAAGTCTTATAACCCAATTAAGAATTAATAACTAGGTTAATAATTAATAAAACAAAAACAGTTTGATCACCTTTCTAACCTCCCGTCCGCGGCTGCTCCAAATTCCGGAAAGGTAAGGCGCCATTTCTAGTTTTTCCAGCTGATTATTAAAAACCCCATTATTAGATCAATGTATGTAAATGCAATGCAATTGAATTTATGCTTTAACAATGATTGACGATTGGTGGGTAGTCTATGTATGCTTCAATTGGAGTCTTCTATGAATTTGGTACTCTGCTGAGGTTTGAATTCTAATTTTTTCAGGAGTAATAACTAGATTACAGTGACTAATTGCAAAAGTTTAGATTTTTGGCCTGCAATCACTTTATTTTGGTTTTTATCTAATGTTTAATTGCTTTTATGGTCCGTTGCATTTTACATTTTCATATTGTATTCATAAACTAGATTTTTAGCAAAAAAAAAATTGCACTAGAGCATACGGTGAACAGTAAAATAGGGGCTGAGTGGGCTGGGCTGAGTTGACTGGGTCAGTGAGTTTGGGCGAGTTTGGGTTAACAATTACATCGGGTTTGGGCAAGGGAATTGGGCTGAGTTTGAGCAGGTTTTTAGACTGAGTTTGGGTAGGATTGGGTTGGAGCTAGCTTCTGGTCGAGTTGAGTTCGGGTTGGGCCGAGTTCGGGTCGGGTCGAGAAATGTAGTTTTTGGGCCTGGACTTAAGGCATCTGTTTCAGCTAGTGAAATCAAAGCGAATATGGGGTCGGGCCTAGTGGATTGTGGGTTAAATTACAACGTAGTGTGTTCTTTAAATAAGATATGAATGTTAATTTGTTAAAGAACCTTTGGTATTTAATTGTTCAAATTACTGAGTTAATTTCTACGATTAATTACAGGTTTATAAACTAGTATTTGAGTCTCGTTATCCCAAGCGTCTCGATTGATCAGGTGAGTGTTCTTGTACAAGTTTACTTGGTGATGCTTAAAGCAACTTATTGAATGAGTTATGACAGTTGTGTGTATACTTTAATTGTCTTGTGAATTTTGAACTGCGCATGTGACTAGAAATTTGTGAATTATTGTTGTGCGAGTGTTGGTGCTTTACATAATGTTGTTTGTTTGGGTTTTGAGGGAGTGGTTTGAGAAATAAAGTAGGGGGCCTTTTGGTAGGGTGTATGGGATTAAGGTGGATTAGATTGGAGCCGGATTGAAAGTCATATTAAAAACATGTTTGATAGATTTGATTGAATGCTTCCATGTTAATTGTAAATTGATATAGATTTTAATTTGTAATTTATTAATGTTTTTCCATTTTCATATATTTGAGAAGAATTTATGATATTTAATGATATGTTAAAAAGGAAATATGTAAATTTGAGGTTATTAGTGATATTTACCTAATCCATATTTACCTGGATTAACTAATCCACCCATGTCTGGGTGGATTATAATCTAGTCTTAATACCAGGTCGTAAGGATTTAATCCATTTGACCCGGTATTAGAACAATATCACCAAACGTTGTATTAGCCCATATTAACTCATATAATATGACCTAATACCCCCTATTAGGCCCTACCAAACGTCCCCTAGGTGTATGTTAATTTTGGAAGAGTTAGATTATAGGTGTAAGATGCGTAACACTTTGTGAAACCCCAAAATCTTTATTTGGGGACTATTATATAATTTCAAGAATGTAAGACAATTATTTGTACGTAAACTTTCTTTTGAGGACTTCTATTTTAAAGTTTAATGTTTAACTTGCCTAATTAGCCAATCACGTGTTTATGTTAAGATTGAGTAATTAATTGGACTAGATCGAAATAAGTTGTAAATAAGGTCCTATAAATGTAATTTGCTAAATTTTTAGTGGGCCAAGTCTTATAACCCAATTAAGAATTAATAACTAGGTTAATTAATTAATAAAACAAAAACAGTTTGATCACCTTTCTAACCTCCCGTCCGCCGCTGCTCCAAATTCCGGAAAGGTAAGGCCCCATTTCTAGTTTTTCCAGCTGATTATTAAAAACCCCATTATTAGATCAATGAATGTAAATGCAATGCAATTGAATTTATGCTTTAACAATGATTGACGATTGGTGGGTAGTCTATGTATGCTTCAATTGGAGTCTTCTATGAATTTGGTACTCTGCTGAGGTTTGAATTCTAATTTTTTCAGGAGTAATAACTAGATTACAGTGACTAATTGCAAAAGTTTAGATTTTTGGCCTGCAATCACTTTATTTTGGTTTTTATCTAATGTTTAATTGCTTTTATGGTCTGTTGCATTTTACATTTTCATATTGTATTCATAAACTAGATTTTTAGCAAAAAAAAAATTGCACTAGAGCATACGGTGAACAGTAAAATAGGGGCTGAGTGGGCTGGGCTGAGTTGACTGGGTCAGTGAGTTTGGGCGAGTTTGGGTTAACAATTACATCGGGTTTGGGCAAGGTAATTGGGCTGAGTTTGAGCAGGTTTTTAGACTGAGTTTGGGTAGGATTGGGTTGGAGCTAGCTTCTGGTCGAGTTGAGTTCGGGTTGGGCCGAGTTCGGGTCGGGTCGAGAAATGTAGTTTTTGGGCCTGGACTTAAGGCATCTGTTTCAGCTAGTGAAATCAAAGCGAATATGGGGTCGGGCCTAGTGGATTGTGGGTTAAATTACAACGTAGTGTGTTCTTTAAATAAGATATGAATGTTAATTTGTTAAAGAACCTTTGGTATTTAATTGTTCAAATTACTGAGTTAATTTCCACGATTAATTACAGGTTTATAAACTAGTATTTGAGTCTCGTTATCCCAAGCGTCTCGATTGATCAGGTGAGAGTTCTTGTACAAGTTTACTTGGTGATGCTTAAAGCAACTTATTGAATGAGTTATGACAGTTGTGTGTATACTTTAATTGTCTTGTGAATTTTGAACTGCGCATGTGACTAGAAATTTGTGAATTATTGTTGTGCGAGTGTTGGTGCTTTACATAATGTTGTTTGTTTGGGTTTTGAGAGAGTGGTTTGAGAAATAAAGTAGGGGGCCTTTTGGTAGGGTGTATGGGATTAAGGTGGATTAGATTGGAGCCGGATTGAAAGTCATATTAAAAACATGTTTGATAGATTTGATTGAATGCTTCCATGTTAATTGTAAATTGATATAGATTTTAATTTGTAATTTATTAATGTTTTTCCATTTTCATATATTTGAGAAGAATTTATGATATTTAATGATATGTTAAAAAGGAAATATGTAAATTTGAGGTTATTAGTGATATTTACCTAATCCATATTTACCTGGATTAACTAATCCACCCATGTCTGGGTGGATTATAATCTAGTCTTAATACCGGGTCGTAAGGATTTAATCCATTTGACCCGGTATTAGAGCAATATCACCAAACGTTGTATTAGCCCATATTAACTCATATAATATGACCTAATACCCCCTATTAGGCCCTACCAAACGTCCCCTAGGTGTATGTTAATTTTGGAAGAGTTAGATTATAGGTGTAAGATGCGTAACACTTTGTGAAACCCCAAAATCTTTATTTGGGGACTATTATATAATTTCAAGAATGTAAGACAATTATTTGTACGTAAACTTTCTTTTGAGGACTTCTATTTTAAAGTTTAATGTTTAACTTGCCTAATTAGCCAATCACGTGTTTATGTTAAGATTGAGTAATTAATTGGACTAGATCGAAATAAGTTGTAAATAAGGTCCTATAAATGTAATTTGCTAAATTTTTAGTGGGCCAAGTCTTATAACCCAATTAAGAATTAATAACTAGGTTAATTAATTAATAAAACAAAAACAGTTTGATCACCTTTCCAACCTCCCGTCCGCCACTGCTCCAAATTCCGGAAAGGTAAGGCCCCATTTCTAGTTTTTCCAGCTGATTATTAAAAACCCCATTATTAGATCAATGTATGTAAATGCAATGCAATTGAATTTATGCTTTAACAATGATTGACGATTGGTGGGTAGTCTATGTATGCTTCAATTGGAGTCTTCTATGAATTTGGTACTCTGCTGAGGTTTGAATTCTAATTTTTTCAGGAGTAATAACTAGATTACAGTGACTAATTGCAAAAGTTTAGATTTTTGGCCTGCAATCACTTTATCTTGGTTTTTATCTAATGTTTAATTTCTTTTATGGTCTGTTGCATTTTACATTTTCATATTGTATTCATAAACTAGATTTTTAGCAAAAAAAAAATTGCACTAGAGCATACGGTGAACAGTAAAATAGAGGGTGAGTGGTCTGGGCTGAGTTGACTGGGTCAGTGAGTTTGGGCGAGTTTGGGTTAACAATTACACCGGGTTGGGCAAGGGAATTGAGCTGAGTTTGAGCAGGTTTTTAGACTGAGTTTGGGTAGGATTGGGTTGGAGCTAGTTTCTGGTCGGGTTGAGTTCGGGTTGGGCCGAGTTCGGGTTGGGCCGAGTTCGGGTCGGGTCGGGTCGAGAAATGTAGTTTTTGGGCCTGGACTTAAGGCAACTGTTCGGCTAGTGAAATCAAAGCGAATATGGGGTCGGGCCTAGTGGATTATGGGTTAAATTACAACGTAGTGTGTTCTTTTAATAAGATATGAATGCTAATTTGTTAAAGAACCTTTGGTATTTAATTGTTCAAATTACTGAGTTAATTTTCACGATTAATTACAGGTTTATAAACTAGTATTTGAGTCTCGTTATCCCAAGCGTCTCGATTGATCAGGTGAGTGTTCTTGTACAAGTTTACTTGGTGCTGCTTAAAGCAACTTATTGAATGAGTTATGACAGTTGTGTGTATACTTTAATTGTCTTGTGAATTTTGAACTGCGCATGTGACTAGAAATTTGTGAATTATTGTTGTGCGAGTGTTGGTGCTTTACTTATTTATTATTTTTTTTTTTTTGCTTCATCGTTTGCATCGTTGAGTCTGATTACATTCATTCGAGCCCTCTATGTGGCTGGATGAGATGTCTTTTATCACATTCATTCGAGCCCTCTATGTGACTGGATGAGATGTCTTTTTATCACATTCATTCGAGCCCTCTATGTGGCTGGATGAGATGTCTTTGCATGAGTCTGATCACATTCATTCGAGCCCTCTATGCGGTTGGATGAGATGTCTGTTGCATACATATGTGTGAAGCGTCTAAGGTGTGCGTGTTTGAATTGATATTCGATTATGTTGCTTGCTCGCTGCTATCATGTACATTTGCACACGAGCTCACTAAGTTGGATGATCAACTTACCACTCTTTGTGGATTACTTTTTCAGATACTTTCGGTAGTTGAAGTGTGTCGTAGTTGGTGATCCGGGATCCGAGTCGGTCTTGCCCTGTATTTTGATTTTTTTTGTTCTTCTTGTTAGAATATTTTTTTTGAGATTTCAAGTATGTTTGGATAGTATTTCTTTCGCGTTTTAATTGACGGTTAAAATACTGGAGTTTTAAGTTTATTCGATAAATTGTTTATGATGATTAAACTAATTCAGATTTTAAGTTATATGTTATCCGTTGCTAGTCTAGTTTAAATTACATGTTTGGTTATTTGGTTTGTTTTGGCGACCCGATTCCAGTTGAGGGTCATCTTTGGCCCGAGGACGTGGCTGGGAAAAAACGGGGCGTCACACACTTTATGTCAAATTATATTTGTTATGTGAGATAAATTGTGTGAGAGATAGATTACTTTATGTCAAATCAGAGAAGAGTTTGTATAAGAGGGAATTGCACTTTTTATACCAAACATTTACCTACTTTATACATTTCATACCATACCTTTCATAATTGCACATTTCATACCAAAATCAATCAACCTTTTTCAATTTACATACCACCGTTAAATTTCGGACGGAATTGGACACGTGTCCGTTAACTCTAAAAAAAAAAAAAAAGGAAAAAAAAAAAGTGTCACTTTTCATACTAAACATTTACCTACTTTATACATTGCATATCACACCTTTCAAAATGACACATTTCATACCAAAATCAATCAACCTTTTTCAATTTTCATACCGACGTTAAATCACAAAAAAAATTGAATTATACTTAAAAAAGTGAAAAACACGAGGGTTTTTTTTTGTAATTGAATTATACTTAAAAATTTGGCAGAAAAATTACAAAATTATGATTGTGTATGATTTTCATATGTAGAGAAGACCGTATTTTATTATATTTTGTACCCTTTCGAAAAAGAAGCATGAATGTTATCGATCATATGATTTATTACGGTTGCCTCAAATTGAGAAGACCCTATGTGGTACTACTGTTTCAATTCAAAATCATCATATTCATTAATTGATATAATTTATAATTGCCCATAAATTTCAATTTTTTACATATTTATTAGTATTAATAACACCCAAGGGTAAAATTGAAACATTTTAGGGGGCAAGGGGTTAATTGTAAAAAAGTGATGAACGAGAATAGCATATGTGGTGGTACAGTGCCCGCGAGGTTTTTTTTTTTGTGATTTAACGTTGGTATGAAAATTGAAAAATGTTGATTGATTTTGGTATGAAATGTGTCATTCTGAAAGGTGTGGTATGCAATGTATACAGTAGGTAAAGGTTTAGTATGAAAAGTGACACTTTTTTTTTCCTTTTTTTTTTTTTTAGAGTTAACGGACACGTGTCCAATTCCGTCCAAAATTTAACGGTGGTATGTAAATTGAAAAAGGTTGATTGATTTTGGTATGAAATGTGCAATTATGAAAGGTGTGGTATGAAATGTATAAAGTAGGTAAATGTTTGGTATAAAAAGTGCAATTCCCTCGTTTGTATAAGTTCCTTTTAAGAGATAAGAAAATTGTTGTTTGCTTGGTTTTTGAGATAATAGTTTGAAATAATTGAGAAATACAAAATTTTATTTCATAAAGTAGATATCATGTTCATTTGGCATTTCCCAAACATGTAAAAATTTTGTGCAACGCCAAACAAAAAGGCCCTTAGTTTTCTACACATTATGCAATAACATAATCATTATGGTAATTAATTTACTACTTTCTTCATATAATGTTATATATATGTACATTTTTTCCAGATTTGAACGTTGGTTATGAAGTCAATGAAACAAACTGGTTATGGGATCAAGCAATATTTGAAGATGATTATCATTAGGCACAAGATCATGCAACAAAAGTAGCGGTTGCCCGTAGAATATATCTATGTTTAATTCGATTTAAGCATTGATTCAGTTAATAAGTTTATCCCCTGTGCAGGTTCCTGATTTTAAAAGTTAATTCATCTTGTTATTATTTTTTAGATCAAATTATCCAATTACTTTATAATTAATTTTAATATATATGATTATATGGTGATATTATCTTGTACCAATAGAATATTGAAATTTCAAATTAATCATTTTTAGGGGTGTTCAATGTAACCATTAAATTGCTTCAATTAATCGATCAAACTCAAACCAAATGCAACTTACGAGTTGAAGATAAATGGTTGATATTGAACTTCTTAAAAAAAAATCGCAAGATACAAGCGTGCTTGAGTTTATACTTTCAAATATTCCATAAATCGCACATGACTGCAACATACATATAATTTCTAATTATATGATTGTAATTTATTATTTCTTAAGATATACGTATATAATATAGTTTTAACTTATTGTCTCACCACCAAAGCCCCATATATTCACTACATATTATACATATTATATTGTTCGACCCGATTTATTATCACCCCAATTTAAATTTCATTTGAGCGACAACCAATAACATCAATTTGATTATCAAGGTACTTACTACTTTCTTTAGTGTTTGGAAAACTCTTTTTTTGTTTTTAAATGTGTAAACCAATATTTGATCCTTAAATTGTGAATACATAATTTTAAATAGTTGACAAATTAAAGCAAAAAAGTATGAAAGAATAGATTGTTCATGTCATTAGAGAGGATAATACACATTTACCAAATTTCTTCATTAGTGAACAGGGGCGGATCCAGGAATTTGGGTCAGGGGGGCTAAAATTATACAAAAAAAAAAAAATCAAACAGTTAACATAAAGTTTATAATATTCACATAAGAACCCAAAATATCTACATATTTACTTTAATAATTGACCACGACGGTTTTTCATCTTTTGAAATCGGTCCATGATAGCATCATTTGAAATACTACTAAATATGTCTCTCTCTATAAAGACAACTAAACTATCATTTAGCAATTGATCGTTCATTCGGTTACGAAGTCGATTCTTTACTATCTTCATAGCCGAAAAAACTCTCTCCACTGATGCAGTTGCAACGGGTAGAATAAGCGCCAATGTCACAAGTTTGTAAACCATCGAGAATGCGACATGTCTTTTAGTTGCAACCATCTTCTTAGCAAGATCACAAATCCCTTTCAAACTAGAAAAATCATCACTTGATCGAACATCCCTAATATAATTTTCAAGTTGATTGGGAAGAGCCGAGAGCTCAAGAAAAGAAAAGTCATTTGGATAAAATTCGGCAAGACGAACGAGTTTTCCTTTGTCAAAAGCTTCAAAGTGATTGGATGGGTTTAAGCATGCAACACAAAGAAGCAACTCCGTGTTTACTTCATTGAAACGGTTGTTCAACTCTTGCAATTGTCTATCTATCACCGAATTGAATCTCTCAACTTTGTAATGATGTTCGATAGTCACTTGTTCAATCCTACGCTTTGGCCTCCCATATGGAACATAAACATTACTCATTGAAGGAACTTCAATTTCATGTTTAGAACAAAAAGAAGTAACATCCTCCAACAAAGTTTCTCATCCATCATCTCTTGTCTCTTGAAGACGATCTTTCGCTAATTTGACTAATTTCATAGCATTCACTATATCTTGATCTTTTCTTTGTAAAGCTTGAGACAAGTCATTAGTGATCCCCAATATCGACGCCATCAAATGTAAATTGAAGACAAAGGAAAATGATTGCAATATTACCAATAGATTGCTTGCTTCTCCATTCTTATCGGTGCACTCCTCAACTATGAAACCAAGAATGTCAATCACGGAAGAGAACATGTGAATTACACTCATCAAAGTACCTTAATGTGATCCCCAACGTGTGTCACTCGCACGAACCATAGTTCTCTCTTGGTTGAGACCTTTACCACTTTCAATTTCATTATTTGATAAAGCCTCGACTACTTTTTCGAATTGCTTGTCAAGAAGAATATCTCGACGTTTAGGAGATCCTCCAAAAATATTGACCACCATAGTAACCGAATCAAATAGTCCGGCCATATAAGGGCATTTTCTTGCTACCGCAACAAGAGCAAGTTGAAGTTGGTGTGCAAAGCAATGGACATAATAGGCACTTTGATTTTCATTTAGAATTAAGTTATTGGAAGAGTAAGTTATTGTTAAAGTGGGTATATTATTGGACTTAAAATTATATTTGGGCTATTGGGCTAATATATTAAATTTTTTGTTAAAAAAAAAATTATATCACATATATATAAAAAAAAAAAAAAAAATTCCAGGGGGGCTATAGCCCCCCCTTGCCCCTATGTGGCTCCGCCACTGTTAGTGAAGGTATAATAACAAAATATAAAGAGGTAACTAATATGTGCTTTTAATTTATCAAATACTCCATCTATTCCTTTAATTTTGCTATTACTTTTTTTTTTTTTTTTGGACGTCCCTCAATGACACTTTCTTTTCCAAAAATAGACTTATTTTTCTCAAAAGTACCATTTCAGATAAAGTAATGATTTAACACAACTGACTCTTAACCACTACTTTCAAAGACATAAACGTAAAAGTACATAAAAATTTTACTTTTCAACTCTTACATAAAACTCTGCGCTAAAAATGAAATTGGCCAAAAAAAGGGACAAAGAGAGTAACAAAAATATATTAAAGTCAAGAAAGTTTAGACTGCAAAACCTGCACAAACGCACCCCAACCCAAATGGACCGCAAAGTGTAATCTCAAACCTTGTTAAGTTGACTTTGTACTAAAGCATTGAAAAACCGTAAAGATTGGATTTGTGCTGAGTATGAAATCGTACTAAAACACTCCTACGTGTTTCATTACAAGTAATATAAACAAGTGGACAGATGTCACCTAGTATACAATACATGCTTCAATTTCAGTATTTCACACAGTTGGCCTGCATTTTTAGTGACCTCAAAAAAACCGTCTTTCTTTAATTTCCCTGTTTTGTCTTTTCTAAGAATCAATGGAGTTTTACGCATACCCACCTCAATCTATGCCGCCTTCATCATCATCATCATCATATTCTTGTATAGGGTCTTTAATTAATAAAATCAAAGAATTCATTCTGTGCGCAGTGTCCTCTATAATTGGGAATCTTTTCTCTGCTATTTTGACCTTTTTCTTTGCCTTAGGTGAGTCATCTAAAGTTATGCTTCATAAATTTTCTATGACATAAATATTCTGATTAATTCTGCAATTATGTTATTTTCCTATATTTTAATTGTTGTGTTTCCCTCGATTCTTATCTGGCTTTGATGGTTTTTGGTTGCCATAATCATAACATAGCTCTTATTGTACTTTGATAAGTATTTTGGCTGAATTTCTTCTTTTTTAAAGTTTGGACTTAAATTGGATCCACTTTATGGATTTAAAAGTGGGAAATTTTTTCGGATTTAAAGAGCTTTTTTCTTACATATGCAGATCATGTGCAATTATTTTTTAAGGTGATTTATACTCGGCCCCCTGAGGTTTAGTCAAATTACAAGGAATTCCTGTCCCCCTACAGGGTGTTTTTTGAAAACACTTTTACAAGTTGTAGGGGTGTCCTTGTAAGTCTTGTTAAACAACAGGGGTGTCTTTGTAATTTCTGAAATTTCAGGGGTTTCTTGTAATATAATGAAACCATAGGGAGTCTGAGTGCAAATAACCCTATTTTTTATGAATTTCAATTTGGATGGTTGGGAACTTGGGATAGTGTAGATCAGTAGCATTTCTTTTATGTATTCTGATTATTAGAACATCTATATAGTATATTATACTTGTAATTTTTTCGAGTAACTGACATCTTGCACCCCAGAAATATACCATTTTGGTACTTTGCACCATGAATTTGAAAATTTGACACTATGCACTCTCGAATTGCGTATAGTTAGCAAAACAATGGGCATTTTTGTACCGTAGTAGGGTGCATGTTGCCAAAAAAATGCAATTTAGGGTGCAAAGTTTCAATTTGATGTATTTCTGGGGTGCAAAGTGTCAATTACTCAGATCTTTTTTTACATAGAAATTGGTGCAGGGAGGGTACATTTTAATGGATGGATGTATATTATAACTCTGTTTTGTAGTTTCTTCTTTAATTATTCTAACAGAGTTTGTCTCTTCCTCTATAGTTGGTACCTTATTAGGTTCAATGACTGGAGCTTTCATTGGCCAAGAAACCGAAAGTGGGTTTCTTAGAGGGGCCTCGATTGGTGCCATATCTGGTGCTGTTTTCTCAATTGAGGTCTTTGAATCATCTCTTCTCCTGTGGCAATCAGATGAATCCGGAATTGGATGCCTCCTCTACTTGGTGAGCATAAATCTTCCGTGGGTGATTTACAACCGGTGCCCTGAGGTTTAGTCATCTTACAAGGAACTCCTTGACGTTTCAGAAATCACATGAAGACCCCCTTTGATTTCTATGTACCAAAAAACGCTCAAGCTTCACAATCCTTACAAGGATACCCCTTACAAACCGCTATAAGGGGTATGATGCCCTATATTGAGACTAATTGTCCCACATTGGTTGAAAACAATAGTTAAGTCCAACTTATAAGGCATTGGATAATCCTCACCTTACAAGCTAGCTTTTGAGGTTGAGTTAAGCCCAAGCCAAGTAAGTGGACTTAGCCCAATCCATGTGGTGAATTCTAATATGGTATCAGAGCCCCAGGTTAAAGTGGGCCGCCTCCTTCCGTGATGAGCTCCTCCTTGTTCGCATGATGGGCTTCATTATCTACCAACACACTTCACCCAGATAACAAAGGCCTGGGTTGTCATTATTCCTCCAGTTATTCAAGACTTGGAGATTCATTATTCCTCCGGTTAACAAAGGTCCGGAGTGTCATTATTCGTGTGTTGGATCTTCACCCACATGTCGCAAATTCACAAGGTTGGGCTTTCATATGTCACGTGTTGGACTTGTTTCACCCACACATTCTGTCCGCCCACACGTGAAGGGGGAGTATTGAGACTAATTGTCCCACATTGGTTGAAAACAATAGTTAAGTCCAACTTATAAGGCATTGGATAATCCTCACCTTACAAGCTAGCTTTTGAGGTTGAGTTAGGCCCAAGCCAAGTAAGTGGACTTAGCCCAATCCATGTGGTGAATTCTAATACCCTAACTAATTCAATTGGCTATTATATAAGCATTCCCTTCCAAGACTAACAAAAAGAGAGTTAACTTTAGGACTACCCTCTTTAGTTAAACTAGGACTATTACATATATTAAGAGTATCACTAGGAGGTTTATGGTAACTAGTCGAGTGTATCAATCTCATGACTCCTAAGTAGTTCTATAAACGAGCAAAATTCTAGCTTGTCACTAAAGGGGAAAACTAGTGACAAGCTAGTCATGTTACGACCACGGGTTCGTACCGGGTGGTGCGGGTACCTCTGCTCCACCATCCATCCCAACCTTGGTAGTCCCTGGATCAGCCCCTTCAACCGTAGGCTCCCATATATTATCCAAATTTGTAGCATTTCCTAGCCCCTCTTCTTGCTCCACATCAGTTAATGCTTACATCTTGGGTCTTCCTCGTCTTGGTAAATATTCACGGGTGGTGCAATCTGAGTCCCCCTTAACCTCTTCTCCAGCTAAAACACCCTACTGCATATTTCCCATTGATGGCTCAAAAGCAAGATCTTGCTCACTGGAGTTCTTAGAAGGTCCCTCGCCCGCTGTCATATGTATTCCGTAATGATTACTTCAGCGCTTTGGGCAATCAATGCCCCATTAGCTATCATTTGAGCTCTAATGCGAGTCAAGTCAATCAAGTCAGAGTAGTCAGAGTTTCTTCTTCGTAGTAACTCGATCAAATTCGAAATCTGATCATGACCTTCAGCCAGAAACATGGTATGTTCCACCTCATTGCGTAAAATTCCTAGTCTTGTGTTTACATGCTCTGGAAGTTGTAATACTATATATAGTTTCTCTCTTGAGTTCGAGCGAGCATCTGAGCCTTCCAACCTGCTAAAATGCCACCAATTCTTGCTGAAATTCAAGAAGCTTCCCTCGCATTTCTTGTACTTGAGTCTGGAGTTGTGTCCGTCGTTCTGCAAATCAATCAACTACGAGCCTTGTACCACATATTCAACAAGAATTTCATCTTTTTCGCTCGTTGCCCTATCTCTATCATTCTCGGGTGGTATCAGAGCGACAAGCTAGAAGTCGGGGATATGATTCTGGGGTGATAAGGTTGGTAAACTTAGATATTAGGATTCGAATGATTATTCAAATTTTGACGTTAATGTGTTAAACATTAGATTATTCCTATGACCACAAGATGGCAGATCTAGATTATAGTAATGGCTTACCTTTGGCCAATGGACATTATGGACCACCACGTACTGTATATCTTCGTAGAGATGCCTCTACTCAAACTTTCACCCCCAGTGGTACCGGATTTGATTGAGCATTACCCCGATTCCGAGTAGGGGCATCTCTACGAAGATATACAGTACGTGGTGGTCCATAATGTCCATTGGCCAAAGGTAAGCCATTACCATTATCTAGATAAGCCATCTTGTGGTCATAGGAATAATCTAATGTTTAACACATTAACGTCAAAGTTTAAATAATCATTCGAATTTTAATATCTAAGTTTACCAACCTTATCACCCAAGAATCATATCCCCAACTTCTAGCTTGTCGCTCTGATACCACCCGAGAATGATAGAGATAGGGTAATGAGCGAAAAAGATGAAATTCTTGTTGAATATGTGGTACAAGGCTCTCGGTTGATTGATTTGCAAAACGAGTGAACACAACTCCAGACTCAAGTACAAGAAATGCGAGGGAAACTTCTTGAATCTAGCAAGAATTGATGGCATTGTAGCAGGTTGGAAAGCTCAGACGCTCGCTTGAATTAAGAGAGAAACTATACAGTATTACAACTACCAGAGCATGTAAACACAAGACTAGGAATTTTACGCAATGAGGTGGAACATACCATGTTTCTGGCTGAAGGTCATGATCAGATTTCGAATTTGATCGAGTTACTACGAAGAAGAAACTCTGACTACTATGACTTGATTGACTCGACTCGCATTAGAGCTCAAATGATAGCTAATGGGGCATTGATTGTCCAAAGCGCTGAAGTAACCATTATGGGGATACACACGGCAGCGGGCGAGGGACCTTCTATGAACTCCCATGAGCAAGAACTTGCCTTTGAGCCATCAACGGGAAATATGCAGCAGGGTGTTTTGGTTGGAGAAGAGGTAGGGGGACTCGGGCAGATTGCACCACCCATGAATATTTACCATGATGAGGAAGACCCGACATGGATGTATGCATTAACTGATGTGGAGCAAGAAGAGGGGCTAGAAAATGCTACATATTTGGATAATATATGGGAGCCTACGGATGATGGGGTTGACCCGGGGACTGCCGAAGTTTGGATGGATGGTGCAGCGGAGGTACCCGCACCACCCGTGATCGTAACATGACTAGCTCGTCACTAGTTTTTCCCTTTATTGACAAGTTAGAATTTTGCTCGTCTAGAACTACTTATGAGTCATGAGATAGCTAGACACTCGGCTAGTTACTAAAAACCGCCTAGTAATACTCTTTATATATGTAATGGTTCTATTTTAACTAAAAAGGGTAGTTCTAAAGTTAACTCTCTTTTGTGTTAATCTTCGAAGGGAATGTTTATCTAATAGCCAATTGAGTTAGGGCGTCACAATGGGTGCTTGTAATTATTGGAACCACACGTGGTGTTCGTAATTACGGTAAACCTCATGAATCCTAGTGTAAATCACCCAATCTTTAAATGATAAAAGGTTACAATTTTGAAAAATGGATTTAATCTGTAGAATTTTGATGTACAGATCGATGTATTAGAAAGCCTTCTAAGTGGTAGACTTGTACGAGAGCGTATAGGTCCAGCTATGCTTAGAGCAGTGCAGCGTCAGGTTGACATTGTTTTTCAAGATAGTCTAAACCTAAGCTATATTCCTTTAACTTGCACAAAATGAAGTTCTTTCTCTTGAGCAGATGGGAGCCCTTGAAATAACATTTGAAGAAGTTCCAGCCAACATATTTGATACGGGTGGGGCAAATGGTTTGTTGGCTGACACTGTTGAAAAGATCCCAAAGTTTATAATTTCGAAATATGATAATGTCGATACTTTTGGAGAGGAAAACTCTTGTTCTGTGTGCCTCCAGGTACTTTTACATTCTTCATTTGGACTAATAAGTTAGGATTCGGGCAATGCATTGTCACCTTTTCATTGATTTATAAATCCTTAATAATCATTTTGTTATATAACTTGTTGTTTTTCATTTTGTTAGTCGGGTGAAGTGATTTTTGAACCGTGCTTTTGAACATTTCAGGAGTTTGAGCTTGGTGAGACGGTTAGGCGTTTGCCACATTGTCGGCATATGTTTCATTTACCTTGCATCGATACTTGGCTATTGAGACATGGTTCTTGCCCATTATGCAGAAGGGATCTTTAATTTGATGCTATTTCTTTGTAAATTACATGAAAAACTAGTTCTTTTATGAAGTCATATATGTGAGGTTTCATTATTTATTCGATATATATACCCTTAGTTTAGATTTTTTTTTGGGTATAGCCTTATGTAAATACTTTTTAGCACAAATTATTTGATAATTTGGTCCTTCTACTTGATCACCCTTTTGTAAAGAAAATAATGAAGTGATAACTTTCAGAGCCTTGTCCTTGTTGTGATATTAATTGTCTTGTGCATGTTCTTTCTTTATTGATGAAATATTCAATTGTAGCTTCTCTCCAAATTAGCACTTCCCGTTTGTGATTGAGTGAATAAGCATTAAGAAAAGCACAAAAAGAGAAAAGATCACAAGTCAAGGTAATGGTGGACAGAATAAGAAATGTAAATGAGAAAGAACAAGATAATAAGAGCAGATAATAAAGTCTAATGTCAATTTATCTTCTGTGAAATGCAAAATATTTAATTTATTTTATGTGACTTGAAAAAGAGCACTTTATTTTCTGTGAAAAGAAATAATTTACTTCTTTCGGACGAATAGTGTAACTCACTCACTGAAATTAATTGTAATATAGAGGAATAAATTACTATATTTATCATAAGATATGAGGTAAACTATCATAAGATAGGGGGTAAACTGCTACATTATTATAACACATGGAGTAAAGTGCCACATTTCAAATTATCGAGGATGCGGTGTGAAACATTTATTAGATTATAGGGTGTAAAGTGCTCTTTTTTAAATTGTCTGGAGATAAATTGAACATTATGAATATCACACGGATAAATCATTAACTCGTAAGAAAAATAATGATGTTAGATGGAAGTACGTAGGTGAGGTATGAAATCAAGATTGTAAATTTAAAGATTAACTAATAATCTTGTGAAATTGATATGTAAAATATTTGGTTTCTCCAGTTTTGCTACCTGAGGGATGAGTTTGATTGTATGGCTCCTGAATTTGAGTGGTAAACAAATAAACAATATAAAAATGAAAATGAAAATAAAAATAAAAAATAACACCTTAGGTACCTTGTTCTTTCTCTTGGCATAGCTATCATTGACTTCTTTTGTATTTTAAGTGTAGTTTGTAGGTAAACAATAACCATATATGGTTGATAGATGTTACCGATAGGCAACTAATTTTTTACTTTTACTTTTTACTTTTTACTTTTCATGTTTTATCTCTCTAGATGCACATGGATACAAATGCTGATAAATATCTGCATTAATTTTTTTCTAGCAATATTGTCAGAGCAAAAAATATTAGAGAAACTAATTTTAACTTTTTAATTTGCCCCTTTTATCCAGTGGTCAAAATTATTATTTTTGTCAATTCCCACAATACCTAAATTTACTATTGATAAGTTCTTAATTATTATGCTGATGAGGCCTTAGTCAAGTGGTTAATGATGAGGCTCCATGACCTGGTCATGTGTTCAACTCTCACGAACGTGAGTATTTCCTCTAGTTTCATACTAGCATTTCTCTAGTTTAATATTAGTAATTAGTTCACTTCGTTATCATTGGAATAGTTTCGATTCGATGTATTATTTGATGTAACAATGTATTCACCATCTAAAAAAAATTCTAAATTATTACAGCTAAATCTCTCTCTCATAAATAAATGATTTCTCTTCCTCAATTAAAATCAATAAAGGCGGACAAAAAATAGCAATCCAAAGATGTGGAAATCACTCCCCCCCCCCCCCCCTCCTTTTTCAAGGTGTGATGCATATTATATTTTTTTATATTATATATAATTAAACTTCACTCTTTACTTTATAATTTTTCTTATTTTGTATACATCTTTCATAGTGTTTAATAGTTATAAATAACATGATTGACAAAATCTGCAAAATTTTAGATACTAGTGTTATTTATTAGTCTAAAATATTTACGTATAAGAATTGTCTGTTGAATTTCATATACTAATTTTAATTTTTGATTTATAAGTTGGAACTATAATTTTACTTATTTAGTTTTAAACGGTTAGAGGAAATGAAAGCAATTGAGATTGATGCTTAATATTGAGAAAATCTATAAATTCTTAAAAAATATATGTATATATATATGTGATTCTTGATTTTTATTTGAATAAAAAAAAATCGCCTTCATATAGAAAACACGAGGTTTTTTTATGCATGCAAACAAGAGAAAATAGTATTCCCTCAATGTTAATTGACTGATGTATATCTATTTTGTCTCTCTAAAAATGAAAAGAAAAAGGAAAAGAAAAATGTCTATCTAAATTAATTAAAGGTGAAATGGAAGTTGATGTATTTTCAAATATTGTGCCCATGTTTATCGAAACTAAATGACAAATAAAATAATTTATTTATGAAGGAGAAATTTGGTTACAATAATTAAGAACTAACTAATTTGACAAATAAAATAATTTATTTATGAAGAAGAAATTTGGTTACAATAATTAAGAACTAACTAATTTAAGAAAGATTTGTATGGTAGAAATTGATAAATTAAAATTTATAACTATTGACTAAGAGGGACAAACTAGGAAATTAAAAAAAATTACTCTCACAGCAACATTTCTTGGTCAGGCCATATTGCTAACTAAACGTTTTAGGTGCTTTTGTGTCACACCATTCATTATTTGACAACTGTCTCATCTAGATATCAGCATACTAAGATATACTCTCTTCATTCCATATTACATGTCGTTTAAGATTTTTTTAAAAGGATTAAGGAATCAATTAATGCTTTAATTTCTAGGAAAATAAAAGTATAGTTGGACAAAATTACCCTTGAGAAAAAATTGAATTCCTAAAGTGACATGTATTGTGAAATTTTTTTTTTCTCTCTAAAAATACATGTATTGTGGAATGGAGGGAGTATATTTTTTAGTTTTGTTATATTCTTTTTAGTTTTTCAAGTGCTTAATCCTTTCAAGGCACGTCGAGTATATTAAGTTGGAATCTTTCCCAACAGAAATTCAAACATGATATAATTGTTAATTAATGCGTGCAGATGTGTGAAATCGAAGTAAACGCAAAAATGAATTTTTAGTCATATAGCCCTTGATCTTCAACTCTTTGGAACGATCTCACATTTATAAAAATGCATATTTGATCCGCATTCTATAGAGTTCTCCTTGGTCTTAGCATCTCTTCGAGATCAAAAGTGCAAAATTGAGATGATTTTATAAGACCACTGGTACAAATTATTATGGGAATTAAAAACAAAATACAATTTTTTATAGCACGAGACTAAAAATTAAAATATTTGGATCAAAAATGCAATTTTCTAAGGTATCTAAAGTGGCAAGAGTAGATTCCGGTGAAACTAATCATTATAATATGTCACCAAAACGAAATAAACAAAATATTTAATTAGGGAGAGGCAATCCTTTGATATTTGAAACAGAAAATCTTTATTTTTTTCAAATATAAAATAGCAAAGGCGCCAACACGTAGAAGTAAATTAAGAAATTTTCATCCATATATCCTGCAGGCACGTTATGATCTTGTTAAAAAAACATGCTTCCCATTCATACATTTGAGCTAGCTTTGAACATTAATAATAATTCTTCCGGCAACATAATTTGATTGTTTAATCATTCATACAAAATCAATCAAACTATAGCCAATTAAGTTGATATATAGAAAATTCATCAAAATGGTGCAAATCAGAAAGAGAGACAAAAACAATAATTTAATTTGGTGGGGAAGCATTCGTCGGAAATTACTTTTCCGATCATCTGCACCGGTGTCGTCTCGTACTCATCGTCGTAATCATAATAAGGAAAGCAATAGTAGTATTATTGTTCTTCATACAAATGATGGAAATTTCAGTGAAGAAGAACTCAACAGCAGAACTAGTGATAATATTGTGGATGGTTCAGAATTCCTTCTATCAAGAGATCACATTGCAGCTGTCACAATCCAGACATGCTTTAGGGCTCATCTTGTATGTCTACACATAATTAATGTTAATTTTTTTTTAATTTGTTTTTTTTTTTCCTTTTATAATTATTTATAGCCTCGGAGTTTGTCTAACTATCAAAAAATTCATGTGTTATTTTTATTAGCAAAAGTACCTTTATGTTATTTTTTTTATTATAAAAAACGAGCTAATGCCAATTTACCTCCCTCCTTCCCTTGAAATGCATAATGTTCAGTTTACCCCTTAATTTGAAAAATAGTATTTTACTTCTCTATGAAAATTTTAAAGAAGCAATTTACCTTCTTCTGTAATTCACTTGCTGAAATTAAAAATGGGCATGAAAAATATTTTTGTAACTAATGGGGTAAACTACCACATTTATTATAACACAGGGGGATAAACTACTACATTATCTAAATGTAGGTGGTAATGTGTCACATATAAAAAATTTAGGGAAGTGGAGTGAAACTTTTATAAGATTACAACGGGGTAAAGTGATCTTTTTCAAATCACAGGAAGGTAAATTGAATATTATGAATATCACAATGGGGTGAATTGACATTAACTCGCAAAAATAAAATCCATTTGAAATTCCTTCAAAAATCATAGGGAGATTTTTATCCAATTTTCAAGTGAACAAGGGGTTATCGCCAATTTTCAAAGTTTACAGGGGGGTTATGATAATTCTTTAGGTTAAGAGGGATGTTTTGCATCATTTGGTGGGGATACAATTGTCATTTCAACTTAGAAGAGTTTTTTCTTGCTATTGCTATTATAAAATAAGCACATAGGAGATTTTGTTAATAATTGGCAAGGACACATTAAGTGAGAACTTCTCCCAACAAAGATTTAAACCTGAGTTCGCTACATTGTCGTGACTAGATCCTTCCACTAGACCAATCACCAATTGGTTGTTAGTAAAAATCACACATGTTTTTTTTTAGTTACGCAAAGCACAACGGTGTTTTCGTATTTCACTCTTTCTTCCTAATAAAATTTTTTGTGTACCTTTTGAGGCGCGTCGAACACATTAAGCGAGAACGTCTCCTAGTAATTAAGGATTCGAACATCGGTTCGCTACTTTGTACTATTTATCTTCCTAATATAATTATATATTCTATGTTGTATTTCTAGGCTCGGAGGGCATTAAGGGCACTTAAAAGTCTTGTGAAGCTGCAAGCACTTGTACGTGGGGTCGTCGTAAGAAGACAAGCGCGCATAGCCTTAAGCTGCATGAACGCATTGGCTCGGCTGCAGATCACTGTTCGAGCTCGACAGCTAGCTATTGACCAACCAAGCTCATCCTAATTACGTCCGAGTACTAGTGCATTTTTCTTCTTGTTTATATGATTTATATATGAGATTATATATAAAAGAGTAAACATCAATATTGGTCTTCTTATCATTAATTTTTTACGAAGTGGTATTTCTTGTGTTTTTTTTCCCACGTTAGTTCCCACTATGAATTATTTGTTTCAATTTGGTCATTTCCAGGTAGGGCTGTAATCGAGCCGAATAGTATCGAACGACACACTGTTCAAACTTGGTTTGATTTTTATCGAGCTTGAAATTTTGTGTTTGAGCTTGGTTTAATTTTCAATCGAGCTGAGCTCAAACGAACTGTATCGAGTAACTTGGTATTACATGTATTTTTTTAATTTTTAGATTATTGAGTCGAGCTCGAGCCGAGCTTGAAAAGTTATCGAACAAAAAAAGATATTCATGCTTGTTTGATTAGTGTGACGAACCGAGCTCAAACGAGCTTTTATCGAACGAGCTCGAATCGAGTATCGAGTAGCTTGGTTTGATTTTCAGCCCTATTTTCAGGTGGTACAAGGTGAGGTAAAGTGTCAAATAGTTTTATGAGGGACTAACTTAACAAAGAAATAGTTACATGAGGGACTAAATTGATACAAAATAATTTTATGATCGATTAAAGTGTAACACTGTAAGTTAAAGACCACTTGTAAATGATCAAAATGAATATATAATACATAATCGAGACTAACGTGGAAAAAAATATAACAAGGACCACTCTGTAAAAAATTTATGATATGTAGGACTATTAGTGATGTTTACCCTGCATATAATAATAATGTTAATTCCTTGCATTGAAGTCATGATATACTGGTTAACTAATTTGTTGCAGAATTATATCTTCAATATCATAAATTTAGGATTTTATTTTTCTGATAATGTTTAATAACAGATTAAGTTTATAGATTCTTGTGATTTGGTAATTCTGTGTTGTTTTTATTTTAGTAATTAGTTATTTATGGAATTGTTGTTTTTTCAAGTTTTATTAATGGCTAAATTTCAAAAATGGTCCTGTAACTTTGCAAGTTTTTTAAAAATAATTCTTTATCTTTCACTCAATTTCAGTTTTAGTCCTATGTATGACAATGATGGTCCTCTAACCTTCAATATGTTTCAATTTTCGTCCAGCAATTACAAATTTGGCCCTATTACCGAAGAAAATGCTAGTAAATAAAGAACAAAAATTGAAACTTATTAATCGTCAACTTATTAAACTCAAGTTCATGCCAATTTACTCTAATGTGACTTGAAAAAGAGCATTTTACCGCCTGTAAAAATTTTAAAGAAGCAATTTACCTCCTTCAATCAAAATGTGTAACTCACTTGCCGAAATTGAGAATGGACATGAGAAATGAAAAGTGTTTGTGTAACATAGGGAATAAATCGTCACATTTATCATAACACATGGGGTAAATTGCCATATTATCATATCACAGGGGGTAAACTGCCACTTATAGAAATGAGTCAATAGCACTGAGATGTCGTCACCAAGGTAAATCGATACACTTCGCCTGTATTATACTGAAAGAAAGTAAGTGATCAATCACGAGACATACGCATAAACACCGTAATTTTCTTATATCTACATGTTAGTTAACAGTATGTAAAACTCGAGACCAAGTGGCATATATGGAGGTATATCCATTTCCATTGAGAGGAGAATGGACCATACATATATTGGGCGTTGGCTACAGTTGTAGAAATACTAAGAACAGATATACTAAGAAAGAGTGAATTGGATTAAAACTATTAAATCTGTACAATGATAATGATGCAACTAAATTTTGAGCAGTATTTCGATTTGATTGAGTTGTAGTATGATTAAGTAGAGCAGAATCACCAGACGATGATGCTGGCACATTAGCAGCATAGTTTGCAGGTTTAGGTTCAAAGTCGTTGTTTGCATCTTCCGTCTCATAACCTGCAGAAATTGTCACTTTGTGATTCAGTCGTATATCAGCAAACGTATGCTAAACTGAATCATTTAAACTAAACTTACAATCAAAGTTCTTCCAACCAAGAACAAGTTTTTCTCGATCAAATACAATGCGGTAGCCAGTCATGAAGTTTTCTGCAGAAATATTCAAAAAATTGCATCAAAACATAAAAGAGAACGAGCTTTGATTTAAGTTCACTTTCTTTTCCTATTCATTTTATACTTACTAAAAGTCAAGAAACAAACATAAATGTGTACCTCATGCAACTTTACAATTTCTTCCCTCAAAACTTACAAGATTCTTTATCTATTATATCATTTCTTAACAAGGAAGAGAATACTTACACAGGTTTATAAGAAGGGAATTAAATGAAGCCAAGGAAAGAATTAAGAGATATTGATTGCAATATAAACTTACGTCCAATTATATTAAGTTCTTGACTCTTAACAACGGCCAGGCAATATACGAGCTCGTGCTGCAAATTAAAATCAGAACATTGTTTCAAGATAAAAGAGTGCGGAAGTGGCAAATGAACCATCATATGTTCTAGTTATACTACCAGAGTGGAGATGACGATTATTGGATCATAGACAACTAGCTGTCCTCCCCCATCCATAGTCAGGGTCATACCAGGAACCAAACTAGTATTCATTCCAGGGCTACTCATCATCAACAGAAAACAAAAAAAATAAAAATAATTAAAAGCAGGTCCTCAATAAACTTGGGCTAACCACTATGTTCAACCTAACCTCATAACATAACAGTATTCGAAAGGGATTCTTGGATCAGGTGGACGCCTTGTATCCCGTACATGTGCATGGAACTAGAGAAAATGTGAAATTTATAAGCTTGAATTCAGAACAAGTTAGTTAACTTATGAGTTAATGAAAATTTACCCCCCCCCCCCCCCCCCTCCCTGTGATATGCATATTGTTAAATTTACATTCCTGTAATTCGAAAAATAGCACTGTACACCCTTAAAATTTTATAAATATTTCACACTGCCTCTTTGACATTTTTAAACTTAAAAAAAATACAAATTGACCTCTTATATGTAGCACTTTACCCCTTTGTGTTATGATAAATATGACACTTTACCCCCCTGTATTATGATTAATGTTGCACTCCCCCCCCCCCCCCCCATGTTACAAAACACTTTTCATGCCCACTCCTACTTTCGGCGAGTGAGTTACACTCTCCGGTTGAAGAAGGGAAATTGCTCTTTTAGAATTTTCATAGGGGGTAAAGTGCTCTTTATTAAATCACAGAAGGTAAATTGAACATTATGAATATCAACTAGGGGTGTTAATTGGCATTAGCAGTTAGCTCGATAACTTAATAATAAGCCATATAAATTATAAAGAGTGCTTACGCTGTCTGAAAGCATTCTGTAGGAAGGATCAACAAGATATGTAAAGGATGTGCCGGAATCAAAAAGTGCTGTGAACTCTGAATCAAGAACAGTAGTTCCCACACGAAGTTGAGTCACAGTAACACTATAAGTTGGGCTGCAAGTATGTATGATTAGACACAATATTAAGAAAGAACAATGTCAAATCAGGAAAAAAAATCAAAAACTCACTGATATGAGTTGGTGTTGAATGGGGTTTCTTCCTGGTCAAGGCTACCCTTGTCTCCAAAACTAATCCTCCCAATGCCATCGTGTCCAAAACACATGGAGAAGGAATTTGCTATATAACCTTCCCTAGACAAGATGCTTGGAACCGATATTTTCTCAAAGCCTAGGCCAAATAGACCATTCGGAGCAGCAATGTCTAAGAAAGAACCAGTTTGGACCTGTCCACACCTGCCCCATTCAAGTATCAAAGGTATGAGGAATTGTAGCCCTGTACTTGACTTTATTAATATAATTTTTTGAAATTGTTTTAAGGAGCAACTATGGTAGTTGAATTGATTGAGAATCAACAATATGTTTCCACTTGTAACTTGTAAGATATTTAGCAATTAACAAGACACATTTATATAAGGGAATTTTTAGGACCATATGTCATAACACACATAGAAGGTCTATTAACTCACTTACATGTTATACTTCTATACAAAATTCCGCGTAGTATTATCCAAAACCCATAGGTGTAAGATATCCTTTACCCAAATTCCAAGTGGAAGTTAAATATGAAACATAAGACTGTAAGAGCAACAAAGTGGAAAAACGGGAGCACCTAAAATGCAAGAGGTCATGATTGCAACTGGGATTTAAAAAATGATGAATAAACAGCTCTGTAAGTGACTAGAAACATCTAATTCATAATCATGGTTTTTAAATGAAAGCCACATCTAAAAGCTTAAGATAATGGAGATGGACAAGAGAGACATTTAATTACTACTTTTCGCGCGTCTCCTTACGCAAGCGATAATCTTTTAAACACGTGAAACTATATTTCATAAATGACAACCTCTTCTCAAAGCTTAAGCTGTTAGAGAGGAAAGACATTTAACATTATCACTTTTAAGAATGGTGATATAACTAGATTCAACAGCTCCTACTTTCTTCACTTCCAAGACCATATGCCATAAATAAAATTCCAGTAAAGAATGGAGTCTCAAAGAAGAATAACTAATACAGATTTCATCAACTTACCCAAATGTAACATATGCCTTTATAAATTCAAGATCATTGTCTAAAGATCGGAAGTGTAGGACATCCTCCACCAAAATTCCAGAAGTTGAAGTTTCAGATGAGATATAGGACACAGAGTAGGGGCAATTACTAGATGTACCAGTGCAGCTGTTGTGATGGGTACACAAGTCATTGTTGCAAGTGACATTTTTGCTTGTAGATGACCCATCAGGATCATATATGCTCAGCTCAAAATCCTGTCAATTTGACGCAGACTAGTTAAAATTATCACTAGAAGCAATGACATACTAGACTATTGTAGATATACTAAGAGACCAACACAGCATGATAGACCCAATCAATCTTTAGTACATAACATGTGTAAGAAAGACATGTATTGATTATTACATGGCATAATCTGAAAAATCATTAAAACTTGTCACTTTTCAACTATCACCTAAGGCCCTTATGTCTATTCAAAAGCCAAACTCCAACAGTGGTTCTTTATTCACCTACTGTCTTTGGATAGAGGTTTTTGAATTTGCACAAAAGATTCCAAATTACTTAACTATTTGGGGATATCTAGTCCATCCCAGTATCTCAAAAGATTAAGACAAAAGAGTTGCTCAATGATTTAAAATCCATACAAATATAGAATATCCAAACATCACAAAATTTGAAATCCTCAACTCCAAATTCCCTCAAGGGTCAATTCGAAAACGGGCTTTTTGCCTCCCTGTGTTATATCTAAACGTCAAAAACCTTCATGTATTGTTTCAACTAGCTAAAATTCACCTTGAAAATTCAACTAATAGCACATCATACCCAACGATTATTTCAACCCCAAATAAACATTGAACGGGATAGATCAATTTCACTCATATACACATTAGGCGGAAAAAGAAGGTGAAAAGATCCACTAGATTGCGTAAATAAGAATCTAATTCACACGATTTCACGAGTAGAGTTTTGCCTTTGATTGCATATATGGAGATTTGCAAACTGAAACTCATTAAAACACTGCACTATAGCCAACCATTTTCAAAGGCAAGTAAAGCTCATAAATGCAAGTTTGAGGGGAAATAAAGAAGCAACTGAAATAAACAAAGGAGTGGTAAGGAGGCAAACTGACAGAAGTATAAGGCGAGTCATCAATTGATGCACATTTGGTACACCGACAAGGAACCCAGAAGATATCACTCCCTGTATCAAGCGCCACCAAAAACTTCATCCCTGGACTACCCAATGTCACACTCGTATAATGCAAACTCCACACCAACCCAAAAAAAAATCAATTAATAAATTATTAATTCAAAAAGAATAAAAAGCAGATCGATCAATTGACAAATTTCTTACAATCCTAAAGAGCTGATTCGAAAAGTGGCATTGCCGTCGGAGAAAGTGAGAGCGTCCGACAAGGCCCGCCGATCGTGGCGGGCTAACAGAGCGTAGTACTCAACGCTGCCCTTTTCGGGCCAGCTATGGTCCGACCCGGCCTGGCTGTACCAATCCTTGACGTGGGTGGAAAACCGATGGTGCATTTCCAGAGTGAAAATTCGGGTGCTGGAGGTTTGGAGCAGCCATGATAAACAGATTGATAGTAAAAAAATGAATTGGGAAATCATTTTTGAGAAACCAAAAAGAAGTGAGTTTAATTTTACTAATTAATATCTAGTAAACACTCCCTCCATCTAAATTTGTTTTTTTCTTTTTTGAGGGAAACTCCATCTAAATTAGTTCAAATTTAAGAACTAAATTTTCAGTAATTTAACTATGGTTTGGTGGTTAGGTTATTTCTTAATTTGGGTGGTTAATCTTTAATTTAATAATTTTGTTATTAAGTTATTGGAGGTATTTTTTTTTAGATGAGTTATCCTATGATTTTTTTAATTTACAAACTACATCATTACAAAATGATTAAACAACTAAAATTCTAACAATTAGTAAGATTAATAAAATTAGAGAAATATTATGGGCTTGTTGATTTGGTGTTTCGAAAACTAGTTTGGGAGAGTGGTGGAGGATTATGAAATAATCTCGATTTGTGTATGTTGTTTGTTTGAGTTTTGAGAGAGTAGTTTGATAAATAAAGTAGTTTTATGTTATTTTGGAAGAGTTATGTTGTAGGTGTAAGATTTGTAAGACTTTTTGTCAAATCATATTTGTTATGTGAGATAAAATTGTGTAAAAGATAAGTTACTCTATGTCACATCAGAGTAGAGTTTGCAAATATTTTATTTAGAGATAAGAAAATTGATGTTTGTTTGGCTTTGGAGAGAGTAATTTGAAAAAATTGAGAGGTAAAAATATTACTTTTAGAAAATTGAAAACATGTTTTGGCATTTCTCAAACACGAAATAATTTTAGAAAACGCCAAACAAACAGGACCTTAAACTTATGGTGAAATTCAAGAATAACTTATGCCGGTTTTAATCTAAGAATTTTACTGATTCAACTTTTGGATATGGATACATGTACGTCAAGTTTTTGTTAAACCAGGGGAAGACATGTAGGATTTATTTCCGCGGAGGATGCCTAACTCAATAATGGGAAATTCTTATTCATACCGGGTTTGGCCAAACCCAAAGTAACTACATGACAAATGTAATACACTTGCTATGTGATTGAATGTAACTTTCATGAAAGTGACCAATCACAAAGCAAGTGCAATACACTTGCTTGGTGGTTGGATGGGTTTGGCCAAGCCAGACTTGGACAAGAATTTTCCCTCGATAATGATACTGGAACTTGTAAGCAGGAAGCCAGGAACAATATTTGGGTATGCAATTGAATATTAGGTCTTTATATATCACACCTTGGAGGTATTTAACTATTTATACTTAGATGAATGTGTAAGAGAAGCCGAGAAGGAGATTTGGTAGGGGTGTTCAAAATGGATTTCGCTCACACTGACCTAGAGTTTGAAATGTTGAATCTGATTTCTTTATTCTGTAAAGCGAAATATCAAAGTATCAATTAATTGACATCTCACATGGTATTATAATTGGGTGGATCCCATCCACAAAAATACATAATAATATACACCCCTATCTGATAAAATATATATGACGTAAGCGCTTACGTCATTCATCGTCGATAAGCTTATCTTCAGAAGAAACTCACACGTCCAATGAGACGGTGGCGAGTGCATTATTTCCAGATTTCACTCATCCACAATTCTCTATTTAAGAGAACCTCAAGCCTCTGCATAAATCACCAATTTCTACACCTTCATAATAAATCACTCTTCTCTTTACACTCACCTCTTTTTTACACTCACCTCTTTCTGAAACAGTATATGGCTCACAAGTCAAATTGGTCCATAGTTGAAGATAAAGCTTTAATCAAAGCATACAATGCAGTGTCATCTGATCCCATATCTGGCACAAACCAAAAATAAATAGCAATGTGGGAAGCAATTGTTATTACGAGAAAAGAACCGCTGAAGCTTGCTCCAGTCGATGGAAGAAAGGAATAGTCAATTTTTTAGGGAAATGGCAAAAAGCACTGAGAGAAGCTTATCGCCAATATTCTAGTGGGGATAACCTATTAGGCGAGGTAAATATTTTCATAATAGTAGTTCAAACTCAATAATTTAATTAAATTTATCATAATATTTGACAAATAATTATTGATATTTATAGCATCATTTGGCAATGCAAATCTATCAACAAAATGTGAAGCAGCCGTTTCATTTGTCTAACGTTTGGGCTATTTGTCAAGATTGGCCCGTATATAGAGTTATCCAGCCAAATAACTCACAAACAAGGGTGGATCCACTACATACCCACTCGCAGATGGAGAATGAAGGATTCAACACCCCACCAGGATATTATTGTCCAGAAATTAATTTTCCGATTCCGGAGGACAACATATCAGTGACACCTGAGAGGACTCACATGGCTGATTCGAGGCCAATTGGTACGAAGAAATAAAATAAAAAAGCCAAGGAAAAAGGAAAGGCTTCAACCAGTGTTATGGACGACGAGCGAGAGGAAGAAAGTATTAGATCTGCTGAAAGACTCCAACTGACATTAGAGGAAGGACGCCAAATATGACATCTTGAGATAATGCGTCTTAAAGAGGCGGAAATACGTGGTAAAGAGGAAGATAGAGTAATGAAAGTATTCTCAATGAATACATCTCAAATGGCTCCGCTTTTGAAACAATTTTGGACGGACACGAAGAAGCAAATCCTACAGGCAAGAAAAGTAAAAAGACATTTACAATTTGGAGAAGATTCATTTGGAGGCTAGACCAATTTAGGCGATAATAATTTCCCTTCCCGGCCTAGATACCCATGATCCAACTTCATATAATCTTTGTTGTTGTGCCTTAATTATGTGTAGTCGTTGGTGTTTTGTTGGATAAAGATGAAGATAAGAGTGCACTGAAGTTAGAGAAATGAAGGGAGGTTTTGATGATTTCCAAAACTCATCAAGATCAGCTAAGTAAGGAAAACTTAGTTTAAATCCCTTAGAAGAATTTTGACCAAGTATGAAAACGAATTAGAAGGGTCAAATATTCAAGGTCCAGAAGACTACTGATCTGCTGAAGGGAAGAAATCAGACAGGTGAAAATCAGCCGACTCGAATCAGATTTGTTCAAGTTTGAGATCAGCTATGTTCATCATCAAACTTGTACTCTCATCAGCCAAGTGGAAATGATCAAGAAGTCGTCCCAACGGTAATAAATGCCACTGGAGTAATAAATGCTGAAGTCCGAGGCTATTAATGGCAAATGATTGAAAAAATACCTCGTATCAGCTCGGTGCATTTAATGCTGCCTGACAGAAAGTACAGTCTGCAGTACTGTCACTGTGCAGAGAGCCGTTCGTGGAAATTAAGGACCAGAAACCAAGAAATTTGATTTGTGTCTCTCTTCAACGGACATAATTCAAATGAGTGAGTATTGACGAAGAGAAAAGCAACAACACAACAACTGAGAGATTGAATTCGAAGCAAAATATTTTCTAAGTCTCAAAAGCTCAAGAACATCTCACTCATTAGCCTTGTCATTTGTTGACTCAAGCTGAAGCTGAAGATCAAAGATAGATACACTTTTCTGAGTGAAATCTGTTAGAGTGTTGTGAGGAGTGTTTATCCATCTGTGTGAAGTGATAAAACTCTGTAGAATAGGTCTTCTTTGTGATTTCCTATTGTGAGCTTACGGCCAGATTCATTTGTTGTTTTGGCGTAAGTGGAGTATACTGATTACTGTGTGTTTTTAGGATAACCCAAGATCTTTGTGACTTGGAAGAGTGGATTAAAGGATATTTACATCCATATAACCACTATAAAAATCCTTGTGTTTTACCTTGCATTTTACTTGCATATTTTCAGATTGCATAAAACACTTGATAAAACTGTTTGAAAAAGGTGTTAAGGAGTTTATAAAACTGGGATAAAATTTTCAAACTACTAAGTATACTTGTGAAAAACACTTTATAAATCCGCTGCAAGTATTCTGGTACTAAAACTGATTTTGACTAAAATCAGCTAAGTGACTATCAGACTAGTGGTCAACAAAGCTGTTCAAAGATTTATTCACGATCAGCCTTGCAAGCTTACTGTTCTGTAACAGCTTAGTTCGCTTACATTTAAGCACAAAGTTTTAAAGTTAAAATTTGATTAAAATTTTTAAGAGGCCTATTCACCCCCCCTCCCTCTAGACCTCATCTGACCACTTGGGACCAACAAGTGGTATCAGAGCAGGTGGTTCATTAGAATCAGCTGCCTGATCAACGAGCTTGATCCTAGTGTTTTTCAAAGGTTTTCAAAGTTTTTCAAAAGAGTATATTTTTGAAAAATAAAAACTTTTTGAAAATGGACTGTATCAGCCATGTTCCCCACATTGCTGGTATGAGTTTTGAGGATTGGAAGATCAGGATGGAGATCTTCTTAGCTGCCTACAATGATAACATGTACACATGTATCATCAAAGGTCCGTTCAAATTCACCAAGACTATCAAGGTTGATGAAGTTGATATAGTGGTGGAAAAAGATTTACACGAGATGACAGCTGATGAAATAAAGCTGTTCAACCTGGACAAAGTTGGCCGTTTTATCATGACCAAAGCCCTAGACAATGACAGATTTGACAAAGTCAAGCATTACAAGACTGTCAAAGAAATGTGGGATAAGGTTCGTGATATGAGCGAAGGAAACGACGCCATCAAAGAGCATCAGCTGAATGTTGCTCTGGAAAAGCTGGATAACTTCAAGATGAAGTCTTTTGAAACCATTGATCAGATGGATACAAGGTTTACAAGGACACTGAATGAAGTTCTAAAGCTTGGAAAAACCTTCACAGACAAAGAGATAACCGTCAGAGTGCTGAAAGCTCTACCTCCAAAGTTCAACATGAAGGTGATAGCCATGGAAGAGTCAAGAGAATTGGGAAAAATCTCACTCACCGAGCTGTTCTCAGTACTCAAGGCGTATGAGTATAAACTGCCAATAATGGGTATTGAAGAAACCTCAACTTCAAGTCCCACAGCTGCCCTGGTCGCTGCTGAAAATCCAAGAAGACCAGCACACAAAAGTAAAGAAGTGGACTCATCTGATGAAGCCACAATACTCTACAAAAAGGAGTACACAGCTGGAGACGTTGCATTGCTAATGAACAACTTCAAGAAGTTCTACAAAAGAAAAATGAAGAACAAATACAACAATGCTTCTACTTATAACCCTACTTCTTCTTCTCAAGATAATGATTCTTATAAATCCAAAATGATGTGCTATAATTGCAGGAAATTGGGACATTTCATCAGAGACTGCCCATATTCTAAAGCTGAGAAGTATACAGAAGAGGAAAAGACAATCAGAAAAGAAAGAAAGCATCAGAAAGGCAAGGTGTTGTTAGCAGAAGCTGAAAAGCTAGCTGCTATCTACTCATCAGATTCGGATTCAGACACTTCTGATGAAGAGTCTTCCGAAGAAGAGAGTCTTGCACTTCTCTGCCTGATGGCTAAGGAATCTGATGACTCTGAGGATGATGAGGTAACTCCTCTTGATAATGAATTATTTAATTCATTTGAACAAATGATGCTTAACAATACTACAATTGCTGAAGCATTTAGTAAGCTTAAGGAAGAGATGATATTGCTAAGAGAGCAAA
>CM064879.1:59859574-60068875 GCA_003313485.2 Penstemon barbatus | reverse complement strand
GTGCCCGGCAAGCCAATCTAAATTAGCTTGTTTGAGGACTATCTTCTTATGGTTTATAATTAATACGCCCGTTTATTCATAGTACGTGAATTAAACAATGGCCAACTTCATCTCTCGCGAACCTATCTAAGCGATTGGATGAAATCCTGAGTTCACAATAGACTATGGGACTATACACTTCAGTACTGAGTGCACTTATCATGAAACAGTCTCAAAGGTCGTGATCTCGAAAACGTTCCAAGTCATAGATTCATATCGAGACGGGGTATCGAATGAATCGTCAAGACTTGTACGATTATGCATGATTCACATGGAGTGAATTTGTTGTAGTTTCATGAACAAGGCATTTGAGGCCAGTGCATATGACTAGGTGGTTCGATAGAGGATCGAATGCATCGAACGACCCGAACAGAGAAACCCATTGTGGAAGCGCATGTCGCATATCGGTGATGGGATGTTTCTCAAGGATTATAATAGTGTACGATTTAGTCCTTAGACTTGAAGTGCTAGGGCGAATTCGGTGCATGAAAGTGCGTACTTTGATTTAGGTATAGGCCACTTAGCTTGGTCATAACATGCCTAAGTTGGGTGCGTACGGAAGTGTACGCGAGTGGTTAGTACTAAGAAAGGATCCATCGACTCATCCTGATAAGGTGGGAGAATTTCCTGTACGTTCTTCGATAATAGTTCCGAGAAACCCGTGGCCACGGTCAGTGACGAATTTGGAAGGGACTTCCAAATTTAGCAGTCACACTGGAATTACTATCCTGAATTAGAAAGTACAGAATCGAGATAATTAGAGGTGCCGATCAATTCACACACCCTAGGTCTCGGTCGGGAAATCAGTCATGGAAGGACCGTATGTACATGGCAGTTATAATAGGTGAGGTTCACAAATATCAATTCACCTGAAGTTGGGCTTCATGGGCTTGTGGCTAGACATCGACCATGAAGTGTAGGTACTCCTGAATTAATAAGGAAATTAATTCTGGAGTGGTCAATTAAAGATAGTTTAAAGTTGATCGGAGCATTTAATTGCTCGTTAATTAAATCACGAGAGTCGTGGGCCTACTGCCAATTGATGGTGAACCCAGAGGGTCACACACAATACAATTGGACAGTGACAGTCATTAAGGGAAATGTGAAAGATTTAAAGTTGTTAAATCAAAGTTATTGAATTAAAGCATTAATTCAAGTAAGAGATTATTAATTAGATATTTAATTAATTAATGTTCAATTAATTAATTAAGGGTTATCTGATTAATTATGAAATTAATTAAAGTGGTTAATTAATTAAGTTGGAAGAATAAATTTAATTGGTAATTTTTCGGATTAGCCAATTAAATGACAAAGGGGTCGATTTGTAATTATCACAAATAGAAGTGATAGGGGGCGATTTTTGAAGATAAGGAAAAGGAAGTTTTTAATCTTGGAAGACAAGCAAGAAGAGATATATCAAATCTTAGATTCCTAATTAGATAAGGAAGAAAAGATTTGATAGACAAGGAAGAAGATATCTTATAGGAGTAGGACTCTTCTCCTATAAATACTTCTTCTCCTCTCTTCATTTAAAAAAAAGGAGAATGAGACTGAAACCTTTTTGAGAAAAAACTCTGCAAAACTTTTGAGAGAAAGTTATAGCCGATTTTGAGAGAAAAATCTGATTTTCGAAAATAAGTTTTAGAAATTGCATATCCGCCCCAAACTATTTCGCCCCGAACCCTAGTCGCCCATCCTAGCTCGGCCGAACCTAACCTGGCCGATCCAAGCTTGGCCGAACCAAATCCAGCCGCATAAGCCCTGCGTGTTTGGTCTTCTTCCAGTTGATCTCCAAACCCGAACCTAGATCAAAGTCCTGATCAAGTTCAGAAGTACATTTGTTGACAAACTTTCAAGTTCCAGTTCTTAGCCTACGACTTGGAAGTGTTGCTACAATCCAGTTGGTGTGGATACATTCTGGAGGTGAGACACTTGGATCACTATATTGTGAATCGAACATGAAGCCTGGAGGTAACCACCACCGAGCTGTGGTGAGGTAATTTCGATTAACCCCCTATGTTTTATTTATGCTTGCGTTCGTTTCTTGCTTTTCGTATACATAATATGGAGACTTTATTTATGGGACTGTGGGTGTGTCTTGAAAAATTTTAAATTCCGCACTCTGTTGTATTGACAATCGAGGCACAAACCCAACAGTGGTATCAGAGCCAACTCCATACTTATTATACGTAAAAGCCTGAACATAATGTGTTCATCGTATATGTTTGATTATGTGTATGAAAACACTTTAGAATTATGTTCTGTCGATTGATTCTTACTTGTTATGACTGGATCTATAATTGGGTAAAACTGCTTTTTCAGATCTGTGGCGTTTTTATAGTTTTTCGAAAAATCAGGACTATTTTGCAATAATCGCAAATCTTGAAAATTAGGGCTGAAAATTAATTTTCTGTTTCTGGAAATTTTAGAAATTTATGGGCTATTTTGTAATTTCCGAAATTTCAGGGGTCAGTTTGCAATTCGAAATATTTTCTGGATTCAAAATTTTTATTTTCTGGTCCTTCTGTCCGAAAACTGTTTTGGGGTGTTTTGTAACTTTTCAAAAGTTTTGGGGTTAAAAGTGCAATTTCCGAAAGTACAGGGGCCGAACTGCAATTTTTCAAAAGTTGAAAATCCGGATCTGTTTTAAAGCAGAAAACTTGTTTTGTTTATCCGAGAATTTTTCTTGTCATAATTAGTAGTGACTAAAAGTAAGAAATCAATAGGAAGTTAGTTTTAAAAGGTAGTTTTAAAATTAAGAAAGAAAGTAAAAGATGTTTACATGTTTCTTGCTCAACGTGAACTGTTTACGTGGTTTTCGATCGCGCCGAGCCTTGACCTTAGGGTAGATGTGATTGGTTTAATTTAATGTTTGGTTTTATTGGGCCTGCGAGCCTGTTATTGTTTTGGGCCACTTTGAGCCTTTGTAATAGAATAGGGCTTTACTGCTTTCCTAGTCTAGGATGGAGGCCCGTTTACAAGCAAGGTGGGAGCCCATGAAGAATTGAAGGCCGCGTATGCGTGGTACATTGTGTAATAGCATAGGCCTGTTTGAACCCCTTTAGATTGACCAATAGGGCCAACATCACTGGCTCGATGATGGCCTGCATAGGAGGCTCCCGATCGAAAACATATTGTGGTAGCATGAATGTTAGGCTTGTATGGCTTTTATTTATTTGTCGATTTATGATTGCTTGTGTGTATGCGCGCTAGTATCTAGATCGTAATAAAAGATAAAGCATAATTGAAACGGTGAGATCTCGAGGAGAGTTTCTTCAAACTTTCAAAACCGAAAATCCCCTCTCGAATAAATATTAAGTCATATTGGGTAAACTATAAAATGAAGTTTTATAGATCCAAGCCTTCCATTAATAGGGACTAGTGTAAGTTGTCTACTTATCGATAAAGGTGATCCAGAGTCTGGCACCCGAGTCGAAGAAAGGGGCAATACACGAAATTCCTCGATTCCTATTTTTAACTAAATACGACAAGGGTAGGGATTGGTCGGGATGTGAATATCGACCGATAACTAGTTACGGGGAGTTCACGACCGGGCCCGTTGCTTATCACGATTAATGGGTTAGACTTAAACGCGTAGTAACATTTATGATGTAGCAGTGCTAGATAAATGCGAAAAACGAGGCAAAATAGCTTGAAGGTTGTGTGGTAGACACAATTGGTAATATGTATACCTACCTAGGGAATTAATTGTATGGCCACGAGTCGTGGGTACAATTAATTGCTGCTGGGACGTCAAGACCTACTAGGAAATAGAATTTCCCGAAACTAGAAGGGGTCACAGTTTCGATAAAATAGTGGGAGAACTTTTTCGATAAAAAGTCCAAATTTCGTTAATTATAAGTATTAATGTTAAACCTGTCTGCTTATATGTTGTCTATTTTTGTTAGCCATTCACCATCCACTGTCCCATTCAAACGAGTTGTGTTACGTTTTCAAACCGAACAAACTTTGGGGAACTTTATGAGCTATTCACTCTATGAGACAAACATGGATAAGTTTGACAATGTTAGAGGATATTGTTCTTACTTAGCCAAGATGTTCAAACGACTCAGAAAGTTTGGAACTCGAATATCTAAAGAAGATGAGATAACCATTACTCTCAATGGCTTGTCTGAAGACTTCGATCATTTCTTGCAACATTGTGATATTCCGTTTGATGGAATTGAAACAAAACACTTGCATGAGTTGTTAGACAAATATGAGGATGTCCATCTGCTTGGATATGGTCTATATGAGTGGGGCTGCCATATGTGTGACTACGAAGAACAAATGAAGGATTATGCTGGAAAGAAATTCCTGAACAGAATTAACAATGGTATGACTTTTAAGTTATACACCTGTTAAATTCTTTATGATGTAAGACATCTGATAGAACTTTCATGTCTGTAAAAGTATTTGCAGGTGATGATGGTGTTCCCTCTCGACCTAAAAGGAAGAAATTCCTTAAAAGGAGGATGCAATCAATGCATAGAGAGATAAGGGATAATCACTTCAGGGATTGGGTCAAGGACTATCTAGACCTAGAACTTTGCATAAAAAGATATTAGTTTTTCGTATTAGCATAAGTCTTTAGTTTTAGTTTGTCTTTGAGATTTTATTTCAAATTTTTGTACAAGACATTATTGCTTTACCATTGAGAATGGAATTTATTTAATTAAAGCTATTTAACTTTGTACAAATATTGATGCTTTAAAGCATAGAAATAAATACAATGATAAACAAATCAAAACTACAAAAAACTATATGCTGAATCGAAAAACGTGGCAAAATAATCGTCCACGATTGAAGTGTTCTTTTTGGACATTCTTCCTGAAGATAGATACGAAAGGGAAGCTTTTTTCTATTGTTCTTGAAATAAGGAACTTGGATAAATTCATAACTTTCAAATCTTGAAGGATTGATAACCGAAATTAATGGAATATTTAGCATTCCAAACAATTCAACCGAATGGATTCAATCCATTAGGACAAACGTGGAAGAACTAAAAGCACTAGTTCAAGAAGAACGTTACTTCAGATATACTTACGATTTCTTAATCGTCAAAGTATATGTGTCATAATTGAAGTACAATTCTGAGACTATTGAAGCAATTCAACAGACGTCTTGGAAATGAAGCAACTAAATGCATTATGACGAAAGCACTTTTGATCTAATCAAGCTTGCTGAAACATAAGCAATTAATTCCACGATTATCTAAAACGAGAATAGAATTCTCATGAAGCAAATCAAGAAGGGGGTCGAACCTAGTTCAATTCACAACTATGATCTTGCTAAACTTCCTTCATTCACATTAAGGGGATAGCCTCTCCTGACTCTTCAAGAAACTTGGTGTAGTGCCTTCCGAAGAAAGTTCTTACACTACCAAATCATTTATGAAATGAGACAATACCCATGTATGAGAAATTCGATGGTAGATCCGATTCATACAAATATTTGTGGGGTATCCAAAGAAATCCATTGGATACCTGTTCTATGACAACGAGAAACGAAAGTATCTCGTGAGTAGCTTATTCCTATGTTGACGAATATTTTGTCAAAGGAAATAAGGGAATGTCATAAAAAACTTGATGAAGTCCAAAAGACATTGGACCCATCCCCACAAATAGTGGGAGTAAACCCCGAAACCCAATGAACCGATTTTTGCACAAATTCTTAGTAATCTAATCAAATTCGTAAGGAACTCACAATTCCATTTTACAAAATTGAGTGATTAGATATTTAATCCAAGATTACAAAGAAAAATATGTTTAGACATAAATCAAGGGATATGGCATGAAGCCATAAGATTCAAAGTGATAAATTTGACTCGCTAAATGGCGATAGGTGATTATTCAAAAGTCATTTAAAAGATCTATGAAAATACCTTCTCTCCATTTAAAAGCGTCAAAACCCATTTTGAAACTATTAGCCATAGAAAGGTGGTTGTTGACTACCGAGATATGACTATTGGAAATGGATTCTGCATCTCACAATTGATGAGATGATCTCTATTCAAATCCAAAGGTCAATCTATGACTTTTTCCCGAATTGGAACATGCAACTTGATAAGTCAATCAAGAATGTTGAAATGTCAAAAGGCATATGGATTCCATTTGTGCAAAAGGATCAGTGGGAGTACAGTTGAGTTCGAAAAGTAACAAGAAGATGTTCTATACATCAAGATTGATATAAGAATATCAGAGAAGCACAGACGAAAGCGTGTTAATCACGCAATTCTCCATGAATAGATTTGGAATTGCATCTCACGTACTGGCGATACGTATCTAAAGTAGATAAAGAAAAGTAGATGTTGAAATTCACAAATCTAAGTACAAAGACTATATGGAAAATCCAAGAAAGGATCAATTCCATAGAGATATGAATTTCTCTGTCTTATTTAATGTGAATGCCCTGCATTTAATAAGTAAAGAAGAAATTGTCTCAAGAAGCCTTATGCTTAAGCGTTTGGATTGCATGTAGCATGCAAAGTCTTGTACATGACCTGACTCATCGAAAGCTCTGATATTTCACGAGCTACTGATAAGTCAAACTCCAGTCAAGGACACTGGACTACCATAAAGCAATCCTCGAAGATAATTAAAGGATATGTTGCTGGTCTATGGTAATAGTGGAGAATTGATACTCGAAGGATTTATTAATTCGAGATTTTCAAAGTCAAAAGTGGATGATTTATTCTGTTTCGATGGAGCAGAGGTATATTGGAAGAAATTCCAATAGTATACCATTGCCAACTCAATCAGAATAAAAGCACCATTGTGATGCTGCACACACACAAAAGGTGTTTAGATGAGAAAACATTCATCCATTGGATGAATTACCTAGCATGACGAAAGCTTGTTATAATCCTAACCGATTTAAACAAAGCTATTGCTCAATGAAAGAAAATCGAGATCTCATCAAGAATCTAAACACAAAACCAAATGATTGAAAAAATCATAGGTAGTTGAGACGAGTAAAAGTACTACGTCATCTCAACAAGACAACTTAACAGATCCACTAATGAAGCTCTTTCACAAATGGTTCAAGGGACATCTTGGTATAGATGGGTCTTAGAAATGTTGTGATTGGCTTTAGGGCAAGTGAGAGATTGATAGAATAGTGCCCGGCAAGCCAATCTAAATTAGCTTGTTTGAGGACTATCTTCTTATGGTTTATAATTAATACGCCCGTTTATTCATAGTACGTGAATTAAACAATGGCCAACTTCATCTCTCGCGAACCTATCTAAGCGATTGGATGAAATCCTGAGTTCACAATAGACTATGGGACTATACACTTCAGTACTGAGTGCACTTATCATGAAACAGTCTCAAAGGTCGTGATCTCGAAAACATTCCAAGTCATAGATTCATATCGAGACGGGGTATCGAATGAATCGTCAAGACTTGTACGATTATGCATGATTCACATGGAGTGAATTTGTTGTAGTTTCATGAACAAGGCATTTGAGGCCAGTGCATATGACTAGGTGGTTCGATAGAGGATCGAATGCATCGAACGACCCGAACAGAGAAACCCATTGTGGAAGCGCATGTCGCATATCGGTGATGGGATGTTTCTCAAGGATTATAATAGTGTACGATTTAGTCCTTAGACTTGAAGTGCTAGGGCGAATTCGGTGCATGAAAGTGCGTACTTTGATTTAGGTATAGGCCACTTAGCTTGGTCATAACATGCCTAAGTTGGGTGCGTACGGAAGTGTACGCGAGTGGTTAGTACTAAGAAAGGATCCATCGACTCATCCTGATAAGGTGGGAGAATTTCCTGTACGTTCTTCGATAATAGTTCCGAGAAACCCGTGGCCACGGTCAGTGACGAATTTGGAAGGGACTTCCAAATTTAGCAGTCACACTGGAATTACTATCCTGAATTAGAAAGTACAGAATCGAGATAATTAGAGGTGCCGATCAATTCACACACCCTAGGTCTCGGTCGGGAAATCAGTCATGGAAGGACCGTATGTACATGGCAGTTATAATAGGTGAGGTTCACAAATATCAATTCACCTGAAGTTGGGCTTCATGGGCTTGTGGCTAGACATCGACCATGAAGTGTAGGTACTCCTGAATTAATAAGGAAATTAATTCTGGAGTGGTCAATTAAAGATAGTTTAAAGTTGATCGGAGCATTTAATTGCTCGTTAATTAAATCACGAGAGTCGTGGGCCTACTGCCAATTGATGGTGAACCCAGAGGGTCACACACAATACAATTGGACAGTGACAGTCATTAAGGGAAATGTGAAAGATTTAAAGTTGTTAAATCAAAGTTATTGAATTAAAGCATTAATTCAAGTAAGAGATTATTAATTAGATATTTAATTAATTAATGTTCAATTAATTAATTAAGGGTTATCTGATTAATTATGAAATTAATTAAAGTGGTTAATTAATTAAGTTGGAAGAATAAATTTAATTGGTAATTTTTCGGATTAGCCAATTAAATGACAAAGGGGTCGATTTGTAATTATCACAAATAGAAGTGATAGGGGGCGATTTTTGAAGATAAGGAAAAGGAAGTTTTTAATCTTGGAAGACAAGCAAGAAGAGATATATCAAATCTTAGATTCCTAATTAGATAAGGAAGAAAAGATTTGATAGACAAGGAAGAAGATATCTTATAGGAGTAGGACTCTTCTCCTATAAATACTTCTTCTCCTCTCTTCATTTAAAAAAAAGGAGAATGAGACTGAAACCTTTTTGAGAAAAAACTCTGCAAAACTTTTGAGAGAAAGTTATAGCCGATTTTGAGAGAAAAATCTGATTTTCGAAAATAAGTTTTAGAAATTGCATATCCGCCCCAAACTATTTCGCCCCGAACCCTAGTCGCCCATCCTAGCTCGGCCGAACCTAACCTGGCCGATCCAAGCTTGGCCGAACCAAATCCAGCTGCATAAGCCCTGCGTGTTTGGTCTTCTTCCAGTTGATCTCCAAACCCGAACCTAGATCAAAGTCCTGATCAAGTTCAGAAGTACCTTTGTTGACAAACTTTCAAGTTCCAGTTCTTAGCCTACGACTTGGAAGTGTTGCTACAATCCAGTTGGTGTGGATACATTCTGGAGGTGAGACACTTGGATCACTATATTGTGAATCGAACATGAAGCCTGGAGGTAACCACCACCGAGCTGTGGTGAGGTAATTTCGATTAACCCCCTATGTTTTATTTATGCTTGCGTTCGTTTCTTGCTTTTCGTATACATAATATGGAGACTTTATTTATGGGACTGTGGGTGTGTCTTGAAAAATTTTAAATTCCGCACTCTGTTGTATTGACAATCGAGGCACAAACCCAACAACTAATTCAGGTGGGTGATTCTTGAACCATCTGAGATCAGGTTGCAAATCTGGATGTTGTCCTCTGATTTATTCTTGCAACACTACTGTTGGAGTTTCAGTATGTTGAACATAGGTTGTCTGTTGAACAGTCTCTGGTCTATCAGCTGTTTGCAACTCGTCTGTTTGACAATAAGCAGAGTGACTTTGAACAGCATCTGAGTTATCAGCTGAGTTGAGATCAGGTAGTATGATTGGAACATATTCTTCATTTCTTTCAATACTCAATTTCTGAAAATCAGTAGATAGATTTGGGTTAGCATTTTGATTCTTTTCAGAAGATTGACTTGGTTCATAAAATACTACATGAATAGATTATTCTACAAGTAAAGGTCTTTTGTTAAAGAATCCGTAAGCTTTACTGATAATAAAGTATCCTATAAAAACAGCTTCACCAGCCTTTTCTGCAAAAGTAGTAAGATGATTTTTCCCATTATTTCACACGAAGCATTTACAACCAAAAATCTTAAAGTAATGAATGTTTGGCTTCCTGTTGTTCCAAACTTCATATGGAGTTTTGTTTTGATCTTTGTTGATCATTCATCAGTTTTGGGTAAAGCAGGCTGTATTTGTGGCTTCTGCCCAGAATCCTTGGGGCAGCTTTGCTTCAGCTATCATAGTCCTAGTAGCTTCTTTTAGAGTTATGTTTCTCCTTTCAGCAACTCCATTCTCTTGAGGGGTTCTGGCAGCAGAGTATTCATGACTTATCCCTTTGATGTTACAATACTCTTCAACAATTGAGTTTGTGAACTCAGTCCCTCTATCTGATCTGATCTTTAATATCTTCATGTTTTTCTCATTCTGGATCAGCTCCATCAGATTGGTAAGATGCTCCTTGGTTTCACTTTTCTTTTTCATGAAAATCACCCAAGTTTATCTTGAATAATCATCCACAACAGCTAGGCAGTACTTCTTTCCACCATTGCTAATTGGATCAATGGGTCCAAATAAGTCCATATGTAGCAGCTCCAAAATCCTTGTAGATGATTGGTGCTTCTTGCTCTTGAAAGATGACTTGATTTGTTTACCCTTCTGACAGGTGTCACAGAGCTTATCTTTGCTCATGACTGTTTTTTGAATTCCTTCTATAAGATCATTCTTGATTAGTCTGTTTATGATCTAGAAATTCACATGATTCATTCTTTTGTGCCACAGCCAACTAACTTCACTTGGTGTAGATGCCACCAAACAAACGTTTAAATTCTTGTCCATAGAATTCCAGTCGACTATGTAGACATTTCCTTGTCGTCTTCCAGATAAGATAATCTTTTCTTTGTACCAATTTGTTCAGCATAGCACTTATCTGATGAGAAGATAACTGAAAAACTTTTATCACAAAATTGACTTATGCTCAGCAAATTGTATTTGAGGCCTTTAACATAAGAGACGTCAGATATCTCAATGTTGCCTTTGATTAATCTTCCATATGCCACAATCTTGCCTTCTTTGCTGTCTCCAAATGTCACCTTAGGACCATCCACATCAATTGCATCAGTCAGCTCATGTATGCTTCCACACATGTGTCTTGAACATCCACTGTCCAAGTACCAGATTTTCTCTACTTTACTCCTACTCCTAATCCTAACCTACAAAACAAAGTAAAATTATTTTAGGTACCCTTTATTGAGAGGGTCCTGGAGGATTAGTTCCACCCTTGATAACCCAAGATGTGGAAGTCTTAGGCTTCTGAGATTTAATAGGAGCATGAACAGTTTTATCTTCATCATATTCAGCAGATGTGTTATGTTGATAATCAGTATGATAAGGATGATGTTCATAAGCAGAATATGATGCATGATAAGCAGGGTATGCATGCATTGGATGAGCAGGGTAAGCTGCATAGTAAGTTGGAAATTGAGGTGCATAATACATATAAGGTTATGTAGCATGTTGCACATACTATGATGACTTATTTCCATACCAAGCATTTTGATTTTTCTTGTTCTTATGCTTATTTGGTTTACTCTTTACTTGCTCATTAACAGACGACTTAGTTTTGTTACTAGTCTGATTGGTTTTACTTGTTTCACCAGACTTCCTAGGACTCTGCTGTTTAGTTTTACCATTCTGTTTTCCTAGGCTCTTTGCTCTTTTTACCTTTAGGAGCTTTCTTCTCCTTTAACTCTTTCTCAGATGAAGCAGGTTTAGTAGTCTGAACATACAATATGACCTTACGATTGTCAACAGATATAAATTTTTCAGTATGATTCAGTTCTAGCTTATCCTGTTCTAAAGGCATCTTTTGTTTAGTAGATATATGATTGGATGTAATAGATGATTTATCATGAGACTTAATGATCTTTTAAAGTTCCATGATTTTACCCTTATAGACTTCACATTAAGCTTTTAGAGACTCATTTTCTTGCTCAAGCAGTTTATATTCAGCTGATTCTTTTGATTTTTCAAGCTCAAGTTTCAGTGAACTGTTTTGCTCTCTTAGCAATATCATCTCTTCCTTAAGCTTAGCAAATGCATCAGCAATACTTGTATTGTTAACTAGCATTTGCTCCAATGAATTAAACAATTCATTTTCAAGAGGAGTTACCTCATTCTCTGAGTCATCAGATTCCTTACCCATCGGGCAGATAAGAGCAGGGTTCTCATCTTCAGCAAACTCTTCTTCAGAAGTGTCTGAGTCTGAATCAGATGAGTAGATAGCAACCAACTTTTCTGCTTCAGTCATCAGCACTTTGCCTTTCTGATGTTTTCTTTCTTTTCTGATTCTATTTTCTTCTTCTGTGTACTTCTCTGCTTTAGGATATTGACAATCTCTGATGAAATGTCCTAATTTCCTGCAGTTATAACACATTAGTTTGGACTTATAGGCGTCATTATCTTGAGAAAAAGAAGTAGGGATAGAAGTAGAAACATTGTTGTATTTGTTCTTCATTTTTCTTTTATAGAACTTCTTGAAGTTGTTTATCAGCAATGCAACCTCTCCTGCAGTGTACTCCTTTTTGTTGAGTAGTGTGGCTTCATCAGATGAGTCCACTTCTTTGCTTTTGTTTGCTGTTCTTCTTGGGTTTTCAGCAGCAACCAGGATAGCTGTGGGGCCTGAAGTTAAGTTTCTTCAACACGCATTATTGGCATTTTACACTCATATGCCTTGAGTACAGAGAACAGCTCGGTAAGAGAGATCTTTCCAAAATTTCTTGATTCTTCCATGGCTGTCACCTTCATGTTGAACTGTGGAGGCAGAGCCTCTAGCATTCTGACAGTTATCTCTTTGTCAGTGAAGGTTTTCCCCAGCTTGAGAACTTCATTCAACGTCCTTGTAAACCATGTATCCATCTGATCAATGGTTTCCGCAGACTACATCTTGAAGTTGTCTAGCTTTTCCAGAGCAACACTCAGTTGGTGCTCTTTTATGGCGTCATTTCCTTCGCTCATGTCCCAAACCTTGTCCCACATTTCCTTTGCAGTTTTGCAATGCTTGACTTTGTCAAACCTATCATTGTCCAAGGCATTGGTCATGATGAAACGGCCAACTTTATCAAGATTGAACAGCTTAATTTCTTCTGCTGTCATCTCTTGAAGATCTTTATCCACCACTGTATCTTATTCATCAACCTTTATAGTCTTGGCGAATTTGAATGGACCTTTGGTAATGCATGTATACATGTTATCATTGTAAGCAGCTAAGAAGATCTCCGTTCTGATCTTCCAGTCTTCAAAGCTCATACCGCCAGTGTGGGGAACATGGCTGATACAATCCATTTTCAAAAAGTTTTGTTTTTCCAAAAATATGCTCTTTTGAAAAAGTTTGAAAACCTTTGAAAAATATTAGGATCAAGCTCGTTGATCAGGCAGCTGATTCTAATGAACTACCCGCTCTGGTACCACTTGTTGGTCCCAAGTGGTCAGATGAGGTCTAGAGGGGGGGGGGGGGAGGGAGAGGCGAATAGACCTCTTAAAATTTTAGACTTAAAAACTTTTCACCTAACTGTTATCGAACTAAGCTGATCGTAAACAGTAAGTTGACTAAGCTATTCGCACACAAAGTTTGAGCAGCAGAGTTGACCACTCTTTAGAAAAGTACTTAGCTTATTTCAGTAAAATCAGTTTTGATAAGGTTTCTTGCAGCGAATGTTTTAAAGTGCTTTTCACAAGTAAACTATGTCTAGTAAAGATTTTATCTTCAGTTTGAAACTCCTTTTAAAATCTTCAAATAGTTTGTTGAAATGTAAGCTTATGCAACTTTTTAAAGAATGCAGGAAAACTTGTATAAATTGAACACAGAGAATTTTTATAGTGGTTATATGGATTTAAATCATTTATTCCACTATTCCAAGTCACATAGATCTTTGTTCATACTATAATCACATAGATTACAATATACTCTACTTGCGCCGATCAACAAATGAAAAGGCCACAAGTTTGCTATAGGAGATCACTTAGAAATCATATACTACAAAGCTTTATAACTTACAAAGATGGATAACAGCTTCTCACAACACTCTCCTTACAGATTTACTCAGAAAATGATTTTATCTTTTTCCTTCAACTCCGCTTTAGTCAATAAATAACTTCAGCGAGCAAGTGAGCTGTTCTTGAGTTTTTGAGACTCAGAAGATTTTGCTTCGCGGAATACTCTCAGTTGTGTGTTTTAGTCTCTTTTCTTTCTCAAACTCTTGAACTATTTATACTCTTAGTTTTGAAAAATGTCCGTTGAAGAAATACAATATTCAATTCCTCGAGTACTGGTCCTGAAACTCTGCAAAACGGCTCTCTGCGACTGCTACAGTAAAGTCTAATGTACTTTCTTTCAGTTGCATTTAATGCACCAAGCTGATATGATGATTTCTTTAATCATTTGCCATAAATATCCCCCTTATTCAGCATTTATTACTCCAAGTGCATTTATTAATGTTGAGGGGACTCCTTGATCGTCTTCACTTGGCTGATTGGAATCTCTCGTCTGATGATGTAATGAGCCGATCTCAACCTTCAACTAATCTGATTTGAGTCGGCTGATTTTTCACCAAACTTATTTCTTCCATCAGCGGTGGATCAGTAGTCTTCTGGACCAAGTTGAATTTTGACTCTTTTGATTTATCTTTCGGTTGATCAAAATTCTTCCAAGGGATTAGCTGATCTTGATGTTTTGAAAATCATCAAAACCTCCCTTTAACTTTTAACTTCCTTATCCTTCAATCTTCATCTTCATCTTCATCTTCATCCAACACTGCCTACTTAGAATAACACATGAAATTAATTTACTATTCACTCCTCAAAATATCACAAGACTTAAGAGCAAGTAAAAATGGAGCTACTCAAACAATAAACCACCCTCAACCCCGCAACTCCACCTCCTCCCAACTTGGGTTTCATGAGAGCTACCACAATACCGAGCCAAATAGGCCCTTAGCTTTCAATACATCCAAAAATCAACATTCTAACACAAGGACAAATTGCATTTCGAATATTTCGACAAAATCATAAAAATTAATATTATGAAACTAAATCTTATTGAAATTAGACCAAAATCCATACTATACACCCATAATCTTTTTATAACATGACCTTATTATGCCCTTAACTTAAGATCAAGGGTCAATTCTTTTGTTTTTTTTTTAATGAATCAGATAATATATCAGCTAATCAATTACTATATTAAGAAATTTATTTAAATTGATATTATCATTACAAAATTACAAAGATCAGCGGTCAACCCACTGAATTGAGCCGGAAAAATGAGATACCTCTCAATTTTCCCCTAAAAAAAATGAGATACCTCTCAATTTCTTTTGGATTAATTAATGGTGATGAGGGGTAACTTGGACTCAAAGATTACTACAGCCTAGCGAGGTCGAAATTCGTCATTCTCGATCTCATGAGCATAAATTCGAGCCCAAAGCACAGGAATCCTACGCTGACTCTACTATGGTAGCTTAGGGTCCAAAATCACTGTAGGGCCGACCTCAGGCCCAGGCCCGTGGGCTGAGTAATACACACCTGTGGGTGGTTCACCTGGTTCCAGGTCTCAGCTATAAATACCCCAAGCATTTATGACGACGACACAACTTCCCAGGTGCTCTTCCTCCGAGGCTACAGCTCGGAATTACTTAGGAAGTATAGTATAGGCCTTCTTATATGTATTTCACCCTCTAGCTTGTACGGCATCCAATAATGCTCGGATAGGACTCTCAATTCTTGTAATCGGTACTCGATCATTCTGATTATAATACTACTGATCTTTTATCTCCATTTACATACATTAGCACGGCATTTTACACCAACCATATCGAACCAACGAAATCGCGTAAGATCAATTGGCGCCCACCGTGGGGCCTTATTCGAGTATTAGATCGAAATATGCCTACTACGAGGAGGAATACGTATAACCGAGGAGAACCCTCCCATGCAGCAGGAGTGCAGAATTCGGTCAATAATGAGCCCGATAATCTGTCGCGTGCGGCTCAACAACCGGAGGTTCCACCAATTGTTCCACAGGATAATGTTCCAATTCACACGACCGTGGGTGATCTAAGGTCCATCATAGGCACGATGTGCAGGGAATTTCTGAACAGTGGAAGGGCTGATCAATCACCTGTAGATCAGCCAGCAGTTCACGGGAGACCGGAAATACCATCTTCGAACATCCAGAAGGAGAATAGTGTACTACGATCCATATCGCATGCACCAGCAACAAACCCTCCTCGAGCCATACCTTCGAAAGTCAATGTCCGATCAGAAATCCAGCCCAAATCAGTACATGATGTAGAAGATTCAGTAGTAGGGGAGAGCCACCCTGCTGGTGTTGTCATAGGTAAAAAAATCGCCTTACAAAAGAGTTACTGAATCTGAACTGGAAAGGATAGTGCAAGAAAGAGTAGATAGGAAGTTGGAGAAGGAAGGTATGTTGGTAGAGATTCCTTGCAGCAATCATGCTGCCAGGAGAACGGAAAACGTTCCGAATAGAGAGAATCTACGAGATAGGGAGGTTTCGAACAGTATCATGCGTTGTTCGCCGTTTTGTCAAGAAATACGCGAAGCCCAAAACGCAGAAACAGTACCGACCAGGCTACCACGGTATAACGGGACTACCGACCCTGGGGAACACATAAACAGCTTTATTAATGTGATGAACTTGTACGGACATTCTGAGGACTTTTGTTGCAAGATCATGGTTACTACCATCGAGGGAATTGCCCTCAATTGGTTCGGAAAGTTGCCGCCTAACTCCATTTTCTCCTTTGAAGAATTTTGCGACAAACTAAAACATCAATTTGCTAGCCAAAGGAAACCAAGGTTACCAGCAAATCATTTGGGAACCGTAAAACAATTGGAAGGAGAAAGTTTGAGACAATGGTTAGCAAGGTTCAATATCTAACTTCTCAAGGTTGACACTCCGCAGATTGAATATCTGTCCTCATTGATGTTCGAACTAACAAGAAGCACTCAGTTCGGGAACGCCTTATGTAGAAAACAGCCGAAATCCTTTGAGCGAATTATGGAAATCGCTGAGAAATACATGATTCAGGAAGAGATGAATAAGCTGAAAAGCTCGCATACTGTGAAACTTCCTCTAAACAAGAAACAGGATCGGGCTCCTATCCCAAAGCCCGGTGATTACGGAGGATCGAACAGAGGGTCTGTTTGGCAACGAATCATCACCTATAAACCACATATGCCGCCCCAAGGGTCGAATTCCTATGGACCTCCCTATGAACGAGCTCGACCTCCTAGAGCGGGAAAAATTCAGTTTACCGAACTTAACAGTTCAAAAGAAAAAGTGTTAACTGTGCTAGAAGAAGGATATTTGATTCCCGAGGCTCAAAGAATCACGCAGGCTAGGCCAGGTGCGTTGGGTTACGACCAATACTGCCGATACCACCGGGCTCGGGGGCACAGCACCGAAAACTGTTACCAACTGAAAGTCGAGATAGAGAAGCTAATTGCACAAGGAAAACTCAAAGAATTTGTCAAAGGAGGTAACTATAACAATCGTTATAGGTCCAGGAGCCCGCGGAAGTTTAATACTCAACAGAAGCAGGGTCGGAATCAGACGGAAAAGCGGTCAAACGGAGTGATAAACATGATTGCCGGCGGACCAGCAGGAGGAGATAGCAGAAAAGCTAGAAAAAGAACGCTGAGATCGATAAGGGCTGGGGTCTCTACAAAGAGGGAAATTCTATCCTTGGAGTTTCCCTCCATGGAAAATTAGGTTGTAAGTTTCAGTGAAGCCGATCGACCTGCGGATGTCAATTGGGATGTAAATGAAGATGATCCGGATTTTTCCATGGTGTTGACATTAAAGATTGCTAATTTCGAAGTCAAGAGAGTACTAGTCGATAATGGAAGCTCGGCAAACATTATCTCTTCGGAAGCTCTCACAAGGATGAACCTTTGTCACCCACATCTGGATAGAGTAACCACTCCTTTGGTTGGTTTTAGGGGATCGGAGATCGTCCCACTTGGGACCATTCTCTTGAGCACGACTCTAGGAAGCAAGCCGAAGAATATAACAAGAATGATCAAATTCCTAGTGGTAGATACGTCCTTCGCTTACAATGCCATATTAGGGAGACCAGCTCTAAACATTTTCAAAGCGGTTGTATCTACCTATCATCAAAAAATAAAGTTCCCGACCGAGTGAGAAGTAGGAGAAATGAGGAACGGCCAATACATGACCTGGGAATGCTATAATTCATCTTTAAGCATTAAAAAGAAAGTGGAACCCGAACTCCCGATTAAGAGAAAAATAGCCGAATTGGAGCCTGGGGTAAATTCCCCAATTCCCGACTGCGAGAAATTACAAGGAAAGAAAGGGAAAAATGTCGACATGAGTGTGCAAGCACCTGGCCACAAAAAATTAACTCTAGTTACGGGATCCCCCGAGAAATTCACCAAAATTGGAACAGAGTTAAGCGAGGGCATGGAAACCATGCTCATTGAATTTTTACAGAAAAACGTGGACGTTTTTGTCTGGAGCTCAGACGATATAATTGGAATCGACCGGCGGATGATAACACATTCATTGAACATCGATCCAAAGGCAAAACCTGTAAGGCAAAAGAAGCGCAATCATGGTCGCAAAAAGGACAAAATAATCAATGCAGAGGTCGATAGATTACTAGCAGCGGGTCAGATCAGGGAAATAAAGTTCACAGAATGGCTATGTAATGTGGTCTTAGTTTCTAAGGGCGAAAAGATTGAAAACAAATGGAGAATGTGTAATGACTTTACGGATCTAAACAAATTGTGCCCAAGAGATCCTTATCCATTACCACAGATCGATATGCTTGTAGATTCAACCGCAGGGTTTGTATTTTTTAGTATGATGGATGCTTTCCAAGGATTTTATCAGATCTTTATGAATGAAAGAGACCAGGATAAAACAGCATTCATCACAGAGCGAGGAGTCTACTGCTTCATTGTCATGCCTTTCGGCTTAAGGAATGCGGGCGCAACCTATCAAAGGTTAGTCAATATGATGTTTAAAGACTTGATAGGGGAAATCATGGAAGTTTATGTAGATGACATGCTCGTAAAGAGTATGACGGAGGAGGACCACATCAACCATCTTGATCGATGTTTTGGAATTTTGAGGAAGTATGGAATGAAGTTGAATCCCGCCAAGTGCACTTTTGGTGTGCGATCGGGAAAATTCCTCGGATATCTCGTTCACGAAAGAGGCATCGAAGCCAATCCCGAAATAATTCGAGCAATTACCGATCTACATCCACCAAGAAAGCTCTCAGATGTTCAAAGCCTGATCGGGAAGATTATCTCGTTGAATAGATTCATCTCACGATCTGCTGACAAGAGTTTACCATTTTTCAAACTGTTGCGTAAATCTAAGAACTTTGAGTGGAATGAAGAATGCGACAAAGCTTTCGAAGACCTGAAAGCATACTTAACTTCACCACCAATGCTGGCCAAGCCATCCGATGGAGAACCTCTGTATTTATACATAGCCGTGTCAGAATAGGCCATTAGCTCGGTTTTGGTAAAGCTCGATAAGTCTGAACATAAGCCAGTTTATTATTTGAGCAAGTTATTGCAGGGTGCAGAGAAAAATTACATGGAGATTGAGAAATTCGCGCTTGCCTTGGTAGTAGCTGCGCGAAGGTTAAGGCCTTATTTTCAAACATACAAGATCATCGTCTTAATGAATCAGCCTCTAAGACAGGTCCTATCAAAGCCTGAAGCATCCGGCAGATTGATAAAATGGGCGGTCGAGCTGGGTCAGTTCGAGATTGAATATCAACCACGAGTTGCGATAAAGGCACAAGTATTGGCTGACTTCATAGTCGAGTCAACAGGCATATCGAATGCGGAAGAAGGGGCGATCTCCGAGGTAAAAATGGTCGAGAAAACAGAAGATCAGGTACGGCTGATGCACGTGGATGGTTCCTCGACCAGGGAATGAGGTGGAGCAGGAATTCATTTTCAAGGACCCAATGGTGAGGACTTGAGTTATGCTATCACTTTGGACTTCGTCGTTACAAACAACGAAGCGGAGTATGAAGCACTGATCACTGGATTGGAAATGGCCATAAAGGCAAAGGTAAAATCAATTGTTGTATTAACAGATTCTGAACTCGTTCATAGACAGGTGAAAGGCACTTACGAGGCCAGGGAGTTCAATATGATCAAATATTTGAACAAAACAAAAAAGTTGATCTCTGAGTTCGACAAGTTTGATATTCAGCCTATACCAAGGGAGGAAAATATTTGGGCAGATCTATTATCGAAGTTCACAGGACTTGCTGATGGGAAGAATGAAAGAATAATCAGATGGTTATTATCGAATACATCTGCTATCGAACTAGATGTGACTCCCTCAGTCGACATCATGGAAATCAATGAACCTAGGATTTCTTGGATCGACCCTCTTATTGCTTATCTCAGAGAAGGGAAGCTTCCAGAAAACTCAAACGAAGCTCGAAGGATCAAATACCGAGCGTCATCATTCACTCTAGTTGACAATCAACTCTATAAAATATCTTCTTCTGGAATTTTATTGAAATGTATTTCCGAAATGCACTATAATGCTATTTTAAAAGAAGTTCACGAGGGAGAGGCAGGTAATCATTGCGGTGCTCGAGCATTAGCTCATAAATGCTCGAGGTCAGGATATTATTGGCCTACTCTTTTCTCTGATTCGGTTGATTATGTGAAGAAATGCCACCATTGTCAAATTCATTCGAATTTGATCCATCAACTGGCCGAACATATGCACTCAATTCCGATCTGTTGGCCTTTTGACAAATGGGGCATCGATATTATGGGGCCGTTTCCAACAGCAAGAGCCCGAAAAAATTAGGTATTGGTTGCGGTAGAATATTTCAGCAAATGGGTCGAATGCGTCGCTCTAACAAAGATCACTCAGTTCCAAGTTATTAATTTCTTGTGGAAAAATATTGTCTGCAGGTTCGGGATTCCCAGGATCTTAATATCTGATAACGGAACGCAGTTCGCCGGAAAAAGGATCACAGAGTGGTGCGAAAAATTCGGAATACAGCAGAATTTCGCATCAGTGGGGCATCCTCAGGCTAATGGCCAAACTGAAGTCGTGAACAGAGAGATCGTTCGATCTCTGGAAAAACGTCTATCTGAGGCAAAAGGGAAATGGCTCGACGAACTGCCAGGGGTATTATGGGCCAATAGAACTACTGTTAAAGCTACAACAGGAGAAACTCCATTCAGTCTGGTTTATGGGTCGGAAGCTGTTATTCCAGTTGAGAACCTTGTACCTTCTCCCAGGGTCGAATTTTATGATCCCGAGGAAAACCAATCTCTAAGGAAAATGGAAGTTGATCACGCAGATGGTCAGAGGGACCGAGCAAGGTTGAAAATTCAATCCACCAAGTCTAGCATGGAAAAATCCTATAATCGAAACGTTCGAATCCGAACATTCAAAGTGGGAGATTTAGTGCTCAAGAAGGTAGAAGTATCAAAGCATGTTGGAAAACTTCAACCTAATTGGGATGGCCCCTTTGTGGTCGTTGAGGTTGGAAAGAAAGGTTCTTACAAAATTGCTCATCCTAATGGAAAGGTCCTACCTCGAGCCTGGAATGCCGTTAATTTGAGGAGATATTATGGAAGATGAAGATGAATAGTTAATATTCTAGGCTATTACTATTTAGTCATCTCGTTTCGGTTTCTTTGTTTCTCGCGATTAAGAAAACCATATGATCAATGAAGGTTTATTTTGAATTAAGTTGTTTATTCAATGGAAGTTCATTTCGTCAAAATCATCATTTATTCGTCATATTCGGGATATTCTCGATCTCTATTCATCTATTATCAATCTCTATTGTTCTCCACCAACTATTAAAAGGGTGAAAGTTGTTGCTACGACCCTCGAAGATCGACCAAGGGTGAAAGCCGTTGCTACGCCCTTTGGATCGAAAAATAAATATGGGTGATGACCCTCGGGCTAAAAATTCTCAGAAACGACTAAGGGTGAAAACCGTTGCTATGTCCCTTAGATCGAAATTATTAAATGGGTGAAAGCTGTTGCTATGACCCTCGGGCTAAAAATGCTCTGAAACGACTAAGGGTGAAAGCCGTTGCTATGCCCCTTAGATCGAAATTATTAAATGGGTGAAAGGTGTTGCTATGACCCTCGGGCTAAAAATGCTCTGAAACGACTAAGGGTGAAAGCCATTGCTATGCCCCTTAGATCGAAATTATTAAATGGGTGAAAGCTGTTGCTATGACCCTCGGGCTAAAAATGCTCTGAAACGACTAAGGGTGAAAGTCGTTGCTATGCCCCTTAGATCGAAATTATTAAATGGGTGAAAGCTGTTGCTATGACCCTCGGGCTAAAAATGCTCTGAAACGACTAAGGGTAAAAGCCGTTGCTATGCCCCTTAGATCGAAATTATTAAATGGGTGAAAGCTGTTGCTATGACCCTCGGGCTAAAAATGCTCTGAAACGACTAAGGGTGAAAGCCGTTGCTACGCCCCTTAATCGAAATTATTAAATGGGTGAAAGCTATTGCTATGACCCTCGGGCTAAAAATGCTCTGAAACGACTAAGGGTGAAAGCCGTTGCTACGCCCCTTAGATCGAAATTATTAAATGGGTGAAAGATCTCTGAAACGACTAAGGGTGAAAGCTGTTGCTATGCCCCTTAGATCGAAATTATTGATTGGGTGAAAGCGGTTGCTACGACCCTCGGGCTAAAAATGCTCTGAAGTGATTAAGGGTGAAAGCCGTTGCTACGCCCCTTAGATCGAAGATTATAATCAAGATCGATTGAAATTCTATCACATCTCTTCTGCGTGATTGCTGATTTAAAGGTCAAAAATATTACTCGAGCAAAGAAAAATATTTCTTCAAACATGGGGAATCCCCAAGAATTCTGTGTTCAACAAAGGGAGTATCATTTGAAAGACGTTTTGTGAAGCTACAAGACCATGAATCATTAGATGACGAGAATAAAAGTTCATTTCTGTTAAAGTTTTTGATTTGCCTCATAAGTTAACGAGATTATGGAACGACAAAATGGCAGAAGATCGAAATCACTATCCGTTAAAATAAAGATAGAAGAAGAGAATTATAAAGATAAACAATTGCATTTATAAGCTGTTTGAACAATTACAAATGATTCATCGAAATACAGAGATAAAGATACAACAAAGAAGACTCGAATTCGAAAATGTTACATTCGTTCCTATTCTACTACAAATGCTACAAATAAGCTGGAAGTCTTCGAAGCCAAATAAGAAAAAAAAATAAAAAAAAAATGAGAAAACAGGGGAACAAAGTCGGAGCTTGCCTCCCGAAATCGTAGTAAATCCGAGACCTCCGTCCAATAAACCAGCGGCGAGAAAACAGTTTTCCAGCATTCTTGCTACCGGATCCCCGCTAGCTCTCTAAGACTATTATCCGGTCAAGGAAAGATGGATGCATATCTAGTCCACTAACCGACCGAATGAAACGATAGGATAACGGAATTCTAACCCGTCTCAGGAGAGATGAATACAAAGAAGCAGGTCGCCTGCCGGTACCCTAGTCGCAATCCTTTTTGCCTGTCGATACCCTAGTCGAGAATGTTTCCCATATAAGGACGCTGAGGAAGTCGAGAAAGAAAGTTCGAATTCGAATCTCGAACACCTTAATCGCAGAAATCAAGTGGATCATGAAGTTGATCTAGGGGACTAAAAACACAACCATGCCAATTGAACGAAACATTTACAGACAAGTAAAAATATGAAGGTAATTTTGGAACTATATATAGGGGAGGAATTGAGCATCAACGGCGTAGATCTGGTGGGATGAACGGCCACGATACGAGCATTAAACGCTCTGCCCGTCCCACTTCCCAAAAAAAATAAAAAAAGGGGAGACAGAGAAGATGAAAAAAGAACAACATTTCGACAATATTACCGTTACAACAAGATTATGTTACAACAAAGAAAAATCTTAGCAAGCTTATGTTACAGCGGAGGAAAATCTTAATACAACTAAACGAAATTATTCTCGGAAAGGATTTTTCGAACTTCAGCACTGCGATCAGCATACCCGCGGGTATAAGCTTCCCTCTCTCGAAGCTCGGAACTTTTCTTCTCACAATCGTAGGTGTTTACAACAAATTTTAAAGTCTGCAAAAAGCTTGAATAGACAATAAAATTAAGAAGTAACAAATAATATATATTTAAAATTTAAAAGTGGTTACAAATCTCTATGTGTGAGTCCTCTGATTCTTCTCTTCGTTGAACTTATGGATTCAAGTGCACTCGGCTTGTTCTTGAATCGTTTGATGCGACTTTCTCCAAGATTTGCGGATGGAGTCACGGGTTTGAAGTGTTTGCAGAACTTCAAAGCTTGAGGAGAATTTGTAGGTAGGTATGTATATATGTGTTTTTGTATATCTTCAAATGAATTCACAAGACCTCTTTATATAGATTTTGAAGAGAGTCCTTCATAGCAGCTTGGTGACGTGTCATGATTTGATTGGCCCTCACTTCCTTGGAATGAAAGACTTCATTTGATTGGCCAAAACACATCACTTTGACATGTGGCACAATTTGATTGGCCACTTAATCATTTGCCTTTATATCTATCATTTTGACACATGGCTTGATGTAATTGGCCAATAAATAAATATTAGAAATCAATTAATATCATTATTTAATTTCGGAATTTAATATAATAAAATCCCAAAATAGAAAATTAATTGATTACTAATAAATTATTTATAAGTGTCATTATTTAATTGGGCATAAATTTCATGTATCTACAAATGCCCCTTCGAGACTTATTCACGAATAACGCTTTCGAAGCATACTTTGAAGTGAGTAAGTCACGACTTTGATAAAAAAAAATGCACTTGAAAAAAATTGCATCACGGTAAAAGAAATTTGAACAACCGCGATCATGAATTTAATTGAAGTGGACTTTAAGTGGGTACATAATTTAATTAAATACCCATTACTTAAGCCCACTTAATTTGGCCCATTTATATGCTTGGTCTTTGTAGACCAAATGTAGGCCATAATATCTCGTCTTCTTCTTCATCAGTTCACGAACAGAACTCATTCTCTTCTCCCTGTTCTTTTTTTGAAAATAAAACTTTCCATTGCAAGAATAAGAATCATATTGCAACAATCTAATCCTTTAGGAAACAAATTAAACTTGAATCAGTTCCTTCCAATTCTAGGAAATCTAAAATTCCCAAAATTTTCTTTCTTGCTCATCGTAATCTCCAAGTATCATCTATAAAAGTGCACTTCGAAACCCTTTTCTTCATCAGCAATAATACTCAGAAAATTTGAGAAATCCGATCACGTGCGTAAAATAAAACAACCGAGTCACGTAAAGGTTTCTTCCCTTTTTTTTTTTTTTTTTTTTTTTTTACCTCTGTTAAGTTATTTTCTTTAGAGTATGTATAGCTCTATACACAGTAATAAGTATGAAGCAGCAACTAATTGAACTAATTAGCTCTTTTCATGGTGGGACTGTTATGCCGATCGATTTCCGTCGTTGTTGACCAATTTAGTTCAAATCACATATATATTATGAATAAATTCCTTTATTCATAATGAACCCATACCACGTAGTTGGCATAATTCTTTCGGAAATTCCAAAACTGAGTTTCATCAAACTTTTATATATTATAAACAATAGACTTTAACATGTGCAGATAGGCTTTTTGCGTGAAGAACTTGAATATATTAAAGCCTGCTGAGCTTGTACCATAGGCATGAGAACGTGTACCGTATCCTTAGGGAGTAGTACTTTGAACCATATACATCTTTAGCACAAAAATAATCTATATCAAGAATATATCCAGCTCCGTAACCTTAACATCGCATCATGCCCCTTTATTTTATTGCCCTATCTTTTTTTTTTTTTTTTTTTTTTTCGATTTTTTTTTTAACAGATTTTTTTTTTTTTAACAGATTTTTTTTTTTTTTTTTTTTTTGCAGATATAACATTGCGCCACCAATGGAGTTTATCGACTGCAAAGTTCCATACCCGAGCCTCTACATGATCAAGAAGGATGAAGCAGATAAAACAAAAGGAACTACTTTAACTGTGTATCAACCGGCAATTGGTCGATTCGCCCCAGAATACACCCTGTCTAAGGAGCCACACTCATCAAAAGTTTCATTGGAGATTTCAAAGGATGTTAGTGTATTGTCTTCGACCACACCTAAGCATCAGAAAGTGTGTATTTTGCAGCCTAACGCACTTAACAGAGGTTCACCGTCCAGTTTCTCGCACCCTATTCGTTCATCAACTTCATGGAGGTCTTCATGGTACTCTTCGGCACCGTCACTCGGTGAATTTTCTCATGTTTCAGGTTACTGGGAGTGGATTGAAGATGTCTTTGCAAAGAGAAACAAGAATCTCCATCGAGCTGGGATACATGATGCAGTTTGGGCTTCTTTGTTTACTTAAGACGTCGAGGAAAACATCATCCGCACCTTCTGCGACCTGTGGAGTCCATCCACCAATTCGCTCCACACGGCGGTTGGGGAACTTTCCATTTCTCTGTGGGATTTGCATATACTCGGTGGACTTCCCCTTCGCGGTCTATTCTATGACGAGGTGATTCCGTCAGCGAAGGAGCTTCTTGAAGTTGATGAAGAGGGCAAATCATTCCTCCCTTCTAGTTGTCGACACTTATTTTCGGCATATCATCATTTAGGAGGCGGCAACTCTGACGGGTTAAACGTTCTTGATTGGGTGCAGTTCTGGTTCAAAGGTTCTATCAGATATCGAGAACCATACCCACGATCATGTAGGAAAGGAGGGACAAAGCCTCGACTTTCTTATAATCCTTCAGGGGAGATTCCCGCTTCTTCGACTCGTGATCGGACAACAGAAGAAAATATCCCTTTCGATACTCTCGGGATTGCCGATCTTGATAGAGAAGAAACTTACACTGCTGCTTTATTGGTGTGTTGGATATGCAGGTTTCTTGTTCCGAACAAAAATGTTAATCACATACGACCCAGCGTCTTCAAGGTTGCAAGCATGATGGCTTCTGGAGAAAAGTTTTGCTTAGCCATTCCTGTATTGGCGAGCATATATCGAGGGTTAAGAGGACTGACTTCATCTACTAATTTGAAAGAATGCGACGCCACTTTTCCGATCCACTACGTATACGGCTGGCTTGGTAGCTATCTTAAGACACATTTTGACAACACTGAGACAGCGCGAAAGGCTAATTCCATGAGAGCGAAGATGGTTAAGTTCGCAGGGGAGAAAATGGCACGAAAATATAGTGCAGTGGAGGCTCAAGATGCCTTTGAATCGATCGAACCGGGTCGCATGGCGCCTTTCCCGATGTGCAAAGAAAAGATGCAGATTTTCTTCGATAATGGAAATTTTTCTGAGGTCGATAGGGACCTATTCATCAGTCTTCGATCGTGCTACCTCGTCTTGCGACTCGACAAGCACTATGTAGTTGAGTCCTATAATCCAACCAGATTTGGGAGACAATTCGGATTTTGTCAGGATCTTCCACAAGGATTGAGAATGGAGAAGGATCCTCAAACTTTGGAAGCGGTCATGCTACTTTGGGAGTTCTCGACTCGCGTCTACACTGGAGCCAAACTAACTTTCCCTCGTTCAATTGAGCAATTGGCTACGCATGAGTATTTTCAATGGTGGTCGAGTAATTACCGCAATCCTTTCAAAGATTCCCCTAAGGTTGTTTTGAAACTTTCTAACGGTGCATGCGATTCTTCGAAAGAATCAAAGAAGAAAGCCATTGATTCTTCTAGCAATGGTTTGCAAAAGGAACACACTTCTGCTTCTAACTTAGAACCCAACGGTACTTCGAAACCTAAGGTTCAAGCAACGAAACTTAAAAGAACCGTGGTTGAATCTTCGACTTCCGAAAGTGACTCGCATCGTGATCATCATTGGAAACGTAGCAAAAAGATCCAGGTTTTTGATTTAGATTCCATTAGCTTTGATTTTGACACATTCTTTGAGGATTGTCCAAGTTCAGACATGAACTTCGAAGATATAGCTCGACGCGTAACAATTTGACTCATGCATTAAAATTCCACTTTTTTTTTTTTTTTCTACACATGTCAATTTTAAATTCGTCTAACTATTTCCTTTCAATTTATGTAGCTTGCTGATATCGAAAATCCAAGGAACCAAGAAGTGTCCTCAAAGGGCAAAGATGTTGAGGCGCCAAATGATAGTACTCACTCGAGTTCTTCAATGACTAAGGAAATTGACGACGATTCTGATCGTCTCCCACTTACTCAAGTTTTGGCCTCACGTAAAGGGAAAGCAGCAAGTTCTAAAATTCCTTTGCATTTGCCATCCTTTAGCAAACATGGAGTTCAACAAGCAAACTTGACTTCTGAAAATGTGATAATAGCTTTTGAGCCACCAGTTCGGACATCACCATCTTCGATTTCTACATTTCGATGCGATGAAGTAGTGGCACGTAGCAAACGCAAAATGGTCGAAATAATGTGGGATGACCTCTTTCAGCAACTTTCGACTACATCATTTGATGGGTTACATTTTATCAAAGAAGAAGTGAATGGCATCCTCCAAGCCATGAATCAACATGGAGGCATTGACGTGATGAATTTACATGAGAGGGTGAATGATTTTCTTGGGAATGCTAATCAATATGTCGAGGAGACTCAGTTATTGTCCCAAAAAATGAAGAATGAGTTGTTTGACCAACAAATTTCTGGTGCTAATCAACGTCTCCAAGATATGCGAGTGCGAGAGAGTCAACACGCCATTCATGCTCGAGATCTCGAAGTGAAGCTTACTGAGTTGGGGGAGAAAGAAGATAACTTGAAGAAACAACTTGAAGAGATAGCAAACCAAAAGGAAGAGATAAGCTTGTCGCTCCAAGAAGACGAGAAACAACTGCTTGATACCCATTCTGCCATCTCTAGAATAGAAAATGAGGTTTCGATTCTTGAAAGCAATCCTCCCTTATCTGAGGATGATCTTGTGCGTCAAACGAACCTGAAGAAGGAGCTAGAAACCAATCTTCAAGATTTGAAGAATTTCAAGCTTTTCCCTTGATTTAGATTTAGTTGTTTCATTTTTTTTTTTTTTTTTTTTTGTTGCTAAGTAGGAACTTGCACCTTTCTTTTCTTTTGTATTGGACTCTTAGATATGAAGATGAATAAAGTTGATTTCTTTTCTTTTTCCATCTTCATTTCATTTCATTCTTTGTTGAAATTTATTTTCCATGCTTGCACTTGATCAAATCCAACTTGCATTCTTTAATTTAACACTTAAGAATTTAATCCAAGTATTAAATAAAGAGATTCGATGTAACTGCAAAACAAAACTAGAAGACTTTGTTTCGTGAGAATGATGAAACAAATCTGGAATTTTTTTTTTTTTTTTTTTTTTACGTGACTGAACTCAGAATTAGCTTCCAAGCTGCCTACGTATCTCATAAAGAGAATCAAGTCATAACGTAGTTCAAAACAACTTTGATTAAGAAGGTAGGGGGGGCCGTTCACAGTTTATACTCATGCGGGCCAGGAGTATCCGTTTCTTAACCACCTCGGACTAGGTGGGGATTTAAAATTTAACCACCTAAATACCATTAGTGGAGTAAATTAACATTTTAGCCACATGAATTACTATTGGTGGAGTAAGTTAGCAGTTTAACCACTTGCACTACCATAGGTGGGTACCTTTCACAGTTTATACTCGTGCGGGTCAGGAGTAACATGCAGTTTAGGCTCGTGCGTCATGGAGCATTTTGATTTCAAGATTTCGTAGACCTTTTTCGTCTCGTCTACTGGAGGCTTTGACTTGAACTTTAACAAATTTGCAGACAGTTTTGACTAGTATCTGGGAGAAGTTGATTTGAACTTGTAGACCATTTCGTCTCGTCTACTGGAGGCTTTGGCTTGAACTTTGAAGATTTGTAGACAGTTTTGACTCGTGTCAAGGAGTTTTAAACATGAAGACTTGAAGACAGTTTTGACTCGTGTCAAGGAGTTGTTTTGAAAGTTTATACTCTTATCAAGGAGTTTGGAGATTATTTTGACATCAATGGTGATCTCCAGATTTCTGACCATATATATGGAATCCATCGATCAGAAGTTCTGGATCAGGTAATGGAAAATCATTGGGAGTATCTAAATTCTCAAAGTCGACACAAAGTTGAATTTGACGAGTTCCTTTACGTATAGGTACAATTCTAGAGACCCATGTGGAATTCTCTATTTCTTGAAAGAAGCCAGCTTTCATAAACATGTTCATTTCAGCTTTGATGAATGGAATCGACCCAGATCTAAATTGTAGTTTAGTTTGCTTACCTTGATGAGTTTCCTGCTTCAAAGAGAAATTTTGAACCTCCACTTTGGGGACTAAGCCATCCATCTCTAATTTGACTTGATCAATTTCATCAATGGTTGCTTTAACACCTTCCACAATTTTCAGTGATGTAGTCTCCACTTCTTCTTTCTGGCCAACATGAATTTTTTCTTGAGTAATGTGAAACAAGGATGCGACATCCTCTCGAGCTTCTATGCAAGATTGGCATACTTCACCTATAGAAGTGTTTGGTTCTTGTATTGCATTACACGAAACAACATCATAAGTATCCTCATCATGAAGCCTATTTGGCAATTGCTCCGCGTTTATTGTTGTGTCAAAACATCCAAATGAAATTGTGACAAGATTTGCAGTTGCATCATCTTCATCAAGCATAATCTTACCTTCTCGAGCTAATTGCAAGATTTTATCCTTCATACTGAAGCATTTTTCAATGGGATGCCCAACCAAGCGGTGGTACTTGCAGTAATTGCGGTCATTTGTTCTTCCAGCCTCTTCAGGTCACTTCATTTCGGGCAACTCAATGAGTTTAGCTTCGAGCAAGTCATCAAGCATTGGAGCAACGTCAGAATCAAGGAATGGGTATTCCTTCTTTTGCATATCCTTCAAAGTCAGCTTCTTTGCAAAGTTTCGTTGGGATGAATCATTGTTTATTTCATCGTTCTTCTTTGACTTGGATCGAGAGACATTGACGGTCATGGATTCTTCACTTTCAACTTGGGGAAAAAGCTTGCCCCCTTTCTTGATGTAATGTCCAACTTTTCCTTTCTTTGACTCATGAAGTGGGAAGAAGCTTTGGCCTTCACTTGAAGCAAGGCTCAGTTCCATGTCGTGCGCACGTGTGGCCAGCTCTTCGAAGGTTTTCGATTTTACACCTTGGAGAATATATCGTAAGCCCCATTGCATCCCTTGGATACACATTTCTATTGCAGAAGTTTCACACAAGCGATCCTTGCAGTTCAAACTCAAATTTCGCCATCGATTAATATAATCGATCACTTTCTCTTCATTCCACTGACGAGTGTTTGTAAGTTCGATCATACTGACGATCCTTCTTGTGCTATAAAATCGATCGAGGAATTCTTGTTCAAGTTGTTCCCAACTATCAATGCTTCCAGGCTCCAAGTCGGTGTACCAATCAAAAGCATTCCCTTGAAGCGAACGGACAAATTGTTTCACGAGGAGATCTCCAGTAGTTCCTGCATTATTACAAGTTTCTACGAAGTGAGCAACATGTTGCTTTGGGTTCCCTTTCCCATCGAATTGTTGGAGCTTTGGCGGTTGATATCCATTGGGCATCTTCATCGTGTCGATGCGACGAGTGTAGGGCTTCACGTAATTAAGTGTAGATTTTGAACCTCCCTCAAATTTGCACTTGATGGTTCCAGTGATGAAATCTTCTAGTCGATCCACAGGAATCATGCCGTCGGGCGAGACTTGAAGACCCTTAGCTTTCTCAGTCGAATGTCGTCCTCCTCAGAATCCTCGAGTTGGTCCTCGTTCACTTTTGAGTATCGTTTTCTTGATATCTCATCTTCTTCGGGATCCATAAGTCGTTTTTCCATCGAGTGATTTGCCTTGGCATAGAGTCCTTGGCTCAGAAGTCTTTCAATCTTTGCATCTTGCTCTTGCGTACGCTTGTTGAGCCCTTCTATGGCCTTAGTTAGAGCCATGAGTTGTTCTTCCATAGTCGTAGCGTTTGTCGTCATAACAGACGCTCCAGTCGAATGATGAGAAAGGGGTGAAGATCCACTGCTTTGAGAATCATCATTTGCCTTCTTTTCAATGAGCATGGTGCTTGGGTCATTCATCAAATCAGTCATAGTTCGGTACTTTGTAGGACGAACCATCTTTTGAAGAGAAGAGATGAGAGGTAGAGATGTCCCACTGGGCGTGCCAAAAATTTGTTTACAACAAATTTTAAAGTCTGCAAAAAGCTTGAATAGACAATAAAATTAAGAAGTAACAAATAATATATATTTAAAATTTAAAAGTGGTTACAAATCTCTATGTGTGAGTCCTCTGATTCTTCTCTTCGTTGAACTTATGGATTCAAGTGCACTCGGCTTGTTCTTGAATCGTTTGATGCGACTTTCTCCAAGATTTGCGGATGGAGTCACGGGTTTGAAGTGTTTGCAGAACTTCAAAGCTTGAGGAGAATTTGTAGGTAGGTATGTATATATGTGTTTTTGTATATCTTCAAATGAATTCACAAGACCTCTTTATATAGATTTTGAAGAGAGTCCTTCATAGCAGCTTGGTGACGTGTCATGATTTGATTGGCCCTCACTTCCTTGGAATGAAAGACTTCATTTGATTGGCCAAAACACATCACTTTGACATGTGGCACAATTTGATTGGCCACTTAATCATTTGCCTTTATATCTATCATTTTGACACATGGCTTGATGTAATTGGCCAATAAATAAATATTAGAAATCAATTAATATCATTATTTAATTTCGGAATTTAATATAATAAAATCCCAAAATTGAAAATTAATTGATTACTAATAAATTATTTATAAGTGTCATTATTTAATTGGGCATAAATTTCATGTATCTACAGTAGGTATCTTTGAGTCTCTCTAATTCCGAGCTCAACTCATTCCGAGACAGTTTCTCCTTAAGAAATCTATTAGTCTCTAGTGCGCGATCCAGCTCAACCTTCTTCCTGGCCAGCTCGAGAGTAATAATAGCTCGTTGTTCGATCTCACGCTTTGCCAATGCATAGAGACCAGAGAACTCTTCGCCAGCCTGAACTTATGAGAAGACATATCAAGGCTAAAAATAAAGAAACTAGAAAATCAGGATAAGGAAATTAGCAAGAATTACCCGGGTAAGAAAATCCGACCCAGACTGAAACAAGAACGAAGAATATTCTATGTCCCTCCTAAAGGGAGAAACGCCAGAAGGAAACAATAAATTGAAAGGCTCAGCAACTTTCGAAGGCACGGACCGAACAGGAAAAGATGCGCACACAGATACATCCTCCCCAAAAGAAACCTTTTTAATTTTCTTGTTTAAGCCTTTGGTTTTCAAGCATGAAGAAAGGGCGACAGTCGAAGATTTACCTCCTCCATGGAAGATCTGCTCGTCGGGAGTAATGGACTTAACCGGAGTTTTTCTCTTTTTCATTATGTTTCTACTATCACTGGGTTTGGGGAAAGGCACGGAAGGAATTACAGAAACGTTCGAATTTTCATTCATCTCTTGGTTTTCGGATAATTATTCGACCGTAACAATTTCCCAAAGCTCCGTTCACTGTGTATCATGTTATCATAAAGACAAGGAAAAATGGCCTTAGTATTTATAAGAGACGCGACATCATGTGAATTACAATAATTGGTAAGTCAACACTCCCAAGAAAGAATCGGTGACGCAACCAAGTATGCAAGAATGACGTTATAAAGTTCAACAAAATGGTCAAACAGACAGTAAATTAAGCATGGCACTAAGGGAAAGATGTAAATTCGAGCATCCACCAAATAGAAAAAAGCAGGAGACTATAAAAACAAATTTACAATTACAATAGTTCGCTAAGTAAATCTTATTACATGATAATCATTAACGGCTGGATTCCTTCACGCCAGAATCATGGTCCGATCTCTCTTGTTCTTTCCCTTCACTAGAATCGCTTTCCGAGCTATCAGAATCATCACTACTCGAGCTGATCTCTTCTTCATCATTACCTTGCACGTCAGCTGCAGATTTACTCGAATTGGAAGACGGAGTGCCATGCCCTCCCTGATCGCGGGAATCCCCTTCAATATCTACATCTTCATCCTCAGATTGAGCTTCGAGCACATCAGGATTTGGCATCGGCACTCCAAATTCATCAAGAAATGAAGCGAACTCGTGGTCGGCTAAGTCTTCGACCTTGGGAGGAAGAGAAGAAGCCTTATAATCTTTCCCGAAAATGTTCTTATAAGGATCCATGTAAGGAAGATAATCGTCAAGGGCGCCTTGAATCCTTCTGGCTGTGGGGAGATGTTGAATTCCTTTATAATAGAAGGCTTGATTAATTTCACCCGACCGCAAGCGAACTAAAGCGTCAAGGAAGGGTGACTCTAAAAATTCTCTTATGGCGGGAAGTCTGCCTTCTTCTCGGCCTCGAGCATAGGCCTGTTCGGATAATGTCTTAGCCTGCTCAAGATCCGATCTCAATTTGATTACCTCTTCCTCGAGGGCCCTCTTTCCATCAAGGCCCTTCTTAACTTCCTCAAGCTCCTTTTCGACCTCAGATAACTTGGTCGTAGTATCCCTCAACTGATCAGCCTTGGTAGCCTCTGCCGTAAGGACATTGTGAAGGGCACTCTGAGCCATCTGAGATTCCTCATTTAAGGTGGCAAGTCGGTAAGCTTGATGACTGAACAAGTCTCCGACCTAGAGAAGAAATTAAACATTAAAGGCGAAGCAAAGATTTTGAGGAAAAGTTAGTATTTGTGAAAAACTTATATACCTTTTGCAGAGCATAGGCATAATCACCCGCGAGCTCGAAGTCGTTTTTAAGAAACAGCGCGGTATTATCATCCTTAAATCTCCCGGCCATGAACATCCGAAGAGACTTATCCACTGCATGTTCCCCGTCTGGGCCCAAATCAGACTCGATGGTTCCATTTTCCGGGAATCCAGCGACCCTTGGTCCCTGGAGATGGTCCTCCATGAAATCAGCCAGGTCCGGCTCGGAATGGCCTGCCCGACATCGGATCGGACCCGGTCCTCGACCAAAAGGCTTCACCCTTCTAGAAGACTCGAGGATATCACTACTTCTCTTACGAGCCATTCTCACTTCCAGTATCTCCTGAGCTCGGACCTCTTGTAGGGTATAATGGCTGAATCCCGCCTCGTTCGGATTAGAAGAGCCGGTTGGAAAAATGGACCGGAGATCGAAAGCTCGAGATTGAGAAGTCCCCTCGGTCGCAGAATGAGGATGGGAAGTCCCCGCAATGGCAGTTTGGGAAAAACTCACCATAGCGTTCGAAACCACAGTGGTATCGACCCCAGGAGCGGATTTTACTACCTTACGGGAAACCTTCGATGTTTGGCGACGAGGTCGACCTTGGATACCCTTCGAAAAGAAAGCAACGACCGGACCAGCTATCGATGTTCGGAACTTATCAATGATCCCAGCTGAGGAATAAAAGAGAATTAGCTATGGCCGTAAGAAGATAAATCAAGATAATTCGACGCACCTAATGTGGAGGGGGCATTGGCATGGTCGATCGAAGCTTTTCCATAATCGATTGGAAGGGCAGGAAAAGAGCACGTGCTGAGCTCAGCCAATCGCAAAACCGCCTCCTGGGTCATTAAAGGAGTCTGATGACGATCGGCTCGAAGGGATTGCAAGAATTCGTCTGAGATCTCATGAATCATGCCTCCCTTAAGGCGTCGTTTGCCATAGATCCATGATTTGGCACCAGGCCATTCATGCGGGATAGGATCGGGATTATCCTCAGAAGGCGGAGAATCTGGACCGCGAACAAAAAATAATTCTTGTTTCCAACCTTTCAAATTGCTACTAACATTGGATGATAAGACCGACGTTTTCGGTCTCTGAGAAAAGTATATGTAACCAACGTTCGAAGCCGTGGAAGAGCTCATTTGAAAAATTCTCCAGAAATTTTGGAAGGCTGCCTTTTTTCCTTTGGCTTTCATCAGCACGCAAAAGGCTATTATAAGTCCTATCGAGTTCAACATAATTTGAGAAGGGGTTAGCTGAAAGGCTTCCAGAATGCTACAGATCAAAGGAGGGAGAGGGATGCGTAGGCCATAGTGGAAATGTTTAGTATAAAAAGCTTGACATCCCTCAGGAGGGTCGGTAACTCGTTGTTCGGGGCTCGGAATGACAATTGAGTATCCGGTGCCGATATACTGACCAAACTCCGTCTCCAATTGCTCCCGATCTTTCTCAGTAAAAGAACAAATGATCTCATCTGCCCTATCCTCGGTCATATTTAACCCCGCACTGGTCGATGGCTCCACCCAGTTATAGATCGTAACCACAACACTTCCGCCTATTCTGTACTTCTTTTGTTCATTCTTCCCTAATGGAAGGTCGTCATCCTCTTCGACTTCCTCGTCGGATACTGTCGCCTCGCCCGAGTTATTATCTCCGGTCCCCTCTGATTCAGTATCCGATTCTCCCCCATCTCTGTCAGACTCGGAACTGGGATTTGGGTCTCATGTGTTCTCCATCACGGATGGTCGAACATCCTCAATCTGCCCCTCCTCAGGATCATTTTCTCGGCCTTCCACTACCTGGGATTTACCTTTCGGATCTATGGAACTAGACATGTTAATTATGCGAAGATTGGTCGAAGAGATTGCTAAAGTTCACATATCGGTCTATTCGCTCCGATTTAGGGTTTTCTCTCAGAATTTATGCTGAACAGCGGCCCGCAATCGAGACATATATATATAGGGACAAAATGGGGAATTTCAAATCGGTCCCCGAGTAACCGCGACGGTTAAACTCCTCCAGGGTGAACTTGAAGTCATATTTCCAATAATTGCACTTATGACCCCTATACTTTCCGGAATCACAAAATTAAAGACCAACATTGTGAAAGATGCATTTATGGGGCATAGATTCCGCATTCTGCCACCGATCCATCATATCAAAGTCAAAGGAATAAGGAGATATTGTTAAAAATCGACTAAAGCATCACAATAAGCGACAGTGAGAAGATCCTAACCTAGAAATCCTATACCAACACTAGATGACAAGGGCAATATAAGGATGATGCCATTACATGGTTTCTGAAATATGCACTATTTTTCCCTGACTCGGTTTTTATCCCAAAGGGTTTTTCCGAATCAGGTTTTTAATGAGGCATATCCGAAACTTATCCAAAAATGGCTTGTCTCACTCCAGCGTTCAATTTATACTTCTTCGAGCTTAAGCTCCTCTTTACACTCGAGAAGTGGGGGAGTATTGATGAGGGGTAACTTGGACTCAAAGATTACTACAGCCTAGCGAGGTCGAAATTCGTCATTCTCGATCTCATGAGCATAAATTCGAGCCCAAAGCACAGGAATCCTACGCTGACTCTACTATGGTAGCTTAGGGTCCAAAATCACTGTAGGGCCGACCCCAGGCCAAGGCCCGTGGGCTGAGTAATACACACCTGTGGGTGGTTCACCTGGTTCCAGGTCTCAGCTATAAATACCCCAAGCATTTATGACGACGACACAACTTCCCAGGTGCTCTTCCTCCGAGGCTACAGCTCGGAATTACTTATGAAGTATAGTATAGGCCTTCTTATATGTATTTCACCCTCTAGCTTGTACAGCATCCAATAATGCTCGGATAGGACTCTCAATTCTTGTAATCGGTACTCGATCATTCTGATTATAATACTACTGATCTTTTTTCTCCATTTACATACATTAGCACGGCATTTTACACCACCCATATCGAACCAACGAAATCGCGTAAGATCAAATGGCCGTTGATATAGCCAGAGCTAATTTTATAATTCCAGAGCAATATTTTGGTGTTCTCTTTTTGAGTTGACCAACCACCTATAGATATATGTTCCACTTAGCCGTAAGGTGATACGAACTTATACAATATAGATCCTGTGATAGATTTTTAAAATTTATATAATACGATATATAGGACTAAAATACTTGTGTATATTTAAATATATATTATAATAAGAAACCATTTTTAAAAAAATATATAATAAAAATTATGTAATATAAACTTAGTTAATTTTTTATTTTATTTTAAAATGAACAATGCTATCTCCCTCTTATATAAGTGTTCATGTAAAATCATATTATTAATATCATATGCAAAATCTTAGCCTTTTGAAAAATTTCAAGTTTGATAATATACATAATCTAGAAATTATTTATAAAAATATATGCTCTTAAGTATTCTGAGTGTTTTCGATACGCCTTCATGAGTATCCAATATGGTATCTTTTTTATTTTCTTATCATAAAAATGCTACGGTGGCGTATATGATAGATATCGAATGAGTGTTTGAGTATCCAAATATTTAATACGCATGCAATACTACATAGTGTATAATTTCGAAGTATTTGTGCAACCTAGAAAAATAATTTGCCAGTTTTGCCCAAGGCCTTCTCTCTCAGAACACCATTTTCGCAGCCTTATTCTTATTTGGTTGAAGACTTCATTAATGTAGGCATTGAATCTGTCAAAGTATTAGCTTGGTCTCACTTATACAAAACTTTGATTTTTGTTTCTTTGATATAGTTAACCAGTCAATTTGACCAAATTTATAAAAATTATAATAAATAATTTAATTAATATATTTCCTTAATAAATTAATAATATGACATGACGCCATATATATTTATATTTAAAAGGTTTAATACTCTACAAATGTGAATAATTTAATATAATAAGTCACTTAAAAGATTGTAAGTTTGACAGAGTACTATAACAAAGGGAGCAAAATAAATGGGATGGAGATAGTAATAAATTTTTCATCAAGAATGTTCCCGTCAAAATTATGAGAAAATTGTTCTGCAGATAGTAATAAATTTCATGCTACTGTAGCAACACTTCAAAACAATTCCCAAATTCACTGAGGTGAAATAATTTGTTGATTGAGGGAAATTTGTATGTTTCAAGGGAATTTAAGCAATGATAATAGACATTCTTAAAAAAAAAAGGAGGGGGGGGGGGTGTTTAAATACACTTTACCTCTAAATATTAGTTATAACACTACTCATCTCTATAATAATTTTGAGCTTTTTATATCAAAACTACCCCGCCCTTTAAAAATCTAATACATTTTTTATTTATTAATTTATTCAATAGAAAATATTTATTTATAAAATATGAATTTCATCATCCACCGAAAAATATTAGATTCAATACTAACATAAATAATTGCCAATAGTATAAGCATGTGTCATGCCTTTATAAAATAAATAAAGAAATTGAGATAGTTTTGAACTTTTTATATCGAAATTACCCTGCCCTTTTAAAAAACTAATAAATTTTTTTATTTATTAATTTATTCAATAGAAAATATTTATTTATATAATATGAATTTCATCATCCACCAAAAAACATTAGATTCAATACTAACACAAATAATTGCCAATAGTATAAGCATGTGTCATGCCTGAATAAAATAAATGAAGAAATTGAGATAGTTTTAAACTTTTTATTTATGTATTATGAATTTCATCATCCACCAAAAGAACATTAGCTTCAGTACTAACACAAATAATTGCCAATAGTATAACCATGTCTCCTGCTTGAATAAAATAAATGAGGAAATCGAGATATAATGTTCTTTGGTGGATAAAGAAATTCATAATATATAAATAAAAATTTTCTTTTGATAAATTAATAAATAAATAATTTATTAATTTTTAAAGGCGGAGTAATTTTAAAATAAAAAGTCTAAAACTATTATAAAGTGGATAAATATTACAACTGATACTATATGCTAAGTAGGGGGGCTGTATTTAACCCAAAATAAGAGAAAGTGTGTGAGATTACAGTTTACTTGCAAAGGGTATAAGAGAGAATAGAAAATATATTGCTCTGTGATTAGGAAATTTGCTCTGGCTATTTCAGCAGCCTGAAAAAATTTCTTTGTCCTTTTTGGATGAATTAATGACTAAGTTTGGCTGGCCCTAAGGGAACAGTGGAACACTCGGAGACATGTGGGATCTCGTTGACATTGAGATGAAAGGCTTTAAATTAATATTGAAAGTACATAATACATGCATAATTATTATATTCGTAAAACATATGAGATTTAAATCATGTAAATATAAAAGAAAATTTGTATCAAGACGGAAATTTTTAATTTTATTTGAAAGCTACGGTCAAAATATTTTTTGTCCTTAATACTATGTAATCAAAATAATAAACATTCTTCTAACAAGAATAATCAGATGAATACATATTTTTCATAAAACCAAAGTTCAAATGAATACTTGTATTTCGTTTGAAAGAATAAAAGACTCAATTTGTCGAATTCAAAAAGTAATTGACTGAATAAAATAATGAAAATCAAAGGCGATCTTCTTGTGATATTAGCTTTTCAAGTGTTCTCATACGTTTAAAGAAAATAATTAAATTGCTCATGCCTTAGCAAAAATAGCTCTTAATTTTAGACACTTCATCTACTGAGCTTTCGGATTTTATCGTCATTTTTGTACTAGTGATATTAGTATCAATAGATATTACATTTCAGGTTTTCTTTAAAAAAAATAAATAAATAAATTAACCAACAGCAAATTCAAAATTAACAAATTATGTAGTTTTACATGGTGAAGAGTATTTTAAAAGAAATTGTCTATAGAGCAAATTGCCACAATCACAAAATCACAAAATCTACATAGGCTTCGAGATTAGGAGAAAATGTGCTACACTTGTACCCGAGTCTATATTAAAAAACATAGCTAGGCAACTGTTTATCGAGCAATTTTTTCCAATTAAACTAAGTCAATCCTTTTAATTTTTTAGATATACTTAGAGCCTAGCTAATTTAGAAATATTATAACACACTAATTCTTTCAAAGTTAAGTAAAATGACAACAACAAAAAAGAAAAAAAGTCTCTTAAATTATACTGATTTTAGGGAAAGCTTTTGCAAACTGCTTCTCATTTTTTATTTTTAATAACATTTCAATTAAAGTGCACTAAACACGTAGACATTTACATCCTTATTATTTTTTTTTTTTTTATGGAATTCAAATATATATAGTCTAACACTTGATTCTTTTCAATTCTCAAATACAAATATTTATTTATTTTTAATTAATTACTTTCCTTTTCATTTCATATGGAAAAGCTAGTTTTATCGTGTATATGTCTGTCATTTATTTTAATTGTATATTAAATTTCTTGTAAAATCTAGTTTATAAGTATTTAAATTTACATCAAATTTGTTATTCGTAGAATAATTTGCTTATGTTACGTTAATAGATAACTAGAAATACACAAGATAAATTAAAGATACTTTTGGACATTTTTAATCCTTTGTAACAAAAGAAACTCATACGATTTCTTAAATAATTCCAACTCTTTATTTATCATTTAGTGTCTTTAAATTTCCTTCTGCACTTTCTAAAAGCTCAAGAAACAAACCATAAATAAATTTTATGTGACATTTAAACACCCTTCTATAAGTAATAAGAATCAGCATAAAACATTCTTTTATGACAAATATTAAATATCCTATGTCTAAAGTGTTAAAAACAAACCATAAATAAAACTTATGTGACATTTAAACACCCTTCTAAAAGTAATAAGAATCAGCATAAAACATTCTTTTTTTTTTATTTAGTGAACATTCACTCATAATTTACAAAACATACAATTTTACTAGAAGTAGCAAATCCTATTCTAGATCAAAATTTATGTAAAAAAATTGTTTTCTTTTCTGCAAAACTATCATATACTAGGTTATAACTTAAAAAGAAAATTCAAATATATAATTATTTGTTTCAAGTGATAAACTAGTTAGAAACACAAAATGACTTTCTTCGCCTAAAGTACATAACTAAATCAACTTTGAATCTAAATACCTAAATATAGATAGTTACATCAATTAAAGCATAAATGCCACTATTACGACAAAATATACGTATACTTATTACTTCAGAAATAGCAAGAGGAAATTATGGCTATATATAGTGAAGAAAATAGTTCATTTCCAATAACTTGAATCTGTTATATGTTTATTTGACATGGCAAACAACATAAAAATGAATTTGTGGGTTCTAGTAGTTTTTTTTGGCGTACTAGGTGCAACTGCAACCGATCGTTTGATTACCAATCGACCCTGCATAATATATCCTTCAAATTTACCTCCATTACCTATATCTCTTTCGATATTTTGTCGATCTCCACCACCACCACCACCTCCATCTCCTTTTCCACCACCACCGCCAAGCCCTTCACCACCACCACGTAGTCCTCCCCCTCCAAGCTCTCCACCACCACCTCCACCTAGTTCACCACCACCCCCTCCTACAAACTCCCCACCACCACCTTCTCCAAGCTTCCCACGACCACCTCCTCCTAGTTCACCACCACCCCCTCCTCCAAGATCTCCACCACCACCTCCGCCTAGTTCACCACCACCACCTCCTCCAAGCTTCCCATCACCACCTCCGCCTAGTTCACCACCACCTCCTCCTCCAAGCTTTCCACCACCACCTCCGCCTACTTCACCACCACCCCCTCCGCCTACTTCACCACCACCCCCTCCTCCAAGATCTCCACCACCACCTCCGCCTAGTTCACCACCACCACCTCCTCCAAGCTTCCCACCACCACCTCCGCCTAGTTCACCACCACCTCCTCCTCCAAGCTTCCCACCAACACCTCCGCCTAGTTCACCACCACCACCTCCTCCAAGCTTCCCATCACCTCCTCCGCCTAGTTCACCACCACCACCTCCTCCAAGCTTCCCACCACCACCTCCGCCTAGTTCACCACCACCACCTCCTCCAAGCTTCCCACCACCACCTCCGCCTAGTTCACCACCACCACCTCCTTCAAGCTTCCCACCACCACCTCCGCCTAGTTCACCACCACCACCTCCTCCAAGCTTCCCACCACCACCTCCGCCTAGTTCACCACCACCACCTCCTCCAAGCTTCCCACCACCACCTCCGCCTAGTTCACCACCACCTCCTCCTCCAAGCTTCCCACCACCACCTCCTCCAAGCTTCCCACCACCACCTCCAACTAGTTCACCACCACTTCCGCCTAGTTCACCACCACCACCTCCTTCAAGCTTCCCACCACCACCTCCGCCTAGTTCACCACCACCACCTCCTCCAAGCTTCCCACCACCACCTCCGCCTAGTTCACCACCACCTCCTCCTCCAAGCTTCCCACCACCACCTCCGCCTAGTTCACCACCACCACCTCCTCCAAGCTTCCCACCACCACCTCCGCCAGGTTCACCACCACCACCTCCTCCAAGCTTCCCACCACCACCTCCGACTAGTTCATCACCACCTCCAAATTCTCCACCACCACCTCCGCCTAGTTCACCACCACCTCCACCTAGTTCACCATCACCCCCTCCTCCACGCTCTCCGCCACCACCTTCGCCTAATTCACCACCACCTCCAACTAGTTCACCACCACCCCCAACACCCTCATCACCACCGCCTCCATCAAGCCCTCCACCACCTCCACCAAGCTCTCCACCACCTAGAACATTACCTGGACCTGCTAGAGCTCCACCTAGGTCAATCTCCATCACCACTTCCACATGAAGACAAACCATAGACTACCACTTACTATATCTCATCATAACACCAACTCTTTGATAAGCATCCGACCTGCATAGTATTTTCGATACACCTCTCTATTTTCAATATAATTTCAATGTTTTCATAATTCACACAAATTTTAGAAGCTATGGAGTAGCAATAAACCTATGTTTTTCATCACCAATAATCCTATTGCAATTCCAATACCATTTTGGGGAATTCAACTCTCTTGACATCATCAACATTTCCTTTGCTTCTCCAAGGACCTGCCTGATGAGGAAACACAAATAATTGTAGTGGATGATTTATAGAGTTGATGCACCATTTTATGCAATTTGTATTCACATGATAATATAATAAAGCTTATTTTCCATTATTACGTTTTTCTAATTCAATTTCTTTTACCTAATTTGATAAACAACAATATCAGTCTATTGAATGAGCAATAACAAATGAAATAATAGGCCAAAATCAAAATCTAAAAAGCTTCTACGTCTACGTTTGTTAACAAAAATCTCTAACAAAACCTAATACTTGAAGCATCATTATAACTACTCATTATAGTAAATCAATTATCAGCAATATATGCATATAATCCGAAATAACAAACAACTCTTCTCTCACACACACACACGTATACAAAGAGTTTGAGAAAGAATATAATAACAACAGCAGAGTTGAGGAAAATATATGATTCTATTAATGAATTCAACTTGACTCTACTCAAGTCAGAAAATCAAATAAAATGTAATTCCCTTGAAAATATTGTAGGTCAATTCTTTTGTGACTTTTTTGTCCGAGTCCTCATGCTGGCTCTTCGGGCCACTTCCCAAGATTTTTGTGGTACGAAAACACCTGCTTGGGGGAAATTATGTGCCCAACCCGGTTGATTCAATCAACTGGGGTGTTGGATGATCGAAAAATGTATATGAGAGGATAATTTTTTTTCCTCTTATGTACATGTGTTTATCATCTAACCCCTATGGATATAATTCACAAATGTAGGATGACTGTACCCGTGCTTGGGATGTAGAAAATGACTCATACTCAGGTGAATCAAAAGAAAAAGAAGCCTGCTTCGACTTCTGTCTTGGGAGTTGCTTAATAGCATGGATGCATGCCACATCCCGGGTAAGACCATTGTTCCCAATTTCAAGTAATAATTCTAATAATATCAGCCTCATGCTTGTTTAAATTTAAAAAAAAAAAAATTATGCATATTTCCGCTGCTGGAAAATATATGTGGGGAACAAAGAACCGGGGGGGGGGGGGGGGTGTCTACATTATTTATACGACTAAATCATTAAAAAATAAAACTAGATACTTTATTTTGAGCTTCAAAAAACTTATATAATTTCTTTAATACTTTAAACATAATGGAAGGCAATATCGGATTTTAATTAATTTTACATATACTTTCTATATGGTGCAATTACTATTTAATAATAATCAAATTCACATGTTTTCTAACACACCAGGAAAACTATAAGAGATATTAAAGGTATTTAGTTTAATTCAATAGAAGAGTATATTCGTATGGCAGACTAACTACAACAGGTGATTGGTCTAGTTGAAGGGACTAGACATTATAAAATAGCGAATTGGGTTCGAGTCCCTGTTGGAAGATATTTTAACTTTATGTGTCCGACACGCTTCAATAGAAATTAAATTCTAGGAAAACCAAAAAAAAAAAAAAAAAAAAAACAGTATGGCAAACTAAAGTTATCTTCCAAATAATACACATTTTATAATTTAGAGGATTATAAATACACAGTTTTGCATTAAATCACTTCCAATGGCACTTGAGAAAATTTTATTTTTTCATATAATTCAATCCTCAAACTTTACAAAATATGAAAAATAAACCTCTGATTATTAGAAAAAAATCATAGCAAAATCTGGTAAAAAAAATGTTGCTGCGAGGGGATGTTCTTATAATTTGTAGTACCTGAGGGGGAATTTAGTGATTTGATCAACCTTAAGTGGTGTTATTTTGATTTACCTTTTCCCTTTTTCTCTTGATATGGTTGACTCATTCAATTATTATACACAATAAAAAATATTTTGAGAAAGGTGAAATTAAGAGATATGATATATTCTTGCAGAATATCTTTAATTACCTTTCTTGGGTTTACAAAGTTTCTTTTAATGGTCACATAACGTGTTGTCTAAAATGAGATTTGGGTTTACAAAGTTTCTTTTAATGGTCACATAACGTGTTGTCTAAAATGAGATTTCATCATATAGGGAGCATGTGAGATACTTTTTTCTCTATTAATGTAATACCCCGATAATATATATATATATATATATATATATATATATATATATATATATATATATACACTCAATTATATTGGAAAATAGAACATACATATATATTAACTACCGAACCGAACTCGAAATTAAATTTTAACGTACCAAAACAAACCGAGTAACTTGATATAAATTAATTATACTAAAACTAAATTATCAAACAACAAGGTCAAAAGTGAAATTATCAATAATAGCAAAAGTGGCCCATATCATCAATAACCACTAAATCCACTTACCCAAACTTATTACCAATCTACCATTCTCTTCGGGTTTCTTGCACTTTGCACCCCCGAAACATGAAAAATAGGCACTTTGCACCCTCGAAATATGAAAAATACAGCACTTTGCACCCTCTTTTATTTTCAAGCAAATACTCAAAGGAAAAGTAGGTAATTATATTGTAAATCTTTGGCACTTCCCCCCCCCCCCCCCCCCCTCCCCCCCCTCCCCCAAAAAAAAATTAACACTTAACACTCCCTAATTAAGAACAAATTAACAACTGCACCCCCTGAAACACAATAAATGGACACTTTGCACCCCAAAAATACAAAATTTAAAAAACTCAAACACCTCATTTTTTCCGACAAAGTTGACCATTGAGGTGAATTTTTTTAAGGAAAAATAGGTAATTATTTATGGGTCTTTGATATGTTGAAGTAGACAATGGGTCTTTGAGAAGTTTACTTGTACTTTATTTAGTTATTTATGGTTATATTGTTGAAAAGAAAGATGAAGAGAGAAATGAGTATCCGAGTATTTATAATTCTATTTTGCAAAATTTAAGTAAAAAAATGAATTACCTATTTTGCCTTAGATTTTTTTCAATCCGATAGTCAACTTTGACGAAAAAAAGAGGGTTTTAGGTTTTTTAAATTTGAGGGTGTTAAGCGTTAATTTTATGTTTTGGGGTGCAAAGTGTCCATTTATTGTGTTTTGGGGGTGGAAGTTGCTGATTTGTTCTTAATTAGAGGGTGTTAAGTGCTAATTTTATTTTAGGGGTACAAAGTGCGAAATTCTCAAGTTTTGAGGGTGCAAAGTGCCAATACTATTGAATTACCTATTTTGCCCTTGAATCTTTGCTTGAAAATAAACGAGGGTGTAAAGTGCTGCATTTTTCATATTTCGAGGGTGCAAAGTGCTAAATCTAAGTTTAGGGGGTGCAAAGTGCCTATTTCCCATGTTTTGAGGGTACAAAATGCAAAAAAACCCCTCCCTCTTCCGATAAATAAGGACTCAAACTTCTTCTACAATTGCACCCAAATAACATAAAAAAAAATCAGCCATTAATATTGATGTCATGGAGCTCTTCTCCCAATATTAGTAAAAGTGGTAGTAAAGCTTTAGAGGTAAACAAGGTTCTTCATCTTTCCAATATATTTAAAAACATCTTAATCTTAGCTAAATGTATGAAATCTCTTTTCTCCACAGTTTCTAATAACCTCTAAGTCATAAGGAGTGAGTAGGTTCAAGAACTTCCAAGGTTCCTTGCTAGAGAAGGAGATAACTAGGTAAACACTCACCTTTCCCCTGTTTCTACACGACCTCTGAAATTGAGCTATAACTTGAATTTGGCTGGGTCATTCGGAGAAAAATTTGCACCATTGAAAAGAAGACTCGATCTAGAATGTAGGGGTATGGGAGGTGTCGAACACCTCCGGCGCGTGGGGTCACTATCGGCACGTTTTCAGAGCAGTACCGGCGAGTGAAACCCACACGCCGGACTGTTTTGGGATTGTTTCGAAATTCTTGTTCTGAAATTGTAATTTTTAATTTTCCTTGTTGTTTTTATGCAATTAAACCATCCTTTAACACCATGGTAGCTGGATAATGTCATAAGGAGGTTTAATTGTTAAATTTAGATATAAAATGACACTAAATGGAGAAGGTAATATAAAAAAGAGTTTTTTTTTTTTTTTTAATGGTTAAACTTTCAACATAAAGTGGTTGAAGAACTAAACATAGATGGTTATTGTTACTATTGATTGAAGGTAAGAAGTGATAAGAGAGATATGAAGAAATGATAATAAAGAATGAGAGAATTGCATTTTTGGTACACAGCTATAGGTCAATTTCCACTTTTGGTACACAGTTTTATGTGTCCGACACATTTGGTACACCTCTTTAACAAAGTTCGACACATTTGGTACAACCGTTAAATAAATTGCAAAATCACTGTTAATTCCGTTAGTTCGACACATTTGGTACACCTCTTTTACAAAATTGGCATGCGCGCGGCACATGGCTGCCCAGAAAAAAAAAAATTGAAACTTGATAAACTTTTTTATTACATTTTATTCTTCTTCCAATATTAAACTATAAATGACATTATACTTTATTATATTTTACATGTCATATAAATAATAAATACATATTTTTTAATAATTTTTATAAATATGATAAATTAAAGTAACTTGTCTATTATATTTCATTCTTCTTGCAATATTAAACTATAAATGACATTATATAGTTTATTATATTTTACATGTCATATAAATAATAAATACATATTTTTTAATAATTTTTATAAATAATAAACTATTTTTATAAATAATTTTTAAAAATTGAAACTTGATAAACTTTTTTATTATATTTTATTCTTCTTGCAATATTAAACTATAAATGACATTATATAGTTTATTATATTTTACATGTCATATAAATGATAAAGACATATTTTTTAATAATTTTTATAAATAATAAACTATATTTATAAATAATTTTAAAAAACTGAAACTTGATAAACTTGTTTATTATATTTTATTCTTCTTCCAGTATTAAACTATAAATGACATTAATTATATAGTTTATTATATTTTACATGTCATATAAATAATAAATACATATTTTTTTATCATTATATAAATATGATATGATAAATATAATAAATACATATGATAATTTTTATAAAAGTTTATCAAGTTTAATTTTTTTTTGGGCAGCCATGTGCCGCGCACATGTCAATTTTGTAAAAGAGGTGTACAAAATGTGTCGAACTAACGGAATTAACGGTGATTTTGCAATTTATTTAACGGTTGTACCAAATGTGTCGAAATTTGTTAAAGAGGTATACCAAATATGTTGGACACCTAAAGCTGTGTATCAAAAGTGGGAATTGGCCTATAGCTGTGTACCAAAAATGCAATTATCTCAATAAAGAATTAAGGAGCAATGAAGCCCCTGTACAAGCTTGAATTATAAAATGAAGCTAAATAATTGAATTAACTTTTAGGCAAACTTATTACCATAGAACTATGAGTTACTTAGCTTTGATAGTTATAAGTGAGAAAACTAATAATTACTTGTGTAGATTTCATTTGATTATATAATTGAGATTATAATTATCATATTACTAAGGCCATCTCCAAGAGACCATGTATAACTCAAATTATAAGAAATGATATAAGTTTTGGCAAAAAATTGAGCTCCAAGAGAGCTCTTATATTTTAAAATCCACAAAAAATTATAAGTTTGGCCTCTTAAATATAAGAGGCCAAAGTTAAATTTTAAAAGTTCTTCTTACATTGATAGTACAATACTTTTGAACTTTTGTACTTTTCCCATAGAAAATTAAAAATGTTTTAATAGTAATTCATATTATTTTCTTAAATAATAATATTTTAATTTTATATTACTTTTACGAAATATTTAATTTAAATTTATAGAACACGATAATTTAAATTAAATTATTAATATCGTATTATTATATTGAATATATATATATATATATCCCACTATTATTTATATGTGAATCATAATTAAAAATACTTTATTCAATATTATCTAGATGTTGAAGTAAAATAATGTTGTTGCTTAAAAGTGGAATCTTAAAATATAAACTAGTTGTTGGAGTGCAGAGTAAAAAATGGGAATGTATAACACTGTTCACTCCTTAAAATTTAAGATAAGAGGTCAGAATTTAAGAGGACTGTTGGAGATGACCTAAATGATGCATTTTCTGTCAAAGTAGTATATTCAATGAAATAAAATCATACTTATTAAATAATTAACTTTACTTTCATTTAAATCTTGATTTTGTTTAAAAGGATAAAAGAGAGGTTTAAACTAATATATAAATTACTTATAAATCCCTAAATTTGTATAAGAGCAATATTCAAGGTATGGGTTCATGTATTATGTATCATTGGATATACATAGGTATCATTGAAACCTTATTACTTATAGGCCACCTAGAATTAACAACTTAAATTATAAGATATACCTTAAGGAGTATTTAATCAATCTTAAGATGCTCCTTTACATTAAATCCTTTCTATTTTGCTATACTTAGGTATCGAGGGATCTATTGATAACAAGGATTAAGCTTAAACAACCACTCTTCAACATAAGGTGAGGTTTTCTTGTTCTTTCTTAAATCTATTTGGCACTTGCCCTGAGAAATTCTTCCTTTCCAAAACTCTCAATCTTTTGACAGTATTTAATTTCATTTCCTTTATTTTAAGCTATTCATTTTGTATCATATCGATCAATTTACATTAATCTCGAGTTTAACTTCAGCTCTTATATCTTTTATGATAATTAACTTTAATACGTTTCTTAATCCTTTAATAGTCTTGCATTCTTCAATTTCTATTTCTACTCCATCTGGTAAGTGGTATTATTATGAATGACGGACAATGTCCGGCTCCAAGTTCACTTAACCTATTTATACCCTTGAGGATGCTCTTGGGAAGTTGGGCCCCGGGACTAATAATGGTGACTGTTGGGCGGCATCGGCCCGTCGGTGTATGGTCTCTTTGTTAAGTACCACACCATGATTCAGTTGCTGAGTATAGTTGGAGGTAATTGTACTCTCAGTTGGGTCGACATGTACTCGAGCATGTCATTCCGTTTTGCGAGGTAGCTCCTCGTACGGAGGTATAATGATGTTTATTTTCAGGCGTTGGGTTGAATGTATTACTTTACCAGATTCTGATTCGAAATGGTTTGAATGCCGTTTACTTTAATCTTATTGCGTGGTTATTTCCAATTACGTAATAATCTTTCGCAGGACTATTATAATCCAATTCTTATTTATTCATAAATAATAATCTTACTTTTGGCCACATTACGTATAACTTTGATCCATTGTTATAAATCCTCACTAAGTCTTTTGTTTATTTTCTCATAATAGGGACATGCGTTAGAGGTGGAAACACGGTGACATGGGTTGACATGGTCTATCAATGTCGTATTTATCTACTTTATCGAATAATTAAACGATTAAACTTCGTTGTAATTAATTATGTAAAATTTTATCTACTTATGGGTCGGGTAGTGGGGTCATTGTCCCATCTTCTTGAAGACCTTCGAATTTCGTTATTGCCGCTGTGATGATTGGTTATAATGTAATTTTATCTATTGTTCAGTTAGTTTCACACACAGCTAGTTCAAATAGTTAACTAATATTTTATTTCGAGATATGTGACCTAGTCGGGCCGCCACAATTAACCAGTGTCCCATTTTACTATATTTTCAGATCATCTAATTCTAGGAAGACCACTATACCCTATTTTATCTTGTATTACTTTATGGAAATTCAATGTCGATTGTAACAAATAAAATTTCAAGTTTTAAAATATATTAAACATGAAATTACTGTACAAATTCAAGGTTTAATGTAAATGAGTACAATCTCTAAGAATCGTCTGATCTAATCTCTAAATAATGTTTTTGTTGAAACTTGATCTTGGAAGGTAATGATTTGGTCTTCTTTGGATCAACTTTGGCATTTCACAAACGTTTGTCTAAGATCAAAATTGCTTGATCTTGAATCAAACTGGCTCAAAGTTGAGTTTGTGAAGAATGGTTTGAGTTTCGTCTTGAAACACCTTGATTTAGTTGAACTTTAATTTTATTTGGAACGTCGTGGATCTCCAGTAATGTTTATTTCAGGGACTCGTGGCTTAATCTCGAATCATACACCAAATTTCCTTTGATCTTTTGAAGAACGTCTTGAATATGATGAAAAACGCATTGATTTGATGGTTTACTGAAGAGCACCTTGAGAAAATTTTCTCATTTTTCTTGAACTACTATGTGATTTTTGAATTGTGTCTTTTAGTTGTCGTTTTCATCTTGGAGATGACCCATATTTATAGGGTGGGATTTGAAGATCTTGTCAAATTATTTTCATGATGTGGCGTAACTTGATTGGTTCTTCATATGATCTTGTACGACAAGAAAAATAGTTGATTTTACATTTTTGTCATATAAAAGATATTTCTTGCCATATAAAAGAGATTTCATGCAAAAAAAGAAAATAAAAGCCAATAAAAAAACCAACACCTCATCAGTGGAGTTGTCTATTTAAAATCAGAAGACTTCACTGAATGCAAAAGAGAAGGAGCCCCTTTCCTTAGGGTGGAAAGCTCTTGAGAAAAATCAGCCAAGCACAAGTCCTGACATTGCATCTGCTGAAGTTCAGTCAACAATCCTAGACTCCATAAAGGCTCTGATTGAAACTTTAATGAATGAAATGGAGGACAGAAATAGGGAGTAAATGAAGAAATTTGAGGAGATAGCCTCAACCGTACTGTTAAGTGCTCCTGCAAATATTCCCAAGCCTGCTGATCCTACCGCTCTGATTAGAGAATAATTAGCCAACATCAGAGCAGAAGTTCAATCTATCAAGACAAATGTTGAAGCTTTTAATTGCTCAGGAAGAGAAGACTGAGAACATGCTTAGAGCTTTCACCACCTCTGCTGATTTGATTCTAAAGACTCAAATTCAGCTAAGTGAGCACATTGACCTTACTCTTCTCAAAACTGAAGGCATTGCAAATTTGCAACAACTTAAACAAGACCATCATCTTCATGTTGTCGATCAAAACATCAGAATGCTATGTCAAGTTGTCAACATTACTCCAATTATAGCTAAAGAACCTGTCCTCCCTGCTGATGATGACAAAAAGGGGGAATAGGGATCTGTCACTAGGAAGAATGTTACCAATCCATATGTTGAAGTTACAGAGAAGTTGGAGTCTGTTGAGAAAACAGTTGAAGAATATACAAGTAGACCAGCTGATTGAGTAATTGAAACTTGAGACACTGCTGATGTTGAAGAATGAGCTGGAAATAATGAAGAGCCTAAGCATGTAGCAAAATATGATAAAGAGATAGTTGTCTCCAAAGACTTTGTTGTTGAACAACTTGATCCATACATTAAATACAAGAGAATTGAGGATATTAAAAGAAAAATAGAAGCTGCTTCAAAAACCTTGAAGAAGAATCCTCACTCTCAAGTGATAAAGATGAATAAGAAGAAGAAGACTAGACTAGGTCACTTATCATCTTTGTAAAAGTTTACTGTTCTCATCTTTGTAAAAACTTGTAATGTACTCATCAGATTACATCTATATTCAAGTTTCCAACTTAATTTCTATCTCAGAAATTTCGATATGAGGACTTAACTTTAGCATTAGATTCATGTACTTAGCTGAAGTTTTGTCATCATAAAAAAGGGGGAAATTGTTGGATGAAGATAAAGATAAAGACAGCAAAGTGAAGGGAGGTTTTGATGATTTCCAAAACATCATCATTAGCTAAGTAATAGAAGCTTAGCCAATCCCTTAGAAGATTTTTGATAAAAAAAAAAAAAGACAAATCAGAAGGGTCTAATCTCATGGTCCAGAAGACTACTGATCTGTTGCCGAGTTTGGAAATAGACTTGGTAGTTTTTCAGTTGACTAAAATCAGATTAATTTAACTTGAGATCAGTAGAGTATCTATCAGATGGGTAGTTTCAATTAGCAAAGTAGAAGTGATCAGAAAGTCATCTCAACGGTAATAAATGTAATTGGAGTAATAAATGCTGCAAGAGAATGGTATTCATGGCAAATGATTGAAGAAATTCTCAGATCAGTAGAGTGCATTATTGCAACTGATAGAAAAGTACAGCAGAGTGTACAGAGCGCAGTTGCAGGTAGCCGTTCCAGAAAAAGGGGACTAGTACTTGCGGAGCTGAAATTTGTCTTTCTTCAACGATAATTTCAAATCACAAGTATAAATACCGAGTGATTCAAAGAGTTAGAGACAACGAAGCAACTTAACTAAGAGCATTCGAAGCAAAATTTTTCTAAGTCTCAAACTCAAGAACAGAACACTCATCAGCCTAGTCATCTGTTGACGATCGCGAAGTTGAAGATAAAAGCCAAACACATTTTCTGAGTGAATCTGTAATAGAGAATGTTGTAAGAAATAGATACACATCTTTGTGAGTGATATTACTTTAGATGATATGTTTTCTTTGTGATTTCCTATTACGAACTTGTGGCCAGTTCATTTGTTGTTTGGGGCAAGCAGAGTATACTGTAATCTGTATGATTATACTATAACCTAAGATCTTCGTGACTTGGAAGAGTGGAATATAGGATTTTTATCCATATAACCACTATAAAAATTCTGGTGTTTACATTTGCATTCTTTTCTTGCATATTTTCAAAAAACATATTAAACACTTAAGTTAACTGTTAAAAAGATTTTAAAAAGGAGTTTACAAAAACTGGGGACAAAATCTTTTTCAAGTTAAGAAAGTTTACTTGTGAAAAACACTTTACATATTTGCTGCAAGTAATCTGCTTAAAACTCTGATTTTATCAAAATCAACTATGTCATATCATAAGAGTGGTCAACTCTGCTATTCAAAGCTTTGTGCGGAATCAGCTTAGTCTACTTACGAATCTTGATCAGCTTAGTCTGCTCATAGAAAAAGTTGGAGAAATTTTAAGTTAAAATTTTCAGAGGTCTATTCACCCCTCTCCCCCTCTCTAGACATTGTCTGACCACTTGGGACCAACACCACTGATGTAGGATGACTGTAGCCCCTTCTTGGGATGCATAAAATGACTCATACCCTGATGAATCGAAAGAAAAAGAAGCGTGCTTCGACTTCTGTCTTGGGAGTTGCTTAGTAGCATGGTTGCGTGTCTCATCCCAGGTAAGACCATTGTTATCAATTTCAAGTAGTACTATTCTACTAATATCAGCCTCATGCCTGTCCAATTTTTTTAAAAAAAAAAATTATGCATTTTTCCGTTCCTGGAAAAGAAATATGTGCGAGGTACAGAGAGCTGGGGGAAATCTACATTATTCAAACAACTAAATCATTAAAAAGTAAAATTAGATACTCTATTTTTGAGCTTAAAAAAAACTTATATAATTGCTTTAATACTTTAAAAATAATTGAAGGCAATATTGAATTTTAATTAATTTTAAACATACTAAATATATGGTGCAATTACATACTATTAAATAATAATCAAATTTCACATGTTTCCAACTATAACACTCCGAAAACAATAAGCTATATTAAACCTGAGGTATTTATTTGAATTCAATAGAAGAGAATATTCATATGACAAACTAAACAATAGAAGAGAATATTCATATGACAAACTAAAATGACAAACTAAACAATAGAAGAGAATATTCATATGACAAACTAAAACCAACAGGTGATTGGTTTAATGGAAGGGACTAGACATTATAAAATAGCGAATTTGGGTTCGAATCTCTGTTGGGAAATATTTTCACTTTATATGTCCGACACTCCTCAATAGGAATTAAGTTCTAGGAAAACCAAAAAAAAATATGGCAAACTAGAATTCTCGTCCAGCTGATACACATTTTAGAATTTAGAGGATTATAAATACATGGTTTTGCATTAAATCACTTACAATGGCACTTGATAAAATTTTATTTTTGCATACAATTCCATCCTCAAACTTCACAAAATATGAAAAATAAACCTTTGATTATTAGAAAAAGGGAAATTTACCTAGACACCCCCTGGGTATAAGTCTAATTACAGGAACTTACCCTCCTGTTACAAAATTTACAAAGACATCCCTTGACTTAACGGCCGTTAGTCAACTTTAACGGTACACATAAAATGTCCAAAATACCCTTAGTTGTTTTTAATATTTACCAAAAAAAAACCAAAAAAAAACTACCTCCATGGCCGCCTTATCAAGTTCCAGCATCACTGTTTTTTTTCACTTTTCCGGTGACTTCGGACACGGTTTGAGCTCCATTTGATGGCTATAGACTTGTTTTCACGTCCTCCACAAATCCCAAGCATTAATTATCAGTTCCAAATTTATCCCGTCACTCTATTTTCAGATCTACGAATTTGGTGCATTTTTCGATTTTACGCCGCCATCGATTGTGGAGCTTGACCCACCTCCTCCCCTTCAGCCGTAGAATCCCCTCGGTGTGGCGGTCATTTTGGTACCAAACTTGTCCAATTTGGTGTTGAATTGAAGGTTCCCCATTTTCAAAGCTCACGTATCAATGGCAGCCTTCCATCTTCGCAAAATCAGACCCTATATCCAAATTCGCAAAATGACCCTTGTATTTTTCCACCTTTTTAATATGTCCCTAGATTTGTAGAAAAACTTAAAGTTTCACTTTGATTTGGTCAAAATCCACAATTTACATGTCACATGACCCGCATATGGTCAATTTCTGGCTAATTTTGAAATTAGGCCTCAATTTGAACCGAAATTGCCACTGAAGTACAAGGTGTGATACCAAATATGCCAGCTCGAAAGATATGGAGTAAAAATGTTAGTAAGCTTAAGATGTGGCACAAAAAATACAATAATCTAGTAACAAAATCACCAAACCCTAGATCCCCTAAAATGCTCTGGATTTCAAGAATTCGAATTGAGTTATTGTAGATAAATTTATTAAATTTTAAATTGGTTTGTTTTATTTTTGTAAGAAAAATATTTTTTATTAAAGTGAAACTTTATTTACCAATTGTGTTATTGTAAATAAATTATTAAATTTTAAAATGGTTTTTGTTTTGTAAGAAAATATATGTTATTAAATAATTGTGTTATTGTTAATAAATTTAATATATTTTAATTTGGTTCGTTTGAATTTTGAATTAAAATAAACGTGTTATTGTAAAGTTATTTAAAGCTTTATTTATCGAACTGTGTTACTGTAAATAAATTTACTAAATTTTAAATTCGTTTGTTATAATTTTAAAGATTAATAAATTTATTTACAATATTTATTACACAGTTACAAAGACACCCCCTGTAACACAAAATATATAACAAATACACCCCTTGGCGGCAAAAATTGGAATAACATCAAATATTTCTGATGACGTCATCCTCTGGCGTAAAAAATTAACGCCGTAAGGGGTCTTCTTGTAATACTGTTTGGATAGAGGGGGTGTCTTTATAATATTTGCACGGGTAAGTTCATGTAATTAGGCTTATACCCAATGGGTGTCAAGGTAAATTTCACTTAGAAAAAATCAAAGCAAAATTTGGTCCAATTTTTGTTTAAATTTGGTCCGATTTTTGTTTTTGCCGTTAGGGGATGTTCTTATAATTTCTAGTACCCAAGAAGAAATTTGGTGATTTGATCAACCTTAAGGGGTGTTATTGTGATTTACCCTTTTCCTTGTTCTCTTGTTATGGTTGACTCATTTAATTATTATAAACAATTCAAAATATTTTGAGAATGGTGAAATTAAGAGATATGATATATTCTATTAGAATATCGTTAATCACCTTTCTTAGGTTTACAAAGTTTCTTTTTATGGTCACATAACATTGTCTAAAATAAGATTTCATCAGATAGGGAGCATGTGAGATATCTTTTTGATGGGGGCTATTTCGCTTAGTAATCTATGGTCTCTAACTAGGGGTGATTATTCGGTCCGAACAGGACCGAATTTCGGTTCTAGCTCGGTTCGGTTCTGAAAAATGGCGGATCGTATTCGATCCGGTTCGGTACAAAAACCGATCAGTCCGATTTAGGTACGGTTCGGTCCACTATGTCCCGATTAGGTCCCAAATTCTGAATTTGATTGTGTCCATATGTTCTCTTCAACTTCTGCTTCACCTCTTTCTCTGTCTAAAGTAAAAAAATGGCTGTGGCAATCTCTCCACTCCCACTCCTCCTCCTCTTCTGCCTCCTCACCGCCTTCGCCTTCGCCTCCGCTCGCCCTTGTAAAACCCTCATCTTTTTCTCCGTCACCACCACCATCTACTATTCCCATTCCCGAAGCCCTAATTCTCCCAATTCCATCTTCCAAATCGAAAACCCTAATTCCCTCACCCTCATCCTCACCACCACCACCACAACTCGATTCCCCGACCGTCGCCCCACTCGATTCCCTAACTCAAAAACCCATATTGCAATTCACCCAAGAAAATAGATAAAGAATATGCAAGTCTCAAGTTCTCGAGTTCAAATATTATACCTCAAAATCAGAACAGATCTGGTGAAGTAGTGTAAGCCCAATGTTAATCAGTAGATTATCCTAATCTTTTTGGTTTCTTTTTTTCTTTACTTTTCCAAAGAGTGACAGAGTGAAAATGAAAGCAAAGCAAGAAAAAAGAGGGAGAGAGTAAATGACTGTTGGAGAAGAAGAAAATTGGAGGGGTGTTTTGATTTAGGAGTAATTGGGTGTGCTGGGCTGAAAATAACTAGGGCTCAAATATAATAGGAAAAAAAAATAAAAAACAAAATTCGGTTCAACCGGTTCGGGTCGGGGAACCGACCAGTTTTACCGAAAACCAACCCTTATAAGGGGTCGGTTCTGAGGCAAAACCGACTACCGAACCAATTTTCTGGTTCAGTACTCGGTCCAGATCGATTCGGTCGGTCCGGTCCGGTTCGGTCAGATAATCGAACCGGTCTCAGCCCTATCTCTAACTTTGATCAAATTAGGGTCATTCCCATCCCACCGGCAAGCTTAAAGCAGATCGAAGAGTAGAGGTCGATCCGACCTAAGAAACGTATCTTATTGATCTAGTACATGTACCCGAGTATCTTTAGAAGACTGCATGGGTCCTAGTCTGTATAGGATACCATTAAGGTTAGAATTGTAAGCACTATATAAGATAGCACTTATGTTGTAATAGGGTTATGCATACACGCTCAAGCCTACTTTGCAACTTATATTCTTTTAACATCAATAATATAGCTTTTGCTCTCTATTCTATTTTTCTGGTGATTATTATCTTCGATTATACTATCGTTGTTACGCTATTCTTTGTATGCTACATCATCCTGAGTAAATTAGCTAGGCCTTTATTTAATTTAAGTTGGATCGTAAATTCATACAATTCAACTATTTATTGAAATTATCGAACCACGCCAGATTCGGTAAAATCACATTTTCTCTATTAACCAGTGTCCCATTTTAAGATATATTTAGATCATCTAATTCTAGAAAGGCCACTATACCCTTATTTCATCTTGTACTACTTTATGGAGATTCAGTGTTGATTTTAACAGATAAAATTTTAAGTTTTAAAATATATTAAACATGAAATTATTGTACAAATTCGAGGTTTAATGTAAATGAGTACAATCTCCAATAATCGTCTGATTCTAATCTCTAAATAATGAATTTGTCGAAACTTGATCTTTGGAAGGTTTGATTTAGTTGAACTTTGATTTGCTTTGGAACGTTGTGGATCTCCAGTAACGTTTATTTGAGGCCTCGTGGATTAATCTCGAATCAGACACCAAATTTCCTTTGATCTTTTGAAGAACGTCTTGAATATGATGAAGAACTCATTGATTTGATGATTTAATGAAGAGCACTTGAGAAAATTTGCTCTTTTTTCTTTAACTTCTCTGTGATATTTGAATTATGTTTTTGAGTTGTCATTTTCATCTTGGAGATGACCCATATTTATAGGGTGGGATTTGGAGATTTTGTCAAATTCTCTTCATGACGTGGCGCAATTTGATTGGTTCTTCATATCTTGTATGACAAGAAAAATAGTTGATTTTATACTCTTGTTATATAAAAGATATTTCTTGTCATATAAAAGAGATTTCTTGTACATAATGCATTGTATAAAAAATTCCTAGGCAATCATTCCTGGATTGTAAATTTCCTAAAGAAACTTCCCTTCTACGTAGAGATTTGGTTTAATTTTCAATATCTCGTAAATCTGGCAATATTTAATTAGAAAACAAATTATACGCTTCTACAAATGCTCCTTCGAGACTTGTTTTACGAAATGCATTTGCTTTGAGTAGATAAGTCTCGAATTTTCTCCATGCCTTCGTCAAATATGAAGCCAAGATTATTTTTCTTTTTAAGGAATTTGACTGGGCTCAAAATTGTTCAAGCTGCCTATGTATCCCAAAAAGAGAATCAAGTCATAAAGTAGTTCAAAGCATCAAATTTGATGTGATGGATGTTGTTCACATTTACACTCATGTGAACGAAGAGTAAGATACATTTTAGTCTCGTGTGTCAAAGATAATTTTAAATTTGAGATTTGGTAGACCCTTTTGATCGTGTTCAGAAGAAGTTGACTTCTAATTTGTAGATATTTTCGTCTCGTCTACTGGGGGCTTTCATTTGAAATTTGTAGACAATTTCTTCTCATGGCTGGGAGAACTTAATTTGGGTTTTGTAGAAATTTTTTGTCTCGTCTACTGGAGGCTTTGGTTTAAAATTTGCTGAATTTATTCTCTTGTCTGGGAGAACTTGATTTGAACTTGTAGATTTCTTCGTCTCGTCTACTGGAGGCTTTTGCCTCGAGATTTGTAAATAATTTAGACTCATATTAAGAAGTGATGAATTATATTTGTGTAAACAATGTATCCTTTTGTTAAGGAGTGATTGATTTGACTTGTAACAATTTATACTCATGTTAAGGAGATTTGACTTGAACTTTGGAGATTTTGTAGACAGTTTCTACTCGTGTCAATGAGATTTCAACTTGTAGATTTGTCGAAAGTTTTAACTCGTATTAAGGAGTTATGATGACATTTTAAGCTAATATCAAGGAGCAACATATGAAGATTTTAATTTGATGATTTTAGATAGTTCAAACTCTTATCAATGAGCGTTAAAGAGATCTAACTTTGAAAGATCGTAGATAATTTTAGCTTGTATCTAGAAGCGTTGAAGAGATCTTACTTTGAAAGAACCCATATAGTTTTAGCTCGTATCTAGGAGCAAACCAGATAGTTTTAGCTTATATCTATGAACTTAGCTAAATTTTCAGATGGATTCTTCATTTGGAGCCTCGTCAAAAGAGTTGCCTCCTTATTTGGCAGTGGAATCGTCTTGAACTTTGTTAGGATAATGCACATGCGGCTCATCAATTTGACTTCTAAACATGCTCAATTCCATATTACAGGCTCAAGTGGCTAACTCTTCGAAAGCTTTTGGCTTAATTCCTTGGAGAATGTAACAAAAACCCCAACACATTCCTGGGATACACATCTCAATGGATGAAGCTTCAGATAGTCGATCTTTGCAATCGAGGCTTAAATTTCTCCAGCGAAACAATTAGTCGATGATAGACTCCTCTTTCCATTGGTGAGTGTTAATATGTTTGATCATTCGTACAGTTCTTCGAGTGATATAAAATTGATTGAGAAACTCTTGTTCCAAATGGTCACATCCATCAATGGAGTTTGCCACCAAGTTAGTATACCAGTCAAATGCATTGTCCTTCAATGAACATATGAATTGCTTGACAAGTTGATCTCCATGTGTCCCAACATCATTGCACGTCTCGACAAAATGTGCCACATGTTACTTTGGATTGTCTTTGCCAACAATTGTTGAAACTTTGGAGGTTGATATTCAATTGACATGTTGTCAATTCTTTGAGTATAAGGCTTGGTGTATGTGATGGAAGACTTCGAGCTCCCATTCAACTTGCTTTCGATGGTCTCCATGATGAACTCCTTCAGTTGGCTAGTTTGGATCATACCATCAGCTGAGACATGAATCTTTTAGATAAATATTTTTCTTTTGCATTTGATTGTTGCTTTATGGAAGTCTTGCCATCATCAAAATCATTGGTCAACTTTTTCATCAGGTGGTTCGCCTCGGCATGACCTCCTTTGTTCAATAGTGGCTTTGCAGACATATCACCTTCTTCAAGCTCCTTAAGTAGTTTTTCCTCCATGTGGATGACCTCAGCATTGCCCCAATTGTTCAACTGCACATCGAACTCTGTTGTTGGAAGTATTTTATGAGCTTCTCCATTGCCTTTGTCAACATCAAAAGTTGTTCCTCCATGGTTGGATTATTTGTCGTCATAATTGGCACCACTTAATAAAGAAAAGGGATGAGAGGTAAAGATGGTCCCATCGGACGTGCCTGAAATTTGTAACAAATAAAATTTGAAGTTTTAAAATATATAAACCACGAAATTATTGTCCAAATTAGAGGTTTAATGTAAACGAGTACAATCTCTAATAACCCTATGATTCTAATTTCTAAATAATATATTTGTCGAAACTTGATCTTGGAAGGTAATGATTTCGTCTTCTTTGGATCCACTTCGGTATTTCGCAAACGTTTGTCCAAGATCAAAATTGATTGATCTTGAATCAAATGGGCTCAAATTTGAGTTTGTGAAGAACGGTTTGAGTTTCGTCTTGAAACACCTTGATTTAGTTGAACTTTGATTTGCTTTGGAACGTTGTAGATTTCCAGTAACGTTTATTTGAGGCCTCGTGGCTTAATCTTGAATCAAACGCCAAATTTCCTCCGATCTTTTGAAGAACGTCTTGAATATGATGAAGAACGCCTTGATTTTATGATTTAATGAAGAACGCCTTGAGAGAATTTGCTCCTTTTTCTTGAACTCCTTCGTTATTTTTTAATTGTGTTTTGAGTTGTCAATTTCATCTTGGAGATGAACAATATTTATAGGTGAAATTTGAAAATCTTGTAAAATTCTCTTCATGATGTGGCGCAATTTGATTGGCTCTTCATATCTTGTATGACAAGAAAAATAGTTGATTTTATTTTTGTCAAATAAAAGATATTTCATATACATATTGCATTGTATAGAAAAATCCTAGGCAATCTTTCATTGCTTGTAAATTTCCTAAATAAACTTGCCTTCTACATAGAGATTTGGTTTAATTTTCAATATCTCGTAATCTGGCAATATTTAATTAGGCAACAAATTTTACGCTTCTGCGTCGATCATTTTATATTTTAACTCTTGGTTTATTTCAGTCCATCTTCCCAATAACTCAAATTGAGCATTTGAAAAAAAAATGTTTCCACCAAATTTGCCTCACCACAAAATAATTTATAGAAAAAACTCTTCATTTTCTATCCTCATTGTCATAGTGGTTCAAATCTAGGGGTGAGTATTCGGTTCGAATCGGACCGAACTTCGGTTCTAGCCCAGTTCAGTTCTGAAAAATGGCGGACCGTTTACCGGATCGAAATATTCGATCCGTTTCGGTACAAAAACCGATCGGTCCGATTCGGTCAACTATGTCCTGATTAGGTCCCAAATTCTGAATTTGATTGGGTCCATATGTTCTCTTCAAATTCTGCTTCACCTCTTTCTCTGTCTAAAGTAAAAAAATGTCTGTGGCAATCTCTCCACTCCCACTCCTCCTCCTTTTCTGCCTTCTCGCCGCCTCCGCCTCCGCTCGCACTTGTAAAACCCTATTCTTTTTCTCCGTTACCACCACCACCTACTATTCACATCCCCGAAGCCTAAATTCTCCCAATTCCGTCTTCCAAATCAAAAACCCTAATTCCCTCACCCCCATCCTCACCACCACCACCACAACTTGATTCCCCGACCGTCAGCCAACTTGATTCCCCAACTCGAAAACCCATATTGCAATTCACCCAAGAAAATAGAAAAAGAATATGCAATTCTCAAGTTCTCAAGTTCAAATGTTATACCTCAAAATCAGAACAGATCTGGTGAAGCAGAGTAAGCCCAATGTTAGTAAATATATTATCCTAATCTTTTTAGTTTCTTTTTTTCTTTACTTTTCCAAAGAGTGACATAGTGAAAAAGAAAGCAAAGCAAGAAAAAAGAGGGAGAGAGAGTAAAAGAGTGTTGGAGAAGAAGAAAATTGGAGGGGTGTTTTGATTTGGGAGTAATTGGGTGTGCTGGGTTGAAAATAACTAGGGATCAAATATAATAGGAAAAAAAATAAAAAACAAAATTCGGTTCAACCGGTTCGGTTCGGGGAACCGACCGGAACCGAAAACCAACCCTTATAAGGGATCGATTCTGAGGCAAAAACTAACTACCGAACCGATTTTCCGGTTCGGTATTCGGTTCAAACCGATTCGGTCGGTCCGGTCCGGTTCGGTCGGATAACCGAACCGGTCTCAGCCCTATTCCAATCTAACAAAAAATTAACATGGTGGACTTAAGGCAAAAATTGAATCTGAGAAAAAAAAATGAGTTTATTAATTAGGTAATTTATATATCCGTTTTATTGCAGAAGCATTACAAGATAATCATCCTTTCTTCTTTATCATTTAATCTTGTGTAAAAAAAAAAACTAAACTCCTTATATCTGGAGTTAGATTGGCAGGAAGGTTGTCAAATAAATTTGAGGGTCATTAGAGTATTGTCAATTAGAAATATATGTTTGGTTTCTCAATCTCCAAAATATAAATTTGCAATGGTTGAAAATTACAGAACACACTTATAAACACGAAAATAAATATTTCACTAATATTTAAATAAATTAAAATACATGATGATGAGATTTTACAATAAGAAAATTTAAAACACTCTTAAAACCAATCAGCATGAAGATCATCAGGTGACTTGGGAGCATCATCATCATTATCATCAGAAGAACCCCTTCTAGCAAGACAATAGTCTTTGCTCTGCCCTGCATTAGAGTCAATGTTTGGAAAAGGAGTCCTGGAGCCTAATCCCCTCAACTATCTTATATCAAACACCACCTCTTCATCAGAATGGATGGAGTCCTTCTGAGAGTCTTCTTCCTTAGACTCTGAGTACTTCTCTGAAGACCCATCAGAAGGATCTTCATGGTCGCTGTCTAGGTTCTTTGGATCATCATTCGGATCTTCAAGGAGATAGATTGGAACCTTCGGGTCGTTTGGATCCTCTTGAGGGAATTTTCTAGCATTCCTGCAAGAACTTGGAGCATCTCACTCTCTATCCTTCCTCTTCATCTTCTCTTAATAAGTTAACTGAAATTTCTGCATATGGAAAATGTAAGAAGAGAAATAGGATATTTATAGAAAGTGAATCATTTCTTCTCTTAGAATTACATAAAGGAGTTGCAATTTGAATGGTTAGAATACAAAGAGACGCGCACACTCGCTCTTGATAAATGCATCGAATCAATGTCTCTCGTTAATCACTTCGTAATAATTAGTGTTATCCATTTATATTATGGAACGACGTGTATACATAATATGTTTTAGTTTTAGTACATGAATATCAAGAGACGCGACCAAAACAGTGCAAATGTATTCAACAGCTTATATATGTTGTTGACGATAACAAAAATGGGGAAAATAGTAGTCGAAATAAACCTCTTGTTCGATCTCAAGACTAGTTTTGCACCAAGAGCCATTCTCTCTCATAATTCATTGAATTTCGTTCTTTTTCTTATGCCATGAAGCCCTGTTATGGAAAACACGAGTATTCTTATCCCTCCTTCATCCAGTGAGCCTTAGCTCTTTGGACCCACATTTTTCTTCTCTATCAAGCAACACCTTTAACTCCATTGAAAGCCACCATGTATGCAACGAATGAATTCTCCCTCGAAGTGTTTTCATTTTACTAAATATGTGACAACAAGAAGTCTGAATCCAAGCCTCAAGATCCATCTGACAAGTTTTTAGTCTTTCTACAATCCCATCTGCCGAAATCAATGAAGTCCCATTACCTCGCCAAGACTCATTGACATCATTCGAACTCTTCTGAATTAAGCCACAAAGAATCAAATCTAAAAGTTTGTTTGTTTCTTTCATTCACGAAGATTTGCTGATCCAAGACTCTAATATAAAACCGAGCACGATCGGAACTCAAAAACTTGAGATGCTCAACAACGTTTTAAGGGAATTTTCGAACCCACAAATCAAAAGTTGAAACCTTATCTAATCACTAACTAACAGTACGACGATATTCCCAAATATTCAACCAAGTGAACGGCTACCAAGAAAAACCCAAGTTTGCAAGACCCGATCTTGAGGTGCATCCCTAAATTGGTGATTTGATGTAGAATTGTTGCCCACTTTTTCGGAATGTCTATGAAAAGCATTGAAGTCCACAACACATAGCCATGGTTTTCTAACCAAATTCGAATGTCGCCTATGAAGATTCCACGAAAGGTTGCGCAAACTTGCATTCAGATCTCCTTAAAAGCCCATAAACCGCCACCTCATAGTGTCCCTCCGTAAACATAAACATCAATACGATTCTTCGAAAAACTTAGGAGGTCTACAATCAAATTTTTTTCCCATAGTAAAGCTAATCCACCAAATTTTTCTCTAGCATCAACGCAAATACTATTTATATCAAACTGAGATTTCAACAATTCTATCTCCCACTCGCTTTAGTGTCAGAGGGGAAGAAAATTTGGGGATCATGATCTAGGATATGGAATCTAAGATATCGAACTGCTGATGTACTCCCCAATCCCAACAGTTCCAGGCTAAGCAATTTATGATGATAGAAAGGTGCTGCCCTGCAACCTCCGCCTCTGAAGTAGCAATTAAAATCCTCTTCGGATGTCGCGAAGGAACAACTGAAGAATCTTTACTCTGCTGAATTTGATTACAACTATTATCAAGGACATTAACCAAACTTAGGAGGTCTACAATCAAATCTTTTTCCCATAGTAAAGCTAATCCACCAAATTTTTCTCTAGTATCAACGCAAATACTATTTATATCAAACTGAGATTTTAACAATTCTATCTCCCCCCTCCCCATCGCTTTAGTGTCAGAGGGGAAGAAAATTTGGGGATTATGATCTAGGATATGGAATACAAGATATCGAACTGCTGATGCACTCCCCAATCCCAACAGTTCCAGGCTAAGCAATTCATGATGATAGAAAGGTGTTGCCCTGCAACCTCCGCCTCTGAAGTAGCAATTAAAATCCTCTTCGGATGTCGCAAAGGAACAACTGAAGAATCTTTACTCTGCTGAATTTGATTACAACTATTATCAAGGACATTAACCTAAGTTGGGTAACCATTACTCTCAATTTCTCTCTTTCTTTTGTTATCCTTGCCGGAGAAATCAGAATTGGAATAGATGGTGGATGAGATTAGAGGGGTTCGGGTTAGACCTAATTATGGATTTAGGAGGGCAGAGTATTTTTCCTTCACTTTTTGGCTTTGGCTTTGGTAGATGGGGCAACATTCAGTTATAATTGGACAAGGATATTAATCAAGGGATTTGAAGATTGGGGTATGGTTTGAGTTACAATGTTTGAGGAATTAACTATGGAGAAGGGTACCTATGTTGGAGGAGGTGTGGAGACATGATTTGGTTTTAATAATGAGGAGAGGAAGATCGATTTTTGTCGAGTGAGAGGACTGAACTGAATCGGGGTTGGATACTATTAGATCGAGAGTAGTTATTTTTTGGTGGGCTAGTTGAATATGGTGAGATGACCGGTTTTTGGAGTGATAATGTTCGAGTCGGACATGGATTGGTAATATTTTTAGGATTAGTGGTATTAATAACGGAGTGGGTCAAAATGTCTCGCTAAAACATGGGCGATCATTAGCCGCTTCCATTCAGTTATTGATTGCAGAAGAATATACACAACTCGGCACTGTCAATCGATGAGATTTCTGTTGTAAAACATAGATGCATTACTAATTTAACATTATTCATGAGAATTTCATCATTTAAACCAAACCAATATTTTTTCTTGACATATAATTTCGTACATGTTTAATTAATGTTCCTTTCTTTCGACCAAGCATTGTGCGAAATCTAGAATGACATATATTGTATTGCATATATTATAAACAAGTTATGGCTTTCTGTCAGGAATTGTGAAGGAATTCTTTTGAAAGAAAGGGAAGTCAGTGCTGCTTTTTGTCCCACCAGGTACCGTAATAGCATAGGCAAATACGACAATAGCGACCAATGTTGTACTGATAGTATAAGAGTTAGCCGTATCTTTCATCAACTTTTCTCCTTCAAATTTTAATTTTTTGTGTTCCTTAATAAACATCATCTTAGGAGTTTTACCAACATTGTTTGTTTATTCTCTAGTATATGGGTGCTCAACTTTTTCCCCCTCCTGCAAGTAATATAAATAAGCAACAACCATTTTCAAATTTGAAGGAGTCATGGAATCGGTGTATAAGATTGTTACACAATCACATATCAATTACTATAAATTTACCCTATGAGTAACATTAATATGAACAAACTAGACATAACTGTCCCTCTTTAAATATTAAATCGACTCATTAGTGTATCCATTAATTCGATGGAGCTAATTTGCACTTTAATTTTTAAAATGATAAGTTAAGTGCATATTAGCAATTGGAGAGCGAAAATTCACCCTAACACTCAAACTAAAAATAGAGATGTGGAGAAAGATATGTGAAGTCAAATACACTCTACAACACAACTTACTTTACTCTTTTCAAAAGGTCGAGTTCATAGGTGGACATAGGTTCTTCCTAACAAGAACTGAGTCTAGTACATGTATCAATATTAAATTGCATATTTCCCATATAACAAATGACCTCTACTACAAAAACCAAAAAGCACATACAGACACTCCACTTTATTCATGCATAAAACATTCTAAAAGTTAAAGACACCAAATTCACTATGTACTTATCTAAATTAATGAATCTAGTGTGTTATTTCAATATTGCAGTTAACTAGGGTTTTAAAGTTAAAATATATGTGAATAAATAGTTCTAATACTTAGTACAAAAGAAATAAAGCATAAGTTACCTTAAACTATTGTAATTCACGCTGCATCTGTAGAGCTACACCAGATATAAGATTTAGTTTATGAGGAGGCGCTAATCTTGCAGCCAAATGCAAAAAGGTATAGAAGAATCTGTTAAATCTGAATATTGGTGCTTATGGTCGCTCGTCTAATAAATGAGACTAAAAAATATTTCACTGATATTTTGTACTGCAATGTGACACATGTATTGTCTAGTTATGAGGTCATGAGAGTAATTAGCACCAAGAAATGTGAACACTACCGTTTCAATAACCTCATGGATCCCTAAACTGGCAGCTTTGAGGATCACATCACTATAAATGGCTGAAGCTTCCCCAAAACTCAAGTTTTCCATCTTCTCACACAAGCATTCAACAAGTTTTAGGACTTGTCCATGGACAACTTGTTTACGACGGATTTCCACAAAACAAGGTACTGAGAAATAGTTTGAGAGGAAGTAAGAAATATGCATGTCATTTCCAAATCGCATTTCATGAACTTAGAAAAAATTTACCCAAATTCGAGAACCTTGCGAAGAGAAGCATGCGAAGTCAGGAATGTCTCCCACTTATCAACCTCTGTAAAGCTAGAACTTTATAAAATTTGTATATATATATACATATATATATGTTGGATGTTTTTGTGAATTTAGTGCACAAGATCAATAGGAAATACTTGGAGTATGTCTCTCCTTTCTTTTAATATTGTTGAAGACTTGATGAATTACAAGTTCTAACTCTTCACCTAGTCAAAGCATGTACCTAAGTATTCATGTACTTAATTATCCATGTATCTACTTATTCATGTATCATATCATACATTATAGCTTTTAGTTTATGTATGTGGATATACATTCACTTAGGGGAATACATTAACTTTAATAATACAAATATATATATATATATATATATATATATATATATATATATATATATATATATATATATATATATATATATATTATAAAAGACTTGTTATTTTTCTAGAGTAATTAGTACCAGTGGCAAGTATGAATATGGTGAGATGACCAGTTTTGGAGTGATAATGACCGAGACGGACACGGATTGGTAATAGTTGTAGCATTAGTGGATTGAGAACTGAGTGGGTCAAATGTCGCACTAAAACATCAATTTAGACTGATAATTATTATCATCTCAAAACATCTCAAAACATGGGTTATTTATTGCAAAAGAATACACAACTAGGCATTGTCAGTCGATGAGATTTTCGTTGTACAACATAGATGCATTACTAATTTAACATTATTCACGAGAATTTAGTCATCTAAATCAAACCAATATTTTTTCCTGTTCAATTGTGGTTAAATATGTAAAATTTCGCACATAATGTTCCCTGTATTTTCTTTCGACCAAGGATTGTGCGAAATCAAGAATTACATTAACTGTATTGCTTAGATTATAAACAAGTTGTGCCTTGGTGGTACAAAAAGCATTCAACCAACAGAGAAGGTAAGCTAATGCATTTTTAGGTTGAGCTTACAATGCAACAGAAGCCCAAACAAAAGCCTTGAGGCCAACAAGCATTTTAAATCAAGGAAACTAAGAAGCAGGATGCACAGAGCAATCTTCAAATGAGATGCCATTATTGTGATCTGTATAACATATTTGTTCGAATCTTAAATGTTGAATCCCATTTGGCCTTAAACGCAACATAAAAAATGAAAACAAATTTATAGAGTTTCCCATTTTCTTGCCAATTGGGCATTTGAATATCAATAGAACAATTTGTTATTTTGCTTATGGAAAATGATATGACCATATGTTGAATAAATCAGATCCACCAGAAGGGGGAATTGCGACATCACAAATGAAGTAATAGGTAAAGATGCAAATGCAGCAATTCCTATTAGACATATTCCCCCCATTCGGCCCAACACCAAATATAATGCTGCACCAAAACCTGCAATCATAAATGATATAGAGAGGAAAAGAGAAATAAGACCAAAAATTAGTCTCTTGGGCAATGTAGACAGAAAATCTTCTTCTGCATAGCGTGAAGTCAAGATTGATAAGAACATCAATATAGAAGTAATTGATGTGAAGAGAGTGGCGGAATCTGAAAGAGCAAATACTGTGAAGGAATTCTTTTGAAAGAAAAAAAGGAAGCCAGTGGTGCTTTCTGTCCCACCATAATTTACCCTAAACCATCGTAATTTGCGTTGCATCTGTAGAGCTGCACCCGAGACAAGATTTAGTTTATGAGGAGGTGCTAATCTTGCAGCCAAATGCTAAAGGGTATCTCCAGAAGAATCTGTTAAATCAAAATATTGGTGCTTAGGATCACTCATCTGATAAATGAGATTAAAAACTTTTTCACTGTGATTTTGAACTGCAACGTGAAATTTGTATTGTGTAGTTCTGAGGTCATGAGAGTAAATAACAGCAGGAAATATGGATACTACCGCTTCTATAACCTCATGGATCCCTAAACGGGCAGCTGTGAGGATCGAATCACTATAAATGGCTGAAGCTTCCGGAAAACTCAAGTTTTCCATCTTCTCACACAAGCATTCAACAAGTTTTAGGGCTTGCCCATGGACTACTTGTTTATGACGGATTTCCACAAACAAGGCACTGAGAGAGAGTTTGAGGGGAAGTAAGAAACATGCATGTCATTTTCCAAATCGCATTTCATGAACTTAGAAAAAATTTACCTAATTTTTCGAGAACCTTGCAAAGTAAAGCATTGGAAGTCAGAAATGTCTCCCACTTATGAATTTCTGTACAATAAGCTAGAGCTATGTAAATATATATATATATATATATATATATATATAATATGTTAGTGTCCATCATAAATGACCTGATTTTTTGCTAGAGTAATTAGTACCAATGATTATGGTTTGGCACGGGGCGGATTTGGGATGGGTTCGGGGCTAGAGACACGTATATAGAAAATTTTGAGATTGACATTTTAAGTCCCAAATTTGTCCATTGCAGGACAGGACAGGATTGCGGGTTTCATAATTTTTAAATTTTTTTAAACATAATTTTTTAAAGAACCCAACAATAAAAATTACGTAATCATCTCTATTGCATCACTTGTCATCCATTATGTACATAAGATTGACATGCTATCATAATCTAGACGATCTTCAGTTTATAGTTTCATTTAGTTGTCCGAACTCAAAACTTAATCCTATTCATGAAACTAATCAGATAGAATTTTTGGGTACCGTAAATAACTTTACTTTAAGGTTACGGTACCATAAGTTAATTCAAGTAGGTGGGAATTTCATTTTTAGGTTACTTTAAGGTTACGGTACCATAAACTGTCGGTGAGAATCCGATTTCGACCCGACTTTTTCACACCGATTTTTTCCAAAATCAGTGGGAATTTTAATTAATTCTAGTAGTGAAAGTCAGCACATTTGGTACCAAAAGTTAACAGGATTCGACACATTTGTTAATTCATGATTGAAATTTCAATTTTGGATCGAAAATTGGTGGAAAATTTGCATAATTGGTCCTATAATTAAAGATTGCTGGAAAAGTTTGCCCCACATATGTTCTGAACGGCAAATTTACCCCACAAGTCTGAAGCATTTAAGTCCTAATTGCAAAAATAGTTAACTCTATTTAATAAATTTTATATATTCCTATTAAATCTCTTAAACTAATTAAATTTTATATATATTAAATAATATTTCAAATAAAATCTGGAAAAAATATCAGTAACTAAGTAGATTTTACATATAATATATATATTAAATATCATTATGTATACAATTTGAAAAATAAATATCAATTAAACTAATTTATTAGATATGATTATTAATATTTATTTAATTTTAAAAAATTTTATTTTTCATATTTTATATTCAATCTTATTTAATTTGAGATAAATTATATGTAAAATTTAATTAGCTTAAAGATTTTTTTTTTCAAGATTTTAAAAATTAATAAGTTTAATTGATATTAGTTTTTTAAATTTTATATAAAATATTATTTAATTAATATATATTATATTTAAAATCTAATTAGTTTAAAAGATTTATTTTTTAAATTTAAAATTCTTATAAGTTTAATTGATATTTATTTTTTTCAGGTTTTATATAAAATATTATTTATTTTACATATATTATATGTAAAATCTAATTAGTTGAATTTTTTCTATATTAAAAAAATCTATAAGTTTAATTTATATTTATTATTCAGATTTTATATAAAATATTATTTAATTTATATATACTATATGTAAAGTCTAATTACTTAAAGAGATTTCATTATAATATATAAAATTTATTAAATAGGATTAGTTATTTAATTATTTTGGCAATTTGGACTGAAGTGCTTTAAACTTGTGAATTAGGAGGTAAATTTGTCGGTCAGAAAACATGTGGACCAAACTTTGCCTGCAATCCATAATGATGAGCGGTACTTTGGATTCTCTACTTTGTGGATCTCATGCTGGGCTAATACAGAAGAAAGACCGCCAATCCCGACCTCAAAGCCATAAAATCGATCTTAGAAGTGCAGCAGGCCCAGTCCGGTCTCTAGAAAGACTCTTGGTCGGATATCGTTAATGGACCGACCCCAGGCCCAAGCCTGTGGGCCTAGAAATGCTCCCCTAAGGATAGTTCAGCTAGCCCACCGCTTCAACTATAAATACCACAAGCATTTATGACAAGACGGACGCTTTTTTAAGCACCCCCAGCTCGATGCTCCTGGTCGGACCAATATTGGAGAGTTAGACTAGACATCACTTCTTGTATGTATTTAGCCTCTAGCTTATACGGCATCCTATAGCGCTCGAATAGGACCCTTGTAATTTGTACACTCACGATCGTAAATATACATACTATTGATCTTCTCCTTCATATATTGCATTATGACCTGTTATTACTCTCATCTTGATCCCCTAAGAAAACTCGTAAGATCAATTGGCGCCCACCGTGGGGCGGGTGTTAGATCGAAAATGTCTACTACGAGGCGAGATACGTATGTTCGAGAAGAATCTTCTCGCGTAGCTGGAGTGCAGAATTTATTCCACGATGAGCTCGATAAATCTATCTTGAACAGCTCAACAACTAGAATTCAGGGTTCGAACCTTCAAGGTCGACGACTTAATCTTAAGTAAGTTACAGATTTCGAAACACGGAAGGAAAATTGCAACTCGACCGCGCTGGTCTCTCTATTGCGATCGAAATTGAAAAGAAAGGCTTTATAAAGTTATTTATCAAAGTGGGGAAATTCTTCCACGAACAAGGAGTACGGTCAAACGTAGAAAGTATTACGAGCAATGAAGACTATATATTTGGTTTATCGTTTATTTGTCGATCTTATTTCTTTATCTATTTTCTCCAGAGATTTATGTCTCCTATCATTAAGAAACTCGACAAAACACTTCCTTTTTAAACATCATATATTCTATGCATCTCTTCGAACTATATGAATGTAACCAGGGTAGGCACTCGGCCTCTCTTCTTACATCGACTAAAGGGTGAAAGCCGTTGCTATGACCCTCAGGTGAAAGCTGTTGCTATGACCGATTAAAACTAAAGGGTGAAAGTTGTTGCTATGAACCTCATGTGAAAGTTGTTGCTATGACCGATTAAAACTAAAGGGTGAAAGCCGTTGCTATGACCCTCAGGTGAAAGCTGTTGCTATGACCAATTTAAACTAAAGGGTGAAAGTTGTTGCTATGACCCTCAGGTGAAAGCTGTTGCTATGACCGATTAAAACTAAAGGGTGAAAGTTGTTGCTACGACCCTCAGGTGAAAGCCATTGATATGACCAATTTAAAACCTACTAAAGGTGAAAGTCGTTGCTATGCCCCCTAGATCGAATTTGTGAAAAGAACTTCGACGATTGAATGAAAAAATCTCGAAGATAAGATGAAAAATCATTTCTCTATACCCTTATTGATCAATGAGTTATTGGTTTATCTATTATGAATTTATTTTCAGTTGTCGATTTATTCATGATTCTCATCATTTAATTTATCCGATCAAGCCATTTGAGCTATGGAACAACCGATACAAATTGACAAGGGAAGAGTTTATTGGATGTTTCTCCTCAATGAACCAGTATAAAAGAAAATTTGATCTTCTCGGTCGAGAGCTACTGTAAAAGGAGTCGATCCTATGATCGACGAAATGTTGACCAATCGAGCAGTATAACGGTAGTAGTCTTCAAAGCTACAACTCGCCAAAAGGAATTTATTTATTCAATCGCCAAGGGAATTCGTATTCGAACGTCAAATTTTCAGTAACTTTGGGCTGATTATACAAGTCGACTACGATCACCTAGGTTCGAATTATTTGGTCACATCATTTATTTCAAAGGTCAGTCTGTATACTATTCGATCGACAAAATTAAGAAAAAATGCTGCGGAGATAAGCATGAAACAAGATCTTTATTAATTCTTCGAACAAGTTACAAATGAGTTCTCAAGTACAATGATAAAATTCGAGCTAAAAAAGAATAGTACATTCGCCCCTACCATGCTACAAATTCTACGTACAAAGCAAATTTGTCTCCGATCAAGCTTTGGAGTAAAGAAGAGTAGAATAAAAACATATGCCTAGGACTCTTAACCGATCTAAGGTCTTCGTCCATATATAATGTTTACCGTGACCTATCCCGGGTGGTCAGGTAACGTTCGATCGGGGATCCTAGAGCATTTCAGCCGTTGATCACATAGTCTTCGTAAATTTTCTCCGTTCCTTCGAGCTAGCCAAAGCATGTATTCCTTCAAGAGATACAATGAAGAAGCTGCTGCTCGGAATCGAGAGAAAGAGAAATACTAAAAGGGGCGACCAACGGATTAACGGGATACAGCACCAGAAGATCAGAAATCCAACCTGCCTCGAATTGGATGAATCCAAAGAAGCAGGTTACCTGCCGGTATTCTAAGCGCTATTTACTTTACCTGTCGATACTCTAAGCGAGGAAAGTTAGGCCAAAGAAGCCAAGATCGAAAAATAGAGTACGAATCCTGACTTCAAAATCTTTTAGGGGGGAAACGGTAGCGGCCATCTTAGTCGAAAAAAGTAAAATCCAACAAACAATGGTCGGACAGAATATTTAGGAAAAAGTAAAAATGTGACGGTAAATCTGGAGCTATTTATTGTTAAAAAAGGATATAATCAACGGATCAGATGATGCGCCGCGAGCGGCTATGATTCCAGCAATAAATGCACCAACCGTTTCGCTCCTCAAGAAATAGGGTTCCGTTTGGATAAGCAAGAAAGAATCTCCTCAAGTCTTTGTGAGGTTTCCAAAGTATGAAAGGATTTTTGGATCAATTTCGAATAAAAGAAACAGAAGATCTCACAGTCACGATCAAGTAACAGCGTCGATAAATATTATGCTGCGAACAGCTTCTGAGGGAATTTTCTAAAAATGCGAAGTATATACAAACGTTCGGAATGCTATCTCTCTGAACAACGGCTCGCGGGCGATGATGTCAATAAACTCTCTGACATTAGATCGTTTATATCTGATTTACGGTATAAATTCAAAAGAGTAATACAAGTATATGCTAGGATAAAGTGTTAAGAACCAATAGAAATCTTCGTTTATGGTCGATTAGGTATCGATGATTATTTATTCAGAACTCTACAAAGGAGCTCCCAAATGATCAAGGAGAGAATCGCTGGGGTTACCCATTTGCGGTTTGGCTGGTGCAACCAGTTAGAAATCATATTACTTGACAGTGTTATTTCAATTAAAAGATTCATCCAAATATTATTGATCAACACAATTCAGCGACAAAGGAATTTCTGAATATCATTTCAACTAGAAATTTACAAATTTAATCCTATTACAAGGAAGTAAAGACCCAGCCTACAAAATACAGGGGTTACATTTCAACTCCATCACAAGTTAATACGTCAAAATCTGATCCTATTACATCCCATAATCCTATGAAACTATCGGCTTCTTCTCCCGCCAGATGGTCGAAGTAATTTACGCTAGAGCCTGGAATCTCCTTTCGACCCGCAGGTTCTTGGCTTTATTTTTGCCATGTCGAAGATACAGGGGCTAGTGCTTCTTTTATTGGATGACCTCGTCCTCCGCCACTACCCCAGCACGTCTTCCTGTGTGCGTTCTGGCAATAGGTTCTTCGAAGCGGAGGCCCATGCCGAATGAATGATAAAGATATCGACCATCCTTGGAAAACTTGATGCTCGAACTCCACCCACACATTTGCGGTTCGAGTAGTTCGTTGGACGCCTGGATAGTCAGAAAAGCCGAGGCACTCCCCTTGACTAACTGACCCTAGACAAGGGCGATAGCTTATCGGTTTTTCTGGATCAGGCTTATTGGCCTTCCAGATTAGAAATGTGTTCGTCTGCAGGTATTCTAGTCGAAGTCAAAATACTTAGAATTATCTGATTTGCAAAATATGTTCTAGCTCGGATTTCGAAGTATTGGGAGGGAAGGAAGTATTTTATGATCAACATCATCGAAGGGAATTACAGCGAAGAAGAAAAGTATATGAAATTTATAAACTAAGAAGAGAACCCCTTTTATAGGAACGGCTCTATATGATCCAACGACTGCTAAGTTACAAAGTAAACGGTTAGGATCTTCCGACATTCCCGCTTCCCGAGGAGTAAGGAACATTTGGCAGAAAGGCCACGACGATTCCAGATTAAGAAAATTAATAAAGACCCAGCTAATTTATTGCTCGAGGACCGGATTTCTCTTGAAAATCCGAAGAAAGGATGTCTTAATCACAAACACAATCATAAAGAATCAAAGCATCAGAAAACAGCATATCAATTGGAGAATACAGCAAAAGTCTAGTACGGAAAATCAATTACAAGACATATAGGGCAAATTATTCAAGATTACAGAATCTGGGGAAACAAAAAACCAAAAATTACAACGAACAGTGAAATATATCTAAAGAAGTTTATTATCAGCGAATATCTTCCGAAGCTCAGCACTGCGATCATCATACCCACGAGCATAAGCCTCCTGCTCACGGAGCTGGGAATCCTTCTTCTCTTGTTCATAAATTCCTTGAAGGACTTCGAGCTCCTTGCTCAGCTTCTGATAGATCTCCTCACCTTTATCCTTAGCAGCTCTCTCCATCTCCATAGCCAAGCTCTCCTTGGCCACCCTTTTTGCCTCTAAAGCACCTTCTAGCTCGGCATTCTTTTTCTCCGTGGCCATCTCCATAGCCAAGATCTCCCGCTCCGCCAATATCTTAAGCTCGAAAAAGTCTTGACCGGCCTATCGTCAAACGCGTGGGTCGATTATACATATATATATATATATATATATATATATATATATATATATATATATATATATATTAAAAAAAAAAGAGAGAGAGAGAGAGAAAAGGGAAGAAAGAAAGTAAGCAGGCTTCATTTGTTAAATAAAAAGGATGTCTATTAATTACCTGAGCAAGAAAATCCGATCCTGATTGAAACAACTGCGAAGGACTATTCCCCTTTGAGGGATCCGCCTCGGAAATGGAAATGTGGGCTTGCACAAGGCTCGGAACGGGGTTATCCAGTAAACCTTCGGAACAGGACTTGTTCTCCAAGTCTCCAGACGACGAAAAAGATTTCTCGGGAATAACAGGGATAGAAGGAGGCTCCGGAGGATTCTTGGCCTCTAAGGATCCTGCAGAAGTTTCCTGAGCATGAATATCTTCACCAATAACAGTTAACTTAAGTATCTTATTTGGCACTCCGCTCTCAGAAATAGTTGTGAGGGCATCAGGCAGAGGCGTATCTTCATTAATAAGTTTCTGCAAAGTCTCAATTGGGGCGCTCTCATAAGGATGGGGCCTTTTATTCGAAGGGAGCTCCGACGCATTCTACCTAATCAGTGCTCGTTTGGAGTTGTCGAGGGACTTAGAGGGAGAGACGTCGGATTCCCCGTTGGAACTTTCATCTGAAAATATGGGTTTACTGTACTCGGCCTTAGCAGTTTTCTTCTTTTTCTTATTTTTCCCACCAATCGGAAGTTGGGAAGAAGGCTCGGAAACCCCTTGAGAATCCTTGGAGGATTTTTTCTCCTTAGTCGATTTTTTATCTGTGGAAGGAGCTCTATTCTTGGAACCGCCTAATAACATTTTGGGATCAATTGGTGCGCCCAACACTTTATCCATGGTGATCGAAAGAAAGAGTTTAAAATCCGAAATTATATGCTAACCTTAGATCACCGATCTCAGTACTAAGGCGTTATGATAAAATGAGTTGAAATGGCACTTATATTTATAATGCAGACAGCGTTTTACTTTTACAATAAATAAACCATTACATCTCCTGAGAAAACGCGGCTAAAAATACTGGGATTAGATTGTAAGGAATAAAGGTTTTCGAACAACAAGGAGTGAAGTTAAAGATATACATACGTGCATTCAAATAAAGAAAGAGAAACATCTCGATTAAAATCTACGAGAAGAAAAATTAAAGAAAATCTTAGATAACATCCTACTACAGAATGGTCAACGGTCGGACTTCTAATCTTCAGGTTCTGAATTACGATCAACTCCGTCGTGTTCTTCGTCGGAATCACTCTCTCCTGAGCTATCGTCTTCGCTATCAGAACTATCAGTGTCTTCATCTTCGCTAGTAGAGGATTCGCCTCGATTTTCGAATAGATCATTCTCCTCTTTAGATTCACCATCAATATCAACATACTCGTCAAGTTCATTTTCCCTCGAGCTAGAATGGGTGTTGACGACTATCTGCTCGAGGGTGTCCGGATTCGGTATTGGAGTAACAAACTCTTCAATATAAGGGGCAAATTCGTGAGTTTGCCAATCACCAACGTCCCTAGGTAAAGATGAAGCTTGGTAATCTTTTCCCTTGGAATTCTTGAAAGGATCCATATACAAGAGGTAATCGTCCATATTATCGGAATTCTCCTAGCCGCAATAAGCTGTTGAACTCCTTTATAGAAGATTGTTTGGAGAACCCCTCCTATTCTTTTTCGTACTAGAGGGTCGAGGACAGGGGACTCCAAGAACTCCTTTATCACTGGATACCTAGCTTCTTCTTGTCCCTGACGATATGAACGCTCGGAATCTTGTTTGGCTTGTTCTAGCTCAATCTTAACCTTCTTAAGCTCCTCCTCAAGGGCGCTCTTCTCCTCAGCCACCGACACCAAATCTTCCTCAGTCGCACGGGTGTATTTATCCTTCTTGGCGGTTTCCAGCTACTTCCTCGGTTTAGATATTTCACGCCGACTACCAGCCAGCTTATAATTTACATCACTTAATTGAGAACGAAGAAGCTTATTCACATCCAAAGTCTGTGCGAGCGCATCATAAGCTTCCTGTGATTCTTTCTCCAAAAGGGATAGTCGATAAGTCTGAAGAGCGAAATAATCCCTGGTCTATACTCAAGACAAATAAAAGAAAAAGAGAAAGGGTTTGTCAGCAGATACTTTTAGATACAAAAGAACAAAAACCATCCAATGGAACAAAACAACAAATTTTAACAAACCTCCTGATGCATTCGAGAGTAGTTGCTTAATATTTCGAAATCACTATTGACAGAATGATAAAGTAAGTCCCTTTTGAAATGCCCGACCAAAAAGACCCTCATGGATTTGTTGAATTCTTTCTCACCATCAGGACCAAGGTCGGTAGAAATAGTTCATTCTTCAGGATATCCGACGGCCTTTCCACCTTGCAAATGTTCATCCATAAAGTCAGCAACATCCGGTTCCGATCTCCCCGCTCGACAAGGTACCGTCTCAAAATTCCTACCGAATGGCTTAACCCTCCTCGGAGGTTCCTGATGATCATTATTTCTTTTTCGAGACGCACGCTCCTCATATTCCCGGGTGCCCTGAATCCGATTCCAAGAGTACCAACTATATCCGACGGATGAAGGATTAGAGGTGTCAAGAGAGAATACGCTGCGCAAAGGGCCCGACGTGATGGGATTGGATGAACTTGCACCTCCAATCCCTCTCAATGGAGGAAAAGGTAAGGAACTATCGATCTGGTCTTCTATCAGGTTGGTTACTCGCGTTCCTCGGGTAGGATTATTGATCCTTTGTTGATGAAGGTGATTGGGAGCTTCCCGCGAAACAGTAGTCATTATGGGTTCGACGGTGGAAGTCCTGAGTCTCTCGATTACCCCATCTAAATTAAGAGGTACTTGGTTTGAAGTGGCTAGTCTGGATAAGTTTCCAACCGATCGCTCAATTCCCCCAATGGATTGATTTGCTGAAGGAAGAGAATATTTGATCGCCGGAGCGGGGTATGTGCAATTATTAAAGCCTGCCATCCTCAAAACCCCTTCTTGAACAAGGAGCATGGTTTGATAAGGGTTGGACTTTAGAGGCTCCAGAAATCCATCGGAGAGATGAGGTTTAATCTTCTCCCTGATATTACAACGTCCACAGACCCAGGACTCAACCTAATCCCATTGATATGGCCTAGTTTTCGAACTCCCGTCCGAAACAGGAAAATCGGGTCCTTTAATAAAGAAGAATCTCCTTTTCCAGCTTTTCGGGTTTGCCCATGCTCACATTCGAAAGGATTGACTGTTTCGACCTTGCCGTGACATACACGAACCCGGCATTAGAGCCAGTAGACATGATCATATTGAATAATTGCCAAAAGTTCCGAAAGGAGGCTTCTTCCCCCTTGGCTTCCATAAGAATACTAAATGCAACAATATGTGCAATGGAGTTCGGTAGAATTTGAGCTGGGGAAAGTGAAAAGTTTGTTAGAATGTTCCTAACAAAATGGAATGAAGGGAATGCGAATCCATGAGAAAATTGCCCATCATAGAATGCCTGGCAACCCGACGGTGAATTAGTCACGCGATCACGATAGGTGGGGATCACAATCGAAAAACCTTCGGGCAGAAATCTCCCGAACTCCTTTTCTAGAAAAGCACGACTGCTATTGCTAAAAATGCAGGAAGTTTGACTAGCGGGAAGATCAATCTTTGGAGGACCATCAACATTCGAAGTTTCGACCGGCTTATATATCCTCACGTAAGCGTTATCACCGACATTACGTTTCTCAACTACATTCTCCTCGAGATATTCTATTTGCTCGGCTTCTTCTCGTTCAAGATGGAACTCCCTTTTTTCAAGCTCGGGATTCTCCCTTTCAGAAAACCTGAAGTTGTCGATAAGCCTCACGTCGGAATCAGAATCCAGCTCTTCTACAACTTTCTCTTTGCCTTTTGGGTTTCTCAAGCTAGACATCTTAGTAGAATGAACTTGCAAGATCGGATAAAGAAAGACGATTTGTTCAACCGCTATACTCCGACCAGAGAATAAAATATACTCTGTAAATAAGTCTCTAACAATTAAAGTATATATATATATATGGTAAAAAAGGTGAATTGCAACCCAGACCCTGAACAGCCGTGACGGTTAAACTTACCAATGATAATTTTCTGCCAAATGTTCCCAACAAATTGCGTTTTCGGTCCCCATACCTTATAAATTTAGATTATTACCCACCTGGTTGACGAGCTATGTGGGTCCACTATCAGATCAAATCTATTTCTCCAAGCCTAGCTTCATTATGCTCGAATAAGCGAAGATCTGTGTCAATAGGGACTCGGATAACCACCAGTCTATCGTAAGTTTCAACTCGAATTTTCAACAGACGTCAACCATGACAACAAAGAGCAATTCATGACAAGAATCTCATAAATGATCTAATTCACAACGGATAGTCATTCTAGAGTTTCCAAGATGCGCACACTTTTTCCCTGGTTCGGTTTTTATCCCAATGGATTTTTCCGAGCTAGGTTTTTAATGAGGCACATCCGAAACACAGAAGTAATGACTTGTCCCCGTCATACAGCGGCATTTACTTCTCCAAGTTTCAGCTTCTCTTACGCTCGAGAAGTGGGGGAGTATTGATGAGGGGTACTTTGGATTCTCTGCCTTGTGGATCTCATGCTGGGCTAATACTAGGGGTGGGCATTGGGTTCGGGTAACCCAAACCTGACCAGTCCCGTTTTTAAAATACCCGAACGGGACAAGTATTTTTTGGGTTTGGGTACCCTAACTTGAATACCCGTATTTTATTACGAAAATACGGGACGAGTTTGGGATTGGTCTCTCCAATCCCGAACACCCGAACCCGCCTATATAATATTATTAATTATATAATTTATACAGTTTACTAGTTTACTTGTATAACATTATCTAATAAATGAACTTTTTTTATTCTACCCTAATATTCCTTTTAAATCTTACATTAGTTTAGTAATTAATATTAAGTCAATCCTTAAAAGTTAAAAACTCTCAATCTCTCATAATCCCTTGTAAGTTGTACGTTTTATCATTAGCTCATTATATGATTTTACTTTTTGTTCGTATTTGGATATATTTGAAATAATCGTTATGATGACTTGATGATATATTTTATGTATTAATGAATTAAAAAGAAATACAATTTAGCAAAAGGAAAATGACGAAATATAATTACGTAATATTGTATTATATTGTTAGATAGATGAAGAATTAATGAATAAAAATAATATGGGACCAGTAATCCCGTCCCGTCCCGACCCGCAATAATTCGGGTACCCGCTTCCGGGTACCCGAATTATTACGGGGCGAGTTTGGGATGAAAAGTGTCAATCCCGAAATTTAGTATACCCATATCTCTAACCCCAAACCCGTCCCAAACCCGCCCCGTGCCCACCCCTAGCTAATACAGAAGAAAGACCGCCAATCCCGACCTCAAAGCCATAAAATCGATCTCAGAAGTGCAGCAGGCCCAGTCCGATCTCTAGAAAGACTCTTGTTCGGAGATCGTGAATGGACCGACCCCAGGCCCAAGCCTGTGGGCCTAGAAATGCTCCCCTAAGGATAGTTCAGCTAGCCCACCGCTTCAACTATAAATACCACAAGCATTTATGACAACACGAACGCTTTTTTAAGCACCCCCAGCTCGATGCTCCTGCTCGGACCAATATTGGAGAGTTAGACTAGACATCACTTATTGTATGTATTTAGCATCTAGCTTGTACGGCATCCTATAGCGCTCGAATAGGACCCTTGTAATTTGTACACTCACGATCAGAAATATATATACTATTGATCTTCTCTTTCATATATTGCATTATGACCTGTTATTACTCTCATCTTGATCCCCTACGAAAACTTGTAAGATCACATAATTTAAGGACTAATTTTGAAAATTTTCTATCAATTTTCCATCCAAAATTGAAGTTACAATGAAAAGTTTGACAAAAGTACCAAATGTGTCGAACTCCATCAACTTTTGGTATCTTAGTAACTTATGGTACTATTACCTTAAAGTAAGGTAACTTATTTTAAGAAAAGTGAAATTCTCTGTAAAATGAAAGTAAAACAAAGCGAACAAACAAATTTGAAAAAAATATTATGAAGTAATTAGTTGGCTAGTTTTTCTTCTAATTAATTAATAGGGTAAATACCACTTTTGGTCCCTCTTATCATTAACTTTTTACGGAGTGGTCCCTTTTATGTTTTTTTTCCCACTCTAGTCCCTACTATGAATTATTTGTTTCACTTTAGTCCCTACTATGAATTATGTGTTTCACTTTAGTCCTTATCAGGTGGTTCCGATAACACGTGACATGCATATGAATATTTTTTAGGGCATTTTCATCCGTTCACTATTGAGACTATTTGAGATATTGTTTAACTGGTGAGCAATTTTGGTGTTTGAAAAAGATTTTAGGAAAAAACTTTAGTTTGGAACGAAATGTACGATTAAGTTCGATTGGAATGAAAGCCTAGTTTGGAAATTTAGTTTTTTTTTCTAAATAATTAGAAAGACGAAAATATCCATGTTAGTTTACTTGAAATGACAAAATTGCCCTCATGAGCATATCATATGTTATCGGAATCGTCTTGGACCACTTGAAAAGGACTAAAGTGAAACAAATAATTCATAGTAGGGACTAAAGTGGAAAAAAAACATAAGAGGGACCACTCTGTAAAAAGTTAATGATAAGAGGGACCAAAAGTGATGTTTACCCTAATTAATACTATTAAGTATAACTATATAAGTAATGCTCCTACTTTTTAGAATAATATAAGTGGATTCGGGAGTCGAGGATGGAAAAGTCAGTCCCACACCCGTTCCAATGACTTATAGGCGGATTTGGGATTCGGGATTATAGTTGACTTAATGAAGTAAAAGATGTCAAAGGTTGTAGAGAAACCATAACAGAGGAGGAAAAATGAAGAAAGAAGAATAGAAGGGGTGTTGAAATAAAAAACAAAGACATAAGGAAAATCATTAGACCGGACATATAAGGTTGAAGATGGGAAAATGGTGGTTGCGGAAGAAGAAAATGGCTTGTGGAGATGACGTTTTTATTTTGTAATTTTCTATTCCTAGTTACAACTATTCAAGCCCAATTAAAGAAAATAATACATATATATGCCAATAGGTCCAAATGGCTTGTGGAGATGAAGTTTTTATTTTGTAATTTTCTATTCCTAGTTACAAATATTGGGCTTTTTGCACTTTGCACCCCCAAAACATGGAAAATAGGCACTTTGCACCCCCAAAACTTGGATTTAGCACTTTGCACCCTCAAAATATGAAAAATGTAGCACTTTGCACCCTCATTTATTTTCAAGCAAAAATTCAAGGGCAAAATAGGTAATTCAATAGTATTGGCACTTTGCACCCTCAAAACTTGAGAATTTCGCACTTTGTATCCCCAAAATAAAATTAGCACTTTCACACCCTCTAATTAAGAACAAATCAGCAATTTCCACCCCCGTAACACAATAAATGGACACTTCGTACCCCAAAACACAAATTAACAATTAACACCCTCAAATTTAAGAAACCCAAACCCCTCGTTTTTTTCGTCAAAGTTGACTATCCGAGTGGAAAAAATCTAAGGCAAAATAGGTAATTTGTTTTTTTACTTAAATTTTGTAAATACAATTATAAATACTCGAATACTCATTTCTTCCTCCATCTTTCTTTTCAACAATATAACCATAAATAACTAAATAAAGTTCAAGTAAACTTCTCGAAGACCCATTGTCTACTTCAACATATCAAAGACCCATAAATAATTACCTATTTTGCCCTAAAAAAATAACTTTAATGGTTAACTTTGCCAGAAAAAATGAGGGGTTTGAGTTTTTTTTTTTAATTTGAGGGTGTTAAGTGTTAATTTTGTATTTTGGGGTGCAAAGTGTCCATTTATTGTGTTTCGGGGGTGCAAGTTGTTAATTTGTTCTTAATTAGGGAGTGTTAAGTGCTAATTTATTTTTTGGGGGCAAAGTGTCAAAGATTTACAATAGAATTACCTATTTTGCCCTTGAGTTTTTGCTTGAAAATAAAAGAGGGTGCAAAGTGTTGTATTTTTCATATTTCGAGGGTGCAAAGTGCTAAATCTGAGTTTCGGGGGTGCAAAATGCCTATTTCCCATGTTTTGGGGGTGCAAAGTGCAAAAAACCCTTCAAATATTCAAGCCCAATATTTAAAAACATAATTGTTTGATATTTTCCAAACACAAAATATTTTGGGAAACGCCAAACAAACAGGCCTTCCGTTGTGGAACGCAGTATCCTTAAGGGCAATCCTCTTCAAAGCAGAATTTCCATCTGCTAGTTTAATGTGGACATATGGTTGTAATCAGTGGCCAAATTCAATGCCACATCTGCCTTTGAAAAGACACGCATCAATACAACAAATGAATTATTTATGGAGTCATAAGTCATGTAATTATCGTATGAAAAATGATTATATCACAACCTAAACCTAAAGTTTCACGGTCCTTTGTACGGTCCATGTTTTATGTATTTAAAATTAATTGTGTTATCTATTATCTGTTTAACAGATTTCTTCTTAAAATAATTTTTTTAATTTATTAACAACCCAGTCAACTTTCAAAAATTACAAAAGAGATCAAAAAATTTCGATATTACTCATAGAAAATATAATTCAATACTTTCCAAATGATAATTGAACATTCACTAATATTTGAATATAAATATCTGAACTTTAAAAAATTACAAAAGAACACCTAAATTATACGATATTACTCATATAAAAAATAATTCATTACTTTTCAAATGTTAATTTATCATTTATTAATATTTGAATATAAAATATCTCAAAAATTACAATAAAAATATAAACTCATAATTTAAAAATATTTGCAATGCCTATAATTTAGAGTAATATTTAATTTAGGGTTTATGATTTAGGAATTTAGGGTCCAGGGTTTTAGGGTTCAGATTTAGGGTTTAGGGTTTAGGATTTTAGGATTTAGGGTCTAGGGTTTAGGGTCCATGGTTTTAGGGTTTATGGTTTAGTGTTTATTTTATAAATAGGATTTATTTTTATTTGATGATTAGTTATGGATTTTTTTTTTTTTTTTGCAATTTTATATGCTGGGTTGTGATGCCATTGTCCTTATCGTATATTCAATTTACCTATCTCAAAGATTAATAGATACATTATCTTATTAATTTGTTAATTGCAGTTGTGCTACAATAAAAACTCAGGTCAACACATTTAATATCATAAATTAGAAAATTCACTCGTATTTGGTACCGCAGTTAAAAATCATTGTTAAGTGGTATCGTGACACTTAGGTCTTATTGCAAAACTAATGTCCTTACTTATGTGACTGACAATTCTATCTCGTAACATTTCAAGTTAGTAAAGAAGCCCCACATCTTCATATTTACTGACGATTTTACTAAATTTTATTGTCAAATTTTAAAATTGAATCGATTAGGACCACGTGTTGACCAATTTAAAGATTTTACTCATTATATAATTAAATAATACTTCAATATATATCTTTAAGAAAAATTAAAAACATATTTTTTCAAATTTATGATTTATATAATAATATTAAAATAATAAATGATATAATATTAATAAATAATTATAATTTAAAAAAAAAAAAAAAAAACTAAATCCTACCTAATCCCATCCTCTAACCATCAACCCCTCCCTCACCCAAATCCCTTGCCGTCAGGCCAACGGTCCACCTCCTCCCTCAGGTACCACTCCAAAACTGGCCCAATTTTTATCACCGTATTTTTTTGAGTTGACACACAACTAGTTACATAATTCAACATCGGTGGCAATTTTGATGTCAACTGAGGCTCATTTTCAAAACTAGCCCAAAATTTCCCACGCTCGGGCCAAATTTCATTTCACGTGGAGAATTTGGGGCCAATTTTAGAATTGAGCCTCAATTGGCTCCTGAATTGCAATCGAAGTTGGAGTTGAGGGATACGAGATAGAAATATTAGCGAGCTATAGTTGTGACATGAAGAATGCAATAATCCCTATGTTAATTTATATGGAAAAAAAAAAAAAACTACTAGTTTATTTTTTCATATGAAATGGATAAAAATACAATGTTACTTTATTCTCGTCTAGTTGTCATTTTATCACAATAAAGAAAACTTATTGAGTTTGTTATTAGATAAATCTCGCTACCCCCCTCCCTCCACCGAAAACTCTCTAGTTTTGTTCCTATCAACAATGACGATAATAATTTTAACAAATGACATCAATCACATTTCATACGTAAGTGAATAAAAAAAATCACCACAACCAGAAGTAGACAACAAAAAAGGAAAAAATATAGGTTATGCATTAATTTGCTCTAATTCACTAAATTAAATCAACTTCTTCCTGAAATTGAAATTTGTGTCTTTATACTTCGGTGATTAATAAGATATATTTTTTTTCATTTAAATGTTATTTAGTCTTTTTTTTCTTCCATATTATTAATTTGATTATATGGATAAACACATACACGGGTACATATTTAGTTTTTTATGAGCTATAACTATAGCTCGTCGTCGTTTCTATACCATATCTTTTGGCCTCGTACATTTGTTGCCATAATTTCAATATTATTAACTGTAATTATTTGAGTATATATATTGTATCTATATGTAATTATGCAGAGAGATTGAAAAGGAAATAAACTTTGTATTGAAAAATAATATTTCTGTGTGTGTTTACAAATGAGCAGCCCTATCTATTATATACAAAGGCGGAAGGGCAAAATAGTAATAAGCCAATAGCCGACTAACTAACAAACAAACAGTAAAGGACTTATTTACAATTAATCAAAACTAATAAACGGAACAAAATAGAAAACCTAATTTACAAATTGATTTGGGAATTTCCTTCATTTGTTAGGAAATTTAATTTCCTAATTCTAATTGGACTATTTAATCAATTATGATAGCTATTATAAGGTTATTGGATTAACATTAAGTGGTCTAATTAGTTACCAACTCCAATATGAATGTGGACTAAATAATGGGTAGATACCTATTTGGGAGAGTTCTAGGGAATTATGGGAACTCTAATTCTCCTCCTATATAAAGAACACAAGGGTTATGGTCCCCAACACACCAAATCAATATACTATTATCTTCTCCCCATCAAGAAGACGACCTAAAGAAAATAAGGTGATTTGGTTGAGGAAGGCCTCGTACCCGATCGATCCTATTCATACTAGTGATCGATTCCATAAATTCCGCATCAGACCCCAATCGCTCATTATGCATACTGGTACGTATTTAATTTATTTTATTATATATAACCGTTGATGATTTAGTATGAGATAGATCTATGGGGATATATTCCAACAAGTGGTATTAGAGCATCTCTCATGCTATATCATTAGAGTTATTCAGATTTCTTTTAAATTCAAAGTTTTTTCTTTTATATTTGATTAAGTGTTTTCTCATTTAGTGCTTGTAAATTATTTTTTAACATCTAAGAGAAAACGTAATATTTTATGTTTTGCTTTATCTACTAACACTATTATTCTTTGTTGTGGATAAAGTGATGAACAAATTGAGTTGATTATTGATGAATAATGAGTTTGCTTGATATATATATATATATATATATATATGTATGTATGTATGTATATATGTATGTATATAATTCATCCAATTCGTGATACACAGTATGATATTTATATTGAATTTATTTAATTTAATTAAAAATTATAGAACTTAAGTTTTTTTTATAATTCAATTAAAGTTTACTGATGACACGAATTGTCATGGATACATATATATACAAATCAATATAATTGACTAATTGATGCTTAAAGTGGGATTGTGCTTGTTCTGGTAATTGATTTCCATATGTGATTTTATGATGAGCATGAAAAGTAAATACATAGATAAAGATAAAGTGGGTTAATTTTGAATAGTTGAAGATTGGGGAAAATATATATATAAATCTTGTTATTTATATTTTCGTGTGAATGTTGTTCACGTCATGTTATGGAATTAATTTGTTTGTCTTTAAGTTTGTATAATTACACAGAACTTTAGGGTCTATTTGGATGGGTTTTGGCTCGGTTTCGCGAGTCTCGTTTTAAAAAAATTGGTTTGGGTGGTTTCGATGAAACCTCTGAGACTTCATTTGGTTGGGTTTTGACTCTTGGATTTTGTGGTTTGAATAAGTTGAAACCCCACTTGGATTGGGTTTGGATGTTGGGGTTTAGGGGTTTAGGGGAAAAAGTAGGTGATAGGCATCAAATCAATGTTTTTTTAGTGAGATTTTGGGGAAAAAATAGGTGGTAGGTGTCAAATCAATGTTTTATAGGTTTGAAGAGTTTGAATGTGAGTTTTTGAATAGGTTTTTGATGGTTTTAAGGGTTTGGCGAAAACTCATTTGGAAGGGTTTTGGCTCGGTCTCGCGAGACCCGCGAGACCGGGCCAAAACCCATCCACACACACCCTTAGAAACCCATTAATTTGAGGAAATTAAAGATGCTAAACCAATGATTTAAAATCATATTTTTTCGGGTTTATGTCGGACGAAAGTTTTTTTAACTTTGTTTCATAATTTCTTTATTTTTGTTGTAAGAAATTATGATTATTGTTGGTTGTTTGATGTTTCATGCTTTGAATCTATTGATTTAGAATTGCCGAAATTTGTTTATCTTTTGTTCCAATTCGATTTTTCTGATTACCGATTGAAGAACACACGATCTAGTTTGCATTCGGTTCTTTCGGGTCGAGTGACCCGAATATGGAGCAAAAGTTTTGATTCTGGGACGGTTTAATAGACAGAACTCAGATTCTATTTGGTTTTGTAATTGAATCTATCTAGTTGTTTTGAATTGGACCTATGTCGAATTTGCACCTTTTATGTGTCCGATCTTAACTTGGATCCTATTTTGGCTTAAATCATTCCAGGACTTGTTCAATATTGAAAAAGGAACTAGCTTTGTTAGGGGATTGTTTGGCTGTATATTCCTAATATTGTGCATTGTTTCTCAGTGTGAAAATATTTATGCTAAAAAAAAAAAATAAAGATTATGAACCTTCTTTTGATCTTATGTATTGCCGTGCACTATGTGGATACTGTTTTTTGAATATCCTGTATTTGATGAGCATAAGGATAATGGTTAAATTTTGTTAAGAAACGGTTTATAAAAATATAATTGTAAAAGTTGTTTTGAATTTATACTGCCGTGTGCCGTGTGCCTTTTTGTTTTGCTGATAAAACTTTTTTCGATTTTCGGCAAATTGTTTTTTCTTTGGGAAATTTTTTTGGGATACTGTCGGATCTTTTCCGAGTTTCTTGTTTTTTCAATTGTGAAATATTTTCTTTTTTTTATAAGAACAATTATGTATGAAAACAGCATGTTCGATTAAAGCCGTTTTCAATTATTCTCATGTTAATATTAATTATTTATGTGAGTCATAGTCGACCCAAAGGAAGGCTATGATTTGACAAATAATAATATTGGTGTCTATTATTTATGTGAACAATAATCATCATAAAGGAAGATCATTGTTTTACCAAATAATAAACTTATTTCATTAAAATTAGTATGTTTGTTGTTCATGTGATCAACAATCGGCCCAAAGGAAGATTGTTAATTGACCGAATAATAAATATACTTGCGGTAATAAATATGTGATAATTATCAAGTTTCCATGTAAATAATAATCGGCCCAAAGGAAGATTATTTTTTGATAGGATTTATTCTCAATATTTGATTACTGCGTTAGGAGAACCACTTGCAAATTGACGTTTCTGCCCAAAGGCTAAATGTTAATGTTGTGTTAGGTATCCTGAGATGGATTTCCAGTATGAAAATTTATAAATATCAGTTTTACGACATGCATATTTATGTGAAAGTGTTTTTCTCTATACAGTTGCTTTTACTCAAATCAGCAATATCCCGATGTTGAACGGGACTAACTACAAACTTTGGAAAGATACCGTAGAAATTGTTCTCGGTTGTATGGACTTGGATCAAGCACTACGAGAGGACCGACCCATTTCTACTTCGAAAGACCTCAATGAGGTCAAAATAGAAAAATGGGATCGATCCAACAGGATGTGTTTGATGATCATGAAGCGTTCCATTCCGGAAGCATTTAGGGTCTCTGTTACTGAGGACAAGAGCGCTAAGAAGTTCCTTGAGGAGATCGAGCAATATTTTGCCAAAAATGAAAAGTCTGAGGCGAGTAACCTTTTGGGGAAACTCGTCTCAATGAAATATAAAAGGAATGGGAACATAAGGGAATACATTATGGAGATGTCTACTCGCATCAAAACTAAAGTCACTAAAGTTAGAGTTGTCTGATGACTTACTCGTGCACTTAGTTTTGATTTTTTTTCCAACACACTTTGGGCAATTCAAAGTGAGTTATAACACTCAAAAGGACAAATGGTCCCTAAATGAGCTTATATCTCACTGTGTGGAAGAAGAAGAAAGACAACAACGAGATAAGATTGAAAGTGCTCCCTTATCCTCAACTTCTCAGAACAAGAAAAGGAAGAGAGTTGATGTTACTGTAGAAGAATCTTCTCAAAAGAAGCAGGATGAAGGTTTTACTTGCTACTTCTGCAAGAAGACGGGACACATGAAGAAGCAGTGTCCCAAGTACGCTGCATGGCGTGTGAAGAAGGGGTTGCCTGAGGAGTCGACCGCCAACTGATGCTGAAAGATTCATCTTTTTGGGCGATGACAATAAAGTTGAAGTTTAAGTCATAGGAACTTTTAGATTATACTTGAGAACTAGTTTTTTTTTATCTGAATTTTTTATAAAACTTTAGTTGGATCGTTTTTCAGTCGTAATTTATTATTATTCTGGAGAAATAAATTTTTTCTTGTTCTTCTAAAAAATAACATAAATAATTTTATTTAAAATTCAAAAGTCGCTTTCGCAAAAGGCGTTTGAGGGACATCTAGATAAGATGGGTCTTAGAAACGTTTGTGAATTGCTTTAGGGCAAGTAGGAGATTGATAGGATAGTGCCCAACAAACCAGTTCATTTTAGCTTGTAATATGTCTATTCTATAAAAACGATCTTTGATTCTATAATTAATACACACGTTTATTTATATCTGTATAGAATAAACAATGGCCATCTTCATCTCTCGCGAATACATTTAAGCGATTGGATGAAATCCTTAGATCACATTTTAACTATGGGACGATTCACTTCGGTATTGAGTGCAATCATGAAACAGTCTCTAAGGTCGTGATCTTAAAACACATTCCAAGTCATAGATTCCGAAATGAGATATGGTATCGTAGGAATCGTCAAGACTTGTACAAATATGCATGATTCACATGGAGTGAATTTGTAGCGTTTCATGAGCAAGGCATTTGAGGCCAGTGCATATGAGTAGGTAGTTCGATAGAGGATCAGACGCATTGAACGATCCGAACAAAGAAATCCATTGTGGAAGCGCATGACGCATATCGGTGATGGGACGTTTCTAAAGACTTATAATAGTGTACGATTTAGTCCTTAGACTTGAGGTGCTAGGGCAAATTCGGTACATGAGTGTGCGTACTTATATCTAGGTATAGATCACGTAGCCTGATCATAACATGCCTAGGTTGGGTGCGTATAGTTATGTACACGAGTGGTTAGTACCAATATGAAATCTACTGACTCATCGTAATGGATGAGGGAATTACCTATACGATTCTTAGATAATATATCTAAGGAATCTGCGGCCGCAATCAGTGACGAATTTGGGAAAGAGTTTCCAAATTTAGCAGTCACACTGGAATATTATCCCGAATTAGAAAGTATAGTTATCGGGAAATTAAGTCGATAGAAGGACCGTATGTACATGGCATTTATAAGAGGTGAGGTTCACAAATATCAATTCACCTGAAGTTGGGCTTCATGGGCTTGTGGCAAGACATCGACCATGAAGTGTGGGTACTCCTGAGTTGATAAGAGAGATTGATTCTAGGAGTCAATTAAAATGGTTTAATTGATCGGAGCAATTAATTGCTCGTAAACTAAATCACGAGGATTTCGTAGGCCTGCTGTCAATTGATGGTGAACCTAGAGGGTCACACACAATACAGTTGGACAGTGACAGTTATAAAAGGAAATAAATGATTTAAGGTTGTTAAATCAAGAAATGGATTAAAGTGTTAATTCAGTTGGAGGATTAATTAATTAGATGATCTAATTAATTAAATAATTAATTAAAGTATTAATTAATTAAAGAGAGATATTAATTTATTAATTAATATGGGCTAATTTAATTAATGTGTTGATTAAAAGGAACTTGTATGACATGGACCTTTAATTAAAAGCCCAAAAGAAGTGGATTACCCGAAGGTCTCTGTGGATTCATGTTGGGTTTAAAGGAACTCGTATGCAGGTTCATATCATCAACAAATGATCCATTGACTCGATTTGATAGGTTGAGAAATTCTCCTATGGATTTCTGTAAGAAATTAATTCTGGTAAAATCCTTGGTCAAGGTATCTGACGGCTTTATGTAAGTAGCTCATAAAGGTTAAGTCAAAGAGAATTATTTCGAGACCAGAAGGCATAAGGTCAAGACAAAAAAAAGGGAACCGATGAAAAGCCCATGCCCTTAAGTCTCGACTGGGAGATTAATCAATGGAGAGATTATATCGTATATGGCAATTGTAAATGATTAAAAGGTTCACTGAATTAATTTACCAGTGATTGGGCTCCATGGGCTTGTGGCCAGACATCGACCGTGGAGTGTGGGAGAATTCTCAAATTGGCAGAGGTGCTAATTTTGGAATGATCAGTCGACAGAGTGTTCGACTGATTTAAAGTATTTAATACTTGAATTATTAAATTAATATTTAATTATAACCCACAACCAATTATGTGGTGAACATGTGGGGGCATACACAATACACATGAAGCAAAAGCAAAGGAAAAGGAAACAACGAGGTCGACCAAATCGATTGGGTCGACTGGGTCGCTTAAGTGACTTGGTAGACTTGGTCGACCCAATTGGAATTGGATCAAGATAATAAATTAAATTGAAATTTAATTTGTGAGTTAATTAATTAAGTTGGATTTAAATAATTATAGAAAATTTTAATTAAAAAGACTTGGAGTCTAATTTAATTAATTGGGAGAGTAATTAATTAATTGGGCTATTTAATTGGAAAATTAAATAAAGCCTGATTAAATTAATTAAGTGGGCCTTGAATTAATTGGAAGACTTAGTCTTCTAATTAAAAGGGCCATGGCCCATGTAGAAGATTTGAAGTCCTAGTTCTAGGAGGATTAGGAGAGTTAGATACCTATAAATAAGTGGCTAGGTGTGATAACACAAAAAAAAAAAAAACATACAAGAGAGCCAAAATTCCAAGTCAAGCAAAAACTCTCCCCCTCTCCCACTAGTGATCGGCCGAACTCTCTCTCCCATTTAGAAGAGTTATACTTTTTCAACTATTGTTCCAAACTCGTTTCCTAGCCATAGATCTTAATATACCCTGTGTTCTAGCCGATCAGGATATATTATGTTTCGTGATATTGTGGTGTATCAACTCATAGAGGCGCAATACATGGGGCGCTGTAGCAGGGCTTGAATCGATTTACCTGAGAGAGTAATCTGATTTCGTTTGCTGACTAGGATTTGCAAGGAGACAGGTATAACGTAGATCTGTTATTACTGTCGTTAATTTAATATTCAAATATATACATCCAGAGTAGAATCCTGGCAAGATTTCGTAAGAGGTCCTAAAATTATTAAATTTCGCTGTGTTTAGGGCTGTTTATGTTACCGAATCCCAACAATGATATCAGAGCGAACTCTAGGCTTTGTATATATACGAATTTGCAAATTATGTGTTTTAAATCATATGTTTGATTTATGTATGGCTGGTTCTTTAACTATATGCGTTTTAGGACATAGATCTGTTAACTTAGAGTTAATGTGAAAATTTTGATTCGAAAATTTTGTCACGTTGATTTTTATTTTGGATTGGGATTTATTTAAACTAGATCTATTTAATTAAATCAGAGTAATCACACAAAAAAAAATTGGGATCAATCACGGTGGCACGCAGCGGTGCATCGCGACTAGGCGGCCACCGCGTGCTGCCGTACACGGTAGCGCGTGAACAACGGCTGTCTGCGCGTGCAGCACGTGGCAGCTGCCCTCGGGCAGTTTGCCGCGTGCTGGCAACGCGCAGCAGCACGCTGCTACGTGTTGTCACGTGCGGCCACAGCCGTGTGTGTGCTGCCACGTGGCAGCGTTCGATTGGTCACCTCTTGGCTGAATTTTGGTTGATCTCGAACATACCTATTTTGGAAATTATGGAAATCTTAGAATTTTGGAAGATTAGGAAACTTGGAGTTTTTGGATAAGGTAGAAATCTTGAGAATCTAGGAGATTTGGAAAATTGGGAAATTTAGAGGTTTGGATAAGATAGGAATCTTAGAGATTTGGTCTATCTTAATTAACTAGCCTAATCAAGATAAGAATCGTAGATTACTTGAAACTCAAGTAAGAGTTAATAAATCTTAGAGATTAATTGTTAATTCAAAATTAATTAACTTGGATAAATTTTGTGAATTAAAATTAAATGAGCCGGTAAATTTACATTTATGCCCTTATGTGAATTTATGCATGTTCTTGAGTGAATATGTGAATTGGTCGATTTTGCCCTTAAGCCCTGTGTAATTTTGGTTTATTTATTTTATGGGTTGTAATTAAATGAGCCTGATTGGTGCCCTTGCTTGCACAAATGAATGTAATAGAATATGACCATTTATTTTTATAAGTTAGACTTAGATTAGGCTTGGAGCCGAGAAGACCTCATGAAAACCTAGAGATCCACATGGAGGCACATAACCTTGGAGGGCATGGAGGCCCAATTCATTACATGGAGGCCCAATCAAGATGGATATTACAAGAAGGCCCATGATGTATGGGTTTATAAATTGTAATAATTAGGATATTTAATTTTCACCCTAGATTGACCAATTGATCAATCACATGGCTCGTGATGGATCGCATAGGATGGGCAATCGATCAATCATATCCTGCTAGGTGATGTATGTTTACTTATATTCTTTGATGTATGTCTTGCATGCTTATAATAGATCACGTAAACAAGATAAAACATAATCTAATGAGACCTCGCACAAAATACTTAAAACCTCCAATTTAACATTAAATTCAATTAGAATATTAAATCGAATAACAGGCGCACGAGAATAGTGTCTATGGTCCGAGCCTACCCAATTACTAGATCGTAGGCATATTGTACGAATATATCTCGATGTCTCACGAGTCGTGGGTCGAGCTATAGGAAGATAATATGTCTATTGCCTCGATGCACGAGTTTAGGGCCAAGGAAGGGGATAACAATGTTTTAGGCGCTGTCTCACGAGTCGTGGGGCATCTAGGATTGAATTATTTCTCTCCACGAGTATTGAACATGATTTAACGCTAGTAAGTATGGATGTCTCACGAGTCGTGGGTCCATATCAAAAAATGAGGCTAAATGAACTCAAGGGTTAGCTGCGATGGTTAACCGATGACGTAGCTGACCACCAAGTGAATCAAATAGTATGGCCAATGAGTCGTGGGTACTAGGAGATTGCATTTGGGCCTTGAGCCCGCTAGGATATTTTAAGTTCCCGAAACTTATGTGGAGGCATAAGATTTTGATTAAAATAGTGGGAGTAATTTACAAATAAAACTCATGTTTGTAAATTGTGCATTTTAAAATAATCTTTCGCGTATTTATTTCTTCTTTCATCGTTTTATAGATATGATGTCAAAAGAGCTTAGAGCGCTTAGAGATTTGTCCATCTCATCACTTGAACGCAAAATTTTAACTGGACCCAACTTGCATTTCTGGACGCATCATTTGAATGGACTGTTTGAAGCAAAAACATCTCATATGTTTTGTACCACCACCCATTACTATTTCACATGATGTTCCTAATGAGCTCCGAAAAAGCATCACCAAGTGGAAACTGGATGATGGCTTAGCTCGTGAATACATGTTGGAATATATGTCACTTGATCTGTGGTTGCAACATGAGCATATGGCATCCGCGAAAGAGATTCTCTCGAGTCTCAAATTCTTTTATGGGATTAGAGATGGTTGTCGCAGATTCGCGATCACGAGGGAACTCTTGCAAGCAAGAAACAGAAGGAAAACTCTTGTCGGAATCCACGTAAACAAGATGATTCGACTTCTATCTGAACTCGATGATATGGGTGTCGTGATGGACAATGATTTCCGAGTGGATCTTATTCTACAATCTCTTCCTAGATCATATGACAGATTTATCGTGGACTTGAATCTCAGAGGCGAGAGATCACTGTACACGTCCTGCGACAAATGCTCGAGGAACACGAGACTTCTTTTGGAAAGAAAGCAAGGGTTGGCGAAAAGACTGGGCGCGTTCAAAGTCAAAGCAAATGGAAACCAGAGCTCCTTACTGCACAAGGTCAAGGGAAAGGATTAAGCTCGAACCTATGGAGAGTTCGAACTGGTATATTCCTTGTTGAAGTTAATTTTACAATTAACTGTGCATCTTTGGTGTTAGATATTGATTATAGTTCTCATATTTGTAATGATTTACAGATGATGGGAGCGACAAGCCCACTGGAGCCTGAGGATTGGATCCTAAGATTAGGCAATGGAGCTGGAGCTGCTACCAAGGCCGTAGGCAAAAGTGGAAAATAGATTTAGGTGGTTTGATGTTAGTCATTAGGAACTTTTCTTTTATGTACCTGGTTTTTAGTGAAAAACTTTTATTCATGTTTTTGAATAATGATGATTTTGAATAAAAGCTCTTTTTTTTCGTTTTTCATTGGTACATTGAAATATTGACTTTACATCATAAAACCACATAAGTTAGTTATGCACAACAAAACAAAAGGTAACAAGATAATGAAATATCTGCCCAATTGTGGCACGCTCGACTTGGACATATATCTAAGTCAAGGCTTCAAAAGTTAGCATCATCTGGCGCGCTTGAAATCAATTGCATTGATGAAATGCCAACATGTGAACCATGTTTAAAGGGTAAAATGTCTAAGTTGCCATTTAAGGGAAACCCTGAGCGAGCCAAACAAACATTGGACTTAATACATATTGACGTATGTGGACCACTAAGAAAAAGTGCCCAAGGTGGCTATGATTACTTCATCACTTTCACTGACGACTATAGTCGTTATGGATATGTGTCCCTGTTGAAACACAAGTCTGAAGCCTTTGAGCGATTCAAAGAATTCAAGATGGAAGTAGAGAATCAACTTGGTCATACGATAAAGGCTCTTCGTTCTGATCGAGGTGGAGAATTACTTAGTAGCGAATTTCCAAATTATCTTGTAGAGCATGAAATACTATCGCAGTGGACTCTTCCTGCAACACCCCAATTAAATGGAGTAGCAGAGAGAAGGAATTGAACAATGATGGACATGGTTAGATCCATGATGAGTGCCACTGATCTTCTTCTTTCATTTTGGGGACATGCTCTCCTCACGGCAATGAAGATACTAAACATGATACCTTCTAAATCCGTAGAAAAGACACCATATGAATTATGGTTTGGCAAGGCACCCTCATACGTATTCATGCGCATATGGGGATCTCCCGCTTACGTTAAAAAGCTAGTGGGAGATAAATTGGAAACTAAATCCACTTTGTGCAAATTCGTGGGGTATCCAGAAAACTCAATAGACGAATTCTACGATCCTACAAGACAAACTATGTTTGTCTCAAGGAACGCACACTTCTTGGAGAAGGATTTCTTGGTGGACAAGAAGGAACACAACGTAGAACTGGATGAGGTCACTGAAGCTGAAAAGGCCGAAGAGGTCGATGAAGCAGACCCATCACCACAGGCAGTGGGAAAACAAGAGCATGAAAGTGCACCAGAAAGTACACCGATACTTCGTAGGTCAGAAAGACAACGTAGGGGACCCGAGAGGTACTACGGTCTGCTGCACGAGACTGGACAGTCTCTGACTGACCCAAGGACTTACGAAGAGGCTATGCTAGACATAGACTCGGGAAAGTGGGGCGAAGCCATGGAATCCGAATTGGACTCCAAGCACTCAAACAAGGTCTGGGCCTTGGTAGATCCACAAGTAGGAGTGACTCTCGTGGGTTGCAAGTGGATCTATAAGCGTAAGCTTGGAATGAACGGAGAGGTAATAACCCACAAGGCGCGACTAGTGGCAAAAGGATACACTCAAATGCCAGGTATCGACTTTGAGGAGACTTTCTCGCCCGTCGCAATGCCTAAATCCATTCGAATCTTGCTGGCCATAGCATGGGGACATTGCAAGGAGATCTACATGGAGCAAACAAAAGGATATGCATTTGAGATATTATCGATCTGATTTGAGGACCTGGGTAATATACTCAGGATGATATAATAAGAACCCTTTTTATTAATGGAGAGCAAAACTATCTTTTTTATTGAATTAAGAGTGTTTTCAATGCGTCCTTATTACAATGCAAAACTAGTTTATATAGTAATCACCATCCTATGATGACTAGGGAACTTGCATAACCCTAACAACATTCGGGTTCTTCCGTTAGGTCGATAAGCTACGAATTGCAGGCCTGATCGAATTACATTTCTGGAGATGTTCTTACTAGTTGAGGGGATCGGAATGACCTTGACGAATTTGAAGTGTCAAATATAGGCTTTCATGTAAAATAGCCCCCATGAATTGCTCTTTTTGAAATCGCAAGGGATAAAATGAACATTATAAATATCAAAGATGGTAAATTGCCATTTACTCGATAAATCATCATTAATTAATATACTTATGGAATGATTCATCCCCAAGAACAAAGTCTTACTCCCCAGGCTCTCAATCTCAACCCAACCCACCATTCCCTCCTGAAATTGCCTAGTGTAAGTCGTACCCTCATATAAATAAGGGATTGATATCCATGTCTACCTAAGGAGTGAATTAGGTATTATTTTCTTTTATTTTTTTTATTTTCAAGTTCCGATAAGATTAATAACTATTATGTTCCGGTAGAAATACTAAGTTCTAGTAACAAGAAGTATTACGTTTCAGTAAGTTTAAATGTTCTGATATACTTATTTGTTTAGTTCCAAATATATAAAATAAAGCAGAAAATCAATCGCAGAAAAATAAAATACGAAACCAATTTAGAATGGTTCGCACCAAGATGGCCTACATCTACTTTTCCCAGCACCCGTGGGACTCCACTAAATACACGACTTGTAGGACCTTGGTCCTTTGTCATAAAACAAGTTTACAAGAGTCGTCTTGCCTTCCGCTCTCACAACGTGCTTGCTAGAGTCTTAACTCTACCACACATCTCATGAGCTTAAAAGTTCCAAACTTTCACTCAACTTTTTAAGCAAATTTTTTTTTATTTTTTACCAGTATTTAAACACTTCCTATCGGGCTAGATTGGTAAGCTTATATCTTACAACCTCTTGATCTTTTACCACTCAGAATAGGGTTTTTGACAAGTTAATTTCATGTGGTATGTCTAATGGGCAATTTACTTCCCTATGATATGTACATAGGCAATTTAACTAATGAACAATTTACCTCCCAGTGATATGAAATAATGAACAATTTACCCCATTACTAGTGGACATGTTGCACACACTCTATAATGTGACTGATACTTTATTTTCATGTAAAAAATGACCAATTTATAACCTTACATTTGACAACATATTCACCTCATTTTGTCCCCCCAGTGATATGCGTAAATAGACAATTTAACTCCCTGTGATATTCGTAAATGGGCACTTTAACACTCTTTGATATTGCATAATGAATATTTTACCCCCTTGTAAAAATGTAAAAATCAAAAGGGATGACTGTGCTTCTTTTATAATAACACAGGGAAATATTTTGTCCTTTTATGTATTACAGGAAGTTAAACTACCTATTTAAAATAACACATGAAATTAATTTGCTATTCACTCCTCAAAATATCACAAGACTTAAAGAGCAAGGTAAATGGAGTTACTCAAACCATAAACCACCCTCACACCCGCAACCTCAACCCCCTTCCCAACTTGGGTTTCATGAGAGCTACCACGATACCGAGGCAAATAGGCCCTTTAGTTTTCAGTACATCTAAAAATCAACATTCTAACACAAGACAAATTGCATTTCGAATATTTCATCAAAATCACTAAAATTAGTATTATGAAACTAAATATCATTGAAATAAGACCAAAATCGATCCATAATATACACCCATAATCTTTTTATAACATGACCCTTAACATAAGATCAAGGGTCAATTTTTTTTGTTTTTCTGAATGAATCGGAGAATATATCATCTAATCAATTTACTATATTAAGAAATTTATTTAAATTGATATTATTATTTATTACCAAATTACAAAGATCATCGGTCAACCAACTGAATTGAGCCGGATGCATGCCTGAATTGGGCCATAAAAATTGCTCTAGCCTTGAATTAAATAACTTAGATAATTAACGAGATAATTAATAGTTCCAGGATAATTAACGAGATAATTAATGGTTCCCCTAAAAAAATATGAGATACCTCTCAATTTCTTTTGGATTAATTAATGGTCGTTGATATAGCCAGAGCTAATTTTATAATTCCAGAGCAATATTCTGGTGTTCTCTTTTTGAGTTGACCAACCATCTATAGTTATATGTTAATCCACGTATACGGCTAAGGCGATACAAACTTATACAATATAGATCCTCTGATAGATTTTTAAAATTTATATAATACGATATATAGTGCTAAAATACTTGTTTATATTTAAATATACATTATAATAAGAAAATATTTTTAAAAAAATATATAATAAAAATTATGTACTATATATTTAGTTAACTTTTTATTTCATTTTAAAATGAATAATGCTATAGATCTCCCTCTTATATAAGTGTTCATGTAAAACCATACTATTAATATCATATGGAAAGTCTTAGCCCTTTAAAGTTTGATTATATCCATAATCTAGAAATTATTTTTGAAAATATATGCTCTTAAGTATTCTCAGTGTTTTCGATACGCCTTCATGAGTATCCGATAAGGTATCCTTTTTCTTTTTTATTTTCTTATCAAAAAATGCCACGATGGCGTATATGATAGATATCGAATGAGTGTTTGAGTATCCAAATATTCAATACGCATGCAATACTACATAGTGTATAATTTCGGAGTATTCGTGCAACCTAGAAAAACAATTTGCCGCCCAAGGCCTTCTTCTCTCAGAGAACACCATTGTCGCAGCCTTTTTCTAATTTGGTTGAAGACTTCATTAATGTAGGCATTGAATCTGTCAAAGTATATGCTTGGTCTCACTTATACAAAACTTTGATTTTTGTTCCTTGCTATAGTTAACCAGTCAACTTGATTAAATTTATTAAAATTATAATAAATAATTTAATTAATATATTTCCTCAATAAGTTAATAATATGACATGACGTCATATATATTTATATTTAATGGTTTAATACTCTACAAATATGAATAATTTAATATAATAAGTCACTTAAAAGATTGATAAGTTTAACCGAGTACTATAACAAATGGATCAAAATATATGGGACGGAGGAAGTATAAGAAAAAGTTTAGCGACAATTTTCATCAAGAAATTATTAAAAAAAAAGGGTTCAATACACTTTACCTCTAAATATTAGTTATAACACTTACTCATCTCTGTAATAGTTTTGAACTTTTTATATCAAAACTACCACGCCCTTTAAAAAAAAGAAAAAATATATTTATTTATATAATATGATTTCATCATCCATCAAAAAACATTAGATTAATACTAACACTAATAATTGCCAATAGTATAAGCATGTGTCATGCCTGAATAAAATAAATGAAAAAATTGAGATAGTTTTGAACTTTTTATATCAAATGCCCTTTTTGAAAAACTAATAAATTTTTTATTTATTAATTTATTCAATAGAAAATATTTATTTATATATTATGAATTTCCATGATCCGCCAAAAGAACATTAGATTCCATACTAACACAAATTAGATTCCATACTAACACAAATAATTGCCAATAGTATAAGCATGTGTCATGTCTGAATAAAATGAAATTGAGATAGTTTTGAACTTTTTATATCAAAATTACCCTCCCCTTTTAAAAAATTAGTAAATTTTTTATTTATTAATTTATTCAATAGAAAATATTTATTATATTATGAATTTCATCATCCACCAAAAGAACATTAGATTCAGTACTAACACAATAATTGCCAATAGTATAACCATGGGTCATGCTTGAATAAAATAAATGAAGAAATTGAGATATAGTGTTCTTTAGTGGATAAAGAAATTCATAATATATAAATAAATATTTTTTTTGATAAATTAAAAATAAATAATTTATTAGTTATAAAAGGGCTAAGTGATTTTGAAATAAAAGGTCTAAAATTATTATAGAGGGGTTAAATATTACAACTGATACTTTATGGTAAGTATGGGGCTGTATTTAACCCAAAATAAGAGAAAGTGTGTGAGATTACACTTAACTTGAAAAGGGTATAAGAGAGAATAGAAAATATATTGCTCTGTGATTAGGAAATTGGCTCTGGCTATTTCAACAGCCTGAAAAAATTTCTTTGTCCTTTTTGGATGAATTAATGACTAAGTTTGGCTGCCCGGTTGGGATTCTGTAAGATCATAAACAGCCCTAGGCACAGCGGAATATAAAATTTTTTGGACCTCTTACGGAATCTTGCCAGGATACTACTCTAGTTGTATATATATGAACATAAATAAAACTATAGTATAAACAGTTGCAGTTATACCTATCTCCTTGCAAATCCTTAGCTAGCAAAACGTACTCTGAATTTCTCCTCAGCAAAATCGACCCAAGCTCTGTAGTAGCGCCCCACGTGTTGCGCCTCTACGGGTTGATACACCACAATTACACGAAAAATAATAAATCTTGATCAGCTCGAACACAAGATATATTATAATCTAGGAATTAGGAACAATCTTGGAACAAAATCGAAAACGAAAAATTTCTTCCACAGAGAAGAAGGGTTCGGCCGATTGCACTGGGAGAGGGGAGAGAATTTTTGCTCTTGCTCAAATTTTGCTTATTGAGTTCTGTGAAAAATAACTACAAGTAAGCTACTTATAGTTATCTCCTTAACCTAGTCCTATTAGGACTAGGATTCCATTCTCCTACATGGGCCATGGCCCTCTTTAATTAGAAGACCAAGTCGCTTCATGTGTATTGTGTATGTACCCGTAGGTTCACCACATAATTGGCCGTGAGTTATAATTAAATATTATTTAATTATTCAAGTAAGACTTACTCTAAATCAATCGAACACTCTGTCGATTGATCATTCCAAAATTAGCACCCCTGCCAATTTGGGAATTCTCCCACACTCCACGGTCGATGTCCAGCCACAAGCCCATGGAGCCCAATCACTGGTGAATTAAATCAGTGAACCTTTTATCATTTACAATTTCCATATACGACATAATCTCTCCATCGAACAATCTCCCAGTCGAGACTTAAGGGCATGGTCTTTCATCGGATTCCCTTTTATTTTGTCTTGACCTTATGTATTCTGATCTCAAAATAAATTCTCTTTGACTTAATCTTTATGAGCTACTTACATAAAGTCATCAGATACCTTGGCCAAGGATTTTACCAGAATTAATTTCTCACAGAAATCCATAGGAGAATTTCCCAACCTATAAAGTCGGGTCAATGGATCCTTTGTTGATGATATGAATCCGCATACGAGTTCCTCTATACCCAATATGAGTCAGGGGAGACTTTCTGGCGAACTCCAGTCAGTCGGAACTCATATCAAAGTATAGACGTTCTCGCACCAGGGAAACCCTATCACCTCAAGTAGTTAGGGATCGTTCCTCGTATACTATTGCAAATTGGAATAACTTCAACCCCGATATACGACTACCGCTTCCACGGTGAGTTATTTCCTAATTGGGGTATTCAGTGCGCTTGCCATCCCAGCAAGCCACCCACTTATGTGTATCGACTATCCCAGTCACGCTCGTGGACCCCAGCATCCTCCAGTTCATCGGAGTATACACAACAGTGAGAGTCTAACCGAATCCAACGATGTCCTATCTCGATTGGATTCTACGACTCTTGAATATGTTTTAGATCACGGCCTTGGTGATCAGTCCACGGGTTGTCTCATAGCCCTGTGATCTAAGGACTTCTATCCTTATGCGTAGATAGTTATTACATAAGATAAAGATGACCATTTAATAAAGTGCATTTATTAATCAAAATTGAATAGTTCCTTATTTATTACAAATAAATGCTCGCCATACAGCTGGCTTGCAGGACACTATTTCTATCAATCTCCCACTTGTCCAAAGCCAGTCTTTTATGTTCTTGAGTCCCATCTTATGCAGATGTTTCTCAAATGCCTTTTGAGGCAGAGGCTTCGTTAGTGGGTCCGCAGTATTATCTTCTGAGTCGACACGTTCCATCTTAATGTCTCCTCTACCTATGATATCTCTTATCATGTGGTATCGTCTTTGTACGTGCTTGGATTTCTGATGAGATCTCGGCTCCTTTGCTTGCGCTATTGCCCCATTGTTATCAAAGAAGATAGTAATGGGCTCAGCGATGCTAGGTATCACATCCAATTCCTGGATGAAGTTCCTCATCAAACACCTTCCTTTTTTGCATCACTCGCAGCAATGTATTCTGCTTCGGTGGTTGAATCCGCGGTTGTTTTTTACTTGGAGCTTTTCCAGTTAACCACACCACCATTGAGGCAGAACACGTATCCTGATGTCGACTTGGAGTCGTCTACATCACATTGGAAGCTCGAGTCTGTATAGACTTCCAATTTCAATTCTCCTCCACCGTATACCAAGAACAATTCCTTAGTCCTTCTCAGGTACTTCAGAATTGCCTTTACGGCTATCCAGTGTTGCTCACCTGGATCAGACTGGTAGCGACTTGTAACGCTTAGAGCGTATGCTACGTCTGGTCTAGTACATAAAATACCATACATTATGCTTCCTATCCAGGATGCATATGGTATTCGAGACATATTGCTTCTCTCTTCAGGCGTCTTTGGGGCCATAGACTTGAAGAGTGCAATCCCATGTCTCAATGGAAGCAATCCTCTCTCGGATTCTTCCATATTAAATCTTTTCAAGATTTTATCTATGTACTGGGATTGGGAGAGGCCCAGCAGTCCTTTTGATCTATCTCGGTAGATCCTTATACCTAGTACAAAGGATGCTTCTCCCATATCCTTCATTGAGAATTGTGTAGATAACCATGCTTTAGTTTCGGACAATGCTTTCACATTGTTTCCAATGAGAAGAATGTCGTCAACGTAAAGCACCAAAAAGTCAACTGTACTCCCACTAATCTTCTTGTACACGCAAGGTTCGAACATGTTTTTGATGAATCCAAAAGTTTGGATTGTCTCATCGAAACGAATATTCCAACTTCGGGAAGCTTGCTTCAGTCCATAAATGGACCTCTGGAGTTTGCACATCTTGTGTTCATCTCCTTTGGATGCATATCCTTTCGGTTGCTCCATGTAGATCTCATTGTCAATGTCCCCATTGAGAAAGGCAGTCTTTACATCCATCTGCCATATCTCGTAGTTATACCACGCAGCTATGGCCAGCAAGATTCGAATGGATTTAGGCATTGCGACGGGCGAGAAGGTCTCCTCAAACTCAATTCCAGGTCTTTGAGTATATCCTTTTGCCACTAATCGCGCCTTGTAGGTAATTACCTCTCCGTTCACTCCAAGCTTTCGCTTATAGATCCACTTGCAACACACGGGAGCTACTCCCACTGGTGGATCTACCAAGGCCCAGACCTTGCTTGAGTGCATGGAGTCCAATTCGGATTCCATGGCTTCGCGCCACTTTCCCGAGTCTATGTCTAGCATAGCCTCTTCGTAAGTCCTTGGGTCGGTTAGAGACTGTCCAGTCTCATGCAGCAGACCGTAGTACCTCTCGGGTTCTCTATGTTGTCTTTCTGACCTACGAAGTATCGGTGTACTTTCTGGTGCACTTTCATGCTCTTGTTCTCCCACTGCCTGTGGTGACGGGTCAGCTTGATCGACCTCTTCGGCCTTTTCAGCTTCGGTGACCTCATCTAGTTCTACGTTATTTTCCTTCTTGTCAACCAAGAAATTCTTCTCTAAGAAGTGAGCGTTCCCCGAGACAAACGTAGTTTGTTCTTGTAGGATCGTAGAACTCGTATCCTATCGAGTTTTCTGGATACCCCACAAATTTGCACAAAGTGGATTTAGTTTCAAATTTATCTCCCACTAGCTTTTTAACGTAAGCGGGAGATCCCCATATGCGTATGAATGCATATGAGGAGGGTGCCTTGCCAAACCATAATTCGTATGGTGTCTTTTCTACGGATTTAGAAGGTACCATGTTCAGTATCTTCGTTGCCGTGAGGAGGGCATGTCCCCAAAATGAAAGAGGAAGGTCAGCGACACTCATCATGGATCGAACCATGTCCATCAAAGTTCGATTCCTTCTCTCTGCAACTCCATTCAATTGGGGTGTTGCAGGAGGAGTCCACTGCGATAGTATTCCATGCTCTACAAGATAATTTAGAAATTCGTTACTAAGAAATTCTCCACCTCGGTCAGAACGAAGAGCCTTTATCGTATGACCAAGTTGATTCTCTATTTCCATCTTGAATTCTTTGAATCGCTCAAAGGCTTTAGACTTGTGTTTCAACAAGAACACATATCCATAACGACTATAGTCGTCATTGAAAGTGATGAAGTAGGCATAGCCACCCCGGGCGCTTTTTCTTAGTGGTCCACATACGTCAGTATGTATTAAGTCCAATGTTTGCTTGGCTCGCTCAGGGTTTCCCTTAAATGGCAACTTAGCCATTTTACCCTTTAGACATGGTTCACATGTTGGCATTTCATCAATGCGATCGATTTCAATCGCGCCAGAAGATGCTAACTTTTGAATCCTTGACTTAGATATATGTCCAAGCCTAGCGTGCCATAATTGGGCAGATATTTCATTATCTTGTTTCCTTTTGTGTTGCTGTACGTGCATAACTAACTTAGGTGGTTTTATGATGTAAAGTCAATAATTCAATGTACCATATGAAAAACGAAAACATGAGCTTTTATTAAAATCAACATTATTCAATAACATGAATAAAAGTTTTTCATTAATAACTAGGTACATAAATGAAAGTTTCCTAATGACTTTATCAAACCACCTAAATCTACTTTTGCCTACGGCCTTGGTAGCAGCTCCAGCTCCATTGCCTTATTCAAGGATCCAATCCTCAGGCTCCAGTTTCCTTGATGTTCCCATCACCTACAAGGATGAGAACTCCACTCAGTGTCTAACACAAAAAATGCACAGTTAATTGTAAAATTAACTTCAACAAGGAATATACCTGTTCGAACTCTCCATAGGTTCGAATTTAATCCTTTCCCTTGACCTTGTGCAGTAAGGAGCTCTGGTTTCCATTTGCTTTGGTTTTGAACGCCGCCCAGTCCTTTCGCCAACCCTCGCTTTCTTTCCAAAAGAAGCTTCATGTTCCTCGAGCATTTGTCGTAGGACATATACAGTGATCTCTCGCCTCTGGAGATTCAAGTCCGCGATAAATCGGTCATATGATCTAGGAAGAGATTGTAGAATAAGATCTACTCGGAAATCATTGTCCATCACGACACCCATATCATCGAGTTCAGACAGAAGTCGAATCATCTTGTGTACGTGGATTCCGACAGGAGTTTCCCTTCTCTTTCTTGCTTGCAAGAGTTCCCTCATGATCGTGAAGCTGCGACGACCATCTCTAATCCCATAAAGGAATTTGAGATTCGAGAGAATCTCTTTCGCGGATGCCATATGCTCATGTTGGAAACGCAGATCAAGTGACATATATTCCAACATGTATTCACGAGCTAAGCCATCATCCAGTTTCCATTTGGTGATGCTTTTGCGGAGCTCATCATGAACGTCATGTGAAATAGTAATGGGTGGTAGAACAGACAAAACATAGGATATGTTTTCAGCTTCAAATCATCCATTCAAATGATGCGTCCAGAAATGCAAGTTTGGTCCAGTTAAAATATTACGTTCAAGTGATGAGATGGACAAATCTCTAAGTGCTCTAAGCTCTTTTGACATCATATCTATAAAATGACGAGAGAAGAAATAAATACGCGAAAGATTAATTTAAAATGCGCAATTTACAAACATGGTTTTTATTTGTAAATTACTCCCACTATTTTAATCAAAATCTTATGCCCCCACATAAGTTTCGGGAATTTAAATATCCTAGCGGGCTTAAGGCCCAAATGCAATTTCCTAGTACCCACGACTCGTTGGCCATACTATTTGATTCACTTGGTGGTCGATTACGTCGACGGTTAACCATCGCAGCTAACCCTTAAGTTCATTTAGCCTCGTTTTTCGATATGGACCCACGACTCGTGAGACATCCACACTTACTAGCGTTAAATCATGTCCAATACTCGTGGAGAGAAATAGTTCAATCCTAGATGCCCCACAACTCGTGAGACAACGCCTAAAACCTTGCTATCCCCTCCCTTGGCACTATCTCGTGCATCGAGGCAATAGACATATCATCTTCCTATAGCTCGACCCACGACTCGTGAGACATCGAGATATATTCGTACAATATGCCTAAGACCTAGTAATTGGATAGGCTTGGACCATAGAGACTATTCATATGCGCCTGTAATTCGATTTAATATTCTAATTGAATTTTAAGTTCAATTGGAGGTTTTAAGTTTTCTTGTGCGAGGTCTCATCAGATTATGCTTTATCTTGTTTACGTGATCTATTCTAAGCATGCATGACATACATCAAAGAATATAAGTAAACATACATCACCTAGCAGGATATGATTGATCGATTGCCCATCCTATGCGATTCATCACGAGCCAAGTGATGAATCAATTGGTCAGTCTAGGGTGGAAATTAAATGTCCTAACTATTACAATTTTCAAACCCATACATCATGGGCCTTCTAGTAATATCCAGTTTGATTGGGCCTCCATGTAATGAATTGGACCTCCATGTCCTCCAAGGTAAATGGGACTCCATGTGGATCTCCAAGTCTTCATGAGGTCTTCTCGGCTCCAAGCCTAATCTAAGCCTAGCTTATAAATTAAAAATGGTCATATTCTATTACATTCGTTTGCGCAAGCAAGGGCACCAATCAGGCCTATTTAATTACAACCCATAAAATAAATAAACCAAAACTACACAGGGCTTAAGGGCATAATCGACCAATCCACATATTCACTCAAGAACATGCATAAATTCACATAAAGGCATAAATGTAAATTTACCGGCTTCATTAATTTTAATTCTCAAAAATTATCCAAGTTAATTTATTTTGAATTAACAATTAATCTCTAAGATTAATTAACTCTTACTTGAGTTCTAAGTAATCTATAAAACTTATCTTGATTATAATTGGTTAATTAAGGTAGACCAAATCTCTAAGATTCCTACCTTATCCAAAACTCTAAGTTTCCCAAATATTCTCAAATCTCCAAGATTCTCAAGATAATCTTATTTTGTCTAGATTAGTTTAATTAAGGTAGTGTTCACATCTAACAAAATAACTACCTTATCCAAAAACTCTAAGTTTTCTAATCTTCCAAAATTCTTCAAGATTTTCAGGACTTCCAAAATAAATGCTCGCCATACAGCTGGATTGCAGGACAATATTTCTATCAATCCCTAAGGGAACAGTAGAACACTCGGAGACATGTGGGATCTCGTAGTACATAGCATGCTCAAAAGTTGACATTGAGATGAAAGGCTTTAAATTAATATTGAAAATACGTAATACATGCATAATTATTATATTCGTAAAACATATGAGATTTAAATCATGTAAAGATAAAAGAAAATTTGTATCAAGACGAGCATTTTTAATTTATTTGAAAGCTACGGTCAAAATATTTTTTGTCCTTAAATACTATGTAATCAAAATAATAATCATTCTTTTAACAGAAATAATCAGATGAATATATAATTTTCATAAAACCAAAGTTCAAATGAATCCTTGTATTCCGTTTGAAAGAATAAAAGACACAATTTGTCGAATTCAAAATGTAATTGACTGAATAAAATAATGAAAATCAAAGGCAATCTTCTTGTGATATTAGCTCTTTCAAGTGTTCTCATACGTTTAAAGAAAATAATTCGGTTGTTCATGCCTTAGCAAAAATAACTCTTAATTTTAGACACTTCATCTACTGAGCTTTGGGATTTTATCGTCAATTTTGTACTAGATGATATTGAGTATCAATAGATATTACCTTCAGATTTCTGTAAAAAAAATATTATTCTAACAGCAAATTGAAAATTAACATATTATTATGTAGTTTTACATTGTGAAGAGTAAGCAAATTGGCACAATCACAAAATCTACATAGGCTTCGAGATTAGGAGAAAATCTGCTACACTTAGTACCCGAGTCTATATTAAAAAACCTTAGGTAGGCAAATTTTTCCAATTAAACTAAGTCAATCCTTTTAATTTTTTACATAAACTCAAAGTTAAGTAAAATGACAACAACAAAAAAGAAAATAAGAAAAAAAGGAGTCTTTTAAATTATACTATTAGAGAAAGCTTTTGCAAACTGCTTCTCATTTCTTTTATTCTTAATAATATTTTAATCAAGATGCACTAAACTCGCTGATATTTTTTCTTCTGGAATTCAAATATACAGTCTAACGCTTGATTCTTTTCAACTCTCAAATTCAAATATTTAGCTTTTCATTTCAAATGCAAAAGATAGTCTTTTTGTGTATATGTCTGCCATTTATTTTAATTGTATATTAAATTTCTTGTAAAATTAAGTTTATATGTATTTTAAATTTACATCAAATTTGTTATTTGTAGAATACTTTGCTTATGTTAAGTTAAAAGATAACTAAAAATAGTAAATGCCAATTATAGATACTTTCGGACATTTTTAATCCTTTGTAACAAAAGAAACTCATACGGTTTCAAATCAAATTACCTTTCTGTTTAAGTCGATTTCTCATATGCTTTCTTAAATAATTTCAACTTTTTATTTACCATTTAGGGTGAGTTTGGCCTAGCGATTCGAAAAGCAATTAGAGGATAATTAATTTTATTAAAATTGATTTTGGTTATAATTGATTATGATAATAATTAATTATAGAATAATTGCTTTTGTAAAAGTAACACTTTAGTTGCTTCTAAAATAAGTTGATTTTTTGCTTCTGAGGATCCCAAAAGTGATTATAATCTTGGGGGCCAAACACAATGAAAATCACGATTGAATAGAAGTAATTTTTATAATCGGGGCCAAACACTTCAAAAATCACAATAGAGATGTAAAAGTGATTTTAAGAGCTCTAATCGCTGGGCCAAACTCACCCTTAGTGTCTTTAAATTTCGTTCGGCATTTTCTAAAAGCTCAAGGAACAAACCGTAAATAAACCTTGTACATGTGACATTTAAACACCCTTCTCAAAGCAATAAGAATCCGCATAACACATTCTTTTATAGCAAATATTAAATATCACATGTTTAAAGTGTTAAAGGTTTTTAGTCGTACTTTTTTTTTTTTTTATTAAGTGAACATTTATTCATAATTTACTAAACATACAATTTTACTAGAAGTTGCAAATCCCACATGGATCAAAATTTATGTACAAAAATTATTTTATTTTCTGCAATACTATCTTGTATTAGGTTATTAAATTAAAAAGAAAATTCAAATACAAAATTATTTTTTTCAAGTGATAAACTAGTTAGAAACACAAAATGACTTAATTTTCTTTGCGTAAATTACATAACTAAATCAACTTTGAATTTATATACCTAAATATAGATAGTTATATCAAATTAAAGCATAAATGCCACTATTATGACAAAAAGTACGCATACTTATTAATTTAGAAATAGCAAGAGGAAATTATGGTTATATATAGTGAAGAAAATAGTTCATTTCCAATATCTTGAATCTGTTATATGTTTATTTGAAATGGCAAACTACATAAAAATGAATTTAAGGGTTCTAGTAGTTCTTTTTGGCGTACTAGGTGCAAATGCAACCGATCATTTGATTATCAATCGATCCTGTATAATATAACCTTCAAATTTACCTCCATTACCTATATCTTTTTCGATATTTTGTCGATCTCCACCGCCACCACCTCCTAGATCCCCACCACCTCCACCACTAGGATCACCGCCGCCACCACCACCTCCATCTCCTTCTCCGCCACCACCGCCTAGCCCTCCACCACCACCACGCCGTATTCCTCCCCCTCCTCAACGATCACCACCACCATCACCACCAACACCACCACGACGTAGTCCTCCCCCTCCAAGATCGCCATCCCCACCTCCACCCTTATCATCGCAACCTCCGCCAAGCTCTCCACCACCACATCCACCTAGTTCACCACCACCCCCTCCTCCAAACTCCCAACCACCACCTCCGCCTAGTTCGTCACCACCCCCTCCTCCACGCTCTCCGCCACCACCTCCGCCTAATTCACTACCACCTCCTCCTTCAAGATCTCCACCACCACCTTCGCCTAGTTCACCACCACCTCCGCCTAGTTCATCACCACCTCCTCCTCCAAACTCCCCATCACCACCTCCACCTAGTTCACCACCACCCCCTCCTCCAAACTCTCCACCACCACCCCCTCCACCTAGTTCACCACCACCTCCTCCTCCAATATCTACACCACCACCTCCGCTTAGTTCACCACCACCTCAAAGCTCCCCACCTCCACCTCCAGGATCTCCACCACCACCCCCACCTAGTTCACCACCACCACTTCCTCCAAGCTCCTCACCACCACCTCTGCCTAGTTCATCACCACCCCCTCTTCCAAACTCCCCATCACCACCTCCACCTAGTTCACCACCACCCCCTCCTCAAAACTCTCCACCACCACCCCCACCTAGTTCACCACCATCCCCTCCTCCAATATCCCCACCACCACCTCCGCCTAGTTCACCACCACCCCCTCCACCTAGTTCACGACCACCCCTTCCTCCAATATCCACCGCACCACCTCCAAGCTCCTCACCACCACCACCTCCAAGCTCCCACCTCCACCACCACCCCCACCTAGTTCACCACCACCACCTCCTCCAAGCTCCTCACCACCACCTCCGCCTAGTTCATAACCACCCTCTGCTCCAAACTCCCCATCACCACCTCCACCTAGTTCACCACCACCCCCTCATCCAATATCCCCACCACCACCTCCGCCTAGTTCACCACCACCCCCTCCACCAATATCTACACCACCTCCTCTGCCTAGTTCACCACCACCCCCTCCTCCAATATCTCCACCATCACCTCCTAGCTCCCCACCACCACCTCCACCTCCAGGATCTCCACCACCACTATCTCCTCCTCCAAGCTCCTCACCACCACCTCCGCCTAGTTCACCATCACCCCCTAATCCACGCTCTCCGCCACCACCTCCGCCTAATTCACCACCACCTCCTCCAAGCTCCTCACCACCACCTCCCCCTAGTTCACCATCACCCTCTCCTCCACGCTCTCCGCCACCACCTCTGCCTAATTCACCACCACCTCCACCTAGTTCACCACCACCACCTTCTCCAAGCTCTCCACCACCCCCAACACCCTCATCTCCACCTCCTCCATCAAGCCCTCCACCACCTCCACCTTCGTCGCCCAGATTTCCACCACCACCACCAACACCCCCACGTAGTTCACCCCCACCTCCACCAAGCTCTCCACCACCTAAAACATTACCTGCACCTGCTAGAGAACCACCTAGGTCAATCTCCGTCACCACCCACTATATCTCATCATAACACCAACTCTTTGATAAGCAACCTGCATAATGTTTTTGATACACCTCTCTATTTTCAATATAATTTCAATGTTTTCATAATCTACACACGTTTTAGAAGTTATGGACTAGTAATAAACTTAAGTTTTTCGTCACCAATAAGGCCATCTCCAGTGGGTATGGACTCCCATTCCCCTCAGACTTCCCTTCCCCTTCAGAACCTCTTTTTATAGTCATCTTCATTGACTCAATCTTCATATTCTATTTAATTTCAATTCTCAAACTTCCCCACTCTCACTTAATTTTTCCAATGTTCACATTCTATTTAATTCCAATTCTCATTCATTTAATAATACTAATAACAAGAACAATAATAATAATAATAATAATAATAATAATAATAATAATAATAATAATAAAGTCAATATTAACTTAAATATTGGCATTAATAATAAGTAATTTAAAATTATCATTAATAATAACTAATTTAGTATTGACATTAATAATAAAAAAAATTAATAATAACAATATAATAGCATTACAATAATTAATAATTCATATATGAAAATTCATCATCGGTGCCACCATTATATGCCATTTCTAATTTAATTTATCGTATTTAAATTATGTAACCAGTATTCTATTTTTAATTTAGAAGTCGTATTTAATTTCAACGTAACTTTATTTATTCCACAAAATTATAATTCTCATATTTTTCCACTCTCACTTAATAAAATTAATAATAATAGGGCTAAATAATAATAACAATTTATAAACATTGTACATAAAATTATAATATTACAAGTTATAAAAATACAAAATGCACAAGTAATAAAAATTAATTAATGTTAATATATTAAAAGAATATATTTTTAAATATTTACATTAAAAATAAAAATAAAAAATGATATGGGTTACAACAAAAAAAAAAAGAAGAAATGACCCAGCCCAATTACTTAAACAAAAAAAATTAAAAAAAAACAAAAAGTGGGGCTGGGCGCGTCCCAGCCCCAAAACAAGAGGTGTGTGGGGCGGTCCACTCATCCACCGCCCCACACATCTAGGCAGTGGTTGAGAACCTCTCAACCACCTCCCAAAATTCATCCCCTTCCCCATAAAATTTTATTTTTTCTCCCCCTCCTTTATGGCTTCTCCCTCCCATTGGAGCAATGGAGATGCCCTAATCCTATTCCAGTTCCGATACCATTGTGGGGAATTTAACTCTCTTGACATCATCAACATTTCCTTTGCTTCTCCAAGGACTTGACTGATGAGGAAACATAATTGCAAATAATTGTAGTAGATGATTTATAGAGTTCACGCACCATTTTATGCAATTTGTATTCACATTATAATGTAATAAAGCTGATTTGTTATCATTATGTTTTTCTAATTCAATTTCTTTTACCTATTTTGATAAACGACAATATCGCTCTACTGAATGATCAATAACAAATAAAATAATAGGCCAAAAATTAAAATCTAAAAAGCTTCTACGTCTATGTTCATAAAATTCTCTTACAAAGCCTATTACTTGAAGCATCATTATAACTAGTCATTATAGTAAATCAACTATCAGCAACATATATGCATCTAACCCCAAATAACAGACAACTCTCTCTCTCTCTTTCACACACACACATATACAAAGAGTTTGAGCAAAAATATGATTAACAACAGCAAAGTTGAGGAAAATATATGATTCTATTAATGAATTCAACTTAACTGTACTTAAGTCAGAAAATCAAATAAAATGCAATTCCCTTAAATAATTGTAGGTCAATTCATTTGTGAATTTTTTGTCCGAGTCCTCATGCTGGCTCTTCGGGTCACTTCCCATGATTTTTGTGGTACAAAAACACCTGTGGTGAATCCACCGGGGTATTGGATGAACGACAAATGTGTATGAATCCACATGAAGACGTACAACCCATAGAATACCACCCACTATATCTCATCATAACACCAACTCCTTGATAAGCAACCGACCTGCATAGTGTTTCCAATACACCTCTATATTTTCAATATAATTTCTATCTTTTCATAATTTACACACATTTTAGATTGAGTTTTTCATCACCAATAATCCTATTGCAATTCCAATAATACAAATAATTGTAGTAGATTATTTATATAATTCATGCACCATTTTATATAATTTGTATTCACACTGTAATATAATAAAGCTGGTTTACTATCATTATGTTTTATAATTCAATTTCTTTTATGTAATTTGATAAACAACAATATCACTCTACTGGATAAACAATAACAAATGAAATAATAGGTCAAAAATCAAAATTTAAATAGCTTCTACATCTGTGTTTGTTCACAAAAATCTCTTAAAAAACATAATAATTAAAGCGTCATTAGAGCTAGTCATTATAGTAAATCAACTATCAGCAACATATATGCATATAAACCCAAATAACAAACAACTCCGTCTCTCTCTCACACACATACATACACCTGTATATAAAGAGTTTGAGCAAGAATGTAATTAACAACAGAAGAGTTGAGGAAAATATATGATTCTACTAATGAGTTCAACTTGACTCTACTCAAGTCAGAAAGTCAAATAAAATGCAATTCCCTCAAAAAAATTATAGGTCAATTCTTTTGTGAATTTTTAGTTCGAGTCCTCATGCTCGCTCTTCGGGCCACGTCCCATTATTTTTGTGGTACGAAAACACCTGCTTGGGATGCAATAAAGGACTCATAACCTGGTGAATCGAAAGCAAAAGAAGCGTGCTTCGACTTCTGTCTTGGGAGTTTCTTGATAACATATTGGCGTACCTCTTCCAGGGTAAGACAAGTGTTCCTAATTTCAGGTAATACTATCTACTAATATCAGCATCATGCCCGTCTCAATTTTAAAAAGAAAATTATGCATTTTTCCGCTACTGGAAAACAAATATGTGTAGGGAACAGAGAGACGGGGGGAAATCTACATTATTTAAACAACTAGATCATTAAAATATAAAACTAGATACTTTATTTTGAGCTTTAAAAAACTTATATAATTACTTTAAAACTTTAAAAATAATGGAAGGCAATATTGAATTTTACTTAATTTGACAGATACTTAATATATGGTGCAACTACATACTATTTAAAAATATTAAAATTTAACATGTTTCAAACTATAACACTCCGGAAAACTATAAGCTATATTAAACCTTAGGTATTTTTTTTTTTTAAATCAATAGAAGAGTATATTCATATAGCAAACTAAAACCAACAAGTGATTGATTTAGTGACTGGACACTACAAAATAGCGAATTTGAGTTCGAATCCCTTTCGTGAGAGATACTCACTTTATATGTCCGACACACCTCAATAGGGATTAAATTCTAGGGAAACCAAAAAAAATAGCAAACTAAAGTACTGTTCAAATAATGCGCATTTTGGAATTTAGAGGGTTATAAATATATAGTTTTGCATTAAATCACTTCCAATGGCACTTGAGAAATTTTTTATTGTTGCATACAATTCAATCATCTAACTTTAAAAAATATGAAAAATAATCCTTCGATTATTAGAAAAAAATCATTGCAAATTTCGGTCAAAAAAAAAAAATGTTGCCGCGATGGGATGTTCTTATGATTTCTAGTACCTGAGGGGGAATTTGGTGATTTGATCAAACTTAAGGGGTGTTATTGTGACTTACCCTTTTCCTTTTTCTCTTGTTATGGTTGACTCATTTAACTATTATAAACACTATATTTTGACAATGGTGAAATTAAGAGATATGCTATATTCTTGCAAAGGATCTTTAACAACCTTTCTTGGGATACAAAGTTCCTTTCTATGGTCACATAACGTGTTGTCTAAAAGAGATTTCATCAGATAGGCAACATGTGATACATCATTCTTTTTTTTTTTTTTTTGTTAACAAGTGTCCCATTTTAATTTACTTTCAGATCATCTAATTCTAGAAAGACCATCTAATTCGAAGTTTAATGTGAATTACTACAATCTCTAATAACATTTTGATTATAATCTCTAAATAATGTATTTGTCGAAACTTGATCTTGGAAAGTAATTGGTCTTCTTTGGAATTTGATTAGAACTATTATCAAGGACATTACCCGATGTTGGATAGCCACTACTCTCAATTTCTCTCTTTCTATTGCTATCCTTACCGGAGAAATCAGAATTGGAATTGATGGAAGATGGGATTAGAGAGGGTTTCGGGTTAGACCTAAGTATGTATTTAGGAGGGGCGGAGTTTTCTTTATCTATCTTTATTTTTCTTTCGCTTCTTGGATTTAGCTTTGATAGATGAGGCAACATTTAGTTTGAATTGGACAGCGACATAATCAAGGAATTTGAAGATTGGGGTATGGGTTGAGTTTCAACGTTAGAGGAATTAGCTATGGAGAAGGATATGTTGGAGGTGGTAGGGACACCTGGTTTGGTTTTAACAGTGAGGAGAGGCATATCGATTTTTGTCGAGTGAGAGGAATGAACGGAATTGGTGTCGGATACGGTTGCATCGAGAGTAGTTATTTTAGGGTGGGCGTGTATGAATATGGTGAGGAGACCGGTTTTTTGAGTGATAATGTCCGAGTCGTAGATGGATTGGTAATGGTTGTAGGATTAATGGATTTGAGAACGGAGTGGGTCAAAATGTCTCACTAAAACATCGATTTCGACTAATAATTATGATCGTCTCAAACATGGGCGATCATTTGCGGCTTCCATTCAGTTCTTGATTGCAGAAGAATATACACAACTCGGCACTATCAGCCGATGAGATTTTTGTTGTACAACATAGATGCATTACTAATTTAACATTATTCATGAGATTTTCGTCATTTAAATATTTTATTAATGTTCCCTGCATTTTCTTTCGACCAAGCATTGTGCGAGATCCAGAATGACGTAAATTGATTGCATGATTATAAACAAATTATGCTTTAGTGGTACAAAGAGCATTCAACAAACAGAGAATGTAAGCTAATGCATTTTCATGTTGAGCTTGCAATGCAACAGAAGCCAAAACAAAAGCCTTGAGGCCAGGAAACATTTTAAAATAAGGAAATTAAGAAGCAGAATTCAAAGAGCAACTTCAAATGAGATGCTATTATTCTAATCTATAAAACATATTTGATGGAATCTCAAATGGTGAATCCCATTTGGCCTTAAACGCAACATAAAAATTAAAACAAATTTATAGAGTTTCCCATGATCTTGCAAGATGGGCATTTGAATATCAATAGAACGGTTTATTATTTTGCTTACGGAAAATGCCATGACCATATGTTGAAGAAATCAGATCCACAAGAAGGGGGAATTGCAACATCACAAATGAAGTAATAGGTAAAGATGCAAATGCAGCAATTCCTATCAGACATATTGCCCCCATTCGGCCCAACTCCAAATATAATGTTGCACCAAAAGCCACAATCATAAATGATATAGATAGGAAAAGAGAAAGAAGACCAAAAATTAGTCTCTTAGGCAATGCAGACAGAAAATCTTCTTCTGCATAGCGTGAAGTCAAGATCGATAAGAACATCAATATAGAAGTAACTGATGTGAAGAGAGAGGCAGAATCTGAAAGAGCAAATACTGTGAAGGAATTCCTTCCAAAGAAGAAAGGGAGGCCAGTGCTGCTTTCTGTCCCACCAGGTACCGTAATAGCAGATGCAAATACGACAGTAGCGATCAATGCTGCAGTAATAGTACAAGAGCTAGCCGTATCTTTCATCCACTTTTCTTCTTCAACTTTTAATTTTACGTGTTCCTCTATAAACACCATCTTTGGAGTTTTACCAGCATTGTTTGTTCGTTCTCTAGAATATGGGTGCACAACCTTTTCCACCTCCTGCAAGGAATATAATTAAACAACAACCATTCCCAAATTTCGAGGAGTCATGGAATCGGTGTATAAGAGTGTTACACAATCACATATCAATTACTATTAATTTACCCTATGAGTAGCATTAATCTGAACAAACTAGACATAAATGTCCCTCTTTAATTCGATGGAACTAATTTGCACTATGATTTTTAAAATGATATGCTAAATGCATGTTAGTAACTAAAGAGCGGAAATTCATTCTAACACTCAAACTAACAATAGAGATGTGGAGGAAGATATGTGAAGTCAAATACACTCTACAACACAACTTACTTTACTCGTTTCATATGGTCGACTTCATAGGTAGACATAGGTTCTTCCTAACATGAACCGAATATAGTACATGTACCAATATTAAATTGCATACTTCTCATCTACAAAGGACCTCAATTATAAACCAAGAAACACATACATACACTCCTCTTTATTCATGCATACAAACATTCTAAAAGTACCTCTCAAAAAAAAAAAAAAAAAAAAAAAAAATTCTAAAAGTTAACTTAGACAGCAGATTCACTATGTACTTGTCTAGATTACTGAATCTAGTTTGTTATTTCAATATTGCAGTTAACTATGGTTTTAAAGGTAAATATGGGAATAAATAGTTATAATACTTAGTACAACAGAAATAAAGCATAAATTACCCTAAACCATTGTATTTCACGCTGCATATGTAGAGCTGCACCCGAGACAAGACTTAGTTTATGAGGAGGTGCTAATCTTGCAGCCAAATGCAAAAGGGTATCTCCAGAAGAATCTGTTAAATCTGAATATTGGTGCTTATGGTCGCTCATCTGATAAATGAGATTAAAAACCTTTTCACTGCGATTTTGAACTGCAACGTGAAATATGTATTGTCTAGTTCTGAGGTCATGGGAGTAAATAGCAGCAGGAAATGTGGATACCACCGCTTCTATAACCTCATGGATCCCTAAACGGGCAGCTGTGAGGATCGCATCACTATAAATGGCTGAAGCTTCCGGAAAACTCATGTTTTCCATCTTCTCACACAAGTATTTAACAAGTTCTAGGGCTTGCCCATGGACAACTTGTTTACGACGAATTTCCACAAGACAAGGCACTGAGAGAGAGTTTGAGGGGAAGTAAGAAACATGCATGTCATTTTCCAAATCGCATTTCATGAACATAATTAGAAAAATTTACCTAATTTTTCGAGAACCTTGCAAAGAGAAGCATTCAAAGTAAGAAACGTCTCCCTCTTATGAATTTCTGTACAATAAGCTAGAGCTATGTAAATATATATATATATATATATATATATATATATATATATATATATATATATATATATATATATATATATATATATATATATATATGTTGGTGTCCATCATAAAAGACCTGTTTTTTGCTAGAGTAATTAGTACCAATGACTAGGATTGAGCACGGGGCGGGTTTGTGGGATGCGTTCGGGACTAGAGACACAAATATAAAAAATTTTGGGATTGACATTTTAAGTCCCAAACCTGTCCATTGCGGGACGGAACAGGATTGCAGGTTTCATAATTTTTAAATTCTTTAAAACATAATTTTTTTAGGAACCCAACAACAAAAATTACGTAATCATCTATATTGAATCACTTGTTATCCATTATTTACATAAGATTGACATGATATCATTATCTAGACAATCTTCTGTTTATAGTTTTATTCAATTGTCAGAACTCAAAACCTAATCATGTTCATGAAACCAAGAAAAGAGAATTTTTAGGTACCGTAAATAACTTTAAGGTTATGGACCTTATGGTGCCATAAGTTGCAAAGTTAACACATTTGGTACCAAAAGTTAACAGGATTCGACACATTTGTTACTTCATTACGGAAATTCCAATTTTGGTTCAAAAATTGATGGAAAATTTGCATAATTGGTCATATAATTAAAGATTACTGGAAAAGTTTGCCCCACATATTTTCTGGCCGGCAGATTTACCCCACAATTCACAAGTCTGAAGCATTTAAGTCCCAATTGTAAAAATAGTTAACTCTATTTAATAAATTTTATATATTATTATTAAATCTCTTAAACTAATTATATTTTATATATATTAAATTATATTTCATATACAATTTGGAAAAAAATATCAATTAAACTTATAGATTTCTAGAATTTAAAAAAATCTTTTAAAATGAATAGCTTTTACATATAATATATATTAAATAACATTATGTATAAAATTTGAAAAATAAATATCAATTAAACTAATTTATTCAATATGATTATTAATATTTATGTAATTTTAAAAAGATTTTTTTTTATAATTTTATATTAAATATTATTAATTTGAGATATATTATATGTCAAATGAAATTAGTTTAAGAGTTTTTTTTTCAAAATTTTAAAAATTAATAAATTTTTTTTAAAATTTTATATAAAATATTATTTAGTTTATATATATTATATTTAAAATCTACTTAGTTAAAAATATTTATTTTTTAAATTTAAAATATCTTATAAATATAACTGATATTGATTTTTTCAGGTTTTAATGAAAATATTATTTATTTTTTATATATATTATATAAAAAATCTATTTAGCTTAAAAGATTTTTTTTTTAAATTCAAAAACTCTAGTAAGTTTAATTGTTATTTATTTTTCAGATCTTAAATAAAATATTATTTAATTTATATATATTATATATAAAATCTAAGTAGTTTAAGAGATTTCATAATATATAATATATACAATTTATTAAATAGGATTAATTATTTAATTATTTTTGAAATTTGGACTGAAGTGCTTCAACTTCTAAATTGTTGGGTAAATTTATCGGTCAGAAAATATGTGGACCAAACTTTGCCTGCAATCCATAAAATAAAGACTAATTCTGCAAATTTTCCATCAATTTTTCATCCAAAGTTGAAGTTTCAATGAAAAATTTGACGAAAGTACCAAATGTGTCGAACCCCATCAACTTTTGATATCAAATTTGTTGGCTTTAAGGTAACTTTTGATACCAAAAGTGAAATTCTCTGGAAACTGAAAGTAAAATTAAGCGAAAAAACAAATTTGAAAAAAAGAATGCATGAAGTAATTAGTTGACTAGTTTTTCTTGTAATTAATTAATCCTATTATAAAAGAAATTCTCTGGAAACTGAAAGTAAAACAAAGACCCAATCAAAGGTTCGCTAAGACTGGTATTCATTCCTCCTCCTGGTTGGCTCGATCGGGCAAGAGAACGACCAATAATCCCCGCTCCTTGGATGTTACAGGAGCGGGGGCCAGGGCCGGCCCCAGACATTCGGGGGCCCTAGGCGAATTCCATATTTTGAGCCCTTTATTATGAAGGGAAAAAATATAATCAACTTATTTTACATGCAAAAATACTAATTAAATATACACAGTCTATTCGATTAAAAAAAATTAAATAATATACTCATTTAATTTTTAAAATATTCAACCGTGAATATTTTTGTATAATTTTTAATATTAAAATTATTATTTTGGCGGAAGCAAATTTTACAAGTATATGTACATCCTTAACTCTATTTCATTCTTTACAAATATCATAATTAATTTCTTGACTTTATTTCATTTCGTGACATTAATAACTCTATTAATTATATATTATCATGTATAGAAAAAGTTATGCATCATATATAAAACTAAGAAAGGCACATACATATAAAAATATATGGATGGAGCTAGACCAATTTTATCAGGGGCGAATTTTTTTTTTTTTGCAATGTAACTAGGTGAGAAAGTAATAAGCAGAAAATCCCTATTATAAAGAAAAAAACGTATTATTTTTATAATGATTTAGAAAGAAATTTTTTAAAAGTAAATTTTAAGAAAAACATTGACAAGAAATCATTAAGAAAGGAAAGGGATTAAAAAAAAAAATTAACATGAAAGAAAAATAAAAAAATATGAACAATTATTATAAAAGAAAAAAAAAGTTAAATAACATAAAACAATTGAAATATAGGGAAAAAAGTCAATATTAGAATTCGAATATTAGACCTCTAACTTATCAAGAGAAAGTCTTACCAAATGAACCAAGATATATACACATACATAAATTTATTAATATTTAATTTTTAAATTTTCCTAAAGGCTTAAATATAAAATTTAGGACCCTTGGAACCGAGGGACCTAAACGCAGCCATGGCGGGGGCAGGACAAGAAACAAGGATACTTGAAACTAAAGTAAATCCTTCCATTTCACCCAACCTACATCAAGAGACAGAGGAGTCAACCTTTTTTTTTATTCTTTTATCTAGAGAGGTGAAAAATACAAGATACGCAGTTCAATTTTTAATGATAAAAGAGATTGAAAGAGGTTAAGCGGAGTTCAAAGACCATTGAACTGTCCAAAAGCCAAAACAATCATACGAACTCATGAGTGATAAGTGAAATAAAAATAGGTAATTTAACTCCCTTTTAAATGATAATGAGCAATTTACCTCTTTGTGATATAAAAATGGGCAATTTATCTCTCTGTGAAATGAAATAATGAGCAATTTACCTCCCTGTGATATGAATAAATGAGCAATTTAGAGGGAGGCAATGTGCTTCTTTTATAAAAATACAGGGAGGCATTTTGCCCTTTTTCTTATACAGGTAGTTAAATTGCCTATTTAGGATATCACATGGAGGTAGGTATTTTGCCCTTTTATTTATCACAAGGAGTAAAATTGCCTATTTAAAATAACACATGGAGTTAATTTGCTATTCACTTGATTATTTTATATAAAAAAAAAATCATAAATGATTATGAAATCTGGACTTAGTTGTTAGTTAGCGGGCTTATTAAATATGACCAATTTGGGTTTTCCAATATTCTTTATAACAGAAATTCTATAAGTTTTACTCTATATTTTTAATATTGTAGAATTTAGAATATAAATTTTTAAGTTAGAGTCCAAGTATTAAAGGAGCCCCACTGACAGGGTTACTTCACCCCCGGAAGGTTGTCGTGCCTTCTATACTGTCCATTTCAATTATGGCCTCAGACTTCCGTTGTCACCTTTGTTCTTGGAGATATTAAAAATCTTCACCGTTTCTTTAACCCAGTTGGTCTCCAATTTTATAGCATTCGTCGTTTCTTTTTCTGTTTTGATGATTGCCAAGGGTCTTCAGCCTTCTTTTCGCAATTTTTATCAACTATTTCATTTTAATATTTCCAGCTCTTCGAACCATGGCTACTTTTCTACGAGTCAAAGATCTGGTCTTTCTATTTTCGACTCACCCATTTCCAGTAACTCCGACTGGAAATTCCACTTCTTCTTCGTTCGACCTCCAACTCATAGTATTTTAGCTGACGGGTCGAGAGTGCCTTTTACTTGGGACCACGATTCTAAATGGACTTTTGGCGGTCGCTCCGTCGATGGCCAACTAATTCCCAACGACCCATGCTTGTTGACTATGATAAAGGAGATGCGGTTGGACAAATATCAATCCGCTGTCCTCATTGGAGAGACATTTCTTAGGAAAGCTGGCATAAGTTCTCACACTTATCCTGTTTTTGTCCCTTCTCAATCACTTGGTAAATCTCTTTCTTTCTTGCAATATATTTTGATTACCTTTTATTGATTATTATTCGTAACCATCTTTTGTTTCTCTGTAACTTCTATGGTTGAAAATTCTAGACGTTCCAAGAAGAGAAAAATGGTTTTATCTAAATCTACTAAAATAACTGAGAACTAACCCATAGAGCAAAGGATTTCTCGAAAGAGAAAATTAGATCAGGATCTTGATTCTGATGACAATAGAGAAGAGACCCCAGAGGTCTCTCAAGAGGTCCGTCCTGAGCCTTCTACTTCTCAGATTCCGGATTCCACATCCACTACTAGGACTGGACAGGGATATCCTCCCCTGTATCTTAGATCTTCCTTTGGTATTCGTGGTTGCCGATCGTGGTCGATACCCAATTCTTCTGATCCTGTGGCAAAGAGAAGAAAACAGGTCTATGACCGGCCAGGTCAGAATCTTACATTGCTGGGTGAGCCACATCCCAAGGCCACAGTGGTCGAGATAATAGAGGACCATCTTGTAGGGAAGAGAGCAGTAGGTTATTCCGATCGTGATTCTCTAGTCAGCGATGAGAAGGAGAGTGCTACAGATAAGGCTACACGAATCCTCCTTTCTTCTGTCTTTACGAGGGACATGCAGAGGCTGCTTGGAAAAGATCCGCTAGAGAAATTGTCAAAAGCTTCCCATTCTTATGTTAGAGTAAGATAAAATAAATTATTTCTTCTAAATTTTTCCTTCTCCTCTTATTTGGCAGGGTTTTATCTAATTTTCAGCTCCTTTGAACTTTCGGGCTAGTACTTGCATGTTGTCTTCCATCTACGAGTCGGCTCTATTAAGGCAGCAATGTCAGTTCCTGGAAGAGAAGAACAATGTTCTTCTTCAGAGGGTGACTGATTTAGAGCAGGGGTTGACTGGTGTTGAGCCTTCAACTTCTTCTACTCAACCAACTCGGGTCGATGGTGATCTGGATTTGGGGACAGACAACCCCCATAAAGTCAATAGTGTCTTGGAAGCAACTCGTGCTCAAGAGCGAGCTGATCGGTTGCCCAAGGATCTAAGTAGTTTTATTTCGTTTAATATATTCAAATGTGCGCAACAGTTTAGAATTTAGAACAATTTATTTCGCGCTTCTTCCAGGGTTCGTCGCGTCTTTTCCTTTAGTATAAATATTGAGGTAAAAATTTCTTCGCTATTTACTGCGCGTCCCCACTTAGATAAAATATTCTCCCAAGTAGATCGATCACTCTCCTCGATATTTCAATAATTTCTTAGATTTCTCGAGAATGAGTTCCCTTTTTGCCAACACTTTCAAGCGCTCTTCACGCGACCCCTCTAACCCTCCAGAACCCCGAGCATCTGCCAGCTCGGGAGAGCAGGAGTCTACTGTTACTCCAAGCGGAGTGAGCGGCGTGGGTGATGCAACCACACTCTCAACTTCTACACAACAAGATTTCCAATCAAATCCTTCCTCTTACGCAGATCTTCAGAGAAGACCTTCTCTTGGCGGGTTGCTTTCGGGGATATGTCCTTTAATGAACGACCTGCAAATATTGCTATTTCGACCTCCGTTCCTTCTTCCGAGCATGATCTCCAGAGTCATGTTCAAACTAACACCCCTGTTACTAATTCCACTGCTGTCTTCGGTCTAAATCAAGCAGATAACACTGTTGGGCCAGTCAGCACTGTTCCATTTTTAGATGCATCTTTGGATAGTTCCAGGGCGCAGTCTGTTACACAGGGTTTCACAGATTTCCTGTTTACTGATACAACTACGATGGCTATTTCGGCTGAGGTCGAGACTTCTTCCCGAGGTCGGACCGAATAGAGGTCTTAACGAGTAGTTCATTATTCTGTCTCGAGAAAGGAAGTTCTCGTGAGTCCCAATGCGAGGGATTCCCCACTCCAGTTGGATGAACGCTGTGTTAAAGAGCAAGTTTATGACATCACAGGGTCTGAAACTCCTTGCCACGATAAATTTCCACTCGATTCCGTTCTGCCTGGTTCATGTGAACCCGATGCGTTGTCATGGAACCTTGGTCTTAGTACCATTCTTCCTGGCGAGTTGAAGAGATACGAGGATGTTTCCAACCTTCATCTTGTTCAATCTCGGTCAGTACTCCTTGTTTCGAGTGGTTTCCGTGATGTGGGAAAGGGTTTTGCTGGGCCTGGTGTAAAATCCTTCGGCTGTTCCGGTATGGTACCTTTGTCGATCTCTAAGTATTTATCCTATGTCGACCATCATTACTGGTCGGAATAAGTATGATATTTTTGTCGATTAGACATGAGTCTTCTTTGGAATTTGAAAAGTCACTTATAATGTATCCTTGTTTCAATTAATACGATGTTTCTTCTTCTTTATGTTATAATGTTTTTTGGCCTTACAAATACGTAGAGGGGGCGTCCCATAGTATCTCAAACGGATTCAAACATACTAATCCCAGTTCTGACTTCTGCTCCTGGAGAATTAACTTATGAGGTTTTTTGTCGAACCAAATGGCGCGTTAAGTTTCACAAATCTCTTCTCTACTTTGGTTTAGGTGGAATTGGAAAAATGGAGGATCCATCCTTGTCTGGGGGATCTATTATATCTAAACCAGCCTTAACGGAAAGCTGGTCAATTCATTAAAAGGGCCAACACTTCCCTTGCTTGGTATTCTGTGCGATGATGGCGGTTACTGTGGGGATAGTTGAAGTGTTGTTACAATTTTCTCCATCTGGCGACCTTGCAAAAGCCATTGTTGAAAATGTATGCCCTTTTGGTCGATGGTGCATAACTAGGGGGTAGTATCCTTTTCTGATCAAGGAGGATACTTCATCATCATGGCGCCTGTCTCAATAAGTACATCAACAAGTCGGAGATTTACCAATTGTAGTTGTAGAACAACACTAATCCTCTGTAAAAAATGTCAAATCTAATGTTGTAGGAAAGCTTTCATGTAACATTGTTGAATGTAATTACTTCTTAATAAAATCATTCTTGATCTCCATTTGTTGTGTTCACTTCGCATCAATGAGTTATGAACTTCATTTATCTGTACCAAGCTCGATATTTCATGTTGTCAATCCTTATATGTTATCGAAACTCTTTCCCAACGTTTGATGTTCATTGAGATACTCAACTTGACTTATAGGCTCATCGTAGGTCGCTATCTTTCAGTTCAGAATTGAATCTTGACAACATGGTTAGATAGCTCGACTAGGTATTTTAACCACAACTTGGTCGAGAATTAAACTTGTTGTCCTTGTCTATAGTCGACCACCAAAGGTCGTAGACATGATCTCGTCTTTTTCCAAATTCTATATAAGGGTCTTCATTTTATCCTTTTCAAGAAAAAGGTCTCAGCACGGAATATATTCTTCTAGTATAGTAACCCTTATCATTTCCATAAGAAATGTACCTCTGTACAGACTGTTATTTTCACAGCCCTCAAATAAAGCAACCATTTTACGTATCATGCCATTATGCCAAATACTTGGTAGGGGAGGAATTAGAAAATGTAGAACCATTTTTTAGATCCAGCATGCCACGACCTCCTTAAGCAGTTCTTTGGAATATGAGGCAGTGACAAGTTCAACTGTCTTAATGAGAAAGACTGCTGCTCTTAATACTCTGGCATATCTCTTGGACTCCAAGAGGAAAGCTGGATTCTATTTCGTTGAGTTCACATAGATTTTCAAAACGATCAACTATTTCACAATTCCATCATTTTCTCATTGTAACAAGCCGTAACATATCCCGTAGTTTGGGTAGTGTTGCTCTGTTCTTTGAACTGCTTTTCTTCATTCCCTGAGGGATTTCCTCTCAATATGATTTGGGTATTCCCTTTAAGCTAAAAATGTTTTTAATCGATTAATTTGTTTATTGAGGATCGAGTCAAATTTTCCTCCATAAATTTAACTACTTCCTATCCGTAGGATCAAGTTAGACATTCCTATAAGTAGGCAACAACTCATTTATCATTCTATTCATACCGTACATATGGAAAATTCAGTTTCCTCCAGCTTCATTTTCCCAAGTTATCCCATAATCTTTAAAAAATCGCATTATTACGATCATTCGTGTCACGATTGTTCAATCTTCATCATGCCTACTGCTGACGAGTCCCATTGATGCCCTACCTAGTACTGACAAGTCCCATGTGGAACTCTGTCTTAGTCTTCGAAGGGTTGAGGTCCGTGGTATTTGATTGGTACATGGAGGGTTCTGATCTACCTAGCGCCCTCGTTCTTTGAGCTTACTTCCGGAGTAGTTTCTCGTCGGGGTGTGCTGGTAGATTTTAACTTTCACGACGTTCCGTGCGGGATCTCGCTTTGGACGAACAACTGCAGCAATCTCTCAAGCGGGATCTCGTTTTGGTCGAATGACCGCTACAAGATATCTGACTTGTAGCGGCTATTTCGATTAAAAGGAGAATCAATCCTCAGAGTCTGGCCGTCAAAACAAAGAAGTCGACCATCCTGAGCAGCATGCTTCTTAGGTGGTTGAAGAAGAATGTCGAGGTACTAGGGAGGAGATTGATGTTTCCGTGGATATTGTCGTGAAAGATCCCGACCTATTGAATAGGGTTTTCCATTTTTGTATTGTAACAACCTGTAAAGTGAACGAATGTATTTGTATACAATGAATCCAATAAAATTTTTGATTTTCTAGATATTCTTTGCATATGATTCTCTTTTATTTGTATCGAGTATCTTTTCATTATGATTTGATCATCATTTCAATCAATCTATTTGAGGTCAATGAGTGTTTTCCCAACCTGACCGGTTTACTCAATTTGGACTTTGGTTTTATACCAATAGTTGTTCCTAACCTTTTTAACTCGCAATTTGGAGATCGCTGAGTGTTTACCGACCCAATCGGTTTTACTCAATTTAGACATAAGTTATTTACCAATAGTTGATTTTAACCTTGCAATTTGGAGATCGTTGAGTGTTTACCAACCCAATCGGTTTTACTCAATTTAGACTTAGGTTTTTACCAATAGTTGGTTTTAACCTTGCAATTTGGAGATCGCTGAGTGTTTACCGACCCAATCGGTTTTACTCAATTTAGACTTAGGTTTTTTTTACCAATAGTTGGTTTTAACCTTGCAATTTGGAAATCGCTGAGTGTTTACCGACCCAATCGGTTTTACACAATTTAGACTTAAGTTTTTACCAATAGTTGGTTTTAACCTTGCAATTTGGAGATCGCTGAGTGTTTACCGACCCAATCGGTTTTACTCAATTTAGACTCAGGTTTTTTTACCAATAGTTGGTTTTAACCTTGCAATTTGGAGATCGCTGAGTGTTTACCGACCCAATCGGTTTTACTCAATTTAGACTTAGGTTTTTTACCAATAGGTGGTTTTAACCTTGCAATTTGGAGATCGCTGATTATTTACCGACCCAATCGGTTTTACTCAATTTAGACTTAGGTTTTTTTACCAATTATTGGTTTTAACCTCTTTTTGTTAAGCGCAAATGGCTATTTCCATAAAAAATTAATCATAATATTGAAACAATACCTTGAAGAATCAAGCAAAAGCTTTAATTGCAGTAAACTGTATTGAATTTTTAACTAATGGAAATAAAAATAATTACTACGTAAAAAAAAATGAAATGTAACTCTGAGGAGTTGTTTCGTCAACGTCCATAGTATCTTCTCAGGTTGACAGCATTCCAAGTTCTAGGCAAGGGTGTTCCATCCATGTGCGCGATTTTGTATGAGCCCTTTTTTCCTACACCAGCAACGATGTAGGGTTCGTCCCAATTTTGTTGCAATTTTCCAACATGTTTGGATACCTCCACCTTTTTCAGTACTAAGTCTCCTTCCTTAAAGGTTCGTATACGTACCCTTTGATTGTAAGCTTTTTTCATGTTGGATTTGGTAACTTGTAAGCGTACTGCGGCTTTTTCTCTTAATGCTTCAGTCAGATCGACGTCGTCCTTCCTAGTCATTTCATTCTTCTCGCTATCGTACATCTTAACCCTTGGGCTAGGGACCAAAGCTTCGACTGGAATAACAGCCTCTGAACCATAAACTAAACTGAAAAGGGTCTCGCCGGTTGAGGCTTTAGCAATTGTTCAATTGGCCCAAAGTACTCCGGGAAGTTCATCCAACCATTTTCCCTTTGCTGCCTCCAATCTTTTTTAAAACCTTGCTTAGAATATTTGAATCGTTAAAGATGATTTATATTTTCGCGAAAGAGACAATATTTCCATAAATTACTTATTTATCTCTCTCGGTTGATTTTGTTCAAATATTTTGATATATCGTGATTAAATGCTTTCGTTTAAGAACTCTACTATGAAAATTTATTTTATTTATTCGTTAAAAAAAATTGGTAATTTAAATTGTTCTCATTTCTCTTTAAACCGCTTTCGCTGAAAAATTTTAATTTATCGTTTCTGTTTTCTTCAAAAAATAATAATAATTTTTCGATTGTCATCCAACCGACCCGCGGAACTGAGCCGTCACATTATGTTTAATTCATAAAATCATTATGCGTTTAGGCTTTTGGAAAAATAAAAAATTTGATCCAAATTTGGGTTGCAAAGTTCGGAAATCATATTTAATTTTTATTTTCAATTGTATTCAAGATTTTGTATTAGTGCTTGATTTGGATAAAATTGTTAATTTGGCTTTGGCTTCACGCATTTTGTCCTTACTTGTCTTTGCTGAATCAAATGATTTGCAATTCCTTCAATTAATAGTGGTTGTGTGATCACATGCCATTAATTAATTAAAAATATGAGAATGATGTTATATGTTTCAACTATACGGATGTATGTTACATTCTGTTTTTCTTTTTCAAAATATGAATGCAATTTTATAGGTGTTGGTCCCAAGTGGTCCGATGAGGTCTAAAGGGGGTGAATAGACCTTTGAAAATTTTAACTTTAAAATTCTCTAATTTTTTCTGCGAGCAGCCTAAGCTGATCGGATTCGTAAGATTACTAAACTGATCGTGCACAAAGCTTTGAACATCAGAGTAGACAATTCTTCTGATTTTGATATCAGAGTTTTAAACAGTTTACTTCCAGTGGATTCGTCAAGCGTTTTTCACAAGTAAATATTTTTTAACTTAAAAGATTTTATCCCCAATTTTTGCTAACTCCTTTTAAAATCTTTTGGCAGTTAACTTGAGTGTCTGAATGCTTTGAAAATATGCAAGGAAAAATGCAAACATAAACACCATAATTTTTATAGTAGTTATATGGATAAAAATTCTTTAGCCCACTCTTCCAAGTCACATAGATTTTTGGTTATACTATAATCACAAAGTTTACAATATACAATTCTTGCGCAATTCAACAAACGAAAAGCCACAAGTGCATAGTAAAAAATCACTCAGAAATCGTACTCTCTGAAGCTAGATTACTCACAAAGATAAATCTGCACTTCTAACAACACTCTCTTCTAACAAAATTACTCAGATTTGTATGTGTATATGATCTTCAACTTATACTTTCGTCAACAGATGACTAGGCTGGTTGAGTGAGCTGTTCATGAATTTTGAGACTTAAAAAAGTTCTGCTTCGAAAACTTGATCTCAGTCTTGCTTGTCTCTAACTCTTGAAACACTCTCTATTTATACTTGAGATTTGAATTCTGCCCGTTGAAGAGAGACATAATTTGATTCCTCGAGTACTGGTCCCCTTTTCAAGAACGGCTCCCTGCAACTGTTTGCACTGTACACTCTGTTGTACTTTTCTGTCAGTCGCATTAAATGCACTAAGCTGATACGAGGTTTTCTTTAATCATTTTTCATAAATACCCTTCCTCTTCAACATTTAATTCCATTAGCGCATTTATTACCGTTGGGATGACTTGCTAATCACTTTCTCTCTGCTGATCGAAACTCCACGTCTGATGAACACTTGGCTGATCCAAATTGAACTATTCTAATTTGAGTCTGCTGAAAATTCACTAGTCTGATTCCTACTCCAGCAACAAATCAGTAGTCTTCTGGACCATAAGATTTGACATTTTTGATTAGATTTTTTCTTGGTCAAAATCTTCTATGAGGTTGGTTAAGCTTCCATTACTTAGTTGATGATGATGTTTTGAAAATCATCAAAACCTTCATCCTCTTTTCAGTCTTCATCTTCGTCTTCACGCATCAATTTCACCCTTTTTTATGATGACAAAATTTCAGCTAAGTACTTGTACCTAAACTGAAGTTTAAGTCCTTAAAAATTTCTGAGATAGAAATAGTCCGTTGCAAGTAACTTGAAATTTTATTGATATTTTACAAAGTACAGGTTCAAACAGATGGAATAAAGTACAATGAAGTAAACTGGTTACATTAAATTTAGATAAGTTATCATAGCCTGGAAATTCTAGTCTAGTCAGCAGCCTTTTCATCTTCTTCCTCTTCCTCTTCATCATCTTCAACTTCATCATCATCCTCTTCACCACTGGAAAATACATCAGCAGGGGCTAAGTTTCTCTTTGCAGCTTCAACTTTTGCTCTATCTGATCTGATCTTCAACATTTTTAAGTTTTTCTCATTCTGGATCAGTTCCATCAGATTGGTAAGATGCTCCTTGGTTTCACTATTCTTCTTCATGAAGATAACCCAAGGGTATCTTGAAAATCATCCACAACAGCTAGGCAATATTTCTTTCCATCATTGTTGATTGGTTCTTTGTGATCCAATTTGGTGACAGATGGTCGTACATCTCTAACATAACAGGTGCTTTCAAATACCCGTGGTTCTATTGGAAATAATAACTTATTCGAAAACAAAACACTGTAAGGAATATCACCATGAAGTACTGTTGAAGGCATCCGATTAATGAAGAAACAGGCCGTAGAGACAGCATCAGCCCAAAACGGCTTAGGAACCTTCATTTGGAACAAGAGAGCTCGAGTTGTCTCCAATAGTTGTCTATTTTTTCTTTCGGCAACGCTGTTTTGAGCAGGTGCATAAACACAAGAAGACTGGTGGAGAATTCCATTTTGAGTCATGTATGTCTGAAACGCGGCTGACATGTATTCTTTAGCATTATCACTTCTCAATATTCGTACAAAAACATTAAATTGATTCTTGAAAAATGAGAAAACAATTCAGAACGATTTTTTATAAAATATATTCATGTCATTCTAGAAAAATCATCAACAAATGTAACAAAATATCGAAACCAAGTTTAGACATAACAGGGCAAGGCCCCCAGACATCAGAGTGTACTAATTCAAAAACAGAATCAGCCCGTTTATTAACTCTTGACATTAATGAGTTGCGATGATGTTTAGCAAAATGACACGCCTCACAATCTAACAAAGATGCACCATTAAACTGAGGACACAACTTCTTTGACACCGGTAGAGAAGGATGGCCGAACCGACAGTGTGCTTACTGAGAGATGGCACTAGAACAAGCAATAGGGCGAGGCACCCAATCATCAAGAATGTACAAACTATCTGCTACATCCTTTACCAATAATCTGCTTCGTCATAAGATCTTGAAAAAGGCAATGATCGGGAAAAAATGAGATAAAATATTTTAGATGTTCTGTAAGGTTACTTACATAAACCAAATGAAAGGCAAGTTTGGGCAAATTTAGAACAGATGATAAGGTAATGGCTGAGGTTGGTTTTACAGTTCCAGATCCCACAATATTATAGGTTGACCTATCAGCTATGGTAACAGGAGAGGGAGCGTTATGTGATCGGAAAATAGAAAAAGTAATTGGATTACCTTTCATATGATCTGTGGCCCCTGAATCAATCACCGATTTCTTTGAAGAGGATATAAGACATGTTTTACCTGAATCAACAAGAGCAGTAACTAAGGTTGATGCTTTCAATGAATCTTGATATTTAGAGAACTTATCAAATTCATCTGCTGAAACCAACATTGTTTTCTAAGAAGATGAATTAGGCTCAACAATAATAACATTAGCAGTCGGAGTCCTCTGATTGAGATTTAGCTATTTCTTACAAAATCGCTTCGTGTGACCAGCCTCATGACAATAGTAGCAAACAACACTGCTTAAATTAGTGTTAAAATTGTCATTAGCCTGGTTTCCTCCTCCCTTGTTATTGTACCTCATTCCACTATCAGTTCCCCCCCTTTGGCAAGCAAAAGATTACTCAGTTATGCAGATGGAGTATTCTCAGTACGCATCACCCGACTAAAAACTTCTTGCAGAGAGATGATCTCAGAACTAGAGAGAATTTGAGATTTCACTGTCTCAAATTCAGAAGAGAGACCATCTAAAAAACTCATTATGGCCATTTGTTCTCGCTGAGCTTGTTGTACCTTAATATCAGCGCTAAATGGCAGGAGCATATTTAATTTTTCGTAAGTCTTCTTAAAATCCATGAAGTAGGTTGTAAGTGATTTAGCCTCCTTCTCGGGACGATAAAATGCCCTGCATACATCAAAAATACGAGACATATTCCCTTTTCCAGAATATAAGAAATCTAAGTAATCCATTAAGTCCGTAACAAACTCACAATGATTAATCAGACCCACAACTTCACTATCGATAGAGTTCCTAATTTGCAACCAATTCTTTTTAGTTTCATCAGTAGGGGGTTCTTGTAGTAGATGGTCATCCTTCTCAATACTATGCAAATACACCCTAATAGTTTTACTTCATTCTAAATAATTACTGCCAGTTAATTAGTGTTTAGTAAATTTGGATATTGCCGGAACAAGTTCAGTCACATAAGCCTTCAAACAAAAATTATGTTGCACAACCAATTTGAGCACTAGACTGTAGTCAAACCAAAGACAATAATGGCTCACAAAAAACAAATCCAACAAATCGGAAGAACCCAACAAAAGAAACCTACTTTCAGCAAATATAATCAACGCAACACTAAACCTCATCAAATCAGAGGTTCATTTCGGTAAATTAAATACCTGGACCACTGACCGGCGAAGAAACCCCACCATGCACTGGAGCGTGAAAAGCAAGGCAGAGGAAGAATCGGCGCGTGATACCCACTCGAGGTATACCCAGTCAGTAGTCCTGGACGAACTGGACGGAAAACAAGTTCCGCGCCCCCTCCCCCCCATGCCCTTGTGGCGGCGGTGATATACTCAGGTCACTGGAACAGTGACCCACGAAAACAAGCAAAACCCTTTGCAAAATTTTGAACAGAAGGCTCTGATACTATGTTGTAAATAAACAGAAGAATATTTTAATATATATTATCTAAGGAACCATATGATTATATACAACTATAAGAGATCTATCTAAGCCAGTTAGCCTACCAACTAATCTACTAATTAGCCTATGCTAATATACAAGGTAACAGAATATGTATATATTCTGTAACACATCTGTAACAACTCCAAAACTCTAGTTGAAGATTGGTGCTTCTTTCTTTTGAAAGATGACTTGATTTGTTTACCCTTCTGACAGAGGTCACAAAACTTATCTTTGCTCATGACTGTTTTTGGAATTCCTTTTACCAAATCATTCATGATTAATATGTTGATGGTCTTGAAATTCACATGATTCATTTTTTGTGCCAAAGCCAACTTATTCCACTTGTTGTAGAGGCCACCAAACAAACATTAGAATTCTGGTCCACATAATTCTAGTCGACTATGTAGATATTTCCTTGTCTTCTTCCAGATAGGATAACCTTCTTTATTCCAATTTGTTCAATGTGGCACCTATCTGATGAGAATGACTGAGAAGCACTTATTGCAAAATTGACTTATGCTCAGCATATAGTACTTGAGGCCTTTAACATAAGACACCTCAGATATCTCAATGTTGCCTTTAATTAGCTTTTCACATGCAACAACCTCACCTTCTTTGCTATAGCCAAATGTAACATTAGGACCGTTAATGGCAGCAGCATCAATCAGTTCATGTATATCTCCACACATGTGCCTTGAACATCCACTGTTCAAGTACCATTTATTCTCTACTTTACTCCTACTCCTACTCCTAACCTACAAAAATAAATAAAATTGTTTTAGGTACCCTTAAGAGGGTCTTGAAGGATTAGTTTCACCTTTGACAACCAAAGATGTAAAAGTCTTAGACTTCTTTAGCTTTTGAGTTTTAGCAGGAGCATGAGCAAATTTTTCTTCATCATAATCAGAAGGCATGTTATGTTGATAATCATTATGATGTGAATAATGCTCATAAGCAGGATAAGATGCATGATAAGCAGGGTATGAGTGCATTGGATAAGCAGGATATGTAGCATAGTAAGATGGAAACAGAGGTGCATGATATAATGGTGGATATGCAGCAGGTTGTACATAATATGATGACTCATTTCCATACCAAGCATTTTGATTTTTCTTGTTTTTATGCTTCTTTGACTTGCTTTTTACTTGCTTTTTAATAGACTACTTAGTCTCATTACTAGTCTGATTGGTTTTACTTTTATCAGCAGATTTCCTAGGACTCTTCTATTTAGCTTTACCAGTCTGTTTTTCTAACTTAGATTCTTGCTCTTTTTAGCCTTAGGAGTTTTCTTCTCCTTTAATTCTTTCTCAAGTGAAGCAGGTTTAGTAGTATGAACATACAAAATAACCTTACTATTGTCAGTAGATATAAATTTTTCAGTATGATTCAGTTCTATCTTTTCCTGTTCTAAAGGCAGTTTTTGTTTACTAAGTGTGTTATTTAATGCAACAAAAGACTTATCATGAGACTCTATGACTTTCTCAAATTTCATGATTTTACCCATATAGACTTCACATTCAGCTTTCAAAGATTCATTCTCTTGCTCAAACAGTTTACATTCAGCTGATTCTTTTGGTTTTTCAACCTTAAGTTTCAGTGAAGTATTTTGCTCTTTCAGCAGCAAATGCAGCATCAATACTTGTGTTATTCAAAATCATTTGCTCAAACGAACTAAATAGTTCACTTTCAGAAGGAGTTACCTCATCATCAGAGTCATCTGATTCTTTGGCCATCAAACATAATAATGCTGGTTGCTCATCTTCGGTAGAGTCATCCTTTGATGTCTCTGAGTCTGAGTTTGATGAGTAGATAGCCGCTAGCTTTTCAGCTTCAGCCATCAGCACCTTTCCTTTTTTATGTTTCCTCTCCTTTCTGATTTTGTTTTCTTCCTCCGTATACTTCTCAGCTTTAGGAAATGGGCAATCTATGAAGAAATGTCCCAATTTCCTGCAATTATAGCACATTATTTTGGATTTCTGAGAATCCTAACTATCATGAGAATTAAAGGTAGGGTTAGAAGTTGTTGCGGATTTTACACACGCAAATAAACGCAAGTGCACGTATCGCAAAAGTAATAAAGAGTAAGTTGAGTGTCGAACCCACGAGGACTTGAAACTAATTCAACTAGGCTAAAATATTGTTGGTTTGTTTATTAACTAACTACTAAAACTAGAAAAATAATTAATCTAAGAAGATGATTAAAGTGCTTAAGAAGACAATCAATGAGACAAGGGTCTAGAGTTAAACTTCACCAATGTTATGCTCCTAATGTTAATTAACTCCCTAATTTTAACTAGTGATTCTTATTCGCTATCCTAGGGTTCACTTCTATCCTTAAGTGTCTTCCGAATCACCTAAGAACCTATGCAATTAACTTACTATTCTTATTCCTAAGTTAGTAGAATTAATAACATGCATGAATTATATGACCTAATTTGGATATGGGCGTGTTGGGTATATTCCTATACTAACAAGCAACCCACTACCTAATTCCTCTTCTATTCTTAATATTTCCTTCTCAGGTTCAATCAAGAAAAGTAAACAATCAAATAGGTGGCCAGTCAATTTGACGGTAAATTAGCACAAAATTAGATAAACGAATATCGATAAATCAAAATCGAAAATCACTAAATTAAAACTAGAAAAGAAAATAAAGCATTATTCACATAACATGGATCCGTAAAAACCCTAGACTAAACGAAATTAGTTCATGCTAAAATTAACGAAATAAACAATAAAAGAGTTCATGGTCTTCTCTAGTAAAGAAATAATGGAAATTAGCAAAAAGTGTGATGTGTGCTTGTATCTCCTTGGATCTCGCGTGTCTCCTTTTTTTCTCTAATATGGTGTGTGATTTTTTCCTCTCTTTTTGCTTTTTTATTTCTTCCTCCATAGTCCTCCGTGTAGTAGGATTCTATTAAATCTTCCATCTTCCCAAATGGGCCACCAGCCCATTAATGCTTAAAAGAGGTCTGCCGCATAAACTTACAAATTCCTCAAATCTTTGACTCTAATTGCACTTTCAGCCCCTGGTCTTATGCCTTTGTATCCTTTTACACCTTCAAGATTTGAAATTGCTCCTTCTCAATTGATAGCAAACTTTGTTGGTTCATTTCATCTCCTACAAGGGAATAAATCGAATTAGTACCAAAACTCGAGGATTATTCTCAAAACTTGATTAAATTCGTGAATCGACTCTAAAAAGTGAAATATGCAATAAACTCCCAAACGACTCATAATTATTCAAGAAAAACACTCATTTAAGCCTAAAAAGTACACGCGATAACTCTATTTTCACAGAGTTATCAGAAGTAGAATCATTGTTGTATTTGTTCTTCAATTTTCTCTTGTAGAACTTCTTGAAGATGTTCAGCAGCAATGCAACGTCACTAGTAAAGTACTCCTTTTTGTTGAGCAACATGGTCTTATCAGATGAGTCCATTTCTTTGTTCTTGTTTGTTGATCTTCTGGGATTTTCAGCAGCAACCAGGGCAGTTGTGGGACTAGAAGTTGAGGTTTCTTCTATACCCAACCTTGGCAGTTTACAATCGTATGCCTTTAGTACATAAAACAACTAAGTAAGTGAGATCTTCCCCAGATCCCTTGATTCTTCCATAGTTGTGATCTTCATGTTGAACTTGGGAGGCAGCGCCTTTAGGACTTTGACAGTGATCTCTTTATCTATAAAGGTCGTTTCCAACTTCAAGACTTCACTCAGTGTTCTGTAAACCTTGTATCCATCTAATCAATGGTCTCTCCAGACTTCATCTTGAAGTTTTCCAACTTTTCAAGAGCAATACTCAAGTTATGCTTTTTTATGGCGTCGTTACCCTCGCTTATATCACGAGCCTTATCCCACATCTCTTTTGCAGGTTTTACAGTGCTTGATCTTATCAAACCGGTCATTGTCTATGGCACTGGTCATGATGAAATGACCAACTTTGTCTAGATTGAACAACTTGACTTCTTCAGTTGTCATCTCCTCGAGCTCTTTATTTATCACCATTTCTTCTTCATTTACTTTGATGGTCTTGGTGATTTTAAAAGGGCCTTTCGTGATACATGTATGCATGTTGCGTTGTAAGCAACAAGGAAGATTTCCATGCAAATCTTCCAGTCCTCAAAGCTCATATCGCAAATGTGGGGAAGATGGCTGATACAGTCCTTTTTCAAAAAGTTTTGATTTTTCAAAAATATGCTCTTTTGAAAACTTTAAAACCTTTGAAAAATGCTTGGATCAAGCTCGTTGATCAGGCAGTTGATCAGATGAACCACCTGCTCTAATTCCACTTGTTGGTCCCAAGTGGTCAGATGAAGTCTAGATGGAGGGGAGGTGTTTGAATAGACCTCTGAAAATTTTAACTTAAAGTTTCTCTAACTTTTTCTATAAGCTGACTAAGTTGATCGTTCACAAAGCTTTGAACACCAGAGTTGACCACTCTTCTGATATGACTTAGCTGATTTTAATAAAATAAGAGTTTTAAGTAAGTTACTTGCAGTGGATTTTTTGTAAGTATTTTTCACAAGTACATTTTCTTATCTTAGAAAGGATTTTATCCCCAAGTTTTTAACAAACTCCTTTTCGAAAAATTTTCTAACAGTTAACTTAAGTGTTTATATGCTTTTCGAAATATGTAAGAAAACAAATGTAAATGTAAACACCATAATTTTCATAGTGGTTATATGGATAAAAATCCTTGGGTTATAATAGAAAACACAAAGTAGTCAGTATACAATGCTTGCGCCAAACAACAAATGAAATGGTCATAAGTGCGTAATAGGAAATCATATAGAAAACCTATTCTATAGAGTTTTATCACTTCATAAAGATGGATAACAACTCCTCACAAACTCTCTAACAAAATCACTCAGATTTATAAGTTTTTCTGCTATCTTCAACTTCGGCTTTCGTCAATAGATGACTAGGCTTATGAGTGTTCTGTTCTTGAGTTTTGAGACTTAGAAATTTCTGCTTTGAATGCTCTCAGTTGTGTTACTTCTCGTGCCTCAAACTCTTGAATCACTCGGTATTTATACTTGTGATTTGAAATTATGTTCGTTGAAGTAAGACAAATTTCAGCTCCGAAAGTATTGGTCCCCCTTTTCTGGAATGACTACCTACAACTGCGCACTGTACACTCTGATGTACTTTTCTGTCAGTAGCATTAAATACACTCTTTCTGAACATATAATAACTTCAACCATTTGCCGTAAATATCCTTCTCTTCCAGCATTTATTACTCCAAGTGAGTTTATTACCGTTTGGGTGACTTCCTGATCCTTTCCACTCTGCTGATCGAAACTACCCATCTCATAGATATTCTATTGATCTCTAGTTGAACTAATCTGATTTGAGTCAACTAAAGAACTACCAATCTAATTCCGAACTCAACAATAGATCAGTAGTCTTCTGGACCATGAGATTTGACTCTTCTGAAATGTCTTCTTCTTGGTCAAAAATCTTCAAGGGGATTGGCTAAGCTTCCATTACTTAGCTGATGATGATGTTTTGAAAATCATCAAAACCTCCCTTCAATCTTTAGTCTTTATCTTCATCTTTATTCAACAAAATGTAACTTTAGGGGTTGTTTTGCCATTTTCGGAATTTTTAATTTAATTTAGGGGGTATTTTATAATTTTTGAAACTATTACTTATTTATTTAAACAAAAAAGAAAAGGGAGACCACATTTTTAAAATTTTAACATTTGGGAGGGACATTTCTAGCAATTACTTGTCCAGACAATCCATATAGTAAATTGAGTTCTGTTGTTGTATATTAGGAGATAAAATTACTCGATGAAATTTTACAAGGTTGGTGTCTATGAACATATTTTGATGAGAGTAACAAAAGCCCCAACTTAATTTTTGAAATTAGACAATTGTAATTTTTGAGGGGGTAGCAGGAGGTGTCCTTGTAATATAGTTTTGGTCGAGGGGGTGTCTTTGTAATATTTGAAATAAGAGGGTAAAATTCTGTAATTAGGATAATAGGTAGGGTGTCTATGTAATTTTAGAAAGAGTTAATGACAATTTACCCATGTGATATTCATAATATTCAATTTACATTCCTGTGAAATTTGATTTATAATATTCAATTTACCTTCATGTGAAATTTGAATAAAGCACTTTACCCACTTTTTTGATTTTATAAAAAGTTTACACCGCCACCCTGATATTTTTATATGTAGCACTTTACCCCCCCTGTGTTATAACAATGTGGCACTTTACCCCCCATGTGTTATGATATAGCAATTTATCCCATATGTTATAAAATATTTTTCTTGCTCACTCTACGAGTGAGTTATACTCTCCGCTGAAGAGGATAATTTTTTAAATTTTCACAGAGAGATAAATTGCTGATTTTACCGAACTTAGCGAGGTAAGGTAATATCAATAAAATACGAGAAATAACGTGCGTTTGAGATATTATCGATCTGATTTGAGGACCTGTGTAATATACTCAGGATGATATAATAAGAACCTTTTTTATTAATGGAGAGCAAAACTATCATTTTATTGAATTAAGAGTGTTTTCAATGCGTCCTTATTACAATGCAAAACTAGTTTATATAGTAATCACCATCCTAGTCCAAATAGTATCCTATGAAGACTAGGGAACTTGCATAACCCTAACAACATTCGGGTTCTTCCGTCAGGTCGATAAGCTACGAATTGCATGTCGGGTCGAATTACATTTCTGGAGATGTTCTTACTAGTTGAGGGGATCGGAATGACCTTGACGAATTTGAAGTGTCAAATATAGGCTTTCATGTAAAATAGCCCCCATGAATTGCTCTTTTTGAAATCGCAAGGGATAAAATGAACATTATAAATATCAAAGATGGTAAATTGCCATTTACTCGATAAATCATCATTAATTAATATACTTATGGAATGATTCATCCCCAAGAACAAAGTCTTACTCCCCAGGCTCTCAATCTCAACCCAGCCCACCATTCCCTCCTGGAATTGCTTCGTGTAAGTCGTACCCTCATATAAATAAGGGATTGATATCCATGTCTACCTAAGGAGTGAATTAGGTATTATTTTCTTTTATTTTTTTTATTTTCAAGTTCTGATAAGATTAATAACTATTATGTTCCGGTAGAAATACTAAGTTCTAGTAACACGAAGTATTACGTTTCAGTAAGTTTAAATGTTCTGATATACTTATTTGTTAAGTTCCAAATATATAAAATAAAGCAGAAAATCAATCGCAGAAAAATAAAATACGAAACCAATTTAGAATGGTTCGCACCAAGATGGCCTACATCTACTTTTCCCAGCACCCGTGGGACTCCACTAAATACACGACTTGTAGGACCTTGGTCCTTTGTCATAAAACAAGTTTACAAGAGTCGTCTTGCCTTCCGCTCTCACAACGTGTTTGCTAGAGTCTTAACTCTACCACACAACTCATGAGCTTTAAAGTTCCGAACTTTCACTCAACTTTTTAAGAAAAATTCTTTTTTTTTTTTTACCAGTATTTAAACACTTCCTATCGGGCTAGATTGGTAAGCTTATATCTTACAACCTCTTGATCTTTTACCACTCAGAATAGGGTTTTTGACAAGTTAATTCCATGTGGTATGTCTAATGGGCAATTTACTTCCCTATGATATGTACATAGGCAATTTAACTAATGAACAATTTACCTCCCAGTGATATGAAATAATGAACAATTTACCCCATTGCTAGTGGACATGTTGCACACAATCTATAATGTGACTGATACTTTATTTTCATGTAAAAAGTGATCAATTTAACCTTACATTTGACAACATATTCACCTAATTTTGTCCCCCCAGTGATATGCGTAAATAGACAATTTAACTCCATGTGATATTCATAAATGCGTAAATAGGCAATTTAACTCCCTGTGATATTCATGTAAAACCATACTATTAATATCATATGGAAAGTCTTAGCCCTTTAAAGTTTGATTATATCCATAATCTAGAAATTATTTATAAAAATATATGCTCTTAAGTATTCTGAGTGTTTTCGATACGCCTTCATGAGTATCCGATAAGGTATCCTTTTTCTTTTTTATTTTCTTATCAAAAAAATGCCACGATGGCGTATATGATAGATATCGAATGAGTGTTTGAGTATCCAAATATTCAATACGCATACAATACTACATAGTGTATAATTTCGGAGTATTCGTGCAACCTAGAAAAACAATTTGCCAGTTTTGCCCAAGGCCTTCTTCTCTCTCAGAATACCATTGTCGCAGCCTTATTCTAATTTGGTTGAAGACTTCATTAATGTAGGCATTGAATCTGTCAAAGTATATGCTTGGTCTCACTTATACAAAACTTTAATTTTTGTTCCTTGCTACAGTTAACCAGTCAACTTGATTAAATTTATAAAAATTATAATAAATAATTTAATTAATATATTTCCTTAATAAGTTAATAATATGACATGACGTCATATATATTTATATTTAAAGGTTTAATACTCTACAAATATGAATAATTTAATATAACTAAGTCACTTAAAAGATTGATAAGTTTAACCGAGTACTATAACAAATGGATCAAAATAAATGGGACGGAGGAAATATAAGAAAAAGTTTAGCGACAATTTTCATCAAGAAATTAAAAAAAAAGAAGGTTAAATACACTTTACCTCTAAATATTAGTTATAACACTTACTCATCTCTATAATAGTTTTGAACTTTTTATATCAAAACTACCCCGCCCTTTAAAAAAAAGAAAAAAAAATATTTATTTATATAATATGATTTAATCATCCATTAAAAAACATTAGATTCAATTCTAACACAAATAATTGCCAATAGTATAAGCATGTGTCATGCCTGAATAAAATAAATGAAAAAATTGAGATAGTTTTGAACTTTTTATATCAAATGCCCTTTTAAAAAACTAATAAATTTTTTATTTATTAATTTATTCAATAGAAAATATTTATTTATATATTATGAATTTCCATCATCCACCAAAAGAATATTAGATTCCATACTAACACAAATAATTGCCAATAGTATAAGCATGTGTCATGTCTGAATAAAATGAAATTGAGATAGTTTTGAACTTTTTATATCAAAATTACTCTCCCCTTTTAAAAAACTAATAAATTTTTTATTTATTAATTTATTCAATAGAAAATATTTATTATATTATGAATTTCATCATCCACTAAAAGAACATTAGATTCAGTACTAACACAAATAATTGCCAATAGTATAACCATGTGTCATGCTTGAATAAAATAAATGAAGAAATTGAGATATAATGTTCTTTAGTGGATAAAGAAATTCATAATATATAAATAAATATTTTTTTTGATAAATTAATAAATAAATAATTTATTAGTTATAAAAGGGCTAAGTAATTTTGAAATAAAAGGTCTAAAATTATTATAGAGGGGTTAAATATTACAACTTATACTTTATTATAAGTATGGGGCTGTATTTAACCCGAAATAAGAGAAAGTGTGTGAGATTACACTTAACTTGAAAAGGGTATAAGAGAGAATAGAAAATATATTGCTCTGTGATTAGGAAATTGGCTCTGGCTATTTCAACAGCCTGAAAAAATTTCTTTGTCCTTTTTGGATGAATTAATGACTAAGTTTGGCTGCCCCTAAGGGAACAGTAGAACACTCGGAGACATGTGGCCATGTGGGATCTCGTAGTACATAGCATGCTCAAAAGTTGACATTGAGATGAAAGCCTTTAAATTAATATTGAAAATACGTAATACATGCATAATTATTATATTCGTAAAACATATGAGATTTAAATCATGTAAAGATAAAAGAAAATTTGTATCAAGACAAGCATTTTTAATTTATTTGAAAGCTACGGTCAAAATATTTTTTGTCCTTAGTACTATGTAATCAAAATAATAAACATTCTTTTAACAAGAATAATCAGATGAATATATAATTTTCATAAAACCAAAGTTCAAATGAATCCTTGTATTCCGTCTGAAAGAATAAAAGACACAATTTGTCGAATTCAAAATGTAATTGATTGAATAAAATAATGAAAATCAAAGGCGATCTTCTTGTGATATTAGCTCTTTCAAGTGTTCTCATACGTTTAGAAAATAATTCGGTTGTTCATGCCTTAGCAAAAATAACTCTTAATTTTAGACACTTCATCTACTGAGCTTTTGGATTTTATCGTCAATTCTGTACTAGATGATATTGAGTATCAATAGATATTACCTTCAGATTTCTGTAAAAAAAATATTATTCTAACAGCAAATTGAAAATTAACATATTATGTAGTTTTACATGGTGAAGAGTAAGCAAATTGGCACAATCACAAAATCTACATAGGCTTCGAGATTAGGAGAAAATCTGCTACACTTAATACCCGAGTCTATATTAAAAAACTTAGGTAGGCTAATTTTTCCAATTAAACTAAGTCAATCCTTTTAATTTTTTACATAAACTCAAAGTTAAGTAAAATGACAACAACAAAAAAGAAAAAAAAGAGTCTTTTAAATTATACTATTAGAGAAAGCTTTTGCAAACTGCTTCTCATTTCTTTTATTCTTAATAATATTTTAATCAAGGTGCACTAAACTCGCTGATATTTTTTCTTCTGGAATTCAAATATATAGTCTAACGCTTGATTCTTTTCAACTCTCAAATACAAATATTTAGCTTTTCATTTCAAATGCAAAAGATAGTCTTTTTGTGTATATATCTGCCATTTATTTTAATTGTGTATTAAATTTCTTGTAAAATTAAGTTTATATGTATTTTAAATTTACATCAAATTTGTTATTTGTAGAATACACTACAAGAAATTTGCCTTTTGGGGACGATTTTTTTTGCTACGAACAGAATATCGTCACTGATATTATGAAAAAGGAACGAAAGTTTTTCAATCGTGCCAAATAATTGATTATATTTGGGCACACCATTTTTTGTGCCTAAATTTAACTTACTAAAACGAAATTGAATTTTCGTACCCAATTGAAACCAATTGAAGACAAAATGAGGCTTTTCGTCCTAAATTCAGCCCAACTAGATTTCGTACCCTAAGAAAATTCATTAAATATAAAGTGAAATTGTCCAATTATATGCATGACATATGGCGACGAAATTTCAATTTTTGGCGACGAAATATTTCGTAGCTAAAAAACTGATTTCTTGTAGTGATAATTTGCTTATGTTAAGTTAAAAGATAACTAAAAATAGTAAATGCCAATTATAGATACTTTCGGACATTTTTAATCCTTTGTAACAAAAGAATTAAACTCATACGGTTTCAAATCAAATTACCTTTCTGTTTAAGTCGATTTCTCATATGCTTTCTTAAATAATTTCAACTTTTTATTTACCATTTAGTGTCTTTAAATTTCGTTCGGCATTTTCTAAAAGCTCAAGGAACAAACCGTAAATAAACCTTGTACATGTGACATTTAAACACCCTTCTCAAAGTAATAAGAATCAGCTAGCATAACACATTCTTTTATAGCAAATATTAAATATCATATGTTTAAAGTGTTAAAGGTTTTTAGTCGTACTTTTTTTTTTTTTATTAAGTGAACATTTATTCATAATTTACTAAACATACAGTTTTACTAGAAGTTGCAAATCCCATACTGGATCAAAATTTATGTACAAAATTATTTACTTTTCTGCAATACTATCTTGTATTAGGTTATTAAATTAAAAAGAAAATTCAAATACAAAATTATTTTTTCCAAGTGATAAATAGTTAGAAACACAAAATGACTTAATTTTCTTTGCGTGAATTACATAACTAAATCAACTTTGAATTTATATAACTAAATATAGATAGTTATATCAAATTAAAGCATAAATGCCACTATTATGACAAAAAGTACGCATACTTATTAATTTAGAAATAGCAAGAGGAAATTATGTTTATATATTGTGAAGAAAATAGTTCATTTCCAATATCTTGAATCTGCTATATGTTTATTTGAAATGGCAAAATACATAAAAATGAATTTAAGGGTTCTAGTAGTTCTTTTTGGCGTACTAGGTGCAAATGCAACTGATCATTTGATTATCAATCGATCCTGCATAATATACCCTCCAAATTTACCTCCATTACCTATATCTCTTTCGATATTTTGTCGATCTCCACCGCCACCACCTCCTAGATCCCCACCACCTCCACCACTAGGATCACCGCCGCCACCACCATCTCCGTCGCAACCACCACCTCCATCTCCTTCTCCGCCACCACCGCCTAGCCCTCCACCACCACCACGCCGTATTCCTCCCCCTCCTCAACGATCACCACCACCACCAACACCACCACGACGTAGTCCTCCCCCTCCAAGATCGCCATCCCCACCTCCACCCTTATCATCGCAACCACCGCCAAGCTCTCCATCACCACATCCACCTAGTTCACCACCACCCCCTCCTCCAAACTCCCAACCACCACCTCCGCCTAGTTCGTCACCACCCCCTCCTCCACGCTCTCCGCCACCACCTCCTCCTCCAAGATCTCCACCACCACCTTCGCCTAGTTCACCACCACCATCTCCTCCAAGCTTCCCACCACCACCTCCGCCTAGTTCATCACCACCTCCTCCTCCAAACTCCCCATCGCCACCTCCACCTAGTTCACCTCCACCCCCTCCTCCAAACTCTCCACCACCACCCCCTCCTCCAATATCCCCACCACCACCTCCGCCTAGTTCACCACCACCCCCTCCACCTAGTTCACCACCACCTCCTCCTCCAATATCTACACCACAACCTCCAAGCTCCTCACCACCACCACCTCCGCTTAGTTCACCACCACCTCACCCTCTCCAATATCTCCATCACCTCCTAGCTCCCCACCACCACCTCCACCTCCAGGATCTCCACCACCACTACCTCCTCCTCCAAGCTCCTTACCACCACCTCCGCCTAGTTCACCATCACCCCCTCATCCACGCTCTCCGCCACCACCTCCTCCTAATTCACCACCACCTCCTCCAAGCTCCTCACCACCACCTCCCCCTAGTTCACCATCACCCCCTCCTCCACGCTCTCCGCCACCACCTCCGCCTAATTCAACACCACCTCCACCTAGTTCACCACTACCACCTTCTCCAAGCTCTCCACCACCCCCAACACCCTCATCTCCACCTCCTCCATCAAGCCCTCCACCACCTCCACCTTCGTCGCCAAGATCTCCACCACCACCACCAACACCCCCACGTAGTTCACCCCCACCTCCACCAAGCTCTCCACCACCTAGAACATTACCTGCACCTGCTAGAGAACCACCTAGGTCAATCTCCGTCACCACTTCCACATGAAGACAAACCGTAGACTACCACCCACTATATCTCATCATAACACCAACTCTTTGATAAGCAACCTGCATAGTGTTTTCGATACACCTCTCTATTTTCAATATAATTTCAATGTTTTCATAATCTACACATGTTTTAGAAGTTATGGACTAGTAATAAACTTAAGTTTTTCGTCACCAATAATCCTATTGCAGTTCCGATACCATTGTGGGGAATTTAACTCTATTGACATCATCAACATTTCCTTTGCTTCCCCGAGGACTTGACTGATGAGGAAACATAATTGCAAATAATTGTAGTAGATGATTTATAGAGTTCATGCACCATTTTATGCAATTTGTATTCACATTATAATATAATAAAGCTGATTTTTTATCATTATGTTTTTCTAATTCAATTTCTTTTACCTATTTTGATAAACGACAATATCACTCTACTGAATGATCAATAACAAATAAAATAATAGGCCAAAAATTAAAATCTAAAAAGCTTCTATGTCTATGTTCACAAAATTCTCTTACAAAACCTATTACTTGAAGCATCATTATAACTAGTCATTATAGTAAATCAACTATCAGCAACATATATGCATCTAACCCCAAATAACAGACAACTCTCTCTCTCTCTTTCACACACACACATATACAAAGAGTTTGAGCAAAAATATAATTAACAACAGCAAAGTTGAGGAAAATATATGGTTCTATTAATGAATTCAACTTGACTGTACTTAAGTCAGAAAATCAAATAAAATGCAATTCCCTTAAATAATTGTAGGTCAATACATTTGTGACTTTTTTGTCCGAGTCCACATGCTGGCTCTTCGGGTCACTTCCCATGATTTTTGTGGTACAAAAACACCTGTGGTGAATCCGCCGGGATATTGGATGAACGACAAATGTGTATGATAGGATAATTTTTTGTACCACCACCTCCACCAAGCTCTCCACCACCTAAAACATTGCATGCACCCGCTAAATCACCACTTAGTTCAATCTCCATCACCACTTCCACATGAAGGCGTACAACCCATAGAATACCACCCACTATATCTCATCATAACACCAACTCTTTGATAAGCAACCGACTTGCATAGTGTTTCCAATACACCTCTATATTTTCAATATAATTTCTATCTTTTCATAATTTACACACATTTTAGATTGAGTTTTTCATCACCAGTAATCCTATTGCAATTCCAATAATACAAATAATTGTAGTAGATTATTTATATAATTCATGAACCATTTTATGTAATTTGTATTCACTCTATAATATAATAAAGCTGGTTTACTATCATTATGTTTTATAATTCAATTTCTTTTATATAATTTGATAAACAATAATATCACTCTACTGGATAAACAATAACAAATGAAATAATAGGTAAAATCTAAATAGCTTCTACATCTATGTTTGTTCACAAAAATCTCTTACAAAACATAATAGTTAAAGCGTCATTATAGCTAGTCATTATAGTAAATCAACTATTAGCAACATATATGCATATAAACCCAAATAACAAACAACTCCGTCTCTCTCTCTCACACATACATACACCCGTATATAAAGAGTTTGAGCAAGAATGTAATTAACAACAGAAGAGTTGAGGAAAATATATGATTCTACTAATGAGTTCAACTTGACTCTACTCAAGTCAGAAAGTCAAATAAAATGCAATTCCCTCAAAAAAATTATAGGTCAATTCTTTTGTGAATTTTTAGTTCGAGACCTCATGCTCGCTCTTCGGGCCACGTCCCATTATTTTTGTGGTACGAAAACACCTGCTTGGGATGCAATAAAGGACTCATAACCTGGTGAATCGAAAGCAAAAGAAGCGTGCTTCGACTTCTGTCTTGGGAGTTGCTTAATAACATAGTTGCGTACGTACCTCTTCCAGGGTAAGACAAGTGTTCCTAATTTCAGGTAATACTATCTACTAATATCAGCATCATGCCCGTCTCAATTTTAAAAAGAAAATTATGCATTTTTCCGCTACTGGAAAAAAATATGTGTAGGGAACAGAGAGCCGGGGAGAAATCTACATTACTTAAACAACTAAATCATTAAAATATAAAACTAGATACTTTATTTTGAGCTTTAAAAAACTTATATAATTACTTTAAAACTTTAAAAATAATGGAAGGCAATATTGAATTTTACTTAATTTGACAGATATTTAATATATGGTGCAACTACATACTATTTAAAAATATTAAAATTTAACATGTTTCAAACTATAACACTCCGGAAAACTATAAGCTATATTAAACCTAAGGTATTTTTTTTTAAAATCAATAGAAGAGTATATTCATATAACAAACTAAAACCAACAGGTGATTGATCTAGTGACTGGACACTACAAAATAGCGAATTTGAGTTCGAATCCCTATCGTGAGAGATACTCACTTTATGTGTCCGACACACCTCAATAGGGATTAAATTCTAGGGAAACCAAAAAAATGGCCAACTAAAGTACTGTTCAAATAATACGCATTTTGGAATTTAGAAGGTTATAAATATATAGTTTTGCATTAAATCACTTCCAGTGGCACTTGAGAAATTTTTTATTGTTGCATACAATTCAATCCTCTATCTTTATTTTTCTTTCGCTTCTTGGATTTAGCTTTGATAGATGAGGCAACATTTAATTTGAATTGACATTAATCAAGGAATTTGAAGATTGGGGTATGGGTTGAGTTTCAACGTTAGAGGAATTAGCTATGGAGAAGGATATGTTGGAGGAGGTTGGGAGACCTGGTTTGGTTTTAATAGTGAGGAGAGGGAGATCGATTTTTGTCGAGTGAGAGGAATGAACGAAATTGGGGTCGGATATGGTTGCATCGAGAGTAGTTATTTTGGGTGGGCGTGTATGAATATGGTGAGGAGACCGGTTTTTTTAGTGATAATGTCCGAGTAGGATTAGTGGATTTGAGAACGGAGTGGGTCAAAATGTCTCACTAAAACATCGATTTCGACTAATAATTATGATCGTCTCAAACATGGGCGTTCATTTGCGGCTTCCATTCAGTTCTTGATTGCAGAAGAATATACACAACTCGGCACTATCAGTCGATGAGATTTTTGTTGTACAACATAGATGCATTACTAATTTAACATTATTCATGAGATTTTTGTCATTTAAATATTTTATTAATGTTCCATGCATTTTCTTTCGACCAAGCATTGTGCGAGATCCAGAATGACGTAAATTGATTGGCATGGATTATAAACAAATTATGCTTTAGTGGTACAAAGAGCATTCAACAAACAGAGAATGTAAGCTAATGCATTTTCATGTTGAGCTTACAATGCAATAGAAGCCAAAACAAAAACCTTGAGGCCAGGAAACATTTTAAAATAAGGAAATTAAGAAGAATAATTCACAGAGCAACTTCAAATGAGATGCTATTATTCTGATCTATATAACATATTTGATGGAAACTCAAATGGTGAATCACATTTGGCCTTAAACGCAACATAAAAATAAAAACAAATTTATAGAGTTTCCCACGATCTTGCAAGATGGGCATTTGAATATCAATAGAACAGTTTATTATTTTGCTTACGGAAAATGCCATGACCATATGTTGAAGAAATCAGATCCACAAGAAGGGGGAATTGCAACATCACAAATGAAGTAATAGGTAAAGATGCAAATGCAGCAATTCCTATTAGACATATTGCCCCCATTCGGCCCAACTCCAAATATAATGCTGCACCAAAAGCCACAATCATAAATGATATAGATAGGAAAAGAGAAAGAAGACCAAAAATTAGTCTCTTAGGCAATGCAGACAGAAAATCTTCTTCTGCATAGCGTGAAGTCAAGATCGATAAGAACATCAATATAGAAGTAACTGATGTGAAGAGAGAGGCAGAATCTGAAAGAGCAAATACTGTGAAGGAATTCTTTCCAAAGAAGAAAGGGAGGCCAGTGCTGCTTTCTGTCCCACCAGGTACCGTAATAGCAGATGCAAATACGACAGTAGCGATCAATGCTGCAGTAATAGTACAAGAGCTAGCCGTATCTTTCATCCACTTTTCTCCTTCAACTTTTAATTTTACGTGTTCCTCTATAAACACCATCTTTGGAGTTTTACCAGCATTGTTTGTTCGTTCTCTAGAATATGGGTGCACAACCTTTTCCACCTCCTGCAGGGAATATAATTAAACAACAACCATTTCCAAATTTCGAGGAGTCATGGAATCGGTGTATAAGAGTGTTACACAATCACATATCAATTACTATTAATTTACCCTATGATCGTAGCATTAATGTGAACAAACTAGACATAAATGTCCCTCTTTAATTCGATGGAACTAATTTGCACCATGATTTTTAAAATGATATGCTAAATGCATGTTAGTAACTAAAGAGCGGAAATTCATTCTAACACTCAAACTAACAATAGAGATGTGGAGGAAGATATGTGAAGTCAAATACACTCTACAACACAACTTACTTTACTCGTTTCAAATGGTCGACTTCATAGGTAGACATAGGTTCTTCCTAACATGAACCGAATCTAGTACATGTAACAATATTAAATTGCATACTTCTCATCTACAAAGGACCTCAATTATAAACCAAGAATTATATACATACACTCCTCTTTATTCATGCATAAAAACATTCTAAAAGTACCTCTCAAAAAAAAAAAAAAAAACATTCTAAAAGTTAATTTATACAGCAGATTCACTATGTACTTGTCTAGATTACTGAATCTAGTTTGTTATTTCAATATTGCAGTTAACTATGGTTTTAAAGGTGAATATGTGAATAAATAGTTATAATACTTAGTACAACAGAAATAAAGCATAAGTTACCCTAAACCATTGTATTTCACGCTGCATCTGTAGAGCTGCACCCGAGACAAGACTTAGTTTATGAGGAGGTGCTAATCTTGCAGCCAAATGCAAAAGGGTATCTCCAGAAGAATCTGTTAAATCTGAATATTGGTGCTTATGGTCGCTCATCTGATAAATGAGATTAAAAACCTTTTCACTGCGATTTTGAACTGCAACGTGAAATATGTATTGTCTAGTTCTGAGGTCATGAGAGTAAATAGCAGCAGGAAATGTGGATACTACCGCTTCTATAACCTCATGGATCCCTAAACGGGCAGCTGTGAGGATCGCTTCACTATAAATGGCTGAAGCTTCCGGAAAACTCATGTTTTCCATCTTCTCACACAAGCATTTAACAAGTTCTTGGGCTTGCCCATGGACAACTTGTTTACGACAAATTTCCACAAAACAAGGCACTGAGAGAGAGTTTGAGGGGAAGTAAGAAACATGCATGTCATTTTCCAAATCGCATTTCATGAACATAATTAGAAAAATTTACCTAATTTTTCGAGAACCTTGCAAAGAGAAGCATTCAAAGTAAGAAACGTCTCCCTCTTATGAATTTCTGTACAATAAGCTAGAGCTATGTAAATATTTATACACACACATATATATATATATATATATATATACACATATATATATGTATATATATATATATATATATATATATATATATATATATATATATATATATATATATATATATTATGTTGGTGTCCATCATAAAAGACCGTATTTTTTGCTAGAGTAATTAGTATCAATGATTAGGGTTGAGCACGGGGCGGGTTTGTGGGATGCGTTCGGGACTAGAGACACAGATATAAAATTTTTTGGGATTGACATTTTAAGTTCCAAACCCGTCCATTGCGGGACGGAACAGGATTGCAGGTTTCCTAATTTTTAAATTCTTTAAAACATAATTTTTTTAGGAACCCAACAATAAAATTACGTAATCATCTATATTGAATCACTTGTTATCCATTATTTACATAAGATTGACATGATATCATTATCTAGACAGTCTTCTGTTTATAGTTTTATTCAATTGTTTGAACTCAAAACCTAATCATGTTCATGAAACCAAGAAAAGAGAATTTTTAGGTACCGTAAATAACTTTAAGGTTATGGACCTTATGGTGCCATAAGTTGCAAAGTTAACATATTTGGTACCAAAAGTTAACAGGATTCGACACATTTGTTACTTCATTACGGAAATTCCAATTTTGGATCAAATATTGATGGAAAATTTGCATAATTGGTCCTATAATTAAAGATTACCGGAAAAGTTTGCCCCACATATTTTCTGGCCGGCAGATTTACCCCACAATTCACAAATCTAAAGCATTTAAGTCCCAATTGTAAAAATAGTTAACTCTATTTAATAAATTTTATATATTATTATTAAATCTCTTAAACTAATTATATTTTATATATATTAAATTATATTTCATATACAATTTGGAAAAAAATATCAATTAAACTTATTATATTTCTTGAATTTAAAAAAATCTTTTAAACTGAATAGCTTTTACATATAATATATATTAAATAACATTATGTATAAAATTTGAAAAATAAATATCAATTAAACTAATTTATTCAATATGATTATTAATATTTATGTAATTTTAAAAAGATTTTTTTTATAATTTTATATTAAATATTTTTTAATTTGAGATATATTATATGTCAAATGAAATTAGTTTAAGAGATTTATTTTCAAATTTTAAAAATTAATAAATTTTTATTTTTTTAGATTTTATATAAAATATTATTTAATTTATATATATTATATTTAAAATCTACTTAGTTAAAAAGATCTATTTTTTAAATTTAAAATATCTTATAAATTTAACTAATATAGATTTTTTCAGGTTTTAAATAAAATATTATTTATTTTTTATATATATTATATATAAAATCTATTTAGTTTAAAAGATTTTTTTTAAATTCAAAAACTCTAGTAAGTTTAATTGTTATTTATTTTTCAGATTTTAAATAAAATATTATTTAATTTATATATATTATATATAAAATCTAAGTAGTTTAAGAGATTTCATAATAATATATACAATTTACTAAATAGGATTAATTATATAATTATTTTTGCAATTTGGACTGAAGTGCATCAACTTCTAAATTGTTGGGTAAATTTGTCGGTCAGAAAACATGTGGACCAAACATTGCCTGCATTCCATAATTTAAAGACTAATTCTGCAAATTTTCCATCAATTTTTCATCCAAAGTTGAAGTTTCAATGAAAAATTTGATGAAAATACCAAATGTGTCGAACCCCATCAACTTTTGGTATCAAATTTGTTGGCTTTAAGGTAACTTATGATACCAAAAGTGAAATTATCTGGAAACTGAAAGTAAAATAAAGCGATAAAACAAATTTGAAAAAAAGAATGCATGAAGTAATTAGTTGACTAGTTTTTCTTGTAATTAATTAATACTATTAAGTATAACTATATAAATAATACTTTTTAAAATAATATAGGCGGATTCGGGATTCTGAGGTTGGAAAAGTCAGTCCCATACCCGTCCTATAATTTTGCAATAAAATACGGATTTTTTCAAATGTGGATACTTAAACCCAAAATATCCGTCGCATTAAGATTTTTTGAAAAAGGGACTTGTCGGGTTGGGTTACCCGAACCCAATGCCCACCTCCACCAATGACTTATTACCGACATAAATTTTTTTGCTTCATCTTGATTAACGTTGTGATTCTGAGCTTACTCTTCCACTATAAAGCACATGACAAATACTTGAGGTCTCAGCTAAATATTAAAAGCTTCACAAGTTGACAGACCAATAAATATTGGTTACTGTCAACAAAAAAATATGTGATTCTTAAAAATATGTGAGTCAAACAAACAATTTTGTATAAGATCTAAGCCGCTCATATTTCCAGCCATAATATCATCAATTTCTATAAATTTCTATAAATGTGACATGAAAATAGGGCTGAAAATCACACCAAGCTACTCGATATTCGACTCGAGCTCGTTCGATAAAAATTCGTTTGAGCTCGGTTCGTCACACTAATCAAACAAGCTTGAACATCTTTTTTCGTTCAATAACTTTTGAAGCTCGGCTCGAGCTCAAATCGATAAGCTAAAATTAAAAAAATATATGTAAAATATCAAGCTACTCGATAACCGGCTCGAGCTCGTTCGATGAAAGCTTGTTTGAGCTTAGCTCGATTGAAAATCAAACAAAAAATCTCAAACTAGATAAAAATCAAACCAAACTTGAACGGCGTGTCTTTCGATACTACTCAACTCGATTACAGCCCTAAATGAAAGTATGATATTAATGTACTACCATAATATATTATCCGACAAGAAGAGACACTCACGAGAATGAAGGAAACTTTCCCAAAAGGTAAAGCGTCTTCCGCTGTGGAACGCAGTATCCTTGAGGGCAATCCTCTTCAAGGCAGAATTTCCATCTGCCAGTTTTAATGTGGACATATGGTTGTAATCTCTGACCAAATTCAATGCCACATCTGCCTCGAAAAGACACGCATCAACACAACAAACACAACAAATGAATTATTTATGGAGTCAATAAGTCATGTAATTATCGTATATTAGATTAAATTAGGGATAAAAGTAAAATACTTCCACTGTGTTATATTAAACCTATAAGAAATTACCTTGTGAAATTTTTATTGCGCCAAATTTCATTTTGTTCAAAATCCCTTCAAAAAACATTTTGAGAAATGACCCGATTTGGCCCATTCCTCGAAAGAAGTTTTTACGGGGTCCTTATCCACCAAAATTTTGACTTCTGGTTCCCAATTTGTAAAAAAATAGGTGGTTTTTTTTATCCCATTTTTCAATAAATCATTTTAAAAATATATCACGTGAAGTTGTAAGAACCAACTTGAAGTGTTTCAAAAATTATTTCTTGAAATATGTAAATCCAAAACGACCTATTTTTTACAAATTGAGTGTTTTTTACAGGGTTTTTGAAAACACAAGAAAGTTTGGCGCAATAAAAATTTCACAGGATAGTTTCTTGCAGGTTAAACATAACACAGGGAGTATCTTGCATTTTCTCTATTAAATTAACAAAAGTATTTGCTCACCAAAAAAGCCAGCATCAATGACAGTATTGAGAAGCATGACACCTGTTTCTCCAAACTAAGGGTCGGGCATTATAGTCGACTCAAAAATCAAATACTCAAGGGTATCCTTGTGGCCAACTGCTGCCATGCATGTGGACTGGATATCTGCCGTTTCTGCTAGGCACGTTCAACAAACTACGGTTCTTCTCCACCAAGATTTCTGCAGCCTTAGTGTTTCCCGTCATCGCAGCAATATGTAGTGGGTTGTACCCTCGCACGTCCTGTAGTCCCAGCAATTTATAATCATCTTCAGACATCAAACCAACAAGTTTTGTCACAAATTTAATTGAATTTCCGGTGCCGACAGCAATGTGAAGAGTTGTTTCCAGGTTGGAGGAGATTCTAGCTTTAATTGAGTTTATATTTTGCTGTAATATAAGATTAGCCGCATCCCAGTTACCCATTATTGCTGCTCTATATAAGTGCCGCTCCACTGTTCAAAATAATGGATAGGAAATTTGTTAAATGATACATGTCAAAACATTATATATTTTCATGGAGGTCATGTGTAATAAAACTTTTTAAGTGTTACTATATTTCAGGTTAATTAGGTTGAATCTTGTACCTAAATAATCCACATTAAATACACTTTGTTTAGACTAAATATATAATATATATGAGACCAACAGGTGATTGGTATAGTGGAAGGGATTAGTCACTACAAAGTAGCGGACTCATATATGTTCGAATCGTTGTTGGGAGAGGTTCTCACTGCCTCGAAAGGGATTAAACCCTTAGAAAACTAAAAAAAAAATATAACTATATGAGTGTGAAACATTACAATACATGCATATGTATGGATGTGCTCAATTTCTCGACTTCACTTCTAATATATCTTAAGCTAGAGAAGATAATCGTTTTAGGGATTATTATATTTTTTGTGCCACAACTATAGCTCCCTGGCATTTTTATCCTGTATCTTTTGCAATTGAGTCCCAATGAACATTGAAATCGCCACTGAAGTTGAAGTTCCGGCACCAAATGTGACAATCCGAAAAGATACGGGGTAGAAATATCAGCAAACTATAATTGTAGTATAAAAATGCAATGATCCCTATGTTAATCTATGATAAAAGAAAAATTACTAAATTATTAGGTTAGGCGCTAATTTGCTCTAATTCATTAAACTAAATTAACTTCTTCCTGAAATTGAAATTCGTGTCTTTATACTTCGATGGTAAGATATTTTTCTTTCATTTAAATGTGCTAAGTTTTTTTTTTCTTTCTTGCATATTATTGATATGATTATATGAATCAACACATATACTGATACATATTGATATGGACATATAGATTAATACATAACTATTACATTTTTTGAGCTACAACTATAGCTCGCCAGCTTTTCTATACCGTATCTTTCGGTCTGGCATAGTGCTACAATTTTAACATCTTTGACAATTTTAGTGTCAATTAAGATTCAATTCCAAAATTATCTCCAAATCTACCACGTGCGGGCCATGTGACATTCGTTTCAAGTGCAAGAGATGTCGATTTCATAATAAATCGGAAAGAGGTTGTTGGCTTTTTTTTATTTTTTTTATAATCAAATAGCTTATTGGTACAAGGATGAAGAGGAAGACGAGAACGAAGAATTTTTCATGAAACAATGATGAATTTCCAAAAGTACTCATCAAAATGTCATGTGTTCACAGCACATGATACCGTTGTAGGGAAAATCGACCTTAGGGGGAGTATAATCACACAATTCTTTTAGTAAGAGATGGAAAGAGCCAAATTGAGTATATCGTATAGGAAAACAAAATAAGATTCACCCTTTAACTCTTATCTGGTCAACATAACTCTAGTATCAGCAATGTTTTCGGAATTGGATCAGAAAATGAACCGGTGAGCCAATTGATCACTAATTCCACTGATCGCGTCGGTCGGATTACTGGTCGAACCGAATAACTTCACAATGATAATAAATATATTTAATTTTAAAAATATATACAATATGTATAAAATTTAAACATTACCATTGTTTAAAAATATACAAACATGGAATATATTTAAATTAAACCATATAATATTTATTTAACTTATATCATAATGTTAATATGATGCTAATTAGTAAGATCATATAATACATTTAATTAACTAAAAATATGAAAATATAATTAAAAAATACAACAAACTAAAAGGTTAATAAATTCTAAAATATAATTACGTATACAAGTTTAATATTCAAAATCAAATTTGCATAATATTTCGATTGACTTTCAAATTTTGACACTCTTTATCCTAAAACTATAGAAACAAATTAAATATCTTATAGAGAAATTTTTAATAAGAAATTATGTCATAAAACTAAAATTAATTTTAATTTTCATTGATAATAAGTAAAATATTAATTTGAGTTAATTATCATAATCTAATTTATAAATAAATATGATTACAAGTTTTCTATAATTTATAAATTTTTATACTCAAAATCGAAGAAAAATGATATAGCTCAAATGGTAAGGATATTATATTTATTTTAGAGGTTAGGTGTTCAAATCCCTCCTTCTATAAACATTTTCAAATTATTTTTAATATTAAAAATATTAAAAAATATATATATAAAAAAAAAATCAGAACCGGATTGAATCGGTCCAAAACAAGTGAATGGATTTTTAAACTTACTGATTATAGGGGACTAATAAGACCGGACAAATCTCCGATTTGTGGTCGAATCGATCGGACCGGCCAATTCATTCCTATTTTAATAACATTGAGTATCAGAAAGAGATGTCGAAAGTCAATCATTTGACTTTGGAAATCAAAAGTAAGCCCAAAAATAGCATGTTGATGTTGTTTGATTGGCTGGTAGCTGCTTCAGCCCCACCCATCACACAACCTCGAAGCATTTTAAAAGCCAAAGATTCGAGGAACACGAGCCAAATTGACTAGGTCACTTAGACCAACCCCTAGGATTTGATCAAATGTATTCTCAGAATGGACTAAACTTGACAAAGTGCATTGTTCTATTTTACGTATAATCACTTGTATCCCACACATATCAAATTAATTTCTATAGTGAATGCTTCTATCTTAATTAGTAAACTCAATCTGAAATTCATCTTCCGCTTTTTGTTAAACAAAAACAAATTATCTATTTATTAATTTAACAATAGAATAAATTCAATCATGGTATTTTCTTCAAAATAAATTCTTTATTTCATATAGTCACCGTTTCCAATTTAAAAATTGAAATTATGTGATACCTTTTATCCCATGTAATTTAAATAATATTCAATTTACCCTCAGTGATTTGAATAAAGAGTGTTTTACCCCCTTGTGATCATATAAAAGTTTCACATTGACTCACTAACATTATTAATCTTAAAATATGATACGAATTGACAAAACGACTTCTCTTATATGGTACTTATCCCCTCTATTATGGTAAATGTGGCAATTTATCCTCTTGTGTATTGATAAATGTGGCAATTTAATTTACCCCCTATGTTACAACAACAAAAATAAAAAATCCATTTTCACTCTCAGTTTTAGCAAGTGAGTTACTCTCTTTGGTTGAAGAAGGTAAATTACTCGTCTAAAATTTTCACAAAGGATAAAGTGTTTTTCTTTTTCTTTTTTAATCATAAAGAATGGATTAAACATTATGTGAGGATAAATTGGCATTACCTCGCACTCTTTCCATATGTTATTATATTCTAACAAATATAGGACAAGCGAACCACATTTTTTGTGGGATTTTATCAGGCTTATATTAAAATCAGTGAACGTATACGTATAACTTTAATGTATGATATGATCATGTAACCTTTAATACCACGCACATATATGTACTTACCTACATGTGTTTAATAAGCAAATAATTCACCCATCATTCTACTATTTTCGTTTAGTTAAATACCAATCCCTAGTTAATTAATTGAGGGTTTAAAGGTTATAAGTATGTAGTATTTTAGGCTGAAAATTAAATCAAGTACTCAAATACTCGAAATTACTTAATTAGTGCTCGTTTGATAAGAGCTGAATTTAATTATTTAATTTTTTATTTATTTAATTTCTTGGACCGTTCTATGTAATGGAAATACCAACGGACGTAGCGATGGAAACCTATATCTACAGATTTTAGCGATGGATATCTATTTTGATCAGAAATTGCGACGTACTTAGTGACGCAAATCAAGTAAAAAAGGAAATGGAAGCGGATAAAATATCTACTGACAGATAACCTTTTCCAATGTAGATTTAGTAAAAAATAGGGACATAATTTATATATGTTGCTAAAAGCAGTTATTCTAGTAGTGTTGGTTAGTAAAACTTATCAAGACTTGGGCCCGTTCGGTAAAAACTCGTCCAAAGTTAGTTCGTTAAATAATTAAATTAATCTCGAACACAATTTCAAGCTCGATTCAGAGTTACGTTCAAACTAAAATCGAATAATGTTTCCTTTGAAACTACACGACTCGTTTACACGTACCCCTACAATTATCGTTAGTTACAAAAACTGAATACCTGATAGATGGGGCAACATTCAGTTTGAATTGGACAGGTACATTAATCAAGGAATTTGAAGATTAGGGTATGGGTTGAGTTACAATGTTAGAGGAATTAGCTATGGAGAAGGGTATGTTGGAGGAGGTGTGGAGACCTGGTTTGGTTTTATCAGTGAGGAGAGGCAGATCGATTTTTGTCGAGTGAGAGGACTGAACGGAATCGGGGTCGGATACGGTTGCATCGAGAGTAGTTAATTTTGGGTGGGCGAGTATAAATATGGTGAGGAGACCGGTTTTTTGAGTGAATGTCCAAGTCGGACATGGATTGGTAATAGTTGTAGGATTAGTGGATTTGAGAACTGAGTGGGTCAAAATGTCTCACTAAAACATCGATTTTGACTGATAATTATGATCGTCTCAAACATTGGCGATCATTTGCCGCTTCCATTCAGTTATTGATTGCAGAAGAATATACACAAATCGGCACTGTCAATCGATGAGATTTTTGTTGTACAACATAGATGCATTACTAATTTAACATTATTCATGTGAATTTCGTTATTTAAATATTTTATTAATGTTCCCTGTATTTTCTTTCAACCAAGCATTGTGCGAGATCCAGAATGACGTAAATTGTATTGCAATCATTTTAAAATAAGGAAATTAAGAAGCATAATTCACAGAGCAATCTTCAAATGAGATGCTATTATTCTTATCTATATAACATATTTGATGGAATCTCAAATGGTGAATCCCATTTGGCCTTAAACGCAACATAAAAATAAAAACAAATTTATAGAGTTTCCCATGATCTTGCAAGATGGGCATTTGAATATCAATAGAACGGTTTATTATTTTGCTTACGGAAAATGCCATGACATATGTTGAAGAAATCAGATCCACAAGAAGGGGGAATTGCAACATCACAAATGAAGAAATAGGTAAAGATGCAAATGCAGCAATTCCTATCAGACATATTGCCCCCATTCGGCCCAACTCCAAATATAATGCTGCACCAAAAGCCACAATCATAAATGTTATAGATAGGAAAAGAGAAATAAGACCAAAAATAAGTCTCTTAGGTAATGCAAACAGAAAATCTTCTTCTGCATAGCATGAAGTCAAGATCGATAAGAACATCAATATAGAAGTAACTGATGTGAATAGAGAGGCAGAATCTGAAAGAGCAAATACTGTGAAGGAATTCTTTCGAAAGAAGAAAGGGAGGCCAGTGCTGCTTTCTATCCCACCAGGTACCGTAATAGCAGATGCAAATACGACAGTAGCGATCAATGCTGCAGTAATAGTACAAGAGTTAGCCGTATCTTTCATCCACTTTTCTCCTTCAACTTTTAGTTTTACGTGTTCCTCTATAAACACCATCTTTGGAGTTTTACCAACATTGTTTGTTTGTTCTCTAAAATATGGGTGCACAACCTTTTCCACCTCCTACAGGGAATATAATTAAACAACAACCATTTCCAAATTTCAAGGAGTCATGGAATCGGTGTATAAGAGTGTTACACAATCACATATGAATTACTATAATATTACCCAATGAGTAACATTAATGTGAACAAACTAGACATAAATGTCCTTTTTTAATTCGATGGAACTAATTTGCACTAAATTTTTTAAAATGATATGCTAAATGCATGTTAGTAACTAGCGAGCGAAAATTCATTCTAACACTCAAACTAACAATAGAGATGTGGAGGAAGATATGTGAAGTCAAATGCACTCTACAACACAACTTTACTCGTTTCAAATGGTCGACTTCATAGGTAGACATAGGTTCTTCCTAACATGAACCTAATCTAGTACATGTAACAATATTAAATTGCATACTTCCCATCTACAAAGGACCTCAATTATAAACCAAGAAACACATACACACACTCCTCTCACCAAACTTCCTTCTCAATTCTTGCCAAACATCTCTTGTTGTACTCAACGTAAGCACAGATTCTAGTACATCTTCATCCAATGTTTCAAAAATCCAGCCCATAACCTGCCTGTCAATTGTAGCTTCGTCGACGATGAAGCGGGGCAAGTCTTGGCTCCCGATGAGGCAGATCATCTGGATTTTCCAGGAAGAGTAGTTGTTTGTTTCATGATCACCGGAGAGTTTGGCCGAGACGAACTGGCCCACATGTACTGCTGATGATTGCCTTGAATTTGAGGTGGAACCCATTTCTGCAAGCTCAAGGGTCAGAAGAGGAAAAAGAATACGGAGTATAGTTGTAGCCATTTTTGGGGATAACTTTGTAATTAGAGTAGTACGTACAAAGTCTTCGTCTTCATTAAAATAGTAGTATTAGAACTATAGTACGTAGATATAATGAGAGAAAAAAAAAATTGAAAACTCCATAATTTCTGCCCATTTAGCCAAATCGTGGTGATGTGTCCAAATTTTGTACCCGAGGGCAAATAAGAGATTACACTAAGTTGCATAAATAAGAGATTTGTAACGTATTTATCATAAACTCTCGTAACGTCTGTAACGTCTTTGTATTTATTACTTGTAACGTCTTTCCTGAAAAGAATATTATACCTCTGTATGTACCTATAGATAGGTCGCTCTATTTTCGAACAGGAAGAACTGAAATAACTATTACAATTACAATACGAGTTTTCTCTCGGTATCTGCGTGCAGATCTTACATTATTGTGATGTTGTTATAGATTGAAGGGCTTATTCCATCTTTGTCTTGAACATTTTTATACAACATCATAATTGGCGCCGTCTGTGGGAAACGATTGATCTGTACATTTAACGAGAGAAACTTTTGAAAAAAAAATGTATTTCAGAGCCACCAATCACGAAACTCTATGAAGTATCAATTAAATTTATCCATGAGCCTTCGTGTAAATTCATTTTCCTCATCAAAAGTCTCAATTCTAATCCAAATAAACTTGATTTGGATCATATTACCAAGGGTGCTCTCAAATCAGCAATTCGTATAGAAGCCATTTAGTCAATATTGCAAGTCTCCCAAAAGTGGACAAAATTGCACGCTTGACCCAGAAGATGACGGAATTTGCACAATAACCTAAAAAATTAGTGAGAATTACAAAGTTGACCCTAAAATATCTCAAGATTGCAGAACTACACAAATGAGGTAAATTTTAAATTTTGTGTCTTCCAATTAAGTTATACTTATTTATTTACGGACACGTGAAGCCAATAATAAATGAATCTCTAAAACTACAAACGGTAAACCGATGGTCTCTTCGCGATCAAGAAGGATAAATTGATCATCCCTAAAAAAGTAAAGGGTAAATCGATCATTGCTCAACGATCAAAAAAGGGTAAATCGGTCATCCCTAAACGATCGAGGGTAAATCAGTCATCTCTGGCGATTGAAGGGTAAATCGACCATCCCTCCACAAAATGCTACGGGGTAAATTGGTCATCCTTCAACGATCAAAAGGGGTAGTCCGGTCGTCTCTCGGCACCAAACATAAAAAAAAAAAAAAAAAAAAAAAAAAAAAAAAAAAGACGACAATAACGGCAACGACGATAGAATACTATCAAAGTAAAAAAATAGCGCGAATCAAGTTACACTTGTGGCTGAAATTTAAATTTATGTTTACTACATTTACTTTCAAGTGATAATATTTGACCACACAAATTTGTATTTTACATGCAATTATGGCTTTGGGAGGAAACTTTTATTTACTCCATATAAGAAAGCGCAGCTAAAGAAAAGAATCATCCCTACTCTTCACCAAGTTTACAAGGGGAGCGTGTCTAAGCACTGTACTCTTTTTCCTTCGTCCAAGTTTTTGTCCCAATGGGTTTTTCTTGGCAAGGTTTTAACGAGGCAGTGTTACATGCTTATTTATCACATATGGAGGTATGGAGTAGGTAGCTACAATGCTCAGATACTTGAATCAAGTTTCGACAATAAACGCTCGCAAAATTATTCCCGAAACTGGGGGACAATATGATGTGTCCAAATTTTATACCCGAGGGCAAATAAGAGATTACACTAAGTTTCATAAATAAGAGATTTGTAACGTCTTTATCATAAACTCTCGTAACGTCTGTAACGTCTTTGTATTTATTACTTGTAACGTCTTTCCTGAAAAGACTATTATACCCCTGTATGTACCTATAAATAGGTCGCCCTATTTTCGAACAGGAAGAACTGAAATAACTATTACAATTACAATACGAGTTTTCTCTCGGTATCTGCGTGCAGATCTTACATTATTGTGATGTTGTTATAGATTGAAGGGCTTATTCCATCTTTGTCCTGAACATTCAAAGTCACCACTACGACGATAGAATACTATCAAAATAAAAAAAAATAGCGTGAATCAAGTTATACTTGTGGCTGAATTTTAAATTTATTTTTACTATATTTACTTTCAAGTGATAATATTTGACCACACAAATTTGTGTTTTATATGCAATTGTGGCTTTGGGAGACAACTTTTGACAAACAAATATCTCAAAGAAGAATATTTACTCCATATAAGAAAGAGCAGCTGAAGAAAAGAATCATCCCTACTCTTCACCAAATTTACAAGTGAGGCTCAGACTCTTCAAAGTACCGTAATACATCAGCACCTGGGTCTTGTGTTTGAATCAAGGAGAGCGTGTCTAAGCACTGTTCTCTTTTTCCTTCGTCCAAGTTTTTATCCCAATGGGTTTTTCTTGGCAAGGTTTTAAGGAGGCAGTGTTACATGCTTGTTTATCACATATGGAGGTATGATGTAGGTAGCTACAATGCTCAGATACTTGAATCAAGTTTCGACAATAAATGCTCGCGTATTTATTTTCGAAACTGGGGGGCAATATGATGTGTCCAAATTTTGTACCCGAGGGCAATTAAGAGATTACACTAAGTCGACATAAATGAGAGATTTGTAACGTCTTTATCATAAACTCTCATAGCGTCTGTAACGTCTTTGTATTTATTACTTGTAACGTCTGTAACGTTTTTGTATTTATTACTTGTAACGTCTTTCCTGAAAAGACTATTATACCCCTGTATGTACCTATAAATAGGTCGCCCTATTTCTAAACAAAGAAAACGAACTCAACTTATTATTACTATTACAATACAATTTTTCTCTCGATATAAGTGTGCAGACCTTATTTCATTATTGTGATGTTGTTATAGATCGAAGGGTTTATTTTATTTTTGCCCTGAACATTTTTATACAACATCACGTGAAAAGTTCAATTTTTAGATTTCTAGATATTTACTTGAATATGTTAATAATTGATTTCACATGGTTTCAGCGAAACTTTTAAAATGTTATACATAGATCACTACAAAAAAATGAGAATTCCCATCGAAAAATTCCAATAGAACAAAAATCGGATGGTATTTCCATGAAGTCCGACTGAAAAAGAATCTGGCCGAAATTAATTCCAACCGATTTTAAAATCAGTCGGAATTTTATTAATTATTCCGATACTATTCTTTAAAAAAAAAGTAAAAAAAAAAATTCCACCCATTTTTAAATCGGTATTGTTCGGAATTTTTTTAAATATTCAGACCGATTTTAAAATTGGTTGGATGGAAAATAAATTTCCACCGATTTTAAAATTGGCCCGATTTTGAAATCGGTTGAAACTTTTTAAATATTCTGACCAATTTTAAAATCTATCGGAATAATTTATTTTTAAAAAATAAAAAAATTATTTATAATTTGAATTCAAAAATTCCGATCGATTTACACACCGGTCGGAATTTTATTCATAATTCCGATCGATTTAAAAATCGGTCGGATAACAATCTATAAGAATAAGAAAAAAAGAAGTAGAGCAGCCCCTAACCAAAAAAAAATAACAATCTCCTCCTCCCGCGCCCCACCACCACCCTCCAATTCCCTCCCGTATTCTTTCGGCCACCACCGTCTTTGTGGCACTTCCAACCGACCACCTCTTTTCTCCCTTCTTCTTCTTCTTCTTCTTCTTCAAGGTGTATATATATATATATATATATATATATATATATATATATATATATATATATATATATATATATATATATATATTTAAATTGTCAAGTGTGTTTGAAATCATTATAAATTTAAATTTTGTTAGTAGAAATTATTAGATTTGGTTATTATAGTGTATTTAAAATTATATACATTACTAGATTTTCTTATTATAGAGGTTTTGAAATTGGTAGAAATTGTTAAATTTTGATTGTAGAAATTGTTAGATTTTATTATTAATTATAATGCGTTTGAAATTGTTGAGTATGCTTGAAAATTGAATTAGACTTTGGCATTAGGGCATTTAGTGGGAAAATTTCGTATTGAATTACAAATTATATACTTTTTGTTAAAAATCCCGGCCGATTCAAACTCGGTTGGAATAATTCCCATCAATTTTAAATCTGTTGGAATTATGTTCCCACCAATTTAAAATCGATGGAAATCTAGGTCGAAATTTTCAGTCGAAATCCGATTTCGACCTGGTTTTTTTCAATCGATTTTTGCCATCGAAATTTCGATGGAAATAATGTATTTCCGATAGATTTTTCCAAAATCAATGGGAATTTTCTACTTTTTTAGTTGTGGATGTTGAATGTTGATTTTTATGAGATTTAAGAATTTGAGATATGATAAATTAAATTTGAATGTTAAATTTCTAAAGGGAACATAGGAATAAATATCAAATTATATTAAAAAAAAGGGTCATGCATGTCTAATTAATATTTTTTATTATTTTAGATTTTAATAATTTGAATAAATAAATCAAAACTTCAATCTCGCGAAACTTATATCCAAATATTGTTTAGTTGGATGTATTATCCGTTATACATGGTGTATTAAGTAAATCAAATTGGCTATGACACTTGTATATATTCAAGGCGTCATTCAAAGTAAATCAAATTGCCTCATGCGTGGGAGAAATTATTTAGTGCAACTGCTGTACCACGTCATCTAGTATACCATGTTATCAAGTACACGTGGTGCAGCCCACCAATATACTTAGAACATGTGAAATGAAAATTCACATCATCCATATTCTGACAATGTGAACACAATTTTTTGAAATCTTATTTTTTGGGAACATGTTTAGAATATGGGGTGATATAAATTATCATTACACATGTCCCAAGTGTATTGATGGGTTGCACCACATTTACTTGATGACGTGGTGCAGCGGTTGCACTAAATAATTTCTCCATGCGTGGGCTACAAATGTCCTATTTAATCATAGTAGTTACACCATTCATTTTTTTATTTGTCATTTTGGTGATACATAGGAATTAAAAAATATATTAAATAACCACCTTTATTTGAAGAGAAAAATTCTAAAATGTCCTCATTAGAATATTAAATGTTTTTCTCTTCCTTCTCTTAATTAGGAGTTATTACTGTTAATAGGAAAGGGTAAATTTGGAAAAACATAATTAATTTTATATTGAACCTAAAAAACGACAAATAATATGAATTTTTTTGTTGAAACTACAAATAAAATAAAGGAGGAGTATATGTATAACGATGTTTCATCTTAACTTCATTTAATAAAATCAATTTTGAGAAGATAATATTTAAATTAGAGTTATACACTTATGCTTTGAGATGCAGTACTAGACAATCAATTCTTTAAAGTAGGGAAAGTATCATAAAAGAATGTGGCAGAGAGGTTAGATATTCTTAACATGTTGTATTTTGACTATTTTGGAAACATGGCTTCCATATTTCACGAGTATTTCACGAGATGTGTTTTAGAAATTGGTTTAGTTGTTGATTGATTGATGCCTATTCTATTTGTGGGAAAATGCAATTTAAAAATGATAGTTTATTATTAGTTAGTGTTAATTAAATATTCTTAGATAACAAAAAATGTATTTTCTTTAATATTTAATCGCTTTTGCATCTGGTATCATTTTAAAGAAGGGATAATTACAGGACCTCTCTTGTGATTTGGTGCATTTCGCGTTCGATTTTCTTCAAGAATCATAATTACAATGACTTCTATTGAAGTTTCAAAAATCTTATAAAATCCTAAGGAATATTAACGGAGTTGGACGAAATCTGTGAAATGACTTAATTGCTCTCCTCATTTTTAATTAAAAGAAAGGGTTTTTTGCACTTTGCACCCCTGAAACATGGGAAATAGACACTTTGCATCCCCGAAACTTAGATTTAGTACTTTGCACCCTCGAAATATGAAAAATACAGCACTTATTTGCACCCTCGTTTATTTTCAAGCAAAAATTCAAGGGCAAAATAGGTAATTCAATAGTATTGGCACTTTGCACCCTCAAAATTTGAGAATTTCACACTTTGTACCCCAAAATAAAATTAGCACTTAACACCCTCTATTTAAGAACAAATCAGCAACATCCACCCCCGAAACACAATAAATGGGCACTTTGCACCCAAAACACAAAATTAACGCTGAACACCCTCAAATTTAAAAAACCCAAACCCCTCGTTTTTTTTTTTGTCAAAGTTAACTATCGGAATGAAAAAAATTTAAGGCAAAATAGATATTCATTTTCTTACTTAAATTTTGCAAAAATACAATTATAAATACTCGAATACTTATTTCTCTCTCCATCTTTCTTTTCAACAATATAATCATATATAATTAAATAAAGTACAAGTAAACTTCTCGAAGACCCATTGTCTACTTCAACATATCAAAGACCCATAAATAATTACCTATTTTGCCTTAAAAAATTCACCTTAATGGTCAACTTTGCCGGAAAAAATTAGGGGTTTTAGTTTTTTTCTTTTATTTGAGGGTGTTAAGTGTTAATTTTGTATTTTGGGGTGCAAAGTGTCCATTTATTGTGTTTTGGGGGTGCAAGTTGTTAATTTGTTCTTAATTAGGGAGTATTAAGTGCTAATTTTATTTTGAGTGGGCAAAGTGCCAAAGATTTACAATAGAATTACCTATTTTGCCCTTGAGTTTTTGCTTGAAAATAAAAGAGGGTGCAAAGTGTTGTATTTTTTATATTTCGAGGGTGCAAAGTGCTAAATCTAAGTTTCGAGGGTGCAAAGTGCCTATTTCGCATGTTTTGGGGGTGCAAAGTGCAAAAAACCCTAAAAGAAAAGTAAAAAATTTGATTAATAAAATGTCTTATTTACCATAGCAATAAGGAACAAAAACCCGAGGGGTGTTTTTATAATATATTTTATGTCACATGGATGTATTTATTATGTTGATTCAAAATTACTCATCTTCCCCGAGTAACGTCACGACAACATCAGACTCCAATTCCTTAATTCAACTAAACCTCTGTAAATTGAAGTAACTTCCAGCTGAATCAACACCAGAAGAACTAAAATTCGTCACCGAATCAGCAAGAATTGACCGACAAGTGTCCCATTTCCATTTATTTTTAGATCATCTAATTCTAGAAAGACCATTATCCCGTATTTCATATTGTACTACATTATGGAGGTTGAATTAATGTCGATCATTTTATCTCTTAAGTCTTGGCCTTTTCTCAGTCCATCTTCCGAGAATCTCCAATAACTCAAGTTGAGCATTGGGACAAAAAATATTTTCCACAAAATAATTTATAGAAAAAACTCTTCATTTTCTATTCTCAGTGTCATAGTGGTTTAAATCTAACCAAAATGAACATGGAAATTGAATCTGAGAATAAAGTCGAGTTTATTAATTAGGGGTAATTTTTATATCAGTTTTATTGCAGAATCAATAGAAGAGATGTATCCCTTCTTCTTTATCGTTTATTCTTGCGTATAAAAAAAAAAAAAAAAAAAAAAAAAGCTAAACTCTTTATATAATAGAATCAGAAATTCAAATATGAAGAATTGATCATGAAGATAACAAATTGAAACAGGGGACACTCTCCCAATAGTTTTTCATTGTCCAACCTTTTGTAAGGGCAGCACCGATTGCTGACACGTGTCCCAAAAATAACTTGATACCTATTAAACAAGTTACATGCCAACAACTAAAATTTACTGAACTACCCTTTCCAATATTTTATTTGATACTATATGTTATCTCTCATCTCCAGATTTGCATATTCACCACCACCATCTCCACCTCTCAAAAAATCCCAGATTTGTGTTCACCTCCTCAACATCAAGAAGAGACAAAACTCACTTCTTTATTTGCAATTTTAACCAATTAATTTATGGGTTCTTCAATTATTGAATTCTTTTTCTTTTTGTTGTTCAAATTTAAGTGGAACAGGCCACATTCCTCAACCATCAAGACCTTACTCCGCCTCCAGTCACCGTTGTACCAATTGTCGCCGCGAACAGTCGCTTCGCCGCCAAATAAGGACACATGTGGGGATTGGTTGGGTTGATGGTGAAGGGATGGGTGGTCGGAGGGGTAGTATGTGGAAGAAGATGGGTGATTTTTGAAAATAGTAAAACCTATTATATACACGATTAGTTGTAGATTTCAATTCTTATGTGCTTGAATTTGTCGGTTGTTGATTTAATTTGATGAAATTTGAGTTAATTTAGAGGAATTAAAAATTGATTTTACATGTGTATTTCATTCCTTCACTACTGTAAGAAGTTGGGTTGGGGAAGATGATATATTTGCACATTCAGCCCCAGGCTTTGTCCCTGGTCAAAATCGCCCTCGAACTTTAATTTTGTTGAAAAATTAAAGATTTTATAAGATTTAATAAAGTTTAAAATTTAATAACGTGATTAGTTCAAATATTATTAGTATCAATTTTTAAGTCTGAAATTTGAAAAATACGAAATAGCTAGTATGAATATAAAAAAAAAAATACGACTTAATTAGAATTTCTGAAAAAAAACTTAAATAAATCTTAATTAATATATCATTTGATTTGAAATCTTAATTAATCTAAAATCTTTTCTTTTTAAAAAAATCCTTTTCTAAAATTTTATTCATTTTTAATTTACAAATTCATTTGATTTAAATTCTTTTTTAAATTCCGTAATTTGAAAAAAATATTGATAATTTAAAAATATATTGATAATTTAATAATTTAAAAAAATTACGGAGGACATAGTATTACATAACCATATAATAGACAATTTGTTTGATCAAAATAATGACTAAAATATCAATTTTTTTAAATTATCAATATTTTTTCAAATTACGGAATTTAAAAAAGAATTTAAATCAAATGAATTTGTAAATTAAAAATGAATAAAATTTTAGAAAATGATTTTTTTTAAAAAGAAAAGATTTCAGATTAATTAAGATTTCAAATCAAATGATATATTAATTAAGATTTATTTAAGTTATTTTTTCAGAAATTCTAATTAAGTCGTATTTTTTTTTAATATTCATACTAGCTATTTCGTATTTTTCAAATTTCAAACTTAAAAATTGATACTAACAATATTTAAACTAATCACGTTATTAAATTTTGAACTTTATTAAATCTTACAAAATCTTTAATTTTTCAACAAAATTGAAAGTTTGAGGGCGATTTTGACCAGGGACAGAGCCTGGGGGCTGAATGTGCAAATATATCATCTTCCCCAACCCAACTTCTTACAGTAGTGAAGGAATGAAATACACATGTAAAATCAATTTTTAATTCCTCTAAATTATCTCAAATTTCATCAAAACAATCGACAAATTCGAGCACATAAGAATTGAGAAATCAACAACTAATTGTGTATATAATAGGTTTCAACTATTTTCAAAAATCACCCATCTTCTTCACATACTACCCCTCCGACCACCCATCCCTTCACCATCAACCCAACCAATCCTTATCATTCCCCACATGTGTCCTTATTTGGCGGCGAAGCGACTGTTCGCGGCGGCAATTGGTGCAACAGTGACTGGAGGCGGAGTAAGGTCTTGATGGTTGAGGAATGTGGCCTGTTCCACTTAAATTTGAACAACAAAAAGAAAAAAAATTCAATAATCGAAAAACCCATGAATTAATTGGTTAAAATTGCAAATTCTTGATGTTTAGGATATTAAATTTATCCTAAATCGACTTTAATAAACCAACAATAATGTCCAATGAGCAAAGAATTGATGGGATAGGATGGGGTGAGGTGGGACGGGGTGGACCGAGTGGGGGGATCTGGACTGAGAGAAATGGAGAAATTACATAAGGGAGAAGAAGGGCAAAAGGGGAAATTAGTAATTTAATATGTGGAAGAAGGGACAATCATAAGGACAATGGCCGGTTGTGTAGGGGGACCCGTTGTGTCGGTCACCTCTCAAAATTAAAAATATATTATAAAAATCAATCCAAGGCCATTTTATTGCTTTTTGTTGCTGACCTCATGGGAGAGCATCCCTTGAAACAGGGGACACTCTCCCAAGGAGAAGAAGGGCAAAAGGGGAAATTAGTAATTTAATATGTGGAAGAAGGGACAATCACAAGGACAATGACCGGTTGTGTAGGGGGACAATGACCCGTTGTGTCGGTCACCTCTCAAAGTTTAAAATATATTATAAAAATCAATCCAAGGCCATTTTATTGCTGACCTTATGAAAGGTTTTTGTTGCTGACCTCATTGGAGAGCATCCTTGAAACAGATAGAAAAAGTAATTCTTTTATTATTTGTAAAAATATAAAACTGAATTTCTATAACGGTAAAGAGATAGAAAAACAGATAGAATCCCTGCCCTATTTATAGTTTTAGTCTACAACGGTAAAGAGAAAGTTGTTAATTTGTATATACACGCTTTCTTCTATATGTATATGTACAGAATAATAATAAACTTAATTCTAATTTAATTATCCCTCTTTCTCTTGTAAATAGAAACAAAGCTCCTTTCTTCCAATTTCTGATCTGATTCCAATTAAATTGAGCTGCTGATGTCCTTATCTCCAATATTACATTTGGAGTTAGATTGGTGAGGGAAAGGTTGTCAATGAATTGAGGGATCATCATAGTACTGACAATTAAAAATATATGTTTGGTTTCTCATTCAAAATATAAATTTGCAATGGTTGAATTTTGAGAGAAAAAAGGAAATGAATAATGAAAGAGAGAATATATTATATTTTTGAAATATATTTATTAAAGAGTTATTTCTGTAATTTATTGAATGTCCATTGCCACATTATCGTCGGATATTTTGACCAGAAAATATGATTTAGTTTTTTTTTTTTATAAACTTTAGTTAGTAGTTGAAATGGGGTATATGATATACAAATCTGCTCGTTAATATTTCGTTCTAGAAAGATCCAAGTCGCAAGCACCATAATAAGGTATATAGTGAATTATTTACGTGTATGTTGTCATATAATTATTTTTGGGAATAAGTTAGGGTAGGTTCGCAAATCATCATAGAGTTAATATAGAACAGTTTGTACATTGTTCTATTTACCCTCGACCAAGTAGCAACTTTGGGCCAAATTCATGAAATATTTTTCTCTAAAACAAATTATTAGTATAATAATATTATATACTTATAATTTATAAATAATTTTACTAGAATATAACTAACTAAGAGTATAATAATTTAGGTGGAATTATACAGCTTGGAAGAAATAAGAAGTCGAACTACTTAAGTTTTAAAAATTGGTCTCTTGAACTTTTAAGTGCAAAGTGCTAATAACAAATTACTGATAATTATAATTATAAGTTAGTCTAAATTCATGCATAATTTACGAACTTGCTAGTCTGTGTTATATTTTTTAGGGTTATTCTATTTTTTTTACAATTAAGCACAAAACATACAAACTTTAACATATTGACTTGTAATAAAATAATTATCATTATTTTACAACTCACGATACAATACGTGATAATAGGAGACATATCAAACAATATACATATCTAATCCATACATCAAGAGAGAGAGGAGTCATCCTTTTTTTTTTTTTTTTTATTCTTTTATCAAGAGAGGTGAAAAGTACAAAATACTATGCAATTCAATTTTTAATGATAAAAGAGATTGAAAGAGATTAAATGGAGATCAAAGACCATTGAACTGTCCAAAAACCAAAACAATCATACGAACTCATGACTGATAAGTGATTATTTTATATAAAAAAATAATCATAATATGAAATCTGGACTTAGTTGTTAGTTAAGGGGCTTATTAAATCTGGCCAAGTTGGTTTTCCAATATTCTTTATAACAGAAATTCTATAAGTTTTACTCTATATTTTTTTTTTTAATATTGTAGTATATAGAATATTTCATTTTTAAGTTAGAGTCCAAGTAGCTTAAAGGAGCCCCACTTCATTATGACAAATTGACAATATCCACAGTCCACATTAAGTTTTATCGGGCTTGGATTATTTCATTGCCCATTATTTGGGATTCTAGACAATGACTAGAGAAAATAATTTATATTGGGCGGACACAACAAAATACAAACGGTCGTATTGTTATTATTAGGGCTGTCAATGGGTCGGATTCTGGTCGGATCAGGCTCGTCCAGATCCGGCTCCAATTATATCGGATCGAATTCTGTCGGATTCGAATTTTGCTCGGATTGTGCTCGGATCTAGATTTTTTGAATCCCACGGATCTTGGTCGGATTTGGCCGGATATCGGATATTTTTCGGATCCAATAAATTTGTATTTAAAAAGTTAAATTGATATGGTTTTCCTAAAATAAGTTTATTATCTTTTCAATTTTATTTAATTTTGGCTCACATTTTCAAAGTTTCTTTAGTATATTCATATTTGTAGAATGAATATATTGGTTTAAATAAATTTATAAACGAATTATATATTACTATCTTCTTAAATTGACGTTGAAATATTATTAATGATACTTATTTTTATAAAATATTTTGTATATATATTTTTCTTTTTATTTGTTGTCGGATACGGATCTTTAACGGATCAGATCGACATAAATCCATATTCGCTCCATAACTTTCGAATTTCGGATATTTATAATCGGACCAGGTCTATCGAATCTCTAATCGGACAATTATCCTAATAAATCGGACCGAATTCGGACGGATCCGGATTGAAATCCACCCCATTGACAGCCCTAGTTATTATTATGAGTTAATGACAATTTACCCCCTATTATATTCATAATGTTGAATTTTCTTCTCATTATTTAAAAAAAAAAACATTTTATCCCATGTAATCTTATAAAAATTTCACATAACCTCCTGCTATTAGAAGACATTTTTCGATTATTAAGAAAAAATGACGAAATTCCAACAAAAAAGAGACGAAGATAAAAACCATAACAAAACACACCCATGGTGTAATTGATTTTCTATTTCTAAAATCTAAATGTAAGCGCTTCTCTAACAAAAAAATATAAATCTAGGCACCATCTTACGTACTGTGAGGAATTACGGACAATAAGGAAAAATTAATATAACATGAGGAAGTGTTCTTGTAATTTATGATTTTGATACTTGAGGGAGAATTTGGTGATTTGATTAGCCTTAAGGGGTGTTACATTTAACCACTTTTTTTTTCTCTGTCATGGATGACTCATTGCATTAATATAAACAAGTAGAATATAATTGACCTTGGTCAAGTTAAAAGATCATTTGAAATATTATTCCAGAAGATTTGGAATCACATTCCAGAGTTAACAAAGTTCCTTAATTTATTAGTGTTATAAGTTGCGATATAAAATATGGGCCCAAAATATGTACTTGGTTATTACTTATTACCATAACTTTCGTTGAGATAATCTGGCTTCTATTACCCTCAATAAAGTAGTTGTTTGAGCCAAATTCTATAAACACTTTTCTCTATAACAAATTATTGGATGAATATATTTAGTCCTCCTTATGTAATTATTTTTAATAGTTTGACCTCCTTTATGTTTTTCCTAACATTTACTTTTTATTATCAATTATTTGTTTCATTGTAGTTCTTCTCAGATAGTTACTGGATGACTTCGACTACATGTACTTTGCATGTGACTAAGATGAAGGTTTTTTTCGAAAAATTCACTAAAAATAGCAGTTTTTAACGGTTCAAATCTACTGTTACATATTGATGTAACATCACCTGTTACACATGTGGATGATTGCCAAGTGTCCAAACTCACTAATTTAGTATGCAGAGCATTGTATATGATTTCATCATCTTTAATTAAAAATTATATTATTTTTTAATTGAATAAACACAATCTCAATGGCACAGTATCTTCTTCTAACCTCATCCTCCTCCATGACCACCACCTCTTCCATGGCCACCACCGCCAAACACTTCCTCCACAGCCACCATCACTTTCCTCGCCCTCCACCATCACTTTCCTAACCTTCCAGGCTTCCACCACCACCACCGAACCCAAATAATTAATTATGATACAGATTTTACCTTTCTTGGCCACCCATCTCCGAACACCGCAACCGTGCAAGCCAAAATCTATAAGGAACAGATACCCAAATTTTTTGTATGTAACATCTGCCCAAATTAATTAAATCTGCACAAATTAATTTAGTTGTTTTTCAAATAAGATTAAATTAAGATAAAAAAATATCTGATCCAAGGCCTCTCTCCCCCACCCTGAACTCGAAACACTTCAAGTCCCACTACTTCCATATTTTTCTCTTTTCACCATGTATATCTCACTGTCTATGTATTTAGTTTGGATCTATGATGTGGTGTAGGAATTTGGTGGAAGATTGGTGGGTGTGAAAAATCATGGCTGATCTATGGTTGGGTGTTAGGAGGTAAGGAGGCCGGCGGTTGAGGTGGTGGTGACTAGTGGTGATCTTACGCAGATTCGTAATATGATCGATATTAATAAAATAATACTGTAAACGCTATGAAACAAGTGAAAGATCAATATATGTATGTATTCCGAACATTGAGATACAAGTTACAAATATTGAGGGTCCTATTTGAGCATTATTGGATGCCGTACAAGCTAGAGGGCGAAATATATATAAATGGTCGAACTAATCTATCCGAGCAGCAGCTTCGAGCGGAGTGCACCTGGAAAGCGTGTCTGGCGTCATAAATGCAGGAGGTATTTATAGTGAAAAGTGGTGAGCTAGCTACTCCATCTGCGGGGCTACATTTCCTTGGCCCAAGGACTTGGGCTTGTGATCGGCCCAACAGTAAACTCCGACCACGAGCATTCCTTGGGTGATCGGACTGTAAAGTCCGCGATTCGGCTTTACATTCGCGAGGTTGGATTCTACATTCTTCGATCTTGCCTGGGTTTCATAATGTAGAATCCCAAAATACCCCTCATCAATACTCCCCCACTTCTTGAGCGCAAAGTGAAGCTTAAGCTCGAAGAAGTTTTATTTCGAACGTTGTGATGAGCAAATCATTCTGAAGTTTTTCCGGATATGCCTCGTTAAAAAACCTTATTCGGAAAAACCCATTGGGATAAAAATCGAATTAGGAAAAAGAGTGCATATCCTGAAAACCATATAATGAACTTGCCTTGATATAAATTTGTGTGTTAAAAAGGTTTCTAGCACTCTCCTTGAAATGATTCTTCAGCTGCGATGTCTTTTCACATCGTTCATCGTGATACATGCAATCACAGTAGGTATAGGGGTCTAAACTGTAAATTTTCTGGGAGGTAGTTTTGAATTTTCTTTGAGGGAGCTCAACCGTCGTGACCATTTGGGGACCGGTTTGCAATTCACCTTTTCTTTTTTTTACCTTTTATATATATGTTATATCGCTAAGAATTACTTCCAGAACCATTTTCACTTGAGATCGGAGCATCAAGATCGCATAGGCTATCCTTTTTATTCAATTATTTCCGTTCATAATGTCCAGTTCGAGAAATTCAAGGGGCAAGGGCATAGTCGGAGAGGATCCCGAATCCGATCCTGACTTTAGGCTTATTGATGACTTCGAAAAGGGGGAATTCCATCCCGAGTTCGAAGATGCTAACCAGGCTGAGGATCTTGAAGAGAAAGAGGTAGAGAAACGTAATATCGGCGACAATGTTTTTGTCAGATATACAGATCTGAAGCTCCTTCCGGACCAGTCGGTCACAATCGTGCTGAAGTCGGCGCAGAACTAACTTCTTGCATTTTCGTTCAAGAAGACCGTGCAAGTTTGGAGAAAGAGTTCGAAAAATTTCTTCCGAAGGGGTTTTCGATCGTCATTCCCTCTTATCGTGATCGTGCAACCGCTCCCCCACCTGGATGCCAAGCTTTTTACGAGAAACAATTTTCGCACGGGTTGCGCATTCCCTTTATTCCTCTATTAAGAAACATCCTATCTTTTTTCTCTCTCACCCCCGCCCAAATTCTTCCGAACTCTATAGCCTATATTGTCGTGTTCAGCGTCCTCATGGAGGCCAAAGGAGAGGAGGCTTCTTTTCGAAACTTCTTGCAGGTATTTCAAATGAGTATGTCCAGGGGTTCCAATGCGGGGTTCGTCTCTTTCTCACAGGGGTCGAACCGGCCGGTCCTTTCGACCGTAGCTTTGGACAAAACCAAAGGTTGGAAAAGAAGATTCTTCTTTGTTAAAGGTCCCGATGTTCGTTCCCCGGGTAGTTCTAAAACTAGAACATATCGATGGGATGGTGAAGGGCCTTGGTTGTACGGTCGTCGCAAGATCAAGGAGAAGGTTAATCCTCAGTTTTCTGACGAGTTTTTGAATCAGCTCCGATCCGATCCTTTTCAGACTATGCTCCTTGTACAAGAAAGATTTTGAGATTAGCTGGTCTAAGCAAATGTAATTATCCAGCACCAGCGCTCGAATTCTCTCCCCCTTCGTCCATTCAACCACCCGGCGGGACTATTCGATCCTTCAGACTCATGTCCGAATCAACCGCTTCGTCCCATGCCTTGCGTCCTTTAAGTAAGCTATTAATAAGTTTTCTGCTTAATTCTGCTGTAGATTGTACGTGTTCGCTTAATGTTCTGAGCATATCGTCCTTTTCCTCACAGGTCAACTTGTTGAGGAGTTTCGAGCGTCCGTTGTTATGTCGATTGGGACTGCTCGCCCTAAGGACACGCATAGCCAGTTCCTTCATCCACCGAAGAGGAGGAAAATGGAACGAGGAACAGGAGCAGATAATCTGGTCCTTAATCCGATCGATATCCCAGACATATACCCAGCTTTGAGAGGGGTTGGGAGCTCGAGTTCTTTGAATCCTGCAGTAGCTGGTCCTCTGCGCATCATATTCTCGATCGACACTTCTAATCCGTCCTCCGCTGGTTATAGTCAATATTCCTGGACCCGCATTTTGGGCAAACAGGAACACGAGAGACGCATGGATCGGATACTATACGCCGAACGTCCAGGGCCTTCGAGAAGAGAAAAACCATTCGGTAAGAGTTCAGACTCGGTTGCATGTCGACAAGGCAGATCGGAGCCGGATGTAGCCGACTTTATGAATGATCATTTTCGCAGGTGTAGAGCTGCTGGTTATCCAAAAGAAGGAACCGTTTTATCCGACCTTGGACAAGATGGTGAGAACGAGTTCGACAAGGCCACCCGTATTTTTATGGCTGGACGTTTCAAGCAGGATCTACTTGATCACACCGTTAAAAGCGACTTTGAAGTCCTGAGTAACTTTTCTCGATCATACCAGGAGGTAATAATTGTTGTTAGATCTGAATATCCCATATGATTTTTTTGGCTATTATGCTGATATCATTTTTTCTTTGCAGGCCGGGGATTATTTTGCGCTTCAGGCATATCGTTTGTCTTTGTTAGAGCAAGAGTCGCAAGAAGCTCATAACGCGCTCGCGCAAGCTTCGTCCGAGAATAGAGCTCTTCGAGCTCAACTAGATGATGTCACAAGCAAATTATCTGCTAGTCGTCGAGAACTATCGAAGGCGAAGGAGGAGTTGGAGATCGCCAATAAGAAACATACCTTATCCGTGGAAGAGGATTTGTTATCCACTGTTAAAGAGAAGAGTGCCCTCGAGGAAGAACTCAAGAAAATGAAAATCGAACTTGAGCAAGCGAAGCAAGATTCCGAGCGAGCATATGCCCAAGGCCGAGAAGAAGCCATAATTCCAGCTATCCGAGAATTTTTGAAGTCACCTGTGCTAGATCCCTTAATTCAGAAAGGATGGGTGAGATTCTTCAAACGATTTTCTACAAAGGGGTTCAATAGCTAGTTTCGGCCAAGAGGATCCCGAATAAGATGTATGAATATCTCCGATACATGAACCCTTATAAGAATGCCAAAGGGAAGGACTATAAAGCTTTTTCATTGCCAAAGGCAAATACGAATTGGCAGGATCATCATTTTGCCCCCTTTGTCGAGGAGTTTGGTTTTCCGATGCCGAACCCTGATGAGCTTGAGTTGTCCGACGATGATGCCGAGTCTTCTCTAAGAGGCGAGTCAGATGGTGAGCCGAATGATCACTCTTGTAGTTGAGTATGGCCTCCAGCCTTGATTTAGGCAATTGATCCATTTCCTCGAAAAGGGCCAATTCATAGTTCGAAATTTAGGGGTCGACTATTTATAATAGTTATGTATTAGGGGTAACATTTTCGTAATAGGGTCCTCTTCCAGCGACTTCTTCTTTTTGTAACCTGTATATTCTTCTCATTTTGTAGAAACTAATGTTTGAATGAATTTTGTTGTTTGCGATCGAATGTTTATTGTTTCCCTTTTTTGAGCCCCTTAATAGTCGCAACGGTTCAACTATTGCAGAGATAAGATGTCGCTTCTATAAATATCAGGGCTGTTTCAAATCATTCATCTAACATTCTTAATCACTAAGATCGGAGCTTTAGGCTTAATATCTATTTTCGAGCCTTCAAATTTTGCTTTTTTGCTTACCATGGATCAGATATTGGGTAAGCCCATCAATCCCAAATTATTATTGGGTGGCACCAAGAGCAAAGGTCCATCTAAAGACCAAAAATCGACCAAAGAGAACAAACTTTCCAAGGCTTCTCCAAAAACAGCTGCAACTTCCCCCAAAACTTCCAAGGGCGGGGAGACCAAAAAGGAAAAACAGGCTTCAGCAAAACATCCCAAAGTTGGTCTTAACCAATCAATTTTGGATGAGGAACTTGACAAGGAGCTCGAGGCTTCTTCACCGAAAAATCTTGACACTTCACATCGGGCAGTAGCTAGACAAAAAGCATCATCCCTTTCTTCCGATAAAAGGCCTTATTCTGACATAACCACCCCAATCGAGAACCTGCAGGATCTTGTTGCTGGGAATGAAGGTTCCCCGACAGGAGGTTTGGGTAAGAAACCTAAACTGACCCCTACTGGAGATGGCTCTTTAGTTTCAGGAGCACCTGTCGAGCCTTCAAAGCTTGAAACTGAATCTCCGAAGGATGAGACTGAGCCCTTGAAGACTAAAAATTCTTCTGGCCCTTATACTTCTGGATCCCCACCTCGAGAGTCGAAAGATGAGTCTGCTCGGGAAGTGGAGCTCGAGAATTTTGTTGAGAATCCGTCGCAGACTGATCCTCCTATTCCTGAAGCCGAGGCGTCTAAGGGAAAAAGTCCCTCGGATCTGTTTCAGTCTGGATCGAACTTTCTATCTCAGGTTCTCCTTTCTACTTTCTTTAATTTTTTTTTTTTTTTTTTTTTAGGAGAACTAACTCTTTCAAATATAGGCTAGGCAAGACTTTCTTGAATTGAAGGTGTTAGCTGAGCGGGAGTTGAGTCAGCGTGCTGTTATCACCCTCGAGCTGGAGAAGACGAACGGTGAGTTGGGTCGTGTTCTCGAGGAAAAATTGGCTTTAGAGAAAGAGAAGGCTGATAAGGTACAGGGAGAAGAGCTCTTCCAACAATTGAGCAAGGAGCTTGAGATGCTCAAAGGGCTTTATGAGCAGGAGAAGAAGGACTCCGACCTTTGCGAAAAAGAGGCTTATGCTCGTGGTTATGCAGCCCGTAGTGCTGAGCTTCGAAAGGCTCTTCATGATCATAACTTTGTGTAACTTTTTCCGGAACGGTGTTGTTGTAATTCTATTTTATTTTTCTTGGTTGTGCTGTATTTTGAATAATCTATTCTGTTTTTGCTTTTTATTTTCGAATTCGGATGATACATTGGGCCTCGTGCCTTTTATAATTGTTATGCCCTTCTGTGATGCTTGGCTTCTTCGTTAAATATTTGCTATTTTCAAAGTTCGACCTTTGCAGTTAGAATGCTACTGAACTATTGTCATCGTATAGATACTTTATCCCCGACCGATAACTCCTTAATAGCATAGCTCCCCTTGTCTTGAGTTTGAAATAATCTATTCTAACCAATCAATCCCTTATTTCTCGGGAAGCGGAACGGTCGGCGCATTTATCGCTCGTATCGCGTCCGTTCCGTATGGTAAATCTGAGCCGTCAATGTCTACTTCCTCCTCCTATAAATAGTCTAGAATGGTTCTTGTTTTTACCATCGCATTTTTACTTTTCTGTGAAAATACATTCGAAGCTTGTGCTCGAGCGGTTTTTTTCTTCTAGTGGACGACTGTATGTTTCTAGTAATGACATCCCATATTCGAATTCGATCCCCAATTGTTATGTTCGAGATTCGTCTCCGAACTCTTTTCTTTGATTTTCTTGTCTCCAAATAAAACTTTACTTCGACTAGGATATCGATATACGAAAAAGATTGCGACTAGGATACCGACGACCTGCTCTCTCTGATTCCAAATCCTTTGGGCAGGTTCGAATCCCTGTATCCTGTCGTCCATCCAGTCGGGATAATGGGTCAACTGCTGGAGGAGTTTTCCTGCACTCGATTTCAACCTCTTCATGATGCGTCTTGAAGGAAGTTGTCTTCGGATTCGCTAGAGATGATTCCTACTGTGGTTGTTTCCCTGTTTTTCGACCTGGTCGCGTGTGGACCGATCAGCGCAGATGCATTGGATGAAGGGTAGAAGTGTACTAGCTTCCATTTCCTCCTTTGACTACTCAAGTATCTTAGCGTAGGGATAAGCATTTGTAACTAGATTTTTCTGGATGTAGACTTTAGCTTAGCTCGACTTTCCTTATTGTAATCGAGAATTCTCTTGTAACTAATTAAAAACGTATGAATGAAATATTTATTTTCCTTTATCATCCTTGTTAATCTGTAAACTTGCTTCTGTCCATAGCAATCGATCATTAATCCCTTTGCCCCGGAAGCACGAGCGACAAGCATTATTCTTTGTGTATCTTGATAACTGATAGGATAATAACTGTAATGATTGAACATCAACCATGTAATTTGTCCTCGATCAAAATATTTGAACCTCAACTTTTAATAGCCGAATATAGACAATGATTGAGGTTTTTAGCCTATCTCACTCATCGATAGAGTTACTTGTTGATAGAGTGATCGAAGATTAATAATAATTGAACGAAAATTGCATCCCCAGCAGATCCTGATCATCGTAGTTCGAAACATGATATTGTTGGGATTTAGGATAATTGATAATTTGATCATGGGGTCTTAGCTACAGCTTTTATCTTTTAATTTATTTCGATCTAAGGGTCATAGCGACGGCTTTCACCCTTAGTTAGTCCGATCGGTCATAGCAATAGCTTTCACCTGAGGGTCGTAGCAACAGCTTTCACCCTTTAATTTATTTCGATCTAAGGGGCATAGCAACGGCTTTCACCCTTAGTCGTTTTGATCGGTCATAGCAACAGCTTTCACCTGAGGGTCGTTGCAACAACTTTCACCCTTTAATTTATTTCGATCTAAGGGGCATAGCAACGGCTTTCACCCTTAGTCGTTTTGATTGGTCATAGCAACAACTCTCACCTGAGGGTCGTAGCAACAACTTTCACCCTTTAATTTATTTCGATCTAAAGGGCATAGCAACGGCTTTCACCCTTAGTCGTTTTGATCGGCCATATCAACAGCTTTCACCTGAGGGTCGTAGCAACAGCTTTCACCCTTTAATTTATTTCGATCTAAGGGCATAGCAACGACTTTCACCCTTAGTCGTTTTGATCGGTCATAGCAACAACTTTCACCTGAGGGTCGTAGCAACAGCTTTCACCCTTTAATTTATTTCGATCTAAGGGGCATAGCAACGGCTTTCACCCTTAGTCGTTTTGATCAGTCATAGCAACAACTTTCACCTGAGGTTCGTAGCAACAACTTTCACCTTTGAATTTATTTCGATCTAAGGGGCATAGCAACGGCTTTCACCCTTAGTCGTTTTGATCGGTCATAGCAAGAGCTTTCACCTGAGGGTCGTAGCAACAGCTTTCACCCTTTAATTTATTTCGATCTAAGGGGCATAGCAACGGCTTTCACCCTTATTCGATATTTGATAGATATGCATAGAGATAGGCCATAATAACTTTGAATATGACAAATTGATAATATCTTTGCGAATAATTTCATTGAATAGATAATCTTCGAGAACATAAGAAATAAAGAACGTAATAGAACAATAACATAATAGATAGGCTAGAAACTGCTAAATAATCTTCATCTTCCATAATATCTTCTCAAATTTATGGCATTCCAAGATCGAGGTAAGACCTCCCCATTTGGCTGAGTAATCTTGTAAGAACCCTTCTTTCCTACTTCGATCACTACATAAGGTCCATCCCAATTGGGCTGAAGTTTTCCAACATGCTTTGAGACTTCTACTTTTTTCAGTACTATATCTCCGACCTTAAAGGTTCGGATTCTGACTTATTGATTGTATGCTTTTTCCATGTTGGATTTCATGGCCTGAATTTTCAGCTTAGCCCGATCCCTTTTTCTGTCTGCATGATCGACTTCCATTTCCCTCAACGATTTATTCTCTTCGGAATCATAAAATTCAACTCTGGGAGATGATATCAGATTCTCGATTGGAATAACTGCTTCAGATCCGTACACCAAGCTGAAAGGAGTTTCCCCTGTAGCTGCTTTTACAGTGGTTCTATAAGCCCATAAAACTCCCGGAAGTTCGTCAAGCCACTTTCCTTTCGCGTCAGATAATCGTTTTTCCAGAGATCGGACGATCTCTCTATTTATGACCTCTGTTTGTCCATTGGCCTGGGGGTGCCCTACTGATGCGAAATTTTGCTGTATCCCGAACTTTTCACACCAATCTGTGATCTTCTTGCCAGCAAATTGCGTTCCGTTGTCAGAGATTAAATCTCTAGGAATTCCGAACCTGCAGACAATATTCTTCCATAGGAAATTGATTACTTGAAATTGAGTGATCTTAGTTAGAGCCACACATTCGACCCATTTACTAAAATACTCTACCGCGACCAACACGTAGTTCTTTCTAGATCTGGCGGTCGGGAAAGGACCAACAATGTCGATACCCCACTTATCAAAAGGCCAACAGATCGGAATATAGTGCATTTGTTCGGCTGGCAGGTGGATCAAATTCGAATGAATCTGACAATGATGACATTTTTTCACGTAGTCTACTGAGTCAGAGAAGAGAGTTGTCCAATAATATCCTGTCCTTGAGCATTTTAGGGCTAATGCTCGAGCTCCGCCATGATTTCCCGCTTCTCCCTCTTGAATCTCTTTAAGAATTGTATCATACTGACTTTCATAGATACATTTTAATAAAATTCCCGAGGAGGATCGTTTATAGAGCTGATCACCAATCAAGGTAAATAATGGGGAACGATACTTGATTCTTCTTGCTTCATTAACATCTTCTGGCAGCTTTCCTTTCTTTAGATAATCGATGATGGGGTCGATCCAAGAGATCTTTTGTTCGTCAATTTCCATGACGTCAATGCCAGGGGTGACATCCAGATCGATAGCGGATGAGCTCGATAATAGCCATGTAATAATCCTCTCCTTCTTACCATCCGCTACACCCGTGAATTTTGACAGCAAATCAGCCCATAGATTTTCTTCCCTAGGAATAGACTGGATATCGAACTTCTCGAATTGCGACATCAGACTTTTTGTTTTGTTCAAATATTTTATCATATTGAACTCTTTTGCCTCGTAAGTGCCCTTCACCTGCCTATGAACAAGCTGAGAATCCGTCGGTACAGTAATCGATCTTACCTTTGCCTTTAAGGCCATCTCTAGTCCTGCGATCAAAGCTTCGTATTCTGCTTTGTTATTTGTAACGACAAAATTCAAAGTAATGGTATAATTCAAATCTTCGCCGTTGGGTCCTTAAAAATGAATTCCTGCCCCTCCCCCTTCTTTGGTCGAAGAGCAATCCACATGCATCAATCAAATTGGATGCTCGAGCTCTGTAAGCATATTTATTTCAGAATTTTCCTCATTTTCTGAGCTCTTCAAACTAGTGGATTCCACCAGGAAGTCTGCTAGTACTTGAGCCTTTACTGCTGTTCGTGGCAGGTACTCAATTTCGAATTGCCCCAATTCGATTGCCCATTTGATCAGCCTGCCGGATGTTTCCGGCTTAGATAGAACTTGCCTCAAAGGTTGATTGGTTAAGACAATAATTTTATAGGTTTGAAAGTAGGGCCTCAATCTTCGTGCAGCTACCACCAAAGCAAGCGCGAATGTCTCAATCTCCAAATAGTTCTTCTCGGCGCCTTGCAGCAATTTGCTCAAGTAATAGACCGGTTTTTGCACGGATTCTTCTAACTTCACCAGTACCGAACTAACAGCCTCCTCCGACACGGCTATGTAGAGGTACAAATGTTCTCCATCCGTAGGCTTGGCCAGCATAGGAGGTGAAGTTAAGTATTTTTTTAGATCCTCGAAAGCCTTGTCACATTCGGCATTCCACTTGAAGTCCTTCGATTTACGCACAGGTTGAAAAATGGCAAACTCTTGTCGGCGGATCGAGAGATAAATCTATTCAATGAAATGATTTTTCCGATCAAGCTCTGAACATCCGAAAGTCTTCTTGGAGGTTGAAGATTGGTAACTGCTCGGATCTTCTCTGGGTTTGCTTCGATCCCTTTCTCGTGGACAAGATATCCAAGGAATTTTCCCGATCGTACCCCGAAAGTGCATTTTGCTGGGTTCAATTTCATTCCATATTTTCTCAATATTTCAAAGCATCTGCCGAGATGCTTAATGTGGTCTTCTTCTGTCATGCTCTTTACAAGCATATCGTCCACATAAACTTCCATGATCTTTCCAATCAATTTTTTGAACATCATATTGACCAGCCTTTGATAGGTTGCGCCTGCGTTTCTCAGACCGAAAGGCATAACTATGAAGCAATACACTCCTTGCTCGGTAATAAATGCGGTCTTGTCCTGATCCTTCTCGTTCATGAAAATTTGATAAAAACCCTGGAAAGCATCCATCATGCTAAAGAACACAAATCCAGCAGTGGAATCTACTAACATATCAATCCTAGGCAGCGGGTATGGATCCCTCGGGCATAACTTGTTTAAGTCAGTAAAATCATTACACATCCTCCACTTATTCTCGGCTTTGTCACCCTTGGTGACCAAAACCACATTACATAGCCACTCGGTGAACTTGATTTCTCTGATCTGACCAGCAGCCAGTAACCTATCGACTTCCGCCTTAATTATTTTATCCTTTTCGTGTCCGTGGTTACGCTTCTTCTGTCTTACTGGCTTAGCCTTAGGATCAATGTTTAAAGAGTGAGTTATTACATGCGGATCGATTCCCACTATATCATCCGAGCTCCAGGCAAATACATCTACATTCTCTCGCAAGAATTCCAGGAGCATAGATTCCATTCTTTCACTTAGTTCCGTTCCGATTCTCGTAACTTTCTCCGGGAATCCTGGAACCAACATCACCTTCTTGTGATCGGGTGCTTGTATGCTCATGTCTACATTCTTTCCTTTCTTTTCCTGCAATTTTTCAGTTTTGGGAATTGGCAAATTCGAGGCCGGGCCTGATTCCAGATGAACCAACTTTCTTTTTGCTGGGATTTCCGGCTCCACTTTCTTTTTTATGCTTAAAGATGAGTTATAACATTCCCAATCCATGTATTGATCGTTCCGCATCTCCCCTACTCCACCGTCCGTTGGGAATTTTACCTTTTGATGGTAAGTGGACATTACTGCCTTGAAGGTGTTTAGAGCAGGTTTTCCCAGTATAGCGTTGTAAGCAAACGGTGTTTCGACCACTAGAAATTTTATCATCCTTGTTACACTTTTGGGTTTTTTAGCGAGAGTTGTGCTTAATAGAATAGTTCCTAATGGAACAATCTCTGAGCCTCCGAACCTGACTAAAGGAGTGGCTACTCGATCGAGATGAAGATGCTGAAAATTCATTCGAGCGAGAGCTTCTGAGGAGATAATGTTTGCCGAACTTTCATTGTCGACCAAAACTCGTTTGACTTCATAATTAGCGATTTTCAGCGTCAACACCATGGAAAAATCCGGATCATCTTCATTTGTATCCCAAGTAACATCGGAAGGTCGATCAGCATCGCTAAAGCTTATGACTTGATTCTCTATGGACGGGAGTTCCAAAGAAAATATTTCCCTTTTGGTCGACACGGATGATTTTATCGACCTCATTGTCCTTTTTCTAGCATTTTTGCCATCCCCTCCTGCTGGTCCGCCTGCGATCACGTTTATTACTCCATTCAACTGCTCATCTCCGTGATTCTGAACCTCCTTTTGCTGATTACTAAACCTTCGTGGACTCCTGGATCTGTATCGGCCTTTGTAGTTATTTCCTTCGACAAACTCCTTAAGTTTTCCCTGCACAATTAACTTCTCGATCTCAACTTTCAGTTGATAACAATTCTCAGTACTGTGCCCACGAGCTCTATGGTAACTGCAGTATTGGTCATATCCCATTGCCCCTGGTCTTGCCTGGGTAATCCTTTGGGCTTCGGGAATTAAATTTCCTTCTTCTAATACAGTCAAAATTTCTTCTTTTGGGATATTCAACTCGGTGAATTGAATTTTTTCAGGCCGGGGAGGCCGGTTTTGATCATAAGGTTGACCGTATGCATTCGGCCTTTGCACTGGTACCTGCGGCTTATATGCGTTGAGTCGCTGCCATACCGATCCTCTATTCGTCCCTCCATAATCGTTTGGTTTTGGTATGGGGGCTCGATCTTGCTTCTTGTTAGGAGGGAGCTTTGGGCTATGTGCATTTTTTAATCTATTCATCTCCTCCTGAATCATATACTTCTCAGCAATCTCCGTTATTCGTTCAAAAGACTTTGGTTGCTTCCTACATAATGCGTTTCCAAATTGAACGCTCCTAGTTAATTCGAACATCAGAGAAGATAAGTATTCGATTTGAGGGGTATCGACTTTCAATAGCTCGATACTAAATCTAGATAGCCATTGCCTCAAGATCTCTCCTTCCCATTGTTTGACCGTTCCCAAATAATTTGCCGGCAACTTAGGTTTTCTCTGGCTCGCAAATTGATGCTTAAATTTGTCACAAAATTCATCGAAAGAGAATATTGAATTCGGCGGTAATTTTTCGAACCAATCAAGGGCAATTCCTTCAAAGGTTGTGACCATAATTTTGCAGCAAAAATCTTCCGAATGTCCGTATAAGTTCATCACATTAATGAAACTGTTGACATGTTCCCCGGGGTCGGTAGTCCCGTTATACCGCGGTAACCTTGTTGGTACTGTCTCTGTATTCCTGGCTTCACGTATCTCTTGGCAGAATGGCGAGCATCGCATGATGCTATTTCCGATCTCTCTATCTCTGATATTTCCTTGGATGATTTCTCTATTTTGGTTCATTTCGGTACCCCTAACAGCTGTGGCGGCACGACGGACCTCTATCACTGCTTCTTCCCTATCCAACTTCCTTGCAACCCGCTCCTGCACTATCCTTTCAAGCTCGGATTCTGTAATCTTTTGTAGGTTGATTTTTTCTTTCCTGTCAAATTTATAGGGTGACTTTCTCCTACCACCGAGTCCTCCAGATCATGTACTGATCGCACTGGGTTTTCCGAGCGGACATTAGTTTTCGCAGGAGCAGCTCGAGGCAAGTTTGGAGCAGGTGCATTCGATGTTGCTCGTAACATACTATTTTCTTTCTGGACGTTCAAAGAAGTGATCTCTGGTCTCCCATAGATAGGTGGCTGATCAACGGGAGATTGGTCAGCCTTGCCACTATTCAGAAATTCTCTGCACATGGTGCCTATGATGGATCTCAAATCAGCAATAGTTGTGTGGATCGGAGCATTGTCCTGGGGGGGATTGGCGGAACTTCTGGTTGTTGAGCCGCCCTGGATAGATTATCGGGCTCATTATTAACTGAATTATTAACCCCCGCAGCTTGGGATGGTTCTCCTCGGTTATATGTATTTCTCCTCGTAGTAGGCATTTTTCGATCTAATACCCAAATAAGGCCCCACGGTTGGCGCCAATTGATCTTACGCAGATTCGTAATATGATCGATATTAATAAAATAATACTGTAAACGCTATGAAACAAGTGAAAGATCAATATATGTATGTATTCCGAACGTTGAGATACAAGTTACAAATATTGAGGATCCTATTTGAGCATTATTGGATGCCGTACAAGCTAGAGGGCGAAATATATATAAATGGTCGAACTAATCTATCCGAGCAGCAGCTTCGAGCGGAGTGCACTTGGGAAAGCGTGTCTGGCGTCATAAATGCAGGAGGTATTTATAGTGAAAAGTGGTGAGCTAGCTACTCCATCCGCAGGGCTACATTTCCTTGGCCCAAGGACTTGGGCCTGTGATCGGCCCAACAGTAAACTCCGACCACGAGCATTCCCTGGGTGATCGGACTGTAAAGTCCGCGATTCGGCTTTACATTCGCGAGGTTGGATTCTACATTCTTCGATCTTGCCTGGGTTTCATAATGTAGAATCCCAAAATACCCCACATCAAGTGGCTATGGTGGGTCTGCAATCTATTTTGTTGTATAGGAATGGAGAATTATTTAATTTCGGAAAGTGGGAGAAATAAAAATAATCTTGTGTGATTTGTTTTTTGGGAAGTTGATACACTTGGACACTTGGCAATCATCCACATGTGTAATAGGTGATGTTACACCAATATGTAACAGCAGATTTGAACCGATTTTTTAAACTCTTTGTTGAATAAAATGTTGAAGAAACATGTCCCCCGATGTGGTGAAACAAGCCCTAAAAATATGCTATTTTGCATTAATTTTCAGAAATTCCTCATGTTAGTCACATGCAAATCACGTGACGTCATAGTCATCTTGGAACCGCCTATATTAGAAGAACTATAATGAAACAAAAATTGATAATGAGGATTAAAATGTTAAGAAAAACATAAAATATGCATAACAAGGACCAAAAGGTTATTTACCTCAAATTATTAGCCTGATAACTTATTACTTTGGTTTATAATATATTACTAGTCTAGTTAATTTGTTGTAAGATTTTTCGTCCATAAGAATTATTAGTTTAGTACATTAAAAAAAATTATGGGTAAATTATCGTTATTTTATAGTATTAATAAAATTACAGTCTAATAAATTATTAGTTTAGTTGAAACGGTAATTGTGAACATTATTAATTTAGTTCTTCATAAAATAAATTAATATTATCGAGAAAATAGTTAACTTTATTTAATAAATTACTAGTTTGTTTAAATTGTAATAATGAGTGTTATTTATTTAGTTTTACACTTCAACGAATTATTATTACATTGTAAATACTACTTATTTATAAATTACAATAAGATTGTTAGTGCAAGCATTATTAGTTTTACATTTTACTAAAGTTTCATTAAAGTAATATATTATTAAATTAGTTTTACTGTTCAAGTTGTGACTAGACTTTTTACATCACAATTTAGTATACTTAAATAATGTAATATAATCCCTTCTCAAAAAAGAAATGTAATATAATCAAGTTTAAAAAATGCAATATAATCAAATTGTTAGTTTTTGAGTCTCTACGTTGTTGTAACAATTTTATAAAACGGTTCATGCATAATGATAATATTGAAAATTACAGGAGGACAATGTTTTTTACAAAACGACTTATACATATTCTACAACACCATCAAACTGCAGAAGCACCTCATGTTATCAACTTAATATAAGAAATAATGAAGAAAGAGTTAAGTTTGCATAAACTCAAACATGGCGTTTAAGATAAAAGAAAAACTTAGAACCACTTTTATAGAGTTTGCAAATACTCTCTAAGTTTGTTAATTAAAGTTTTGCGTTATTCTAATATTTATTTATGACGTAAGAGCAAATTCAGAATCTGGTCCAACACATTGGATCACTTTCAACGATAATATTTTGTGATTCACAATGAATTATAAAGTGTTCAATATATGGTTGGAAATATATGGAAATCTAGTTTATGAAACAAAGGTCTATTAAGAGAGTTATGACCATTTTACTAGAGACTGTCAGACTGCACTCGAGAAACAATATTCCTTATGTCTTTTGGTATTTCTAAGAGTCTTACTAGATTTATTAGTCTATTTTCAAGTTATTATCATTGTTATCAAATAATAATGTCATGTTTTATGTTTTCTATAAGTAAAGAGTCAAGTTTAAATTGGGAAATTGTAAGGCCATTCAACTTGTAATTTTCTAAACTCATACATAAAGCCCCTCCTAATGAATAAATAAAAAAGAAGAGTTTAAGTTATAAAAATATTTGTTTGCAAGTGTTCTTGTATTAAGAGTGAGTGATTCCTCTTTTACTAATGAGTGACTTGATCGCGTCGAGTGATTCTGCGATTAATAGAGTTGAGTGAGTCCGCTATCGCCTGTTAAATGATTCCAAATCATCTATCCTTTCATTTCCTTTACGTTGCGGGTTTCGGCCTGCATTAATTTACTTCTAATTTGTAAATAAATTTACTATAACATAGCAATCTAAGACTCTACAAGAAAATGGGAAGCACTGACAGACGTAAGTCACTTTTTTAGGGATATTAGCTCGACCATGCTTTGTGTGCGAGATGTTGAGCAACTTGAAGCTAATATTGCCGAGATAATATGCAACTTGGAGAAGATTTTTCCTCCCGGGTTCTTTGATTCAATGGAGCATCTGCCGATTCACTTGGCATATGAAGCCAAGGTTGGAGGTCTTGTGTTGTATCGATGGATCGATGTATCCTTTTGAGAGGTAATTCGGGTTTTTTGCACTTTGCATCCCTGAAATATGGGAAATAGACACTTTGCACCCCCGAAACTTAGATTTAACACTTTGCACCCTCGAAATATGCAAAATACAACTGTTTGCACCCTCTTCTATTTTCAAGCAAAAACTCAAGGGCAAAATAAGTAATTCTATTGTAAATCTTTGGCACTTTTCCCCCCCTCCCAAAATAAAATTAACAATTAACACTCCCTAATTAAGAATAAATTAACAACTTGCACCCCCGAAACACAATAAATGGACACTTTGCACCCCAAAATACAAAATTTAACAATTAACACCCTCAAATTAAAGAAAACTCAAACCCCTCTTTTTTTCCAGTAAAGTTGACCATCAAAATGAAACTTTTTTTAGGCAAAATAGGTAATTATTTATGGGTCTTTGATATGTTGAAGTAGACAATGGGTCTTCGAGAAGTTTACTTGTACTTTATTCAGTTACTTATGGTTATATTGTTGAAAAGAAAGAGGTAGATAGAAATGAGTATTCGAGTATTTATAATTGCATATTGCAAAATTGAAGTAAAAAAATGAATTATCGATTTTGCCTTAGATTTTTTTTCACTCCGATAGTCAACTTTGATGAAAAAAACGAGGGGTTTGGGTTTTTTAAATTTGAGGGTGTTAAGTTTAATTTTGTGTTTTGGTGGTGCAAAGTGCCCATTTATTGTGTTTTGGGGGTGGAAGTTGCTGATTTGTTCTTAATTAGAGGGTGTTAAGTGCTAATTTTATTTTGGGGTACAAAGTGCGAAATTCTCAAGTTTTGAGGGTGCAAAGTGCCAATATTATTGAATTACCTATTTTGCCCTTGAATTTTTGCTTGAAAAACGAGGGTACAAAGTGCTGTATTTTTTATATTTCAAGGATGAAAAGTGCTAAATCTAAGTTTTAAGGGTGCAAAGTACCTATTTCCCATGTTTTTAGGGTGCAAAGTGCAAGAAACCCCAGGTAATTCAGTTCAACATGTTGAATTTTTTAGTTTTGAGAATATGTGTTGTTGAATTGTGAGGAATTAAATCCTCTCATTGAGTAAGAGCATTATATCAATTAGTATATAGTGAACTATGTCATATGTGCAATTTTACATTTATAATGAGTATTTTATATTTTTCCTAGAAAATTTGATACACATATGATGGAGATGGATCCCACAATGTCTCCCGTTGAACTATCGAGATCGTGTGACGCCCATTCTTGCAGATGGTTAAACGAATATGTAAGTGAACTTACATATACTTCTTAGATTATTACGATAGTGTTATAATTATGTTAATTAACCATGTATTCTCGTATCAACTGGTAAATAGAAATGAAGTAGACACAAAAATCAGGTGCATAGCATACCCCCCTCGTCGTACTGTTAAGTGTTATAAAGGGTACTTTGTAAACGGATTCAAATTTCACACCGTATATTATGGGAAATATAAGACGACAATGAATAGTGGCATTTGTGTGTTGGGAAGCTCAAGTGGGGATGACGAGAAGGATTACTACGGCATGGTGGAGGAAATTATAGAGCTAGATTTTTTTGGAGAATATGTGACTTTATTTAAGTGCCATTGGTTCGATACATCTTCACAAAATAGGAACAAAATGCATCCAAAATTTAAACTTGTTGAGGTCAATCAAAAGTCTAAATTAAAATCATACGATCACATTATATTGGCTCAACAAGCTCACCAGGTTTACTACACAGGTTACCCAAAATGCCCGCAACACAAAGATAGAGGTGATTGGGTGGCAGTATGCAAAATCAAAGCTAGGAGTAGGACCGCTGTTTTACTACTAGATGATGCTGAAGAAGTTGAGACTATGGTTGAGGGTCCTTTCCAGGAAGGGGTATCGTCTGCTCCATCTGCTCCAAGAAACATCTTCTCACAAACATCCTTTGTGATTGAGAAATTCTTTTGGATACTGATGGTGATTTAGAAGAGGTGGATCCTTTAGAACTTGGTCGAACTGTTGAGGTAGATGAGAATGAAGCGGATATAGAGCATGAAAAAGAATTTGACGATATTTTATCAGAAGAAGAGCATGAACATATACATGAAAGTGGAGAAAATAAGTATAGCAGTGGTGATGAGTTTATGGACTATGATGATTGATCGGTTGAGGAGGAGGACGTAGGATTCTTTGATGTAGTTTTTATTCAATGCTCTTAAAATTTTCAACAGTTTTTGACACTTAATATAAATTGGTTCTTGAATATTTTTTTCGCTTTAGTACTTTTGTGGCTTCTTTAGCAGTGAAGCTGACATTTGTTTCGAGTTTCTTGAATATTTGTGTTGAGAGGAAATGAGATTTTGGTACTGTGTTTGCTTTTGGTGCAATGCCTTGTTAACATTCTGCATTGCGTATTAATTATTTATGTGGCTATTTTTCATGGGATGGCTGATTTTTTGTTCCTTGTTTGTATGGGATTTAGTTTGATTGTTATGTATGATGCTATTGGTGTTAGAAGGCATGCTTGAATGCAATTTAATGGATGTTTGTTAATTATATACAGTGCACCTATCAATTTGCAAATGATTTTTTATCTCTTGCTTAAAATTTATTAATATTATTTTCTACTTCACATAGTACTTCAAGCTGATTACTTTGCCTGTGGCTTTTTTTGAATTATTTGCAGTGAGGTAGTTGAAGTCATGGAGCATTAATTTAATACTTGATTGATCAATATCCAAACACAAATGGGTTGTATAGCTTCTAAACTGACATTAAAGCTCCAAGTTTTGAGGAAAATCTCAAGTTTTGAGTGGTTAAGTATTCTTCTTGGGCTGAATGTTCCCTTTCAAAGAAAACAAGAGATTTTTTTTTATTCCATTAGTTTTAAACTTATTCGAAAAACTGGGAATAAACATAATTTTTTTTCATGGATAATGCTTTTAGTTGAAACTTTGTTGGTAATTTATCGGTATTATCGAAGGAATACCGTTTTCATTGGTAATCAGTTGTAAATTCTGTAGTAAAGTGATAACTTTTTTTCCCGTTAGAATAATGTTGTTACCGAAGACCCCCCTTTTTGTAGTGACAATTTTTCGTTACAAATTCCGTTGATAATTAGTCGATATTTTTGAAAAACATAGTTTTCTTGTATTTTCGTCGTTGTTCAGTTGCACATTTGTTATTGACAAAAAATTGTAACAAATTATTTTCCGTTGGAACAATTCCGTTGCTATCTATCATATTTACCGACAACTAAACAACAAAGTTCAAACCACAAATCTTATCTTTCGAAATTTTGTTGGTAATTTGTTGCTATTCTTGAAAGAATACCATTTCCGTTAGTAATCAGTTATAAATTCGTCACTAATAGCGACAATTTTTTTTTTTTCCCGTTGGAATCAAGCCGTTTCTGAAGACATCCTTTTTTTAGTGAGAGTTAATAATTTTAGGTTGGACTTATGCGGCTACGAAGATCTATCAAGAACTTCTTTTGTTGTAAATTATCAATATCTTGAATATTAAAGTTCAGACTGCTTTTACTAATAACAATTTATAGATAAATGATGGGCTAGTCTCAGTTCGTGCATAGTTTACAAATTTGTTAGGCTATATCTTTTTTCTTTAGGATTATTGTATTTCATTTTCTACAATGCGTGTAATGCAAATTTACAAACGTTAATATATTACTTGTAAGAAAATAATAATTATTATTTGACGATTCGCGATACAATAGATGACAATACAACGATAGATTGATACAAATTCCAAGTCGTACCGCACCATATTATGTATCATACACGATACGATACTTTTCTTATGAATAGTACACCATACGAGACATATCTTACGACATGCTCAATTCATATGCTACAAATCATGACAATGTCACTCCTTCCAACCGGGTCTGGTTGATACACTTCATTTTTTTTTTTAAAAAAGACATGTTTCAACAAAAAGTTGCAGCATAACCACTCATCCCTAATTTGCACCGTCACGAACAAACTCTAACCCTCGTTTAAGATTCCAAAATTCAATTGATACGTTTCAAGACTTCGATATATTTTTACCCCGATTCAGCTAGATCTTATGAGCAATTTCGAGTGGCTTCTTAGCTTCAGACACAATTTAATACCCCTTTCCCCATCATATTTGTGATTAGTCCATTTTCCCTATCATATTTGTCTATCAACTTCTAATGCAACCCAAATAATTTACTTGCTTTGGAAAATTATCACCAAATAATTAAATTAAGTTGTAGAGAAAACCTACTTGTCATTTATAATTGATTAGGTGATTTACAATGTGATTATTGAAACTTCATTTCATTTTGAATTGTTTGACATTGACATGCTAATTTTGCATAGTTGTAATGTTTTAATTTTATTGAAAACATATTATATGTTATTTTTAGTAAGTGACTATGCACTGTACGATTCAAGAGGAAAATGATGCGCAATTTAATAACTATGTAACACATTGGTCATAATATCACTTTAAATTTGAAGATGTAGATAAATACTTAATGAAAATATATTAATATGCAACAAAATTACGCGGCGTAGCAAATAATTAAGAAGCTAAATTTTCTACTTAAAAAATTATATAGGTAAGCAAACTGACCATTGTGGAAATGAGAGTAACATACGTTGATGTCAAAAATTGGTCAGTACCCTTAGAAACTGATTGTAGCTTCACATAACTCATATAAATTAACAACAAGCATTGTGTAAGTTTTATAAACTGATTTTTCATATCTCTCGATACATGAATGCGCTTCTTCATTTATCCTCAATAACCATGGCGTGGAGATTCAAATGGTAAGCTTCGTCATATATACACGGTGTTAACTCTACAAAATAGAGTTAATTTCTATGTATTTTTGCGGGAAATGGTATTAGTTTCTTGAGTTCTTAGATCGTTTTCATTCGGCTTAGCTTGTTTATCTCGTTGGTGAGTCACGTACTCATTTTGGTACTTTCTTGTGAATATTTCAGAATTTCTCTTGATTTTGTTGGAAGTGCAAACAGAAGCCTCTTCGCTGGAGCGGAAAATCTCTCCGCTGGAGCGAAATCACTAAGTAGATCTCCGCTGGGGCACAAGATTCTTGCGAATTTTACTATTAGTGCCCTAATATGACTTGGAATCTTATATCTAAGTGGAGGAAGAGAGAGAAAAGAGATCTTGGAACACTTTTTGACAAGAGGGAGATCAAGAAGAAGAAGATATCATTCAAGAGCGTGAAAAATATCGGAGAACAGAATTCTTGAAGATTGGAAAACAGATCTACTTCTCTTTTCTCATCTTTTGCAATTTTCTATCTCTTTTGTGTTCTTGTACTCATGACTTGATTATTCTTGAGTTTATTTCTGTTTTAGCTATGAACTAAATTTACTTTTCTAGGATTGCAATGAAATTCTTTGTGTGAATTGATTTTTTTTTTCCTTATTTATTTTATTGAAATTTATTGTTTACCCATTCTTGTGCTTAAATTTCAATAGCCTGATCAACTATTGTTTTACAAATCTAATTAAATCGGGAGAGGAAATTAGGTTTTAGGTTAAAGATCGGGTAACCTTTGTACGAATTTCACCCACATCGAATTGGGTAATTTGTTTAGCAATTAAGATAGGAATATACTTAATTGCCTTAGGTAGTCACAATTAGGGCTTGTTCTTGATTCAATTTGGCCTAACTTCATTGGCATATGAATATAGCTCTTTGATTAGGTTATATTAGTTTTACAATATTTTGGAAAAAAATTGTAAAAACTTAAGTGCCCTAGACTAGCAATAAACCTTAATTGAAAGAGAATTGTTGGGAAAATAAAAGCAATTAGTTTGACATTGAAGAAAGTTGTAATCCTAGGCTTTAATCATCACAGTTAATCTTGTCAATTTAGAATTTAGTTTTAATTTCATTGCTGCTTAGTTATAATAATCAGAAATCAAAGATTCGTTTAATTTGGATAAGAAAAAGAGTGATCATTTAGTAATTAGTTAGTTTTGCTCATTAATTGTCTGTGGAGACGATAATCTACTTATCATTATATTATTTGTTGCGATTTCGTATACTTGCGTTCATAAATCCTGCATCATACATCATATATTTTACTCAATTATGTGCGTCCGCCTTGCAATCACCGTGCGACTATCGTGCATCCGCCATGCAATCGTCGTACGACTTTCGTGCAGTAGTTCCCAAAACATTTTATATAATTAATTTTTTGATTACTTAATTAATTGAGAAGTAATTGTATACTTAAAAAATTATAAGGGTAAGAAAACTGACTATCGTGGAAATGTGCACGTAACATACATTCATGTAAAATTACATAAGTACCCCTGATATTTGATTGTAGCCCTACATGACTCCTAAAAATTAACACCAAGCATTGTGTATAACTTATGCACCGACTGGGCAACACCGCCCTCCATGAAATTTCATTCAACTCATGTATTTTCCCCATCCTAAAGACTAATACATCAATAAAAAAGTGTTAAACACTGATTTTTCATATCTCTTGATACAACAATACGCTTCGTCATATATCCTCAACCAGGGCCGGCCCTGAGCGTAAGCCGCGTATGCGGCCGCTTAGGGCCATCGATCCGGGAGGGCCTCCGAAGTTTTTATTATTATTATATATATATAACTATATATTTAAAAGAAATTATGAAGAAATAGGCTAATAATGTTGTATAAGAGGCTGATTTTCGAAATAATTTTGTGGAAAAAGAATTATAATTAAGGAATTATGAAGAAAGCTCTTAGAATATTAATGGAGGAAAATAGAGTTGCAGGTCGGCAATTGAGGAAGAAGAAGATGTGCTTTTTGGGCCTAAATTATAATTATACTTGAGTGGGTTCTTGTAGGTTGTAGGAGTAAAAGTTAGTGGGTCTATTATATTTGAAATTGACTACTGACTAGGTTAGGAATAGGAAAAGACTAAGACATTGTTGCCAGCTTTTTTTTTTTTGAGAAGTGTTGCCAGCTGCTGTGTACAATTACATATGAAAATTTGACAAGTAATTGCAAAAAAGCCCTTATATTTAAATTGCAAATATATTGAAACACAAGACGGGCATAAGGCATCTTCAAGCTTAATATTCACTCTTTATAGTCTTTGGGTAAGGACTTGATCTTTTTCTTTTAAATATTGTTGGACTTTCTTAAGTGCTACTTTTAGAATTTGTATGTGAATTTTGCTTTTGATATTCGATTGCTAGGTTAACCATGGGTCCTAGAAAACACATGTCTGGGCATGAAAAAAGAAAAAAAAAAACAACGAGTTGAAGAACTTATTCAATCTCAAGTAGGTGCACTTGATAAGTTTATTACTAGCAATAAAAATGCAACTGACATGGGTTCTGGTTCGACTTTAGTTGAAAATTCGATGAATGATGATTTTCAAATGAAGATTATGTGATTGGAGAAGATGCGGGCTTGGTGAACGAAGAACTCGGACAACATATAAATGAAATTATTGATGAAAATTTAAATTTGGATAATCAGAATCTTGGGTTTAACGATGTACGTGAAGCGGGACCATTGAACATATATGATCCGGGAAATTGGGATAGGATTGATCATAATATTAGAAATATTTTGGTAGAAAGAGGTCCAATAAGAATTACTGAAGATGATACCATTTTTCCTAAAGACGAGAGTGGTAGACATTTTTCTTGTATATTTTATATTCGAGATCTATCAAATGGAGAGAAACAAGATATAAAATGGCTAGTCTATTCGCTTGTTGCAAATAGAGTATATTGTTTTTGTTGTAAATTGTTCAAAGAAGATAAACTCATTTCTCAACTAAACACTGAAGGATATAAGGATTGGAGGAATATTGGTAAGAGGTTGAAAAGTCATGAAACCAGTAGAGACCACCTTACATGCTTGAGTAAATGGATTGATCTAGAGATGAGATTGCGAAAGAATGAAACAATCGATAAAAATTTGCAAGAACAAATCAACAAAGAGAAAGAACATTGGAAACAAGTATTGTTGAGGATAATTGCTCTTGTTAAAACTCTTGCTAATAATAATTTAGCATTCCGTGGGGACAATGAGAAAATTGACCAAGAGAACAATGGAAACTTTTTAAGCTTCATTCAGATGATCGCAGAGTTTGATCCAGTTATGCAAGATCACATTCGGCGTATTAAGGATGAGTCAGTTCACTATCATTATCTTAGCCAAAAAATTCAGAATGAATTAATTCAAATGTTAGCAGGTGAAACTGGGAATGCAATCATTAAAATAGTCAAGGAGGCAAAATATTTTTCAGTAATACTTGATTGTACTACTGATGTTAGTCATGAAGAACAAATGACTCTTGTACTTCGATGTGTGGATATTTCAGCAAAGCCAATAATGGTACAAGAGTTCTTTGTGCAATTTTTGAAAGTAGATGATACAACAGAATTGGGACTTTTTAATGTACTTAATGATGCATTGAACGCTCTTGAACTTGATATTGGTGATATTAGAGGACAAGGGTATGATAATGGAGCTAACATGAAAGGAAAACATAAAGGTGTTCAGAGACGATTACTTGAAGTAAACCCTAGAGCATTTTATACGCCGTGCAGTTGTCATAGTCTAAATCTTACACTTTGTGATATGGCCAGTTGTTGTACGAAAGCAGAGTCTTTTTTTGGAGTAGTGCAACGTACATATAGTTTGTTTGCATCTTCGACAAAGCGATGTGATATTTTGAAACGTCATGTGCAAGAGCTCACACTGAAGTCATTGTCTCAAACTCGTGGGAAAGCCGTGTTGAAAGTCTTAGAGCTATTAGGTACCAAGCGCCAAAAATACGAGATGCATTGATAGACTTGGCAAATAGTAGAGAAGACCCAAAGACAAAGAGTGAAGCTAATTCTTTGGTGACACAGGAACTTCAGAATTTTGAATTCTTGTTCGGTATGATTATTTGGCATAATTTGTTATTTACTATTAATGTTGTTAGCAAAACCCTTCAAGCTGAAGATATGGATATAGATGTTGCTGTCAAACAACTTAAGGGACTTATTTCCTTTTTTGAAAAGTATAGAGAAACTGGATTTTCAGATGCTAAGATTGAAGCAAAGGAACTTGCAAATACAATGGGAGTTGATCCAATGTTTCATGAAAAATGCGTCATTCACAGAAAGAAAAGATTTGATGAGAGTACTAGTGAAGATGTGTCACAATTACCTGAGGAATCCTTTAGAGTAAATTATTTTTTGTATGTGGTAGATCAAGCTCTTTTGTCGCTTAACACGAGGTTTGAACAACTTCAGATATATGAGAACTTTGATTTTTTGTTCGACTTGAAGAAGTTAAAGTCTATTGATGATGAGATTTTAAGTACTTATTGTATCAAGCTTGAAGAGTATTTGAAACATGACACTTACGATATAGATGGGAGAGACTTATCTTCTGAGTTGAGAGTCTTGAGATGTATTTTACCAGAAGAACTAAAAAGGCCAATTGATGTGTTGAATTATTTACAGGCTATAGATGGTGGGTTCCTAAATACATGGATTGCTTATAGAATATTGTTAACTATTCCTCTTACAGTTGCAGCTGCAGAGAGAACATTTTCGAAGTTAAAATTGATTAAGTCTTAGCTCTGATCAACCATGTCACAAGAGAGGTTGAATGGGTTAGCCATGTTGTCGATTGAAACTAATATGGTAAAGAAGATTGATTATGCAAGTGTAATTAGTGATTTTGCTTCAAAAAATGCTAGGAGGGTAATATTTAAGTAATATTTTATTAAGAATTTAATTGTTTATATTGTATTCGTGAACTCAATTAATTCTTATTTAAAATAATTATGTCTCATATTATCAATGTATTTTACATAGCAAGATTTTTTTATATGAAGGGTCACAAATTCAAAGTTGGCTTAGGGCCACTGAAAACTCAGGGCCGGCCCTGTCCTCAACAATAATGGTGGTGCAGATTCAAATGGTAGGCTCTATTATTTTCTCAATTACGTAAGTCCGCCATACAATCGCAGTGCAACTGTCATGCCTCCGCCGTGCGACTACTGTGGATCCACCTTGCAATTGCCGTACAAATGCCATGCAGCGTTTCCCAATATGTTTTATAAAATTAATTTGTTGATTACTTAATTAATTGAGAAACAAATTTTCTTTTCATAAGGGCAAGCAAACTGACCATAGTGGAAATGAGCATGTAACATTTGTTGATGTAAAAATATGTAAGTACCCCTGACAACTGATTGTAGCCCCACATGACTCCTATTAATTAACAACAAGCATTGTTTGACATATGTTGATGTAAAAATACATAAGTACCCCTGATAACTTATGCGCCGGACTGCGCAACACCACTCTCCATCATTCAAAAAGTGTTGAACACTGATTTTTCTTATCTCTCGATACATGACTATGCTTCGTCATTTATCCTCAACCATGGTGGTTGAGATTCAAATGGTAAGCTTTGAAATATATATATATATATATATATATCCGCCACCTGCCTGCTTCCTCAAATTTTTTTTAACGCCTACAAAAAAACTACGCCGTTTTGTTATTAATATTTTTAAATCCCCATCCAACATACGCCGTTGTTTTGCATTCCCCTACCAAAAAAATATTTATCCTCAGCGACCTGGATTTTCCCTTCACCCACTGTCTTCAATCATTGGCTAGATTGTCTTCCACGATTAGTTCTCTCTTCCCATGGGCCTCTCTGTTACATATTTTGATAGTAACCTTCTTTCCCCTACATCGAGGTTGCACAGAGGTTGGCTTTATCATTATGCACTCATTCTTATCTTCTTCTCAAAAGCAAAATAATGTTGCGAATATGCTCTTCATAAACTTAAAAATTAATTTTTCTGCTCTAATTCTTTCTTTTTCACGTTGTTTTTTTCTTTCTTTACTTCGTATCATTTTGGGTTTTATTAAATTGATTTGTTAGTGTTTATATTTTTCTTTACCTTGTTTTAATTTATTCTGGATTATCTATTTAGGGCACATCGACTTATTGCTCTTTCATTTGTGAATCATCGTTCTTCTTGGCACACCACCATCTCCAGCACAAACATCTCACAGCCATACGCACCTCAAATGGCGTGCTTTTTTTTTAAGTAAGGTATATGTATCTATGGGATCGCTTTCTTTCTTTTTGATTTTGGAACTAATATTTAGTTTTGTTAATTTGATTTTTTTCTAGCGTACTTGTTGCTTTTTTCCTCATTTTACATCTCCAATGTATTGTGGTCATGTATTTCACCTTCTTTATATGTTTTTTTGGTGTGTCTAAAATTCAATAACCGAGAAGTGACAAAAAATTGTAAAATGATAAAGTGTATGGAACCATGGAAAATACAAATGTGGAGCTGTAATAATTTGTTATTGCTAATTCTAATACATGATTGCATTATAGAGGGTATCTACTTTAATTTTCTGCAGGGTTGGCCTAAGGATGGCTTTGGAGATTTTTCATGGATTAAGCTTCCATGTGTGAATATACTTGTTTTCTTTTAATTTTGGGTATTTACTTATTTTCTTCTAATTTCCTCAGTGTGGTCTAATGTTTGGGATCCATTTTTGGTTCTCCTCCTTCCTTCATTTAATGGTGGGAAATAAATCGTTTGGTTTTATTATTTGTGTATCTTTTTGTCATTCTTTTCCTTGTACTAACATTTATTTCTTTTTGGATGAGTTAGCGATTCAAATGGTATATTTCTCTGTAGGGGAGTTCTTGAAGCTAACAAAATCAGTTGTGCTGGATTCCCCAACAGTCGTATATTTGATGAATTTCCTATCCGATTTGGTCTTTCTGCTACTGAAGCATTGGAAGGAAAGTAACTTTTTTTGGCGTTTGAAATTGATCTTTATTTAGATAAGAAATCTAAAAGGGTATTTTTTGATATATAATTTTGGATTTTGTTTTAGTAGCTTTTGTTGTTTAATTT
>CM064879.1:59781567-59857762 GCA_003313485.2 Penstemon barbatus | reverse complement strand
GTTTGTTGGTCCCAAGTGGTCATATGAGGTCTAGAGGGGGGGGGGGGGGGTGAATAGACCTCTGAAAATTTTAATCAAATTTTAACTTTAAAACTTTTTGTTCAACTGTAAGCAGACTAAGCTGTTACAGAACAGTAAATTAACGAAGCCGATCGCGAACAAATCTTTGAATAGCTTTGTTGACCACTAATCTGATAGTCACTTAGCTGATTTTGTTAAAATCAGTTTTAATACTAGAAAACTTGCAGGATTTATAAAATATTTTTTACGAGTAAACTTAGTAGTTTGAAAGAATTTATCCCAGTTTTATAAAACTTCTTTAATCCTTTTTCAAACAGTTTTATCAAGTGTTTTTATGCAAACTGAAAATATGCAAGTAAATGAAAAGTAAAAACAGAAGGATTTTTATAGTGGTTATATGGATGTAAATCCTTTAGTACACTCTTCCAAGTCACACAAATCTTGGGTTATACTAAAAACACAAAGTAATCAGTATACACTGCTTGCGCCAAACAACAAATAATATGGCCACAAGTTCGCAATTGGAAATCACAAAGAAAACCTATTCTACAGAGTTTTATCACTTCACAAAGATGGATAAGCACTCCTCACAACACTCTAACAGTTTTTCACTTAGAAAAATGTGTATATCTTTGATCTTCAACTTCTGCTTAAGTCAACAAATGACGAAGCTGATGAGTGAGCTGTTCTTGGGCTTTTTGAGACCTAGAAAATATTCTGCTTCGAAATCAATCTCCCAGTTGTTGTGTGTGTCTTTTTCTTCGTCTCTTCAGCTATTTATACTCACAGATTCAAAAGGTGTCCGTTGAAGAGAGACAAAATTTGAATTTCTTGATTTCTGGTCCTTAATTTCCGCGAACGGCTCTTTGCACAGTGACAGTACTGCAGACTGTACTTTCTGTCAGGCAGCATTTAATGCACATAGCTGATACGAGGAATTTCTTCAATCATTTGCCATTAATATCCTCGAACTTCAGCATCTATTACTCCAGGGGCTTTTATTACCATTGGGACGACTTCCTGATCCTTTCCACTTGGCTGATGAGAGTGCCAGTCTGATGGTGAGCCGAGCTGATCTCAAACTTGAACAAGTCTGATTTGAGTCGGTTGACATACACCAGTCTGATTTCTTCTCTTCAGCATATCAGTAGTCTTCTGGACCTTGAATATTTGACCCTTCTGATTTGTCTTCTTACTTGGTCAAAATTCTTCTAAGGGTTTTAAACTAAGTTTGCCATACTTAGCTGATCTCGATGAGTTTTGGAAATCATCAAAACCTCCCTTAACTAATCTAACTTCAGTGCACTTTATCTTCATCTTCATCCAACAATTTTCCCCTTTTTGATGATGACAAAACTTCAGCTAAGTACCTGTTTAACTATACTAAACTTTTGATCCTCAAATTTTCTGAGATAGAAAAGTATGTTGGAAAAGAACTTCAACATTTATATATTTGAAAATTGTTTACAAAGTACAAGTCTTTCAGATGAGATAACTGAAAGGAAAAATAAAGAAAACTGATCACAATGAATAGTCTAATCTAATCATCAGCTTCTTCACTTTCTTCTTCAATAACTCCCTCATATTCATACTCTGATTCATCATCATCATCTTCTTCATCAATTTCATCATCAACAAGCAGATTTGCCTTGCAGCTTCCATCTTCTGCTTGATTTCTTGTTCACGCATGACTTCCTATTTTGCTTCATCAATCCTTCTCTTCAAACGCTCCAAGTTTTTGTACTTGGTGGATGGATCCAATTGTTCTTCAGGAGTATGCTTGGATGCAGCCAATTCTTTATTAGTCTTGACTGGTTCCTTGGGTTCTTCTTCAGACTTTTCAGGATCAGCTTCCTTGCCAACAACCTTTCCATCTTCTTCAGCAGCATCAGCATCCTTGGCTTCAGCTTCCTTATTTCCTTCAGTCTTTTCTTCAAGTGCTTGGTTCTCTGGCTCTTCTGGTTTCTCTTGAGCAGCAGCAGAGTCTATTTCAGCAGCTTGAACAGTTGTCTCTTCCCTTTTATCTTCCCCCTTTTTGTCATCATCAGGGTTAACAGAAGGGTTGAGTCCAACAGCTTGGATCTTGGCAGCAGCACACAAGGTCTTGATGTTCTGGTTCATTAAATCTTGATTTGAGGTAAGATGATTTAGAGCAGTAGTTATGTTGTCAGCTTGATCATTGATGCAGTCAATGTTGAGTTGTAATATAGAGATTTCCACATCAATTTTGGCAGCAGTTTTGTGAACTTCTTCTACCAACAGATGATTCTTTGAAGTCTCCTCATCAGCAACTTTGATGAATGTATTTGTCAGATGAGCAATACTATCTTCATTTCTCTTCAGGGCAGCATGAAGATGATCAACATCAGCTTTGACATCTTCAATACTTCTGTTCATGTCCAAGATACTATGCGTCATCCTCAGAGTAATGTCTTCTGGTAAAGGGAAGTTATCAATGGCATCCTTAACCATTTTTGCAGTCTTTTTATGCATTTGCTCCATCTGCAGTCTATTCCTCCCTTCCATTTCCTTCAAGGAATTTTCAAGCATCATTTGGAAGGCTTCCATCAGTGATGCGTGCATATCAACTGTTGGAATTTGAGGTGATGCAGTTTGATCTTCTTCCTGTTGAACAAGAGTGTCTTTCAGATCAGCTTCGTCTTCAGCCTTTTCCTTATCTGTCCACTCAATGGCTAAGTGCTCTTTTGCAGCATCAGGCTGATCTGTGACATCTTCAAAGATCTTGCTAACAATTTTGCCATCATCAGTGAAAACAGTTGTCTGACGGATCTTCCTCACAACAGGCATACAATTTGGAGCAGTTGTCTTCACTTTCGGCAATTCTTGATAACTTTCCATTTCCTTGCCAAATGTGATCTGCTGTACACTAGGCATAGCAGGCAGATCACTTGGAGAACCTTGTTCATATCTTGATCTTTTAATCCATTTCTCCAAGGCAGTATGAACATCAATTTGCACAGCCCGTTTGATGGGATCATCTTGCCTTCTTTTTTTGGCTGGCAAAGCATCAGAGATGATTTTTGGCTTCAGCAGTAACAGCTTCTTGAGCATATTTGTGCATCACATCTCTGACATAATCAGGATCCAGTGCTTTAGTGATTGAAGAAGTTTGCAACCAGTTGAGGACCCACTTCTCCTCATCAGCAAACTCTCTCCAGCTCTGGATTTCTTCAACAGACTTGTTCATCCTGAAGTCTCTCCATCTGATGTATCTTTCCTTTTCTTGGATGAACAGAGTTTTACGTTGAAGTTTCTCATCAATTTGAGCTAAGGAAGCTTCAAATTTTTTGAAAACAGCAGGGTCAGTATTAACAATATCAAAAGCTTTCCTGACATCAAACCTTTTCTTCTCAGAAATTTCACCAGCAGGCACTTTCTTCTTTTGGTTCATTGATTCTCCTATCTTAATGCCTCCAGCTATGTTAGGACCATGAGAATCCTTCTTGCTGAGCTCAATCGCAAGAGCCAACTCTACATCTTCAGCAGCCTTGCGTTCTGCTTTAGACATCTTTATTCTTTGCTCTTCTTTTTCAGCTTCTATTTTGCTGAGCTCTATGGCCCTTTTCTCTTCTTGTTCTTCCCTCTTTCTCTGCTCTGCTTCTTCCCTTTTTCTTTTATCTGCAGCAGACACCTTCTTCCTTTTGATGACAACCTTTATTTTTCCTTTCTTCTTGTCATCTGTCTGTGCATTTCGAGTAGCAGAAGGTTCGGGAGTAGCAGATGCAAGTGGTGCAACTGCAGCAGGAATGATTATCTGCACTTCAGGATCATCATGAGGTTTAGCAACCTCAGCTGTTGGCGCGGTTGAAGCAGTCTGTTGAGCAGTAGACTCTTCTTCAGCTCCAGCAGGCCTCTCTGCTGATTGAGGACTTTCTCTGACTAAGTCTGAAGGCTTAGCAGGAGATGGTTCAAAAACCATTTTCCTCTTAGCAGACTTCCTTGTAGCAGGCTTCTCTTTAACAGGTTTAGAAGCAGCAGTGTCTCTCAACTGGCTTCTAGTCCTTTTTGCTACTTTGTCAGCAGTTACTTATTCTGACACTGTTCTTGATGGAGATCCAGCAGATATCTCCAACACTTCATCAATAACCTTCTTTATGGCAACATAAGCAGCAGCTTGCTTTTTCTTTTCTGTTCTGGCTTGAACAACAGGCTTTGCTGTTTGAACAAACTTCTTTTGCCTCTTTGCAGGAACATTGTCCTTAGGCTCCTCAACTTCTTCCTCCTTATCATTTTTCCTCTTAGAGCCTCCCTTAACAGCTTGATATGTGGCCATGGCTTTGGCGTTGTGAATTTCCTTCCCATGGGTCATTCCACAACCCAGCTGATAAAACAAGTAACTCAGAGTAATCCTATGATTTGTTTGCTTCTTCTGATGAAAGTGCGCAATAATATACCAAATCACAAGAGACCAGTTCACCTCATAGCCGTAGTAAACAACCATCATTATGCAATAACGTTTCAAGGTGACAGTGTCTAGAGAGAAGGTGCAGTTCTCTATTAGCTTAGAGACCATATCAGCCATGCGCTGATATTCATCCTTCAGCTGCTTCTTCTTTATATTTCAAGACATGATTTCTCCCTCCTTGGCACAGATTGCCCAGAACTCTTGGATCTTGTCTTCTGCCATAGAAGACACATTAGTTCTTCCCTCATTTGATAGCCCAAATTTTTCGTTCAACACAGCAGGAGTGATGACGACTACTTGTCCTCCGACAGTAGCTCTGATTTCTCATTTTTCAAAGTCAACAACGTCCTTAGTGTTGTAGTACTCCATTATTTGATCCTTGTAAACCATTTCTTCATGGGCTTCCATGAATTTCACAAGAGTAGCAGCTTTAAACTTCTCCAAGATTTCCTTCATGACGGGTGTATCAGAATGATGATAAGTTTCATAAACCAGGTACATCCCTTCAGCCTTCGCTTCTTGTTGAGGAGTCATTGTCGATTCTGTAGAAGATTAGGGAGAACACAAGAAATTTTGCAGAAATGATAGCAGAATTTCTCACAAATGTCTTAGAATATTTTTGGGTGCGTAAAGAATTACAAGGCCGATCAGATCTGGTTTTATAGAGTTAGGGTATTTCGGTTTCCATGATACACGTTAATCGTTAGATATGTTTTGTGTCAGTTCTGATTGTGCGGCGTCAGTTACGCGATTCAAAATTCAAAAAGCATTAAATGTCAGGCGGGAATGCGAACCGCCTTAGTATACTTGTAAAAGCGTGTTTTAAATAAAATGTTTTGAACATACAAAGCTTTTACATAGTTGATCAGACGAGTAAACTTAAATACTTATCTGATGAGACCAGTGTCCTGATGACAGACTGTTATCAGTAAAAGCCAATAACTGATAACCTTCCTCAGATGTTTGTCAATCCAGCTAGTTAATTAATCTTCAATCTTCAAGAAATAAGATTTTCTCTTGAGAACATAACTTCAACTAACTTTCATTAACAGATTTCATCTTTTAATCAGAAGTACCGCTAGTCTTCCACGTCCCCCCTGACTTTAAGAATCCATAAGTTAACTAGTCTGTTGAGAGTTAACCTTGAAGATAAATATAGGATGAGTAAGCTGATGAACTTCAGTCTTCTGATGAGTTCCCCCTCAACTTATGCATCAAAATTTAGTAGACCTAGTTCAGCTCTTAAAGTCGAAAACCTTGCATCACTTAGAGGTTTTTTGAAGATGTCAGCGATCTGATTGTCAGTAGGAACATGTTCTATTATGACATTTCCTTTTTCCACATGATCTCTTATGAAGTGATGTTTGATCTCTATATGCTTAGTCTTTGAATGACTTGTAGTGTTCTGAGTAAGTGAGATTGCACTTGTATTATCACAGAAGATAGGTATTCCACTCATTGTGATGTTGTAATCTTCTTGTTGGTGCTTCAACCAAAGTATTTGTGCACATCAAGCTCCAGCAGCTATGTACTCAGCTCCAGCAGTAGATATGGATACTGAAGTCTGTTTCTTACTCATCCATGAGATCAGGCAACTACCTAAGAATTGATCACAAGCACTTGTTGTGCTATTTCTATCAATCTTACAGCCAGCAAGGTTAGAATCTGAATAACCAATAAGTTCAAGTCCAGATTCTCTAAGTTTAAGGTATTTGAGAATCCTCTTGGCAGCTAGGAGATGAGATTCTTTAGGATTTGATTGATATCTTGCATAAACCCCAACAGAGTACATGACATCATGTCTGCTAGCTGTTAAGTATAATAGTGACCCAATGATGCCTCTGTACTTGGTTATATCCATTGATTTTCCATTTTCATCTTTATCCAGACGAAGTCCAGTAGACATTGGAACATTAACAACAGAGCTAGTTTCCATACCAAATTTCTTGAACAGATCCTTTGTGTATTTTGCTTGGTTTATGAATATTCCATCAGGCAACTGTCTTACTTGCAAACCAAGAAAATAATTAAGTTCTCCCATCATGCTCATTTCAAACTTGTTTTGCATCAGCTTTGAGAACTTGTCACACATCTGTTGATTTGTTGAACCGAAAATAATATCGTCCACATATATTTGCTCAAGCAATATATGATTTTCCCATTCAATAGTGAACAAGGTCTTGTCCATATTACCTTTACGAAATCCTTTAATTAAAAGAAAATCAGATAGGGTATCATACCATGCTCTTGGAGCCTGTTTCAGTCCATAGAGAGCTTTCTTTAGACGATACACCTTGTCTTCTTCTTGATAAGCTTCAAAACCAGGTGGTTGTTCAACATAAACTTCTTCTTGCAATTCTCCATTTAGAAAAGCTGATTTCACATCCATTTGATACACTGTGAAATTTTTATGAGAAACATAAGCAAGAAAGAGTCTGATTGCCTCTAGTCTTGCTACTGGTGCAAAAGTCTCATCAAAGTCAATACCTTCTTCTTGACAATAACCCTTGACAACTAATCTTTCTTTGTTTCTGGTGACAACACCATCTTCATTCATTTTATTCCTGAATACCCATTTAGTGCCAATTACCCTTTGATGACTTGGTCTAGGAACTATGTACCAGACTTCATTCCTTTCAAATTGATTCAGCTCTTCTTGCATAGCTTCAATCCAGTTTGAATCATTAAGAGCTTCTTCAATCTGTTTAGGCTCTATTTGAGATAGGAAGCTGACGAACATTGCATCACTTGCAGCAGCTCTCCTTGTCTTTACTCTATCCAAATGATCACCAATCACCAGCTCTGGTGGGTGATTTTTGAGCCATCTAAGATCAGGTTGCAAATCTGAATGTTGTCCTCTGTTTAGATCTTGCAACACTACTGTTGGAGTTCCAGTAGTAGTCTGTTGAACAGCAGTTGTCTGTTGAACAGTCTCTGGTCTATCAGCTGTTTGCAACTCTTCTGTTAGACAATCAGCATTGTGATTTTGAACAGCACTTGAGTTAGCAGCTGAGTTGAGATCAGGTAGTATGATGGGAATATACTCTTCATTTCGTTCAACACTCAATTTCTGAAAATCAGTAGACAGATTTTGATAAGTACTTTGATTCTTTTCAGAAGATTGATTAGGATCATCAAGTACTACATGAATGGATTCTTCTATAAGTAACGTTCTTTTGTTAAAGACTCTATAAGCTTTACTAACAGTAGAATATCCTACAAATACTGCTTCATCAGCTTTTTCTGCTAAAGCAGTAAAGTGATTTTTCCCATTATTTAAAACAGAGCATTTACAACTAAAAATTCTAAAGTAATGAATGTTTGGCTTCCTGTTGTTCCAAACTTCATATGGAGTCTTGTTTTGATGTTTGTTGATCATGCATCTGTTTTGGGTAAAGCATGCCATATTTGTTGCTTCTGCCCAAAATCTTTGAGGCAGCTTTGCTTCATCTATCATGGTTCTGGTAGCTTCTTTTAGAGTTCTGTTTCTTCTTTCAGCAACTCCGTTCTGTTGAGGGGTTCTGGCAGTAGAGTATTCATGGCTGATTCCTTTGGCATTACAATACTCTTCAACAGTAGAGTTTGTAAATTCAGTCCCTCTATCTGATATGATCTTTAATATCTTTATGCTTTTCTTATTCTGGATCAGCTCCATCAGATTTGTAAGATGCTTCTTGGTTTCACTTTTTTTTTCATGAAATCACCCAAGTGTATCTTGAATAATCATCCACAACAGCTAGGCAGTACTTATTTCTACCATTGCTGATTGGGTCAATGGGTCCAAATAAGTCCATATGCAGCAGCTCCAAGATCCTTCCAAATGATCGGTGCTTCTTGCTTTTGAATGATGACTTGATTTGTTTACCCTTCTGACAGGTGTCACAAAGCTTATCTTTGCTCATGACTGTTTTTGGAATTACTTCTACCAGATCATTCTTGATAAGTCTGTTAATGGTCTTGAAATTCACATGATTCATTCTTTTGTGCCACAGCCAACTGACTTCACTTGGTGTTGATACTACCAAACAAACATTTGAACTCTTGTCAACAGAATTCCAGTCAACTGTGTAGACATTTCCTTGTCGTCTTCCAGATAAAATAACCTTCTTTGTATCAATCTGTTCAACGTAGCACTTATCTGTTGAGAAGATGACTGAATATCCTTTGTCACAAAATTGACTTATGCTCAACAAATTGTATTTGAGGCCTTTAACATAAGAGAGGTCAGATATCTCAATGTTGCCTTTGATCAGCTTTCCACTTGCTACAATCTTGCCTTCCTTGCTGTCTCCAAAAGTAACTTTCGGACCATCTACAGCAACAACATCAGTCAGCTCATGTATGTTTCTACACATGTGTCTTGAACAGCTACTGTCCAAGTACCAAATCTTCTCTACTTTACTCCTACTCCTAATCCTAACCTACAAAACAAAATAAAAATTGTTTTAGGTACCCTTATTGAGAGGGTCCTGAAGGATTAGTTCCACCTTTGACAACCCAAGATGTTGAAGTCTTAGGCTTCTTAGGCTTCTGATTTTTGGGAGGAGCATGAACAGTTTTATCTTTATCACGTTCATCAGATTTGCTATGTTGTTGATAATCAGCATGATAAGGATAATGTTCATAAGCAGAATAAGATGCATGATAAGCAGGATATGCATGCATTGGATGAGCAGGATATGGTGCATAGTAAGTTGGAAATTGAGGTGCATGATACATAGGAGGATATGCAGCAGGTTGCACATAGTAAGACTCATTTCCATACCAAGCATTTTGATTTTTCTTGTTTTTATGCTTCTTTGGTTTGCTAGATGCTTGCTCATTAACATACGACTTAGTTTTACTAGTCTGATTGGTTTTAGCCTTATCAGAAGACTTCCTAGGACTCTTCTGTTTGGTCTTACCAGTCTGTTTTCCTACACTAGGCTTTTTGCTGTTTTTAGCCTTAGAAGTTTTTGCCTCCTTTAACACTTTCTCAGGTGAAGCAGGTTTAGTAGTCTGAACATACAAAATGACCTTACTATTGTCAGCTGATACAAATTTTTCAGTATGGTTCATTTCTAACTTATCCTGTTCTAAAGGTGTCTAGTGTGTACTAGAGATAAGAGTGGATGCAACAGATGACTTTTCATGAGACTCAATTATCTTTTCAAGTTCCATGATTTTTCCTTTATACACTTCACATTCAGCTTTCAGAGATTCATTCTCTTGCTCAAGCAATTTATATTCAGCTGATTCTTTTGGCTTTTCAGCTTTAAGTTTCAGTGAACTGTTTTACTCTCTTAGCAATATCATCTCTTCCTTAAGATTACTAAATGCTTCGGCAATACTAGTATTGTTAAGCATCATTTGTTCAAATGAATTGAATAATTCATTATCAAGAGGAGTTACCTCATCATCCTCAGAGTCATCAGATTCCTTGGCCATCAGGCAGAGAAGTGCAGGACTCTCTTCTTCAGAATACTCTTCATTAGAAGTGTCTGAATCCAAATCTGATGAGTAGATAGCAGCTAGCTTTTCAGCTTCTGTTAACAGCACCTTGCCTTTCTGATGTTTTCTTTCTTTTCTCATTCTCTTTTCCTCTTTTGTGTACTTCTCAGCTTTAGGATATGGGCAGTCTCTGATGAAATGACCCAATTTCCTGCAATTATAACACATCATTTTGGATTTAAAAGAATCATTATCTTGAGAAGAAGAAGTAGGGTTAGAAGTAGAAGCATTGTTGTATTTGTTCTTCATTTTTCTTTTGTAGAACTTTTTGAAATTGTTCATCAGCAATGCAACGTCTCCAGCTGTGTACTCCTGTTTGTTGAGTATTGTGGCTTCATCAGATAAGTCCACTTCTTTACTTTTGTGTGCTGGTCTTCTTGGATTTTCAACAGCAACCAGGGCAGCTGTGGGACATGAAGTTGAGGTTTCTTCAATACCCATTCTTGGCAGTTTATACTCATACGCCTTGAGTACTGAGAACAGCTCGGTGAGTGAAATCTTTCCCAAGTCTCTTGACTCTTCCATGGCTGTCACCTTCATGTTGAACTTTGGATGTAGAGCCTTCAGCACTCTGACAAATATCTCCTTGTCTGTGAAGGTTTTTCCTAAACCTTGTATCCATCTGGTCAATGGTTTCGAAGACTTCATCTTGAAGTTATCCAGCTTTTCCAGAGCGAAACTCAGCTGATGCTCTTTGATAGCGTCGTATCCTTCGCTCATATCACGAACCTTATCCCACATTTCTTTGGCAGTCTTGCAATGCTTGAATTTTTCAAATCAGTCATTGTCTAGGGCTTTGGTCATGATGAAACGGCCAACTTTGTTCTGGTTGATCAGCTTTATTTCTTCATCTGTCATCTCGTGTAAATCTTTTTCCACCACTATATCAACTTCATCAACCTTGATAGTCTGGGTGAATTTGAATGGACCTTTGATGATACATGTGTACATGTTATCATTGTAGACAGCGAAGAAGATCTCCATTCTGGTCTTCCAATCCTCAAAACTCATACCAGCAATGTGGGGAACATGGCTGATACAGTCCATTTTCAAAAGGTTTTAATTTTTCAAAAATTTACTATTTTGAAAAAGTTTGAAAACTTTTGAAAAATACTCGGATCAAGCTCGTTGATCAGGCAGCTGATTCTAATGAACCACCTGCTCTGATACCACTTGTTGGTCCCAAGTGGTTAGATGAGGTCTAGATGAGGGGGGGGGGGGGTGAATAGACCTCTGAAAATTTTAATCAAATTTTTACTTTAAAACTTTTTGTTCAACTGTAAGCAGACTAAGCTGTTACAGAATAGTAAATTAACGAAGCTGATCGCGAACAAATCCTTGAACATCTTTGTTGACCACTAATCTGATAGTCACTTAGCTGATTTAGTTAAAATCAGTTTTAATTCCAGAATACTTGCAGCGGATTTATAAAGTATTTTTCACAAGTAAACTTAGTAGTTTGAAAGAATTTATCCCCAGTTTTATAAAACTTCTTTAATCCTTTTTCAAACAGTTTTATCAAGTGTTTTTATGCAAACTGAAAATATGCAAGTAAAATGCAAAGTAAAAACACAAGGATTTTTATAGTGGTTATATGGATGTAAATCCTTTTGTCCACTCTTCCAAGTCACACAGATCTTGGGTTATACTAAAAACACAAAGTAATCAGTATACACTGCTTGAGCCAAACAACAAATGAAATGGCCACAAGTTCGCAATAGGAAATCACAAAGAAAACCTATTCTACAGAGTTTTATCACTTCACAAAGATGGATAAACACTCATCACAACACTCTAATAGTATTTCACTCAGAAAAATGTGTATATCTTTGATCTTCAACTTCTGCTTAAGTCAACAAATGACGAAGCTGATGAGTGAGCTGTTCTTGAGCTTTTTGAGACTTAGAAAATATTCTGCTTCGAAATCAATCTCCCAGTTGTTGTTGTTGGATTTTATGGGTATTAACCCAATTGGATTGAGCCCCATTGGAATTAAGCCCATAGAATGAAAAATGAATGAAGCTTAGAAGAATGAAAAATGCCTTCATCCCACATGGAGGAAAGTGAGAAGTTTTTTGTCATTTATAATGCAAAAAAATGTATAAGGGGAGGGCCCCTTGGGGGTACCATATTTTATGAGGGGAGAAGACGTAGATGACAATGGTTTCCACACGCGCGCCGCCGCCGTCCGTCCGTCCGACCGACCGACTCGGCTCGGCTCGGCACGGCACGGTCCGGGTCGGGTTTGGATTTGGATTGGGATTGGGCTTGGGCTTTGGCCTCAACATAACATTATTCTTTTTGGACAAAATTTGATTAATTTTTTAGCCCAAAGTTAAAAGCCCAATTTTTAAATCCATACAAGATTAGATCCGCGTACCAGATCCGGTTGACCCGAACAAGATCCGCGCGGCTGACCCGTTTGTTCCAAAAGATCCGCGCGCCATTATTTGAATTGTCTGTACCAGTTCGGTTTAAATCGAACCGGTTGCATCTTTTCGGACCGAACCAATGTAAAGGTTTAATCCGAAAAGTCGTGTCTCTCCAAACAACACCTTTCTGCAGCTATAAATAGAGGGAGAATCTGGCCAATTCTCTCATCCCGTTTTCTAGCAACCTAAAGCAGAATCCTATCATCATCTCTCTATATTCTTCTCTTCTCATGTAATTAAATATTTTATTTGTTAAAGTTCGTTGTGTACTTGTTCTTAGTTCAAAGAAACAAGTATCAGACCGCTGTATCTTGGGAGACCACTGGGACGATCTGTTGCACCTTTGACAGCCCAGAAATATTGTCTTGAGGATACTGCATTTGTAAGCCTCGGTCGATTTTACGTTACATAATTATTTCAGTAAGTGCATTATTATTAAATTCTGATTTTGTTTGTTTTGCGAGAATCAACTATACTAAGATTTATAATTAGAGTTAATTATAAATAATTATTCTGTGAGAATATTTTATATACACAGATTGTTTTAAACATATTTTTTAACAGTTGTGTGTCTCTTTTTCTTCTTCTCTTCGGCTATTTACACTCACAGATTCCAAAAGTGTCCGTTGAAGAGAGACACAGTTTGAATTTCTCGATTTCTGGTCCTTAATTTCCACAAACGGTTCTCTGCACTGTGACAGTACTGCAGACTGTACTTTCTGTCTGATAGCATTTAATGCACCGAGCTGATATGAGGATTTTCTTCAATCATTTGCCAATAATATCCTCGGACTTCAGCATTTATTACTCCAGGGGCATTTATTACCGTTGGGATGACTTCCTGATCCTTTCCACTTGGCTGATGAGAGTGCCACTCTGATGGTGAGCAGAGCTGATCTCAAACTTGAACATGTCTGATTTGAGTCGACTGATATACACCAGTCTAATTTCTTCTCTTCAGCATATCAGTAGTCTTCTGGACCTTGAATATTTGACCCTTCTGATTTGTCTTCTTACTTGGTCAAAATTCTTCTAAGCGTTTTAAACTAAGATTTCCATACTTAGCTGATCTTGATGAGTTTTGGAAATCATCAAAACCTCCCTTAACTAATCTAACTTCAGTGCATTCTATCTTCATCTTCATCCAACAGTGTCTTTCACAAGTATACTTTTCTTAACTTGAAAAAGATTTTGTCCCTAGTTTTTGCTAAGTCCTTTTTAAAATCTTTTTAGTAGTTCCACTTAATTATTAAAAGATTCAATCGTGAATTATTTTTTTCTAATTTTTTATTTTTAATATATTATTTTAGCCGAACCAAATTTTACTTGTATATGTATATCCTTAGCTCTATTTCATTTTGTTACAAATATTATAACTGATTTCTTGACTTTATTTCATTACGTTACATTCTAAACCATATTAATTCTATATCATTGTGTGAAGAAAAAGTTACATATCAAATATAAAACTAAAAAAAAAGTACACACATATATATATATATTATAACTTATAAGTGTCAAGCGGACAATGAACGGTGCACATCATTTTCTTTTTTTTTTGCTGCACATTTAATTATTAAACGACGTCGTTTTTTTCTTTCTTCGGAAAACTTGTTCTTCTTCTATTTTCTTTTTGCTTTTAATATAATTCTTCTATTTATGGTCAGTTTGTAATATGTGGGACCCATGTGACTTTTTATTTTCTTTTTGCATCGTAATGATCGACATCCTCTAAAAAAATGAAAAAGGAAAACTCAAGCTTAGCTAATAAGCTCCTTATCTCTCCACTCTTCCAAGGACAAGACTATTCAGTTATCTTCTCTCCTTTCCTTCTAACCTTAAATAATATCTCCTCCATTGATTTTTCATTTTTCTGTTGCCTTTGATTTCGGCAGCTATGGGATCCAATTTTGTTCCTCGTGAAGGAAGTGGACTGGCGGCGTCGGCGTGGTTGTGGTAATAGGTTGTAGGTTCAATTTTTTTCTTTTCGGAAAGTTCAGTTTCTTCCCAAATCGAAATCGTGAAAACTGATAAAGCAGCCTTTCAGTCTAGTGGGAGAAAAGCGGTTACCTATTTTGACCCTTCTAACTATGAGAGAGAGAGATAAACACTCTTCTGGATATGGAGGTATATGATAGATTATCTATTCCACTTCTTTTATCTCTTTCTATTGTTTTTAGTTGTTATCAATTTGTCTAGCTTATTAAAGATATATTTATGGTTTTTTAGGCAACAATGTTATCAAATCAAGTGGCAATTCTAATATTACAGGTGAGTTATTTATTATACGGAGTAATTCTTCTTTCTTGTTTATACTTGTGTTAGTATTTAGAGGTGTGGATCAGAGAGATACGGATAAAGAGAGTAGAGTAGGAGAGAGACTCTACCTGAGAGAATAACAGAACTAGGGTTGTCGCCGTGGTGGCGTCGTGTGAAAGTAGATGCAGTGAGGCAACCATCATCTGTGGTGGTGATTTCTTCTAAATTTTTTTATTTTTGGTATTTTTTATTTAATTCTTGCTAGATCTAATTATTGATTCCGATTGGATTTAGATTATTATTTTAACTTTTATTTTGATTTAATTCTTCAATTCAGCAAATATCCTGGTTATGTCATCTGAAGGAGCAAGTGGCGACTATCCTGTTTGTACAGACAAGGCATATGGAAAAGCTATATCAGATGGTGTAGATATACTCTACTACCTTGTTCAAATAACAGGTGATGGATACGCTTTTGCCTGGGATCTATCAACCTCATTGATAGAACATATGCTGCTCAATCAAACATTAGCAATCTGGTTACACATAACCCACACCTTAACATACGGGGTGGTTTTTCTTAGAGCCATGGATTCTTGTTGTACAATGAGCTTGACATACTCATGTACTCGATCATGGAATAAATTAGAGTCCAGTGCTTGTCTGATTGAATTCATTAACCCACTCCCTATCATCAACAAACTCCTTCCAAGCTTGGATTTCTGCTTCTGATTTCATTAGCTTATACTCCTTCCAGCGATTATATCTGATATTTTCTGCTAGAAAGGTAGTTTTTAGCAGCTGGTTGTACTTCTCTAACTCAACTTCAAACTTTGCTTCCATAGTTTTGGCTTGTAGCAGCTGATTGTACTTCTCTAACTCAGCTTCAAACTTTGCTTCCATTGATCCATTGATTAAAATTTAATTAAAACTTAGTAGTTTGAAAGAATTTATCCCCAGTTTTATAAAACTTCTTTAATAATTTTTCAAACAGTTTTATCAAGTTTTTTTATGCAAACTGAAAATATGCAAGTAAAATGCAAAGTAAAAACACAAGGATTTTTATAGTGGTTATATGGATGTAAATCCTTTAGTCCACTCTTCCAAGTCACACAGATCTTGGGTTATACTAAAAACACAAAGTAATCAGTATACACTGCTTGAGCCAAACAACAAATGAAATGGCCACAAGTTCACAATAGGAAATCACAAAGAAAACCTATTCTACAGAGTTTTATCACTTCAAAAAGATGGATAAACACTCCTCGCAACACTCTAATAGTTTTTCACTCAGAAAAATGTGTATATTTTTTATCTTCAACTTCTGCTTAAGTAAAAAAATGACGAAGCTGATGAGTGAGCTGTTCTTGAGCTTTTTGAGACTTAGAAAATATTCTGCCCATCAATTTTCTTGAACTAGACATTATAACGAAAGCAAATATGCGAAAATGATGGCTCGTTCGATCTCTATGCTCCGATCTTAGGTGGAAAATTGCTTCATAAATTAATTTTCAACAAGGCAGCATATATATAAGGTTAAAAAGGTAAATTGCAAATCGGACCCTGGATAACCGCGACGGATGAGCTCCCTCAAGGTAAAATCAAAATTATCTTCCCGATAATTGCATTTTAGGCCCCTATACTCTGAGATTTTGGGCCGTAGACCGACACAGGAAAAGACGTGCCTCTTTGGTCCAACAATTCATTTACTTCTCCGATCCTTTACTTTACTCTACGCTCGGAGAAGTGGGGAAGTATTAATAAGGAATCAATTACGGTAACTAATACAGAGGGACACTTTGATCAAGATCAACTAAAAGTCCAGACAAATATTGCTAACACCAAAACTTATATTATCACAGCAGAATCACTGTATTATTTCCAAGATATGCACTCTTTTTCCCTAATTCAGTTTTTATCCCAATGGGTTTTTTCCGAATTAGGTTTTTAACGAGGCATATCCGAAACACATCATAAATGGTTCGTTCATCCCGCCGTTCGAAGCAACACATACTTCTTCGAGCTTCAGCTTCACTTTGCGCTCGAGAAGTGGGGGAGTATTGATGAGGGATACTTTGATTCTCTATATTTAGGAGCTTAGGCAAGATCGAAATTTGGATCACGCAAGATCGAAGATTATGAATCCCGACTTTGAAGACATAGCTTCGAGACCAAGCCCAAGTTAATACAGTCCGATCTATTAGAAAGAGCACAAGGTCGAAGGTTACTGTTGGGCCGACCTCAGGCCCAGGCCTTTGGGCCGAGAAATGTACTCCTGCGGATGGTTCAGCCAGTTCACCATTTCAACTATAAATACCACAAGCATTTATGGCGCCAGACACGCTTTCCCAGGTGCTCTCAACTCGACACTCCTGCTCGGACCAACCTTTGGAAGTTAGTTTAGGCTGTTTTCTATGTATCTATCCTCTAGCTTGTACGGCATCCTATAATGCTCAGATAGGACCCTCATTACTTGTAATCTGTACACCTATATTCGGAATATATATTATTGATCTTCTCCTCATATAATTGTGTTTTAGCTATTTACCCTCCTACCTTGATCACCCTACGAAATAGCATAAGATCAATTGGCGCCCACCGTGGGGCCTTACTTGGGTGTTAGATCGAAAAATGCCTACTACGAGGAGAAATACATATATTCGAGGAGAGCCTTTTCATGCAGCCGGAGCACATAACTCAGTTAATAATGAGCCTGATAATCTATCTCGAGCGGCTCAACAACCAGAAGCTCCACCAATCATTCCCCAGGACAATGCTCCGATCCACACAACTGTCGTCGATCTGAGGTCTATCATAGGCACTATGTGCAGGGAGTTTCTGAATAGTGGAATGGCCGACCAGTCAACCGTGGATCGGCCAGCCGCTCATGGGAGACCAAAATTTCCTTTTTTGAACATCCAGAAGGAGAAAAGCGTACTATGATCCATATCGAATGCACCAGCACCAAACCTTCCCCGAGCAGCTCCGTCGAAGACTAACGTTCGATCGAGAATTCCTCCGAAGACGGTACAAGATTTGGAAGATTCAGTAGTAGGGGAGAGTCAACCTATAGATATTGTGAAAAGAAAGAAACCGACCTACAAGAGAATTACAGAATCCGACCTGGAAAGAATGGTGCAAGAACGAGTTGCCAAAAAATTAGATAGTGAAGACACGGTGATGGAAGTTTGCCACGCCACTGCAGCCGCTAGGCACACTGAGATGATTCAAAACAAAGAAACTATCCGGGAAAATATCAGAGACAGGGAGATCGAAAACAGTATATTGCGATGGTTGCCATTCTGTCGAGGAATACGTGAAGCTAGGAATACAGAGACGGTACCAACAAGGTTACCACGGTATAACGGGACTACCGACCCCGGGGAACATATCAATAATTTTATGAATGTGATGAATTTATATGGACATTCGGAGGACTTCTGCTGCAAAATCATGGTCACCACCTTCGAGGGGATTGCCCTCGATTGGTTCGGAAAGCTGCCACCGAACTTTATATTTTCTTTCAATGAATTTTGTGACAAGTTGAAACACCAATTTGGAAGTCAAAGAAAACCTAGTTTGCCAGCGAATCATTTGGGAACGGTCAAGCAATTGGATGGAGAAACTTTGAGACAATGGCTGGCAAGATTTAGTATTGAACTTCTATAAGTTGATACCCCGCAAATCGAATATTTATCTTCCTTAATGTTCGAATTGACGAGGAATACACAGTTCGGGAATGCGTTATGTAGAAAGCAACCAAAGTCTTCTGAGCGGATAATGGAAATTGCTGAAGAGTATATGATTCAGGAAGAAATGAATAAACTAAAAAATGCGCACAACACAAAATTCCCTCTTAATAAAAAGCAAGATCGAGCTCCTATGCCAAAACCAAGCGATAATGGAGGATCGAATAGAGGATCAGTATGGCAACGACTCGACACTTACAAACCGCAGGTGCCGACCCATAGATCTAATGTCTATGGTCCGTCTTTCGATCAAAATCAGCCTCCACGACATGGAAAGATTCACTTTACCGAGTTGAACACCTCGAAGGAAGAAATTTTGACTGTATTAGAGAAAAGTAGTTTAATTCCCGAGGTTCAAAGAATTACTCAGGCAAAACCAGGGATGATGGGTTATGACAAATATTGCCGATATCATAGAGCTCGGGGACATAGCACTGAGAATTGTTACCAACTGAAGGTGGAGATCGAAAAATTAATTGTGCAAGGAAAACTCAAGGAGTTTGTTAAAAGAGTTAATTATAACAACCGCTATAGGTCCAGGAGTCCTCGAAAATTTATCGGTCAACAAAAGGAGGCTCGAAATCAGGCGGATGAGCAATTGAACGGAGTAATAAACATGATTGCCGGTGGACCGGCGGGTGGAGACAGCAGAAATGCAAGAAAAAGGACGATGAGGTCGATAAAGACAGCTGTTTCAATCAAAAAGGAAGTATTCTCTTTGGAATTCCCATCCGTTGAAAACCAGGTCATAAGGTTCAGCGATGCGGATCGACCCTCAGACGTTAACTGGGATGTAAATGAAGATGATCCAGATTTTTCCATGGTACTAACTCTGAAAATTGCTAATTATGAGGTCAAAAGAGTTTTGGTTGACAATGGAAGTTCGGAGAACATTATCTCCTCTGAAGCTCTCACACGGATGAACCTTCAACATCCTTATCTGGATCGAGTAGCCACTCCTCTGGTCGGATTCGGGGGTTCGGAGATTATTCCACTAGGAACCATTCTGTTGAGCACGACTCTCGGAAAAAAAGCCGAAGAGCGTAACAAGAACCGTAAAATTTCTGGTGGTGGAAACACCTTTCGCTAACAATGCCATACTCGGAAGACCGGCTTTGAATGCCTTCAAGGCAGTTGTTTCTACCTATCATCAAAAGGTAAAACTCCCAACTGATGAAGGAGTTGGGGAGATGTGAAACGACCAATATATGGCTTGGGAGTGTTATAACTCGTCTTTGAGTATAAAGTAAAAAGTTGAACCTGAAATCCCGACAAAAAGAAAAATGGTTGATTTGGAATCCGGATCAATTTCAAATTTACCAGTTCACGATTGTGAGAAGCTACAAGGAAAGAAAGGAAAAAACGTAGACATGAGCATGCAAGCGCCCGATCATAAGAAGGTGATTCTAGTTCCAGGATCCCCGGAGAAATATACCAGGATCGGAACAGAATTAAGTGAATGTACGGAAACCATGCTCATCGACTTTTTACGGAAGAATATAGATGTTTTTGCTTGTTGTTCGGATGATATTGTGGGGATCGACCCACGTGTGATAACCCACTCTTTAAACATTGATCCAAAAGCCAAGCCGGTAAGGCAGAAGAAGCGTAATCATGGTCGCGAGAAAGATAAAATCATCAATGCCGAGGTCGATAGGTTGTTGGCTGCTGGTCAAATCAGAGAAATTAAATTTACCGAATGGTTATGTAATGTGGTTTTGGTCTCTAAAGGTGACAAGATCTATAATAAATGGAGAATGTGTAATGATTTTACCGATCTTAACAAGCTTTGCCCAAGAGACCCTTACCCATTACCTCGGATCGATATGTTGGTAAACTCCACCGCGGGTTTTATGTTTTTTAGCATGATGGATGCTTTCCAGGGATTCTATCAAATTTTTATGAACGAAAGGGATCAGGATAAAACCGCGTTCATTACCGAGCGAGGAGTCTACTGTTTCATTGTTATGCCGTTTGGTTTAAGAAACGCGGGTGCAACTTATCAAAGGTTAGTCAATATGATGTTGAAAGAATTGATAGGAGAAATCATGGAGGTTTATGTGGACGACATGCTTGTAAAGAGTATGACGGAGGAAGACCACATCAAGCATCTCGATAGATGCTTAAGAATTCTGAGAAAATACGGAATGAAGTCGAATCCAGCAAAATGCACTTTTGGAGTACGATCGGGAAAGTTCCTCGGCTATCTAGTCCATGAGCGAGGGATCGAAACTAACCCATAAAAAATTAGAGCCATTACCGATCTTCAACCACCAAGGAAACTTTCAGACGTTCAGAGTTTGATCGGGAAGATTATTTCCCTAAATAGAAATAGGTTCATCTCTCGATCCGCTGATAAAAGTTTGCCGTTCTTCAAATTATTGCGGAAGTCAAAGGATTCCGAATGGAGTGCTGAATGTGACAAGGCTTCCGAAAATCTAAAAACATATTTAACCTCGCCACCAATGTTGGCCAAGCTCTCCGACGGAGAACCTCTATACCTCTATATAGCCGTTTCAGAGGAGGCTATTAGTTCGGTACTGGTAAAATTAGAGAAGTTCGAGCATAAACCAGTCTACTACTTGAGCAAACTGTTGAAGGGTGCCGAAAAGAATTATATGGAGATCGAAAAGTTTGCACTTGCCTAAGTAGTGGCTGCTCGGAGACTGAGGCCCTATTTTCAAACTTATAAAATTATTGTTTTAACCAACCAACCCTTGAGACAGGACCTATCAAAGCCAGAAGCGTCCGACAGATTAATAAAATGGGCAGTCGAGCTGGGTCAGTTCGAAATTGAGTACCTACCCCGAACTGCAGTAAAAGCTCAGGTGCTAGCTGACTTCCTAGTTGAATCCACTAGTTTCAAGAACTTAGAAAATGAAGCAGCTTCTGAAGTAAATGTGGTCAAAAAGGTCGATGATCCAATTTGTTGATGCACGTGGACGGGTCTTCGACCAAAGAAGGAGGCGGAGCAGGAATTCACTTTCAAGGACCCAATGGTGAAGATTTGAGTTACGCCATCACCTTGGACTTTGTTGTTACGAACAATGAAGCAGAGTACGAAGCCCTAATTGCGGGATTATAAATGGCCTTGAAAGCAAAGGTAAAGTCAATTACTGTGTTAACTGATTCTGAACTTGTTCATAGGCAGGTAAAAGGCATATATGAGGCCAAAGAGTTCAATATGATCAAATATTTGAACAAAGCAAAGAATCTGATCTCAAAGTTTGAAAAGTTTGAAATTCAGCCTGTTCCAAGAGAAGAAAATCTATGGGCAGATTTGCTATCAAAGTTCACAGGTATTGTGGATGGAAAGAATGAAAGAGTGGTTACATGGTTATTATCAAACGCATCTGCCATCGATCTAGAGGTCACTCCATGCATCGATGTCATGGAAATCGATAAGCAAAAGATCTCATGGATCGATCCTTTCATCAGTTAAAGGAAGGGAAACTACCTGAAAATACTAACGAAGCCCGAAGAATCAAGTACCGAGCCCCGTCATTTACCTTAGTCGATGATCGACTCTATAAACGATCCTCCTCTGGAGTCTTATTAAAATGTATTTTTGAAGACCAGTATAATATAATTCTGAAGGAGGTTCACGAGGGTGAAGCAGGGAACCATTGTGGCGCTCGAGCATTAGCTCTAAAATGCTCGAAGGCGGGGTATTATTGGCCCACTCTTATTTCCGACTCAGTTGATTATGTGAAGAAATGTCACCATTGTCAAATTCATTCGAATTTGATCCATCAGCCAACCGAAGAAATGCACTATATTCCGATATGTTGGCCTTTTGACAAATGGGGCATTGACATTGTCGGTCCTTTCCCGACTGCCAGGGCCAAAAAGAACTAAGTGTTGGTCGCTGTACAATATTTCAGTAAAAGGGTCGAATACGTTGCTCTAACTAAGATCACTCAGTTTCAAGTTATAAATTTCCTATGGAAGAATATTATCTGCAGGTTCAGAATTCCTAGAGTTTTGATCTCCAACAACGGAACACAGTTCGTTGGCAAAAAAATCCTGCAATGGTGTGAGAAATTCGGAATACAACAGAATTTTGCATCAGTAGGGCACCCGCAGGCTAATGGACAAACAGAAGTTGTGAATAGAGAGATCGTTCGATCTCTGGAAAAGCGCTTATCTGATGCAAAAGGCAAATGGCTCAATGAACTTCCAGGAGTTTTATGGGCTAATAGAACGACTGTGAAAGCTGCCACGGGAGAAACTCCTTTAGTTTGGTTTACGGTTCGGAAGTTGTTATTCCGGTTGAAACTCTTATAGCTTCTCCCAGGGTCGAATTTTATGATTACGAAAAAAATCAATCGTTGAGGGAAATGGAGGTCGATCATGCCGACAGCAGAAGGGATCGTGCTAAATTGAAAATTCAAGCTACAAAGTCCAACATGGAGAAGGACTACAATCAGAAAGTTAGAATCCGAACCTTTAAGGTTGGAGATCTAGTGCTAAAAAAGGTTGAAGTCTCGAAGCATGTTGGCAAAGTTCAGCCTAATTGGGATGGATCTTATGTAGTTGTCGAGGTCGGGAAGAAAGGCTTATACAAAATTGCTTATCCGAATGGAGAAGTCCTGCCTCGAGCTTGGAACGCAGTTAATTTGAGAAAGTATTATGGAAAATGAAGACTATTTAGCGATTTCTAGCCTATCTACTGTTTTGGTATCCTGATCTGTTTTTTATATCGTGTTATCAAAGATTATCTATTCAATGAAAAAGTCTAATTCGCCAGAGATATTATCAATTCATTATGACCGAGAAAATATTATGAGGCTATGATCAATCGCTATACATGTCAATCAAGTATCGAATAAGGGTGAAAGTTGTTGCTAAGACCCTCGAAGAAAAATTGACCAAGGGTGAAAGTTGTTGCTATGCCCCTTGGATCAGCGAAATGTGTGAAGACCCTCGAACTCGACTAAGGGTGAAAGTCATTGCTATGCCCCTTAGATCGAAATAATAAATAGGTGAAAACTGTTGCTAAGACCCTCGAAGTCGACTAAGGGTGAAAGCCGTTGCTATGCCCCTTAGATCGAAATAATAAAAACGGGTGAAAGCTGTTGCAAAGACCCTCGAAATCGACTAAGGGTGAAAGTCGTTGCTATGCCCCTTAGATCGAAATAATAAAAACGGGTGAAAGCTGTTGCTAAGACCCTCAAAATCGACTAAGGGTGAAAGCCGTTGCTATGCCCCTTAGATCGAAATAATAAAAATTGGGCTATCAAAAAATTTCCAATTTTGCTAATGATTAATTTTCATTTTACAATGACTGAAATATGCGGAAAAGATCAAATTAATATCGATTACCGATTACTCTTATTAAGTAGCAAGACAAGTTCAATTATTACTGGATGATTTGTTTATCCAATTGTCAAAAGTTGGGGGTTTTGATTATTCTACCAAATGATCGATTTCACAAATATACGAACAAGAGAAGCAAAGGAAAATATAAGGACAATAATATACAAATAAGTCTTCCATTCATAAGCTTTCAAACAGTTACAAGAGATTTCTTTATTACAATAAGGAAATTCGAACTAAAGTGGAAAATTACATTCAGTGCTATCCTATTACAAATGATAAACCCTACGCTAGGGATCTTCGGATAATCAACAGAGCTGAGTAAAGCTAGTTCCGCGTCTACCCTTCATCCAAGAATGCAGGGGTCGCATGTGCCCCCCGGATAAGCCAACTCCTTACTCTAAATATGAATTAAAGAAGTAAGCTCCCGGGAGCTTGATAGTACTTTTTCCAGCATTCTAGCTACCGCTTCCCTGCTGATTAGTTCGCACATTTATCCAAGTCGAAGCAGCGGGAAGCAACCCCTAAGAAATTACTCCAAGCAATATCGAAGGCAACATTCTTCAAGAAACATCTTATAGAAGTTGAGATCGAGATCAGGAGAATTCCTCCAGGAGTTGACCCACTGTCCGACTGGATGGAGCTACAGGATACAGAAATCCAAACCTGTCTCGGATATGTGATATCCAAGAAAACAGGTCGTCTGCCGATATCCTAGTCGCAATGCTATTCGTCTGTCGATATTCTAGTCGAAGGAAAATTTCCTTTGGAAGCTCAGCGTTGCGGGCATCATACCAACGATCATAAACCTTCTGCTCAAGAAGCTTGAAGTCCTTCTTCTCCTGTTCATAAAGTCCTTTGAGGACTTCGAGCTCCTTGCTCAACTTTTGGTGAATTTCTTCCCCCTGGTCCTTAGCAGCCTTCTCCTTCTCTGAGGCCAGTTTCTCCTCGAGGAAACGATCCAATTCGGTTTTCTTCTTCTCCAGTTCAAGGGCAACAACAGCATGTCGGATCACTTCCCGTTCAACTAACATTTTGAGCTCTAGGAATTCTTGCCCAGCCTGCTTTATGGATGGATGGATTAGTAAAAAAAAAAAAAAACTAGAAAGAGAGAGTTCGATCCAGACTGAAACAACTCTGAAGGGCTTTTTCCCTTAGACACACCTCCTTCAGAAATAGAGATGTCAACCTGCAGAAGACTCCTAACGGGATTCTCGAGTACCCCTTTCGGAGGGGACTCATCTTTTAACTCTCTAAGCGGGGAAGGAAGGATCACTGGGGAGGCAGAAGCAGGACGAGGAACGAAAAGATTCTCGACTTTCGAAGACTCAACAGACGCTCCAGAAACTAGCGGTCAATTTAGGTTTCTTGCCCAAACCTTCTATTGGGAAACCAGCTGCAAGATCACCGGTCAACAACTCATTCCATGTGACAAGCTTCTGCAAGGTCTCGATCGGGGTGATCTGATCAGAATAAGACCTTTTATTCGGAGCAAGGGCTGATGCTTTCTGCCTAGCTAACGCTCGATTGGAATTATCGAGAGGTTTCGATGGAGAGCCCTCATGCTCCTTATCAAGATTCTCATCTAAAATTGATTTGCTAGGTATAACCTTAGCATGCCTTATTGAAGCCTGCTTCTCTTTCTTAATCTCCTCTCCTTTGGAAGCTTTAGGGGAAGACGCGGAAGTTTTTGGAGAAGCCTTGGAGGATTTCTTTTCCTTAGTCAATTTTTGATCTTTGGGCGGGCCTTTACTCTTGGAACCACCTAATAACAACTCAGGGTCGATGGGATTACCCAATATTTGGTCCATGATTAAAGTTCGAAAATATGTGCTAAGCGCGGAGCTCCGATCTCAATGCTTAAGGCTTACGATGAAATAACTTGAAACAGCCCTTGTATTTATAGAGGCGACACCCTACTTTTACAATAATTGAACCATTGCGACTCTCAAGAAATTCAATGTGAAACGATAGAATTCGACCATAAAAAAATAAAAAATATTTCGGACTATAAAAGGGAAAAATCAGGATACGCAAATATTTACAAGTTAAGAAGGACATTACAAATTACAAAAACGGAAAGCGTTGAAGAGAAATCCTATTACATAACCGTTACTCCTATTACATAGCTATTATAAACACTCGGATTTCTAACTACCGGACTCAGAATCGCTTCCTTCCGAGCTATCGGTTCCGCTGTCCGAGCTTTCACTATCTTCGCCGTCGCTACCCAAAGGCTCTACTCGATTGTTAAGTTGATCATTTTGCTCATCTGATTCTCCATCTATATCGACATACTGATCTTCCCCTGAGGCAGATTGGGAGTTATTACCGGACAGCTCGAGCACATTAGGATTCGGCATTGGAACGCCAAATTCCTCAACGAAGGGGGCAAAGTGATGATCTTGCCAACTCCTGGTTTCCTGGGGCAAAGACGAAGCGTTGTAATCCTTCCCTTTGGCATTCTTGTAGGGATCCATATACCGGATATATTCGTCCATCTTGTCTGGAATTCTCTTGGCCGAGACTAGCTGTTGAACCCCTTTGTAGAAGATCGTTTGGAGAATCCCCCTATTCTTCTTCGAACTAAGGGATCAAGAACAGGGGACTTCAAAAACTCTCGTATGGCTGGAATTATAGCCTCTTCCTGCCCCTGAGAATATGCACACTTGGAGTCTTGCTTGGCTTGTTCAAGCTCGATATTAAATTTCTTAAGCTCCTCCTCGATGGCACTTTTCTCCTCAACTATCGATACCAAATATTCCTCCACGGATGGGTTATGTTTTTTTATTCTTGGTGCTCTCTAATTCCTTCTTGGTTTTAAACAATTCACGACGATTGTGTGTTAGTCTACTTGTAACGTCATCTAGTTGTGCTCGAAGCATTCTATTCTCAGCCAAAGTCTGTGCGAGCGCATCATGAGCCTCTTGTGATTCTTGTTCCAGCAACGACAAACGATAAGTCTGAAGTGTGAAGTAATCCCCAGCCTATGAAAGGAAACGATTGTGTCGGTAGACTATTTAAGAATTAAGAGAGGTGAGATACCCAAATTCAACGATTATTACCTCCTGGTATGTTCAGGAGAAGTTACTCAAGATTACGAAGTCACTTTTGACAGTGTGGTGAAGCAAATCTTGTTTGAACCGCCCGGCCAGAAAAATTCTTGTAGTTTTATCAAACTCATTTTCACCATTTGGTCCAAGATCGGACAAAATGGTTCCTTCTTTCGGATATTCGACGGCCCTACGCCCGCGAAAATGCTCATCCATGAAATCTGCTACATCCGGTTCTGATCTGCCTGGTCGACATGGAACCAAGTTGGAACTCCTGCGGAACTGATCTTACGGGTTTTCGTTGGAGATCAAAATAATAAAATAGAGCAAGCAAGATACACTATGATATGAGATAGAAGATCAATAAAGTATATTTTGATCATGGGGAGTACAGATTACAAGTGATGAAGGTCCTATTTGAGCATTATAGGATGCCGTACAAGCAAGAGGCTAAATACATACAACTAAGGTGATCTAATCTAACTCATGTGGGAATTCGAGCAGGAGGCTCCGATCATGAAGCAGCCCAAAAATCTCTCCTTCCTTCATAATGCGAGTGGTATTTATAGTTGAGGCGGTGTGCCAGGTGAACCATTCACAGGGGTATATTTCTTGGCCCAAGGGCCTGGGCCTGAGGTTGGCCCAATGGTAAATTCGACCATGAGCCCCTCTGCTGGCGATCGGACTGAGCTAATTGGAGTTCAAAGCTTTGGGATCTAAATTATGCCCTCAAGCTCGGTTAAGGAGCTCAAGGTCGAAATTAGGGTCTTCAAGGAGCTCAAGGTCGAATTTTAGGGTCTTTGATCCAGCATGAGCTCCCAGAGTACCCCTCATCAATACTCTCCCACTTCTAGAGCGCAAAGTGAAGCTGAAGCTCGTAGAAGTAGAAAATGCTTGAGGATCGCTATTTTGTGCCTCGGATATGCCTCGTTAAAAACCTAGCTCGGAAAAACCTAGTGGGATAAAAACCGAACCAGGGAAAAAGAGTGCATATCTTAGAAACTCCAAAATATATTAGGGATCAGAATTATGCCCTCAAGGTCGGATTCAGGGCCTTCAATGAGCTCAAGGTCGAAATTTAGAGTCTTCAATGAGCTCAGGGTCGAAATTGTACCTTCAGTGAGCTCGGGGTCGGATTTAGAGTCTTCCATGAGCTCAGGGTCGAAATTATGCCTTCAGTGAGCTCAGGGTCGAAATTTAGAGTCTTCCATGAGCTCAGGGTTGGATTTATGCCTTCAGTGAGCTCAGGGTCGAAATTTAGAGTCTTCCATGAGCTCAGGGTCGAATTTTAGAGTCTTCCATGAGCTCGGGGTCGAAATTATGCCTTCAGTGAGCTCAGGGTCGAAATTTAGAGTCTTCCATGAGCTCAGGGTCGAAATTATGCCTTCAGTGAGCTTGGGGTCGAAATTTAGAGTCTTCCATGAGCTCAGGGTTGGATTTAGCATGAGTTTTGAATTCAGAATCTTAAATTTAGCGTGAGTTTCCGAAATAAATAATCGAAACCCTAGATCGGGGATTATCGTCGAATTTATTAAAACCCTGAAAGCAGATAACCAATAGCATATAGATCCATAATGTTTGGTTCGAAAGATTTTAAAGACAAAGCCAAAGTAGAAGAAGGATCGGAATCCGATCCTATCATGCAGACCGTCGATGCTTACAAAGGTTACGACTTTTACCCTTTGTCATTTTTTGATCAGAGAATTTGATCTTGGAGATATAAGAATTCAATCTTGGAGATATAAGAATTCGATCTTAGATCTCTAAGAATTTGATCTTGGAGGTCTGATAATTTGATCTTCGAGATATTAGAATTTGATCTTGGAGATATAAGAATTAGACCCCGGAGATATAAGAATTCGATCTTGGAGATATGAAAAATTTGATCCTGAAGATATAAGAATTCGATCCTGGAGATATAAAAAATTCGATCCTGAAGATATGAAAAATTCGATCTTGAAGACATAAGAATTCGATCATGGAGATATAAAAAATTCGATCCTGAAGATATAAGAAAATCGATCCTGAAGATATAAGAATTCGATCTTCTAGATCTAAGAAATTCGATCATGGAGATATATAAATTCGATCCTGAAGATATAAGAAAATCGATCCTGAAGATATAAGAATTCGATCTTGGAGATCTAAGAAATTCGATCCTGGAGATATATAAATTCGATCCTGGAGATATGAGAATTCGATCTTGGAGATCATAAAATTCGATCTTGAGGACTGAGGATTTGATCCTGAGGGTCATAGCAACGACTTTCACCCCTTATCTTTAATCGGTCATAGCAAGAGCTTTCACCTGAGGGTCATAGCAACGGCTTTCACCCTTTAGCTTTAATCGGTCATAGCAACAGCTTTCACCTGAGGGTCACAGTTTCGATCTAAGGGGCATAGCAACGGCTTTCACCCTTAGTCGTTTTTCTTGAGCGTTTTTGAGCTCGAGGGTCGTAGCAATAGCTTTCACCCATTTCATAATTTCGATCTAAGGGGCATAGCAACGGCTTTCACCCTTAGTCGTTTTTCTTGAGCGTTTTTGAGCTCGAGGGTCGTCACCCATTTTTGCTGATCCAAGGGGCGTAGCAACAGCTTTCACCCTTGGTCAATTTTCGAGGGTCATAGCAACGGCTTTCACCCTTTAGCTTTAATCGGTCATAGCAACAGCTTTCACCTGAGGGTCATAGCAATGGCTTTCACCCTTTAGCTTTAATTGGAGAATTTGATCAGAAGACCATAAAATTCGATCAGAAGATCATAAAATTTGATCAGAAGATCATAAAATTCGATCAGAAGAATTCAATCAGAAGATCATAATATTGTCTTTCACCCTGTAGAAATAAGAATTCGACCAGAAGATCACAAAATTCGATCAGAAGATTTCGATCAAAAGATCATATCAATGGCTTTCCTCCTGTAGACATAAGAATCCGATCAGAAGATCATAACTTTCGATCAGACACCGTGGGAGGAAAGCCATTGCTATGATCAGACACCGTGGGAGGAAAGCCATTGCGATAAGGACAATTCTATTAACTGTGCATCGTGGGTGTTAGACACCACAGCAGGTTCTCATATCTGCAATGATTTGCAGGTGATGGGAGCAGTAAGATACCTGAAGCCCGGGGATAGAATCCTGCATTTTGGAAACGGAGCTAGGATCGCCACTGAGGCCATTGGGGACGTCGAATTGGTTTTAGGAAATTTTACTTTAATTTTAAGGGATTGTCTGTACGTACCAAACATTATTAAGAACATCATTTCTATACCTATGTTGGATATTGATGGTTTTAATTTTTCCATTGAAAATGGAGCTCTTTGCATATTTAAAGGTGGTTTAATGTATGCTTGTGGTACTTTGATAGATGGTCTGTATTCCTTAGAACCTACAAATTCCGACGTCATGCACATTCAATCTAGAAAAAGAAAATATGATAATCAAACTCCACAACTTTGGCACGCTAGACTTGGACATATTTCCAAGAGTAGGATTCAAAAGCTGGTCTCCTCCAAGGCTCTTGAAATAAAGAACTTGGATGAACTCACAACTTGCGAGTCTTGTCTCAAAGGAAAGATGACCAAATCACCCTTCACCGGGAATCCCGAGCGAACCAAGCAAACATTGGATTTAATCCACACTGACGTTTGTGGACCATTGAGTGTCAATGCGAGAGGAGGATTCTCTTACTTCATAACATTCACCGACGATTTTAGTCGTTATGGATATGTGTATCTTATGAAACACAAATCCGAAACTTTTGAGAAATTCAAAGAGTTTCGAATGGAAGTTGAGAATCAACTTGGACATAGTATTAAAGCACTTCGTTCTGATAGAGGTGGTGAGTACTTAAGCCAAGAATTCCTTGAATATCTAAAGGAGAATGGTATTCTCGCCCAGCGAACTCCCCCAAGGACGCCCCAACTCAATGGAGTGTCCGAGCGGAGGAACCGAACATTGTTAGATATGGTTCGTTCCATGATGAGCTTCGCTGACCTTCCCTTTTCGTTTTGGGGCTTAGCCCTATTAACTGCATCGAAGATACTAAACATAGTACCTTCGAAGTCAGTGCCAACGACACCGCACCAAGTATGGTATGGTAAAGCACCCGTGTATTCGTATCTATGAGTATGGGGATCTCCTGCGTATGTAAAGAACAAAAAGGGAGATAAGCTAGATAGTAGATCTAGTTTGTGCAAATTTGTGGGGTATCCAAAGGAATCCATTGGATACCTGTTCTTCGATCCTAAAGAACATAATACGTTCGTATCTAGGAACGCCCACTTCTTGGAAGAGGATTTCCTCACCAACCGAAATGGGACAATCGTAGAACTTGATGAAGTCCAAGAATCGGACCCATCCCCACAAACAGTGGGAGCTGAACCAGAATTTATTGAACCTACTAGTACACCTACTCTTCGAAGGTCTGATCGAATTCGTAAGGAACCAGAGCGATTTGGTTTCATTCACGAAAACGAAAGAGGTGATAATGATCCAAGGACCTATCAAGAAGCGATGTTAGACATAGACTCGGGTGCATGGCTAGAAGCCATGCAATCCGAAATGGATTCCATGCATTCCAACAAGGTTTGGACCTTGGTCGATCCACCTGAGGGAACTATCCCTGTAGGATGCAAATGGATCTTCAAGCGCAAGCTTGGAATGAATGGAGAGGTATTAACTCATAAAGCTCGCTTAGTGGCGAAAGGGTATTCTCAAAGGCCTGGAATAGACTATGAGGAAACCTTCTCTCCCGTGGCGATGTCGAAATCCATTCGGATACTACTTGCCATAGCCGCGTGGCATGACTACGAAATATGGCAAATGGACGTAAATACCGCCTTTCTCAATGGAGACATTGACAAGGAGATCTTTATGCAACAACCTGAAGGTTTTGCGTCCAAAGGAAGTGAGCACAAATTGTGTAAACTTCAAAGGTCAATCTATGGCCTCAAACAGGCATCCCGAACCTGGAACATACGATTTGATGAGACAGTCAAAGCATTTGGCTTCATCAAAAACGTATATGAACCTTGTGTGTACAAAAAGAATAGTGGGAGCTCGTTACAATTCATTGTTTTGTACGTCGATGACATTTTGTTAATCGGAGACGATATCAAGATGTTAGCGCAGACTAAAGCGTGGTTATCCGCGCAGTTTTCCATGAAAGATATGGGAGACACATCTTACGTATTTGGAATACGTATCTATAGGGATAGATCGAAGAAGATGATAGGACTCTCCCAATCTCAGTACATCAACACTATTTTGAAGAGATTCATAATGGAAGAATCCAAGAGAGGATTACTTCCAATGAGACATGGTATCTCTCTTTCTAAGTCTATGTGCCCTACAACTGACGAAGAAAAGACGAGAATGTCTCTCATACCTTATGCCTCTGCTATAGGGAGTATAATGTATGCAATGTTGTGTACTCGACCAGACATAGCACACGCTCTAAGTGTAACGAGCCGCTATCAGTCAAATCCAGGCGAAGAGCACTGGACTGCCGTAAAAGCAATCCTAAAGTACCTGCGAAGGACTAAGGATATGTTTTTGGTCTACGGTGGTAGTGGAGAACTGAAACTTGAAGGATTCACTGATGCAAGTTTCCAGTCTGATGTGGATGACTTCAAATCCAACTCTGGATACATATTCCGCATCAATGGAGGAGCGGTCAGTTGGAAAAGCTGTAAACAGTCTACCACTGCCGACTCAACCATAGAAGCAGAATATATCGCAGCATCAGATGCAGCAAAAAAAAGTGTATGGATGAAAAACTTCATCCAAGAATTGGATGTTGTTCCTAGCATTGCTGAACCTGTATTCGTCTTCTGTGACAACAACGGGGCGATAGCTCAAGCAAAGGAGCCGAGATCACACCATCAATCCAAACACGTACAGAGGAAATACCACGTGATCAGGGAGATCATGGGTAGAGGTGACATGCACATGGAGTATGTCAAATCGGAAGACAACGTAGCTGACCCACTAACTAAGCCACTTTCACAAAAGGCGTTCGATAGTCATCTAGAGCAGATGGGTCTTAGAACCATAGGTTAATGGCTTTAGGGCAAGTGGGAGATTGATAGAATAGTGCCCAGCAAGCCAGTTCAATTAGCTTGTAATAGGTCTATTCTGTAAGAAACAATCTTTTGATTTTATAATAATACGCGTGTTTATTTATATGTGTATAAGGATAAACAATGGCCATCTTCATCTCTCGCGAATACATTTAAGCGATTGGTTGAAACCCTTAGATTACATTTGACTATGGGACGATTCACTTCAGTACTGAGTGCAATCATGAAACAGTCTCAAAGGTCGTAATCTTAAAACTGTTCCAAGTCATAGATTCCGAACGAGACGGGGTATCGTAGGAATCGCCAAGACTTGTACAAGTATGCATGATTCACATGGAGTGAATTTATAGCGTTTCATGAGCAAGGCATTTGAGGCCAGTGCATACAAGTAGGTTGTTCAATGGAGGATTGAACGCATCGAACGACCCGAACAGAGAAACCCATTGTGGAAGCGCATGTCGCATATCGGTGATGGGATGTTTCTCAAGGATTATAATAGTGTACGATTTAGTCCTTTGACTTGAGGTGCTAGGGCGAATTCGGTGCATGGAAGTGCGTACTTAGATCTAGGTATAGGCCACGTAGCTTGGTCATAACATGCCTAGGTTGGGTGCGTATGGACATATACGCGAATGGTTAGTACCGATATGGAATCTATTGACTCACTGTAATGGGTGAGAGAATTTCCTATACGATTCTTAGATAATATATCCAAGGAATCTGCGGCCGCAGTCGGTGACGGATTTGGAAAGGGGTTTCCAAATTTAGAAGGTCACAATGGAATATTATCCTGAATTAGAAAGTATAGTTATCGAGACAAATTTAGAGGTGCCGATCAATTCACACACCCTAAGTCTTGATCGGGAATATTAGTCGATAGAAGGACCGTATGTACATGGTAATTATATGAGACGAGGTTCACAAGTATCAATTCACCTGAAGTTGGGCTTCATGGGCTTGTGGCTAGACATCGACCATGAAGTGTGGGTACTCCTGAGTTAATAGAGGAATTGATTCTAGGAGTGGTCAATTAAAGGTTGTTTAATTGACCGGAGCAATTTATTGTTCGTAAATTAAATCACGAGGAATTCGTGGGCCTGCTGCCAATTGATGGTGAACCTAGGGGGTCACACACAATACAATTGGACGGTGACTGTTGAAAAGGATACTAAAAGGAATTAATTGATTTAATGGTAATTAAATCAATTAAATGAATTAAAGGTATTTAGTTCAAGTGGGAGATTAATTAATTGGCTAACTTAATTAATTAAATACTTAATTGAGTTGCTAATTAATTATATAAAAGAAATAATGATTTAATTAGACTGGACATTTAATTAAGTAATTAATTAAATGAAGAGGGCTTGCAAGACATGGGCTTTTAATTAAAAGCCCATAAGGAGTCTTGCAAAACCTAAGTTGAGGGAGTCTATATAAAGGGGATCTACTTGAGCTCAAAAGCTAACACCCTAAGAAGAAAAACCCTAGCTCTCCTCTCAACCTAGCCGCCGCCCCCTTTGTGCTAGAGGCCCTAGCCGCCGCCGCCACCAAGAGACGCCGCCACCCTGCTGCCGTGAGCTGCTCTTGTGCCGCCAATCATCTCCTCTTGTTCCTCTGTGATAGATCTTGACCTGTCAAGAGAATCTACACAATCCTGCTTCGACAAACCTCCTGAATCCAATTCTGAGCCTAAGATCTTGAGGCGTTGCCAGAATCCAATTGGTGTGGACTTACTTTGGAGGTGAGACGCTTGGATCACTTCTGTGAACCAGATCCAGATCCAGATCCAGTTGCAGAATCAGAATCGAAGGTTGCCACCACCTTGCCTGTGGTGAGGTATATCGCATAAACACCCTTGTTCAATTTCTATGTGTGTTTTTGTTCTTGCTTACGTATAATTAATATGGAGAATTTATATGGGACCTTGGGTGCTTCGAAAATTTTAAATTCCGCACTGTCGTTGTTTTGACAATCGAGGCATCCCAACCACTATCCCAACAGTGGTATCAGTGGTATCGCATAAACACCATCATTTTTGTTTACCCGAATATTCATTTTGTCATAATTAGTAGTGACTAAAAAGTAAGAATCATAGGGAGTTATTTTTAAAAGGTAGTTTTAAAATTAAGAAAGAAATAGGTAAAGGATGTTTGCTTGTTTCTTGCTCAATGTGAATTGTTTACATGGTTTTCGATCGAGCCGAGCCTTGACCTTAGGTTAGATGTGATTGATTTAATTTATTGTTTGGTTTTTATTGGGCCTGCGAGCCTATTATGTTTTTGGGCCATTTTGAGCCTTTGTAATAGAATAGGGCTTCACTGCTTTCCTAGTTTAGTATGGAGGCCCGTTTACAAGCAAGGTGGGAACCCAAAAAGATATGAAGGCCATGTATGCGTGGTACATTGTGTAATAGCATAGGCCCATTTACAAACCCTTTAGATTGACCAATAGGGCCAACATCATTGGCTCGATGATGGCCCACATAGGAGGCTCCCGATCGAAAACATATTGTGGTAGTATGCATGCTAGGCTTGTATGGCTTTTATTTATTTTGTCGATTTATATTTAGATTGTATGAGATGCGCGCTAGAATCTAGATCGTAATAAAAGATAAAGCATAACTGAATCGGTAAGATCTCGAGGAGAGTTAGTATAACTTTCAAAACCAGAAATTCCCCTCTCGAATTAAATATTATGTCATATTGGATTAAAATAAAATGAAGTATTTATATAAATCCAAGCCTTCCATCAATAGGGACTAACGTATGTTGTCTACTTATCGATAGAGGTGATCCAGAGTCTGGCACCGGAGTCGAAGAAAGGGACAATACGTGAAATTCCTTGACTACTGTTTTTAACTAAACATGACAAGGGTGAGGACTGGTCGGGATGTGAGGATCGACCGATACTAGTTACGGAGAACTCACGACCGGTCCCGTTGCTCATCACGATTGATGGGTTAGACTTAACGATTAGTAACACTTATGATGTAGCAGTGCTAGATAAGTGCGAAAGCCGAGGTAAAACAAGCTTGAAGGTTGTGGAGTAACACAATTGGTAAAAAGTATACCTACCTGGAGTCGTGGGTGCAATTAATTGCTGCTGGGACGTCAAGACCTACTAGGAATTAAATTTCCCGAGCAGTCAAAGGGGTGATTGTTTCGATAAAATAGTGGGAGAACTTTTTCGAAAACAAGTCCAAAATTCGTTAATTATAAGTATTAGACATAAGATCAGTTAGCTTAATGTTGTCTTCTTTCCATTTGTAGATATTAAGTACAATGTCTAAGAATCCATTATCTGTTATCCTCGACGCAAACAAATTGAATGGCTCAAACTTCGTTGACTGGCTGAGAAATCTCAGAATCGTTCTCGACTCCGAGCGACGTAGCTATGTGCTCGACACACCCATGCCTGCTGCACCCGCAGCACGAGCTAGTGAGGAACAACGAACCGCCCATGCTAAAAGGGTTGATGATGATCTTCAGGTTCGATGTCTCATGCTAGCCTCGATGTCGAATGAACTGCAGAAACAACATGCTGCAATGCCGCTTGCTAGAGAGATACTTCTCCACCTCCAGCAGATGTTTGGAGAGAGGTCTCGTACCGAAAGGTTCGCGACCACTAAGGAGTTGTTTCATCTCAAGATGGCTGAGGGAAGCAGTGTCAAGGATCACTGTCTGCATTTCATCAACCTGGTTGAAAAACTAGGGCGATTGGAAGTGGACTTGCACGCTGATCTCAGCACTGACCTCCTTCTCCATACACTGCCCCGTTCTTTTGACCAGTTCGTGTTGAACTTCAACATGGAGGATAGAACCCTCGCTCTTCACGAACTGACCAATTTGTTGGTAACGGCAGTGATTTAACCGGATTTCGTCGGGTTAATTGAATATCAGTGAATTTGTGATATCGGGGGGGGGGGGGTTCGATATTTATATATATTTTGTAGGGCTCCGTTACTTTATTCCGGATGGATCGATTACAAGGAAAAGCAATATTTAAGAACGAGAAGTAAAACCACAAACGAAGCTATAAACGCACCGATATGGAGAACAAAAGCTATGAATAATATTGAATCTTATTTTTATTGTGCTGTAGTAAGCAGAGTATAATCTTCGTCCCCCTTAATACAATGATTAACTAGGTATTTATATAATGTTAAACCTAGTGTTACAAGGAAACATAGTCCTAATAGGACTCGGCCCAAATATCCTTCTTGGGTCCGGAGTATTGTCTTTTGATCGAAGAGAGCAGTATTCGGCCTGGTCGGTGAGACGATCTTGAACAGCCTGATTTGGTCGAACCGATCTCAAGTTCTTTAGTCGATCGTACAGTATGTAGGGTGTGAAATAGCCCCCATCAGTACTCCCTCACTTCTTCGAGCGTATAGATAATAGAAGCTCGTAGAAGTAGATAAATCTTCACGACCGTTTGTTTTCTATGAATGGAGCCTCGTTAAAAACCTTTCTTAAGAAAAAACCCTGTGGGAAAAAATCTTAAGTAAGGAAAAGAGTGCTACATATCATAGATAGTCGTCTTCTCTGTCGATTATGAATCGCCACGCGTCTATTCAGGAGGCTTTTTATATCCTACCGTTTTTGGCGGGAATATGATTAGCTGCGATGAGTTCGAAACGTCTTTTCTCCTCTCATTATAAATAGGTGACTCTTGAGTTCGCCATTTTTCCTTTATACTTCCTTATAATTCGTAGTCATTTTCTTGCTTAGTCGTTCATCACATAAAATTTTTCCTTTTATCGAGCTTCATTTTCCGAGAACCAGAAAATATGGCTTCTGTAAGAAGATCTTCTTCTAGAGAGATCGTCGCCCCCGATAACGAGGAGGAGTTGCATCCTAGTCTTTTGGGTGAACAATCTACAGTATCTGACTTCGTCGTCCCTGTAGAAGATACCTTCAAGGTACGAATCCTTACTGAGGCGGATGTAGCGGCCCGAGCCAAAAAGGGCAAAGGTACTGTTCCTCAGATTTCTGAACCAATTGAGGACGTTGCTTGTGCTTATACAGTGGAAACATTTCCGGAGGTTGTGAATAATTATACCAAATATTTTCCGGAAGGTTCCGAGATAATTCTTCCTTCCCCTTCTGATAGGGTTACATCTCCACCGTAGGGATGTCGAGCTTTTTATTCGGCTCACTTCAATAGCGGACTGCGTCTTCCTTTGTCTCCCCTTTTTCTCGAAGTCTTGAAAACTTTCACTGTGTGCTTGACACAGCTGGTTCCAAATTCCGTTGCTTTTGTGGTTTGCTTTTCTGTTTTGATGATCGCAAATGGGTTTAAACCTTCTTTTCGTAATTTTACGCAACTTTTCCGCTTCAATATTTCTAGTTCTTCGAATCGTGGATACTTCTTCGCTAGTCAGCGGCCTAGTCGAGCGATCTTTGACGCCCCTGTTTCTAGTAATCCTTCATGGAAATCTCACTTTTTCTTTGTTCGTCCTCCGTCTAATCTCTGCTTGGCGGATGGTTCGACCGTGCCTTTTTCATGGGATCATGGTTCCAGTTGGATTCCTGGAGGTCGCTTACCAACTGGCGAACTAGTTCCTGACGATGCTCAGTTTATCGCTGAGATCTCCGAAATGCGTGCAAACAAATATCAAAGTGCTCTTCTGATCGGGGAAGCTTTCCTTCGTAAGGCGGGGTTAAGTGTTCACAACTTTCCCATCAGTTCATCATCTGAACTTCTTGGTTAGTACTTTATTTTAGCTTAGTGTTGTGATGATACCGTTTATAGGGAAGAAAAATAACTTATAATTTATTTCTTTTTCAGCCGATATGGTAGAAAACTCTCGACATTCTTCGAAGGGAAAAATGGTGCTGTCGAAATCTTCCAAATCCGTAGAGAACGTCCCTATCGAGCAGAGAGCGTCACGAAAAAGGAAGTTGGAGTTGGGTCATGAATCTGAGGAGAATAGAGAGGAATCTCCAGATTCTCCTCATGAGTCCCCTATTCGTCAGGGCACGGGATCCGGTTATCCTCCTCTTCAGCTTAGAACATCTTTGGGTGTTCGAGGATGTCGCACCTGGTCGATGCCTCATCCTGCTAATGATCCAGTTGATAGAAAGAGGAGCTATTATGGACGCTCTGGTAACGATCTTTCTTTAGTTGGAGATAAGCATCCAAAACCTACTCTTGTCGAAATGATCGAGGATCATTTAGAGGGAAGGAGGGCCGCTGGTTATTCCGAGGACTCTTTTATTCATGATGATAATGAGAACGCGGTCGATAAGGCAACCCGTGTTCTTTTGTCTGGTGTTTTTACTCGCGATCTGAATAAGCTTCTTTATAAGGATCCTCTGGAGAAATTCCAGCGAGCTTCTCTTTATGCTGAAAAGGTGATATCCTTTTCCTTTGATCATACTAACATATAATTTTAAGGGTCTTCCTTAATTTACTAATCCATCTCTTTTTCTTGCTCTCTTTGTTCTTCCAGACTAAAACTTGTCTTGCGTCATACGCCTATGAAAATGCACTTTGGAAACAACAGTGCGAGTTCCTGGAAGAGAAGAATAAAGCTTTACTTCATAAATCCTCCGGGTCAGAGGTTGGTCCCTCAACATCTTCTTCCGTTCCCGTCGTAGAGACTCGTGCTACCGGGACTGAAGATCAAGAAATAATAAACAGGGTGATGGAGGTTTCTCGTGCTCAAGAGCAGGCCAATCAAATGGCTAGAAAGTTAGAGGAATTCCAGTTACAGAGCACGGCTCGAATTAGTGAGCTTGAATCTCAAGTGTCAAGCCTTGAAACTTCTTTAGAGGAGTACGAAAAGGATGTTCCACTTAGTGGACTTAGGGATCGATACGGTAGGAATCCTGACGAAAGAGTCGTTCGTGAATTCCTTAATTCTCCTGTTCATACGGCGTTGGTTTATCGGATGGTCGGTCCTCTTCTTGAAAATACTTTTAAGAAGGCGATTCATCATCTGGTCGCCTTAGAGATAATCGACGACCGTCGAAAGGAGTATTTTAAGGCTGCTCACATTCGGTTGAATCGCTATGGTGAAATTTATTCTTCTACTGAGGTTCCAGATGTTGTATATCAAGGTTTTCCTTTGGCTCACCTTGTCGAAGAATTTGGAAATCCATTGCCGATTCCTCCTTCTGATGTTAACGAGGAGCTCGATAATACTTTTATTGATCCCGAAGTCGAAGAAGAAGAGGAAGATGATATTGGTATGACTGAGGACGTCGGTAGTGATCAGAGAATTCCGGATAGCGAGCAGGCTTCTTAAAACAGTGATTTTTTTAAATAATCATTGTAACTATTTACTCGTAGGTTTTAATTGTAATTTTACCTTTTCTTCTCTTTGTATGCTAAACGTCTCGTATTCTGTCAGTCGTGTCTTTTCACATTCGCCGTAATAATTCAGACAAGTCATTAAATTTGCCGTAATCATTATGTGTGTGTCTTTTCAAATTCTAGCGTTTGCTCCAAGGTCAGTTTTTCTGTTTCGCGCCCTTTCTTTAGGTCTGTTGCGTCCTTTCTTGTAGTATAAATACGAAAGGTAAAAACTTGACTTATTTTTTACCGCTATACTCCTCTCTTAACAGAATACTCTTTCTTTTGCTAGTCGATAAACTTTCTCGATATTAATTTGTATTTTTCCATAATCCGATCATGAGTAACCTTTTTGGTAATACTTCGAAACGACCTTCTCGTGAGGGCGCTAGAGATAATAGATCCAAAAAACTTCGAAGAGATCGGCCGTCGATGGAGCCTCCTCGTTCGTCCCCAATAATTAGGTCGGAGATTGATACTCGCGTTATTGCCTCCGAACCTTTTTCTGTAGTAAACTCGTCGTTTTCAGAACCAATCTTTTCTTCTTCCACTCAAATAGGGAGCATGCCTTCCCTTGGTCGGATAGCTTTTGGCGATATGTCCAACGAGGAACCGAACTACACTATACCTGTTACTTCAAGTGCTTCTTCCTTCGAGCATGTTTTTCATGGAGAGGATTTTGCTGTTTCCCTTCCTTTGTCTACTTCTACTGCCCCAATCGCCAGCGGAGGGCAAGCTGGTGATGATTTTTTTGTCAATCCTTCCGTAACACAATCTATTGTGCAGGATTGTCCTGAATATTTGTTTCATGATACCACTGTAATGACTACTTCTTTTGAATCGGGAGGACCTTCTGGAGGTCGGACCGGCTCCAGGTCTGGTCGTCGAACCGTTATTTCTGCTTCGGGCAAGGAGACCTCCGTTAGCCCCGACGAGAGGGGATCTCCTCGTCTGTTAGATGATCGATGTATCTTTGAGCAAGTCAAGGATATTATGTTGTCAGAGACTCCTCGTTCTGATGGTGTCCCTTCCAATAGTGAATTGCCTGGCTCAGTTGAGCCTGATGCTTTGTCTTGGGATCTGGGTTTAAGCACTATTTTGCCTGGTGAGCTGAAGAAGCTTGAGGGTGCTTCCAACGTACGCCTTGTTCAATCGCTGGTGAAGATATGTGAACAGGTGGGCGAATCTTTTCATTATTTCATTTGTTTTAATTTTTGACTTCCTTCTTACGTAAGGATTGTTTTCTTTTTTCCAGGCTAATTACTTTGCACTCCAGCTGGGTGTGCAAAACGATGAACTGTGGAGAAGTAAAGGTGCTTATCAACGTCGTTTGGAGTCGGAGTTGGCGAAGGTTGCTGGGCAGTCTCTCGAACTGCAGCTTGCCAATGATGATTTGAAAAAATTGCAGGAGGAAAAGTCCGTCTGGGAGAAAGAGAAAAGTGACTTGGTTCAGGCTGCTGCCTTAGTGGAGGAGTCTCAACGGCGGTCCTATGAGGAAGGATATGACGCTGGTTATCTAAAGCGTCAAGAAGAGTTGATGGCTTTTGCTGGGAACTTGACTCCTCGGAGGACTGTTTCCAGTAGTCGACCTGCTGAGCGTTCTTCTCAGTAATCCTTGTTCGACCTGGCAGGCCTTGGACTGTCTTCTTCTTTTTTTTTTTTTTTTTTTTTTTTTTTTGGTTGCCCGACTTTTGTACATTTGTTCGGCTAAAATTTTTGTAATGGGAGAAGTACTAAATTGGAAATTATGACCTTTTTGTAGGCAGATTCTTGCCTTGGCCAATTTTCTTCTGTAGATATACTTTGTTATGCTCGTTCTTCCTTTGTGCATAAATATAATGTTTGCTTCTGCAAATCAAGTCTTTGTATAATGTTTGCTTCTGCAAATCAAGTCTTTGTATAATGTTTGCTTCTGCAAATCAAGTCTTTTGTTGATCATACCCAGTATACTCCTTTGGATTACATGCACCAGCATGTTTTACGTCATGATTTAGACGATAGGTTATTCATATCGATCATAGTCGTTAAGGAACGCTCATCATCTTGGTCGATCTTCAATCTATGCCTTACACTTTTGTCTTTTGTGATCTAAATCTTATATAATGAGGCTTATTGTCCCTTTTGTTGAATTCCGCTTTTTTCTTTACATCGAACTAAGGAAAAATATCCCTTTCAGTCTCTTCCAAACCTTTATGTTTCCCAGCATTAACTTTGTACTATATGTTCCTTGGTTAGTGTACCATTATATCACTTTCTTGATATGGGAGGAATTGGAAAATGTAGGGGTTTTAGCCAGATCTACCCTGTTCAGACCTCGTTAAGCAATTCTTTGGTATGTTAGGCAGTGACGTCTTTGCCGTTTTGAATAAGGAGGACTATTCTCCTGATTTCTATGTCAAATATCTTGGACTCCAAAGGAGTTCTTGTATGGCTTAGTTACTGGTTACCTGTACGAGGTATAAGGCAGTTACGGCCCTCGCATGGTGGAGGGTTTCATCTTTTACCTTTTGTCGAGCAAGTGATCTTTTCACGACGATCTTAAATCTCATAATCAATCAACCATCATGTATGATCGTACCGGTCTATATGGTCCGGGTTTCTACTGGGTTTGCATGTGTTATTCGGGTGATCGCTTCGATCCACGACCTTTTTTATTGCCGACTAGTTGAGGCGATTAGATAGTGTCGTTCCAACTTATTTGCATTTATTACGGGGAGTCAAAGGGTCGTATCCATGTCCGTTGATCAAATACACTTTCAGCCGTTGGATCCCTTAGATCTACCCCTATAAATAGGGGGTGGTTTGCATTCTTTATTTGCAATTTCTCAAAAAGGATGGAGATCTCAGATTCCTTAGATTTTATTCTGCCCTCTGATCCCATTGTCTTCAAAAAATCACATTATCAGGATTTGTTTATTCAAAATAGTGAAATCGTTCCCAGTCTTGTATTGACGGGTCCCATGTCAGCCCTACCTTGTATCGACGGGTCCCATGAGGCCTCAAATGTTGTTTTCACAGGTATGAGGTCCATGGTTTCTGTTTGCACATGGAGGGTTCCTACTTGCCACTCACCCCTGCTCTTCAATGTTACCTCCGGAGTGACAAATTACCGGGGTGGGCTGGTAAACGTGCTTATCGCGACAGTCCTTGCGAGATGCTTCTTCAGAGTAAAATGTTTTATAGATAATTTAAAAGCAGTATCTTCTTGTGGGTGAATGAGTATTGCCAGTTATCTGGCTGGTAATGCTCATTTCGTCTGGAAGAACATTTGATCTTCAGAGCCTAGCCATCGAACTAAAGAAGTCGACCATCCTGAGCAGCATGCTTCTTAGGTGGTTCATTATAATCGACGAGGTACTAGGGAGGAGATTGGTGTTTCCGTGGACATTGTCGTGAAGATAGCCGATCGTATAGGATCATTTTAGCTGAATCATTGTAACGATCTTTGAGTAGCATGTAGACTTTTGTAATGTAGGATTTTTATATGTAACTGATTTGATGAATAAAATATTACTTTTATCCCTTATATCTTCCTTGTCGTTAATTCTGCCATAATATGTATTTAAGAGCAGCATTTTCCGAGCAGACTGATTCATACGTAGTTTATCTTCAAAACTTCAGGAGTATTAGCAGATCATTTAGATCGTTAGGAACAGATCATGGAGTGTTTATTGAGCGGATCAATGTTTACTCAACTTGTCATAATTTAGAATTAGGTTTTTATCACCTAAAATCTTTTTGATCGCTATAGATTTATCGAGGAGTTTTTATCGAGCGGATCAATTTATACTCAACTCGTTTGTTTAGACCTAGATTGAGGAGTGTTTATGGAGCGGATCAATGTATACTCAACTCTTTTTTGATTAGACTTAGGTTTTTAACCCAAAGGCCTTTTAATCGTCATAAATCGTTGAAAATATATCGAAGAGTTTGTATTGAGCGGATCAATGTTTACTCAACTCGTTTGTAATTAGACTTAGGTTTTCAACCCAAAAGTCTTTTTTGATCAAAGTCTTTTTTGATCGTTGAATATTTAATGAGGAGTGTTGATTGAGCGGATCAATGTATACTCGACTCGTTTTTAATTTAGACTTAGGTTTTTAACCCAAAAGTCTTTTTGATCGTTGAATATTTAACGAGGAGTGTTTATTGAGCGGATCAATGTATACTCGACTCGTTTTTAATTTAGACTTAGGTTTTTAACCCAAAAGTCTTTTTGATCACTGGATATATATCGAGGAGTTTTTATTGAGCGGATCAATGTTTACTCGACTCGTTTTTAATTTAGACTTAGGTTTTTAGTACCTGAAAGTCTTTTTGATATATCGAGGAGTTTTTATTGAGCGGATCAATGTTTACTCGCCTCGTTTTTAATTTAGACTTAGGTTTTTAACCAAAAAGTCTTTTTAATCGTTGAATATCGGACGAGGAGTCTTTATTGAGCGGATCAATGTATACTCGACTCGCTTTTGATAGTCGGAATGAGGAGTGTGTATTGAGCGGATCAATGTATACTCGACTCATTATAATTTAAACTTAGGTTTACCACCAAAAAGTCTTTAGGTCGATGAGACTGAGCGAGGAGTTTTTATTGAGCGGATCAATGTATATCGACTCGTTTCGTTCTAATTTCCATCAATATGATAGTGTAATTCCAAGGAGTGTTAACCGAAATAATCGATGTATAGAAAATGCTAAAAATCTTTAATAAATGAACTGTAGGCTGAGGCCTTTGTTACAAGGATTAAAACTTGATAAAGTAAAATAAAACAATGCAGTATAATCTGCTAAAATTTATTTACCATAGTATTTCCTAAGGTTGACCGCATTCCAGGTTCTTGGTAAGGCTGTTCCATCCAAGTGTGCAATTTTGTATGAACCTTTCTTTTCTACGCCAATGACGATGTAAGGTCCATCCCAATTTTGTTGTAACTTTCCCACATGCTTGGATACTTCTACCTTTTTCAAGACCAAGTCTCCTTTTTTGAAGGTTCGGACGCGTACTTTTTGATTGTATGCTTTCTCCATGTTTGCTTTAGTGGCTTGTAGGCGTACAGCAGCTTTATCTCTTAAAGCTTCTGTTAGATCAATGTCATTTTCTCTCAATTTTTCGTTTTCTTGATCATTGAACATCTCTATTCTTGGCGTTGGGATTAGGGTTTCAACAGGGATAACAGCTTCCGACCCGTATACCAAGCTAAATGGGGTTTCGCCTGTTGAACTCCATACTGTGGTTCGATTAGCCCAAAGTACTCCTGGGAGTTCATCAAGCCATTTTCCTTTGGCAGCTCTTAATCTTTTTTCCAAAGATTTTATTATCTCTCGGTTTGCTACTTCAGTTTGTCCATTCGCTCTAGGATGTCCTACCGAGGTAAAATTTTGTTGAATTCCAAGTTTTGTACACCAATCTATTATTTGTTTTCCCGCGAATTGAGTTCCATTATCGGAGATAAGGATCCTTGGGATGCCGAATCAACAAACTATAAATTTCCATAGGAAGTTGATAACTTGGAATTGGGTTATTCGCACGAGGGTGACGCATTCTATCCATTTGCTGAAGTATTCTACAGCGACCAGGACATAAGATTTCTTAGACCTAGCTGCTGGGAATGGTCCCACAATGTCCATTCCCCATTGGTCGAATGGCCAACATACTGGAATTGGGTGCATGTTTTCTGCTGGTCGATGACATATGTTAGCATGGATCTGGCAGTGATGACATTCTTGGACATATTGAGCGGCATCTTTATTGATGGTAGGCCAATAATAACCTGTCCTGAGACATTCTTTGTGATTCAGAGACGCATTTCAGAAGAATCCCTGATACCGATCTTCGGTAGAGTTTTCCTTCTACAAGTGTATACTTAGGAGCTCGATATCTTATTTTTCGAGCTTCATTTTGGTCAGGTGGTAGTTTTCCTTCTCGAAGATATTCTATCATCGGGGTCATCCAGTTTTCTTCGGCTTCTTCGATTTCCATTATATCGACTACCGGTGTTTCATCGATATCGATCGCTGGCGTATTAGAGATCAACCAGTTGATCACCCGTTCGGTCTTTCCGTCATGGGATCCCGTGAACCTGGATAGCTGATCGGCCCATTTATTTTCCGAACGTGGGATGTTCTGGATACTGAAGCTTTCAAATTTCTCAGCTAGTGTTTTCACTTTGGCGAGGTATTTGACCATATTGAATTCTTTAGCCTCGTATAGGCCTTCAATTTGTCTTTGCACTAATTCTGAATCAGTTAGTACTTTAAGACTTTTTATGTTGGCTTTGATCGCCATCTCCATTCCCGCAATCAACGCTTCATATTCTGCTTCATTGTTTGTTACGACGAAGTCCAATGTTATCGCGTAATTCAAATCTTCTTTATTTGGTCCGGTGAAGTTGATTCCGGCGCCTCCTCCTTCTCGGCATGAAGCACCGTCGACATGCATTAACCAAGTTTGGTCTTCTACGATCAAGACATCGTCGTTGAGGCCGCTCGAAGATTCCATTGCCTGTGTCGGTGTTTCTAATATAAAATCAGCCAACACTTGGGCCTTAATTGCAATTCTTGGTTTGTAATCGATTTCGAACTGGCCTAGTTCGATCGCCCATTTAATTAGTCTTCCTGAGGCTTCTGGTTTTGCTAAGACTTGTCTTAGCGGTTGATTTGTCAAAACCACTATTTTGTAAGTTAAAAAGTAAGGTCGAAGTTTTCGCGCAGCCACCACTAAGGCCAGCGTGAATTTTTCAATTTCCAAATAATTCTTCTCAGCCCCCTGCAATAATTTGCTTAGATAATAGACCGGCTTATGTTCTGAGCCTTCGACTTTAATTAGTACTGAACTAATAGCTACCTCGGAGATGGAGATGTACATATACAATGGTTCTCCTTCTGTTGGTTTGCCAACATCGGTGGTGTTGTCAAATATTCTTTGAGTTGCTCGAAGGCTTGATCGCATTCTTTGGTCCAAATGAAGTTCTTTGCCTTTCGGAGAGTTTGGAAAAAAGGGAGGCTTTTGTCTGCTGACTTTGATATGAATCTGTTTAATGCTACGATCTTCCCAACTAAGCTTTGTACTTGGGAGATGGTTTTGGGAGGTTTCACTTCAGTTATGGCTCGAATTTTTTCTAGGTTGGCTTCTATTCCGCGTTGGTGAACCAAATATCCCAAGAATTTTCCTGATTTGACACCAAAGGTGCATTTCGCGGGGTTTAATTTCATAAGATATTTCCTTAAGATCTGAAAACATCGATTGAGATGTTTAACGTGATCCGCTTCGTTCATACTTTTGACCAGCATGTCGTCCACGTAGACTTCCATCAATTTTCCGATTAACTCTTTGAACATTAGGTTTACTAACCTTTGGTAAGTAGCTCCGGCATTTCTTAAGCCGAATGGCATTACTATGAAGCAATATACTCCCTGCTCGGTTACGAATGCAGTCTTTTCTTGATCCCGCTCATCCATGTATATTTGATAAAACCCTTGAAAGGCATCCATCATGCTGAATATCGCGAAGCCAGCGGTCGAATCGACCAATAGGTCGATCCTTGGGAGGGGATATGGGTCGCGTGGACATAACTTGTTAAGATCAGTAAAATCATTACACATTCTCCATTTGTTGTCCTTTTTATCCCTCTTTGCCACTAGAACAACATTGCATAGCCATTACGAGAAATGTATTTCTCGGATTTGTTTCGCTTCAAGCAGTCTTTCTACCTCGGCTTTGATAATCTTATCTTTTACCGGTCCGTGATTTCTCTTCTTCTGTCTGGCGGGTTTCGCCAAAGGATCAATTTTTAGGGAATGCTTGATTATTCGAGGATCAATTCCTTCAATGTCGTTTGCGCTCCAGGCGAAGACGTCGGCATTGTCTCTGAGGAAGTCGATTAGCATTATTTCCCCTTCTTTGCTCAATTCTGTACCTATTCTTGTTGTTTTGGACGAGTCCCCTTGTACTAGAATTACATTCTTATGTTCAGGAGGTTTCAATGATAAATCTATCGGTTCTTTTCCCTTTTTATCCATTCGATCAGTACTCGGGATTTCAATTTTATTTCTAATAAGATCGTCTTCGATCTTTCTTTTACTTGGAGTAATCGATTTTGGGTGTTCTTTCATAGTTAACGAGGTATTGTAGCAGTCCCAGGCCATGCAATGATCGTTTGTTATTTCTCCGATGCCTCTATCGGTCGGAAACTTTATCTTCTGATGATAAGTAGAGACAACAGCTCGGAATAAGTTGAGAGCTGGTCGTCCCAATATTGCGTTATAAGCGAAAGGGGTTTCTACCACTAGAAATTTTACTAGCTTCACTGTCCGGTGGGGTATTTTTTCGAGTGATACGCTTACAGTTATTGTTCCGCTGGGTATGATTTCGGACCCCCCGAATCCTATTAACGGCGTAGCTACTTTCTGCAGGTTTAATAGTCCCAAGTTCATTTGGGCTAAAACTTCTCGGGAGATGATATTGGCTGAGCTCCCATTATCGATCAGGATTCTCTTGACATTGTAGTTTGCTATTTCTAGCGAGATTACCATCGGGAAGTCGGGGTTATCCTCTTTTGTGTCCCAGACGATATTTTTAAGTACTTCGCCTTCGTTAAAGCGGGTCGGCTGATCGTTTGATGGCCTGCTTTCCAGGGTCCAAATTTCTTTTGGGTATTTTGAGTTTCCAATTATGGATCGGGCTGTCCTACGTCGGGCGTTACGACTATCTCCACCCGCGGGCCCCCCGGATATCGTATGGATAGTCCCATTGATCTGGTCGTGATTCAACTCCTGAGTAGGTCGACGTTCAGGTGACCTTCGACGAGAACTTCTTCTTCGATTACCGTTCCGAGGGCTTCTACTTCTTTCCCTTTCGCGATTATCTCGCTCTATGTATTCGTCTAGTTTTCCTTGTTCGATCAGTTTTTCTACTTCTCTCTTAAGGTGAAAACAATTCTCCGTTCGATGTCCATGTGCCTTATGGTACTTACAGTATTGATCGTAGTTTCGAGACCCCGGTCTTGGCTGAGCGATTTTCCTCGCCTCGGGAATCCAGTTATTTCTTTCTAGAACTTCCAATATTTCTTCCATTGGAGCATTTAACCTTGGGTGTTCTACTTGATTCACCCTGCTTCTGATTGGTTGTTCAGGGTTTCTTGGTCTTTGGTAGAAATTAGGTTGCCTTTCTTGGTCGGCTTTATTGTATTCCAATCGCTGGAAAACGTTACCTCTCCTGGAAGATCGCTCGTAATCCAAGGATCTTTGGGCAGGAATCCTGTCATGCCGTTTGGAGCCTGAAGCTGTGGCTTTGTTTTTATTTTTATCCTTAAAGGAATTCATCTCTTCTTGGGTCATATACTTTGATGCCAAGCTCATAATGTCGGCAAACGTTCTCGGTTGTTTTCGACTGAGGGCGTTTCCAAACTGCCTGTTTTTAGTGAGGTCGAAGAGGATAGAAATTATGTAATCGATATTCGGAGAATCGATTTTGAGTAATTCCACGTTGAATCTTGCCAACCAATTTCTTAGGGACTCTCCCTCTTGTTGGTGTATGGTTCCTAGGTAGCTCATCGGGAGTTTTTGTCTTTTCTGACTGGCGAACTGCTGCGTTAGTTTATTGCATAATTCCCGGAAACTGAATATAGAGTTGGCCCGCTGTTTCGCAAACCAATCCAGCTCGAGTCCTTCGAATGTGGTCACCATTAACTTGGCGGTGAATTCGGCAGAGTGGGCATATAAATTCATTATGTTTGTAAAGCTAAAGATATAATCATCCGGGTCGGTGGTTCCATCATATCGGGGTAATCTACCTGGGACCTGTCCCGTGGATTGTGCCTCTTTTATTTCCCTGCAGAAAGGAGAGCAAGCCCCAAGGCTTTCCTGGAGTTCCGTAGTTTGGGCCCATGGGTTTTGAACAGATCGTAGGCGTTGTTCGAGTCGCTCCTGTACCATCCTCTCGATTTCCCTTTCCGAGAATCGAGTTGCTCGTGGCCGATCTGGGATTGCATCATCTATGTCATCCTCGATAGGGATTATTGTTCGTTCCTTCGATCCGCTGCGACCCGCCTGTGGCTTTCTTCGACTTGGTTTTCTTCGGGGATGGTTATCGGAGGGTTTAGAATTGCCCTGCTGTGGGCTGAGTAGCGAGCGTTGCTCACTTGATGGGCTGTCCGCTTGTTGAGAGGTTTGTTCGTTTGGCCTTGGTACTCCTGGTGCAGGAGTTGTCCTGGCAGCCGTAACGTTTCGAGGAATTTGATCTAGTACAAGTAATTCTTCTGGAGAAAGTTATTTGAAGAGCATTGCTATTTGTCGCAGTTTCTCCTGAGCGCCCGGGAGAGGAACGGGGATTTCGGGGCCTTCTGGTTCTTCCCGTATGACACCGGGAAGGCCTCCTTGGGGTCCCTGCTGTCGGGGGTGTGTATCTTGGACATTCTCGTCGGTATTGGGAACGTTATTATCGTTGTTGTCCTGTATGTCTTCCGATGTGTTATGGCCGGTGGTTGTATTGCTTCTCGCTCCAATACGAGCGCTTTTCCTTGGGCGAGCCATGTGTCAATCGAATAATTAACCTAGCCCCTCGGTGGGCGCCAACTGATTTAACCGGATTTCGTCGGGTTAATTGAATATCAGTGAATTTGTGATATCGGGGGGGGGGGGTTTCGATATTTATATATATTTTGTAGGGCTCCGTTACTTTATTCCGGATGGATCGATTACAAGGAAAAGCAATATTTAAGAACGAGAAGTAAAACCACAAACGAAGCTATAAACGCACCGATATGGAGAACAAAAGCTATGAATAATATTGAATCTTATTTTTATTGTGCTGTAGTAAACAGAGTATAATCATGTATATTCAGAGTTGAGAGATTTCGTCCCCCTTAATACAATGATTAACTATGTATTTATATAATGTTAAACCTAGTGTTACAAGGAAACATAGTCCAAATAGGACTCGGCCCAAATATCCTTCTTGGGTCCGGAGTATTGTCTTTTGATCGAAGAGAGCAGTATTCGGCCTGGTCGGTGAGACGATCTTGAACAGCCTGATTTGGTCGAACCGATCTCAAGTTCTTTAGTCGATCGTACAGTATGTAGGGTGCGAAATAGCCCCCATCAAAGCTCATAAGGCATAGGCTCGTCGTTTAAGAACATCATTCCCATTCTTGGAATTTAAGACAATTCTCAAGTTTTGCCTAGTCGATATTTTGATCCAGTTATTTTGTTTGTCGAGAATAAATAGTAAAATGGATAATTACAGATATCTCAGTATCTAAAGAGAAGACAAACATTTAGTGGACTAGTTAATGAATAATACTTATAATCTACGAAGGTTGGCCTTTCTATCGTAGAAGTTCTCCCACTATTTTATCGAAACAATTACCCCTTCAATTGTTCGGGAAATTCTATTTCCTAGTAGGTCATGACGTCCCAGCGGCAATTAATTGCACCCACGACTCGTGGCCATACAACCAATTCCCCAGGTAGGCATACTTATTGCCAATTGTGTCACTCCACAACCTTCAAGCTATTTTGCCTAGGTTTTCGCACTTATCTAGCACTGCTACATCATAAGTGTTACTAATCGTTAAGTCTAACCCATCAATCATGATGAGCAACTGGCCCGGTCGTGAGGTCTCCGTAACTATTTATCGGTCGATCCTCACATCCCGACCAGTCCTCACCCTTGTCGTGTTTAGTTAGAAACATGAGTCAAGGAATTTCGCGTATTGTCCCTTTCTTCGACTCGGGTGCCAGACTCTGGATCACCTCTATCGATAAGTAGACAACATACGCTAGTTCCTATTGATGGAAGGCTTGGATTTATATAAATACTTCATTTTATTTTAATCCAATATGACTTAATATTTAATTCAAGAGGGGATTCACTGGTTTGAAAGTTTAAAGCAAACTCTCTCGAGATCTCACCGCTTCGATTATGCTTTATCTTTTATTACGATCTAGATTCTAGCGCGCATACACACAAGCAATCATAAATCGACTAATAAATAAAAGACATACAAGCCTAGCATGCATACTACCACAATATATTTTCGATCGGGAGCCTCCTATGCAGGCCATCATCGAGCCAATGATGTTGGCCCTATTGGTCAATCTAAAGGGTTAGCAAACAGGCCTATGCTATTACACAGTGTACCACGCATACATGGCCTTCATATCTTCTTGGGCTCCCACCTTGCTTGTAAACGGGCCTCCATCCTAAACTAGGAAAACAGTAAAAGCCCTATTCTATTACAAAGGCTCAAAGTGGCCCAAAAAATATAAAAGGCTCGCAGGCCCATTAAAACCCAAACAATAAATTAAACCAATCACATCTAACCTAAGGTCAAGGCTCGACTCGATCGAAAACCACGTAAACAGTTCACGTAGAGCAAGAAACATGCAAACATCATTTACCTATTTCTTTCTTAATTTTAAAACTACCTTTTAAAACTAACTTCCTATGATTCTTACCTTTTAGTCACTACTAATTATGACAAAATGAATATTCGGGTAAACAAAAATAAATTTTCTGCTGAAATTCAGATTCTGTTTTTCAACTTTTGAAAATTGCATTTTCGCCCCTCAACTTTCGAAAATTGCACTTTGACCCTAAAACTTTTAAAAACTTACAAAAACACCCCTGGGCAGATTTGGGCAGCTACCAGAAAATAATATTTTGAATTCTAAAAATTTTTTATTTTTCAAATTGACCCCTCAAGTTTCGGTAATTGCAAAACAGCCCCAAAGTTTTCTGAAATTACAAATTGACCCCAAAACCCGTGCGACCAGATTTGCAAAAACAGTCACGAATTTTGAAATTTCCAGATCTCAAAAATTCGAATTTTTCAGCCCACAAAAACCCTATATGCGATTTTTAGTTCAAAGAGTCCTGGAGTTTTCAAAAACTATAAAATCGGCACAGATCTAAAAAAGCAGTTTTACCCAATCATAGATAAAGTCATAACAAGTAAGAATCAGTTTACAGAACATAATTATCACGTGTTTACATATACATAATTAAACATATACGGTGAAAACACATTATGTTCAGGCTTTTCATATAATAATGATGGAGTTGGCTCTGATACCACTGTTGGGATAGTGGTTGGGTTGCCTCGATTGTCAATACAACAAAAGTGCGGAATTTAAAATTTTTCGAAGCACCCAAGGTCCCATATTAGATTCTCCATATTATATATACGCAAGCAAGAAACAAAAAAGCACAGAGTAATTAAACAAGGGGGTTTTTGCGATTTACCTCACCACAGGCAAGGTGGTGGCAACCTTCAGTTCTGGTTCTGAAACTGGATCTGGATCTGGATCTGGTTCACATGAGTGATCCAAGCGTCTTACCTCCAAAGTTAGTCCACACCAATTGGATTCTGGCAACACCTCCTAGTCTTAGGTTCAGAACTGGATCTAGGAGATTTGTCGAAGCAGGATTGTGCAAATCAACTTGCCAATGCAAGATCTAACACTGTGGAACAAGAGAGAGGCGGCGGCGGCGATGCTAGGGCAGCTCACGGCAGTAGGTGGCGGCGGCTCTAGGTTGGCGGCGCAAAGGAGAGGGGGCGGCGGCTAGGGTTGAGAGGAGAGGCTAGGGTTTTCTAGGGTGTTAGCTTTTTGAGCTCTAGTGGAACCCTATTTATAGACTCCCTCTTGATCTAGGTTTTGCAAGACTCCTTATGGGCTTTTAATTAAAAGCCCATGTATTGCAAGCCTTTCATTTAATTAATTACTTAATCAAATGCCCAATCCAATTAAATCATTATTTCATTTATATAATTAATTAGCAACTCAATTAAGTATTTAATTAATCAAGTCAGCCAATTAATTAATCTCCCACTTGAATTAAATACTTTTAATTCATTTAATTGATTTAATTACCTTTAAATCAATTAATTCCTTTCATTTCCTTTTTCAACAGTCACCGTCCAATTGTATTGTGCGTGACCCTCTGGGTTCACCATCAATTGGCAGCAGGCCCACGAATTCCTCGTGATTTAATTTATGAACAATAAATTGCTCCGGTCAATTAAACAACCTTTAATTGACCACTCCTAGAATCAAATCCTCTATTAACTCAGGAGTACCCACACTTCATGGTCGATGTCTAGCCACAAGCCCATGAAGCCCAACTTCAGGTGAATTGATACTTTTGAACCTCGTCTCATATAATTACCATGTACATACGGTCCTTCTATCGACTAATATTCCCGATCAAGACTTAGGGTGTTTGAATTGATCGGCAACTCTAAATTTGTCTCGATAACTATAATTTCTAATTCAGGATAATATTCCAGTGTGACTGCTAAACTTGGAAACCCCTTCCCAAATCCGTCACCGACCACGGCCGTGGATTCCTCGGATATATTATCTAAGAATCGTATAGGAAATTCTCTCATCCATTACAATGAGTCAATAGATTCCATATTGGTACTAACCACCCGCGTACATGTCCATACGCACCCAACCTAGGCATGTTATGATCAAGCTAAGTGACCTATACCTAGATCTAAGTACGCACTTTCATGCACCGAATTCGCCCTAGTACCTAAAGTCAAAGGACTAAATCGTACACTATTATAATCCTTGAGAAACATCCCATCACCGATATGCGACATGCGCTTCCACAATGGGTTTCTCTATTCGGGTCGTTCGATGCGTTCAATCCTCCATTGAACCACCTACTCATATGCACTGGCCTCAAATGCCTTGCTCATGAAACGCTACAAATTCACTCCATGTGAATCATGCATACTTGCACAAGTCTTGGCGATTCCTACGATACCCCGTCTCGTTTGGAATCTATGACTTGGAACAGTTTTAAGATTACGACCTTTGAGACTTTTTCATGATTGCACTCAGTACTGAAGTGAATCGTCCCATAGTAAAATGTAATCTAAGGATTTCATCCAATCGCTTAAATGTATTCGCGAGAGATGAAGTTGGCCATTGTTTATCCTTATACTTGTATAAATAAACGTGCGTATTAAGTCATATATACTAAAGAAAGATAATGATAGTTCCAGTACAAGCTAAATGTATTGGCTTGCAGGGCACTATCCCATCAGGATGCTCGAATCGCCGACTTGGAAGTCGTATGATCCACATTGAAGATTGATTTCGAGAAAAAGTTGGTGGAGAAAGAGGCTGATGGTTTTGCCAGAGGTCAGCAGGAAGCCTTGGATCATCATCAGAGTTTGACGGCTGAGGAAAGGTATCAGGAGCTCGTGGATCATCAGTCCGGCGACGATTTGATTCAAATGTTCATTAGAGGGTGGAAGCAATGTCGTGCTTGGGGTTTCCTTAATGAAAAGTTCGACAAAAAGAAGATGGATCCCAGCCTAGATGAGGACGGAAATGAGGTGGATATCGCCGTTCCAGAGGGTCATAAGGAAGACCCCGAGGCGCATGGGTTCGGTTTTCTTCTTGTTGTTCAAGCCGAGAAGCCTGAGGAGGCTGCCAACATAGATGCCCCTGAGACTTCGAAGGAGTCGACTCATCTGGACAAACTCAATTATGAGACCCATCACTACTCAAGCTCAATATAATTGTTTAAACTAATTTATTGATTTGTCGTACTTTGAATCTCGACGATTCGTCATCGCGTCATGCCCGAGCGGCATGTTTGACATTAATTTGGTTTGTAATAATTTTTCGACAATGATGATTTATCGTTTTTAATCTCTTGAATTTGTGTTTATTTATTCATTGATGGTCTTACTTGTCAGTTTGATTTAAAACGTCGCTGATCTCGAGGTCTACCTCGATTGCCGACCGTTGGATCATATATGTGATCCTCTATATATATATCTCTTTACCAGGTCTATGATCCATTAGGAGAGGTATGTTTTTAATGTTTAAATTTGTCATTATGAGGCATCTTTAAGATCCACTATATCATCGTTCTCGGTCATCTATTCTCCTTTAGTATGAGAGAAATTGGAAAGTTTTTATCGTGTCAATGTTGTTTCTTGTCGTTTAACTATTATTGGGCCTACGACTTGCCGATATTAAATTGTCGACATGCACAAAGATTGCACAGTTCTTGGAGTCCATCGAAAAGTACCATATCAGGTCAACGCACGAGGCGATTTGTATGCTAATGGATGTGATTGTGTCTAGCATTTTCTAGTATTTCGTAGTCGATTTGTGTTTATTTATCTCAGCCGTCAATCATAATTCTTTTTCTTACGGTTGGATTTTATTCCGCGTGGATCTCCTTGGGGAACGCAACAGGCGCCGGTTTAATGATCCTGATCCTGACCATTAAACGCTTCACGTCCCAACCGTTGGATCATCGCAAGATGATCTATAAAAATGTTGGGGGCCATTCCATTTATCCCATACTTTTCCATTTTCCAGATATGGAGTCATACATACATCCTCCGACATGGCCTCTTCTCGGGCTCTTAATATGTATAGTACTGATAAGGAATGCTTTCTTATCTTATGCATTCCTTCATCGAGTTCGCCCTCCTGATCAAGAAATGGCGAATTCCTTATTATTTCGATTGGGTGGTATCGGTAAAGGGAGCGCCCCTGCGTGCCGGCCTCGTTGTTAGAACGAGTGGGATCGGTATGAACAACGAGGTCGACACCGACGACTCCTCACCATTTTGGTGCCTAGCTATGGAAGCCCTTCATGCTGGCAGCCGAGATCTTGAGTGGTCGTCGGTGATGGTGGGTCCGTGGTCCTGTCAAAGCAACAGCAGCCGATCAGATGGTGGGGACTTAAATTGTAGATCATCGATTTGCAATTTTTTCCTCTTCTGTCTCTCGGTCAATGCAGAGAGACTCATCTGCCATGGCAACCTAGTCGATGGACCTAACACAGATGTCCCTGAAATAGGGGATTGGTTGATCGGAAAGCTCAGGGAGGCTCCTTGTAGCTGTGGCTGATAGGGACTTGAACTTGCCTTCACCGACCCCATCGGGATTCGATGAGTCGGCTGCTTAAGTGCACCAATCAGTGAGAGAAAAAGCACGTCCATAGCTTTATCTCGTACTGATCGGTGCATTTAGGAAGACGTGTGATGAGGGGTAACTTGGACCCAAACATTACTACGGCCTAGTGAGGTCGGAATTCATCATTTTCGATCTTGTGAGCATAAATTCGAGCCCAAAGCAGAGGAATCCTACGCTGACTCTACTATGGAAATTCAGGATCCAAAGTCACTGTTGGGCCGACCTCAGGCCCAGGCCTGTGGGCTGAGTAGTACACACATGTGGGTGGTTCACCTGGTCCCGGGTCTCAACTATAAATACCCCAAGCATTTATGACGACACACAACATCCCAGGTGCTCTTCCTCCGAAGCTACTGCTCGGAATTACATAGGAAATATAGCATAGATCTTTTTATATGTATTTCACCCTCTAGCTTGTACGGCATCCAATAATGCTCGGATAGGACTCTCAATTCTTGTAATTTGTACTCGATCATACTGAATACAATACTATTGATCTTTTACCTCCATTTACATACATTAGTACGGCATTTTACATCACCCATATCGAACTAACGAAAACGCGTAAGATCAATTGGCGCCCACCGAGGGATCTTATTCGAGTATTAGATCGAAATATGCCTACTACGAGGAGAAATACGTACAACCGAGGAGAACCCTCCCATGCAGCAGGTGCGCAGAATTCGGTCAATAATGAGCCCGATAATCTGTCTCGTGCGGCTCAACAACAGGAGGTTCCACCGGTTATACCACAGGATAATGTCCCAATTCACACGACAGTTGGAGATCTAAAGTCCATCATAGGCACGATGTGTCGGGAATTTTTGAACGGGGGAAGGGCTGATCAATCGCCTGTAGAACAGTGTACTGCGATTTGTATCGCATGCGCCAGTAACAAACCCTCCTCGGGGTATACCATCGAGAATCAATGCTCGATCAGAAATTCCACCGAAATCAGTACATGATGTGGAAGATTCAATAGTAGGGGAGAGCCACCCTTCTGGTGCTGTGAAGAACAAAAAATCGACCTACAAAAAGGTTACTGATGTTGAACTGGAAAAAATAGCGCAAGAAAGAGTGGCTAAGGAGTTGGAGAAGGAAGGTACATTGATAGGAATTCCTCGCGGCAATTATGCTGACAGGCGAGCGGGAAATGTTCCGAATATAGAGAGTCTACGAGACAGGGAGGTTTCGAACAGTATCATGCGTTGTTCGCCGTTTTGTCAAGAAATACGCGAAGCTCGAAACGCGGAAACCTTACCGACCAGACTCCCACGGTATAACGGGACTACCGACCCCGGGGAACAAATTAACAGCTTTATTAATGTGATGAACTTGTACGGACATTCTGAGGACTTTGTTGCAAGATCATGGTTACTACCTTCGAGGGAATTGCCCTCGACTGGTTCGGAAAGTTGCCACCTAACTCAATATTTTCCTTCGAGGAATTTTACGATAAATTAAAACATCAATTTGCTAGTCAAAGGAAACCGAGGTTACTAGCAAATCATTTGGGAACTGTAAAACAATTGGAAGGAGAAACTTTGAGACAATGGTTAGCAAGGTTCAGTATCGAACTTCTCAAAGTTGACACTCCGCAGATTGAATATATGTCGTCTTTGATGTTCGAACTAACAAGAAGCACTCAGTTCGGGAATGCCTTGTGTAGAAAACAGCCAAAATCCTTTGAGCGTATTATGGAAATTGCTGAGAAATACATGATTCAGGAAGAGATGAATAAGCTGAAAAGCTCGCATGCTGTAAAACTTCCTCTAACTAAGAAACAGGATGGGGCTCCTATCCCAAAGCTCGATGATTACGGAGGATCGAACAGAGGGTTTGTTTGGCAACGAATCAACACCTATAAACCACATATGCCGCCCCAAGGATCGAATTCCTATGGACCTCCCTATGAACGAGCTCGACCTCCTAGAGCGGGAAAAATTCAGTTTACTGAAATTAACAGTTCAAAGGAAGAAGTGTTAACTGTGCTAGAAGAAGGAAATTTGATTCCCGAGGCTCAAAGAATCACGCAGGCTAGGCCAGGTGCGTTGGGTTACGACCAATACTGTCGATACCACCGGGCTCAGGGGCACAGCACTGAAAACTGTTACCAACTGAAAGTCGAGATAGAGAAACTAATTGCACAAGGAAAACTCAAAGAATTTGTCAAAGGAGGTAACTATAACAATCGTTATAGGTCCAGGAGTCCGCGGAAGTTTAATACTCAACAGAAGCAGGGTCAAAATCAGACGGAAGAACGGTCAAACGGAGTGATAAACATGATTGCTGGCGGACCAGCAGGAGGAGATAGCAGAAATGCTAGAAAAAGAACGCTGAGATCGATAAGGGCTAGGGTCTCTACAAAGAGGGAAATCCTATCCTTGGAATTTCCCTCCATGGAAAATCAGGTCGTAAGTTTCAGTGAAGCCGATCGACCTGCAGATGTCAATTGGGATGTAAACGAAGATGATCCGGATTTTTCCATGGTATTAACATTAAAGATTGACAATTTTGAAGTCAAGAGAGTACTGGTCGATAATGGAAGTTCGGCAAACATTATCTCTTCGGAAGCTCTCACCAGGATGAGCCTTTGTCACCCACATCTAGATAAAGTAACCACTCCTTTGGTTGGTTTTGGGGGATCGGAGATCGTCCCACTTGGGACCATTCTCTTGAGCACGACTCTAGGAACCAAGCCGAAGAATATAACAAGAATGATTAAATTCCTGGTGGTGGATACGTCATTCGCTTACAATGCCATATTAGGGAGACCAGCTCTAAACATGTTCAAAGCGGTTGTATCTACCTATCACCAAAAGATAAAGTTCCCGACCGAGGGAGGAGTAGGGGAAACGAGGAACGACCAATACATGGCCTGGGAATGCTATAATTCATCTTTAAGAATTAAAAAGAAAGTGGAACCCGAACTCCCGATTAAGAGAAAAATAGCGGAATTGGAGCCTGGTGTAAAATCCACAATTCCCGACTGCGATAAGTTACAAGGAAAGAAAGGAAAAAATGTCGACATGAGTGTGCAAGCACCTGGCCACAAGAAAGTAACTCTAGTTCCGAGATCCCCTGAGAAATTCACCAAAATTGGAACAAAGCTAAGCGAGGGCATGGAAACCATGTTCATTGAATTCTTACAGAAAAACGTGGACGTTTTTGCCTGGAGCTCAGATGATATAATTGGAATCGACCCGCGGGTGATAACACATTCATTGAATATCGATCCAAAGGCAAAACCTGTAAGGCAAAAGAAGCGCAATCATGGTCGCGAAAAGGACAAAATAATCAATGCAGAGGTCGACAAATTACTAGCAGCGGGTCAGATCCGGGAAATAAAGTTCACAGAATGGCTATGCAATGTGGTCCTAGTTTCTAAGGGCGAAAAGATCGAAAATAAATGGAGAATGTGTAATGACTTTACGAATCTAAACAAATTGTGCCCAAGAGATCCTTATCCATTACCTCGGATCGATATGCTTGTAGATTCAACCGCGGGGTTTGTATTCTTTAGTATGATGGATGCTTTCCAAGGATTTTATCAGATCTTTATGAATGAAAGAGACCAGGATAAAACAGCGTTCATCACCGAGCGAGGAGTCTACTGCTTCATTGTCATGCCTTTTGGCTTAAGGAATGCGGGCGCAACCTATCAAAGGTTAGTCAATATGATGTTTAAAGATTTGATAGGGGAAATCATGGAAGTTTATGTAGATGACATGCTCGTAAAGAGTATGACGGAGGAGGACCACATCAACCATCTTGATCGATGTTTTGGAATTCTAAGGAAGTATGGAATGAAGTTGAATCCCGCCAAGTGCACTTTTGGCGTGCGATCAGGAAAATTCCTCGGATATCTCGTCCATGAAAGAGGCATCGAGGCCAATCCTGAAAAGATTCGAGCAATTACCGATCTACATCCACCCAGAAAGCTCTCAGATGTCCAAAGCCTGATTGGGAAAATTATCTCGTTGAATAGATTCATCTCACGATCTGCCGACAAGAGCTTACCATTTTTCAAACTGTTGCGTAAATCTAAGAATTTCGAGTAGAATGAAGAATGTGATAAGGCTTTCGAAGACCTGAAAGCATACTTAACCTCACCACCAATGTTGGCCAAGCCATCCGATGGAGAACCTCTATATTTATACATAGCAGTGTCGGAAGAGGCTATTAGCTCGGTCTTGGTGAAGATCGATAAATCAGAGCACAAGCCAGTGTACTATTTGAGCAAGTTATTGCAGGGTGCAGAGAAAAATTACTTGGAGATTGAGAAATTCGCGCTTGCTTTGGTGGTAGCTGCGCGAAGGTTAAGGCCTTATTTTCAAACATACAAGATCATCGTCTTAACGAATCAGCCTCTAAGACAGGTCCTATCAAGGCCTGAAGCATCCGGCAGATTGATAAAATGGGCGGTCGAGCTGGGTCAGTTCGAGATTGAATATCAACCACGAGTTGCAATAAAGGCACATGTATTGGCTGACTTCATAGTCGAGTCAACAGGCATATCAAACGTGGAATAAGGGGCAATCTACGAGGTAAAAATGGTTGAAAAAGCAGAGGATCAGGTATGGCTGATGCACGTGGATGGTTCCTCGACCAGGGAAGGAGGTGGAGCAGGAATTCATTTTCAAGGACCCAATGGTGAGGACTTGAGTTATGCTATCACTTTGGACTTCGTCGTTACAAACAACGAAGCAGAATATGAAGCACTGATCGCTGGATTGGAAATGGCCATGAAGGCAAAGGTAAAATTAATTGTTGTATTAACAGATTCTGAACTCGTTCACAGACAGGTGAAAGGCACTTACGAGGCCATGGAGTTCAATATGATCAAATATTTGAACAAAACAAAAAAATTGATCTCCGAGTTCGACAAGTTTGATATTCAGCCTATACCAAGGGAGGAAAATATTTGGGCAGATCTATTATCGAAGTTCACAGGGCTTGCGGATGGGAAGAATGAAAGGATAATCACATGGTTATTATCGAATACATCTGCTATAGAACTAGATGTGATTCCCTCAGTCGACATCATGGAAATCGATGAGCCTAGAATATCCTGGATCGACCCTCTTATTGCTTATCTCAGAGAAGGGAAGCTTCCAGAAAACTCAAACGAAGCGCGAAGGATCAAATACCGAGCACCATCATTCACTCTGGTTGACAATCAACTCTATAAAAGATCTTCTTCTGGAATTTTATTGAAATGTATTTTTGAAATGCACTATCATGTTATTTTAAAAGAAGTTCACGAGGGAGAGGCAGGTAATCATTGCGGTGCTCGAGCATTAGCTCTTAAATGCTCGAGGTCAGGATATTATTGGCCTACTCTTTTCTCTGATTCGGTTGATTATGTGAAGAAATGCCACCATTGTCAAATTCATTCGAATTTGATCCATCAACCGGCCGAACATATGCACTCAATTCCGATCTGTTGGCCTTTTGACAAGTGGGGCATTGATATTGTGGGGCCGTTTCCAACAACAAGAGCCCAGAAAAATTACGTATTGGTTGCGGTGGAATATTTCAGCAAATGGGTCGAATGCGTCGCTCTAACAAAGATTACTCAGTTCCAAGTTATTAATTTCTTGTGGAAAAACATTGTCTGCAGGTTCGGGATTCCCAGGATCTTGATATCTGATATCGGAACGCAATTCGCCGAAAAAAGGATCACAGAGTGGTGCGAAAAATTCGGAATACAGCAGAATTTCGCATCAGTGGGGCATCCTCGAGCTAATGGACAAACTGAAGTCGTGAACAGAGAGATCGTTCGATCTCTGGAAAAACGTCTATCTGAGGTAAAAGGGAAATGGCTCGACGAATTGCCAGGGGTATTGTGGGCCAATAGGACTACTATTAAAGCTGCAACAGGAGAAACTCCATTCAGTCTGGTCTATGGATCGGAAGCTGTTCCAGTCGAGAACCTCGTACCTTTTCCCAGGGTTGAATTTTATGATCCTGAGGAAAACCAATCTCTAAGGGAAATGGAGGTTGATCACGCAGACGGTCGGAGGGACCGAGCAAGGTTGAAAATTCAATCCACCAAATCTAGCATGGAAAAATCCTATAATCGAAACGTTCGAATCCGAACATTCAAAGTGGGAGATTTGGTGCTCAAGAAGGTAGAAGTATCAAAGCATGTTGGAAAACTTCAACCTAATTGGGATGGCCCCTTTGTGATCATCGAGGTTGGAAATAAAGGTTCCTATAAGATTGGTCATCCTAATGGAGAGGTCCTACCTCGATCCTGGAATGCCGTTAATTTGAGGAGATATTATGGAAGATGAAGATGAATAGTTAATACTCTAGGCTGTTACTAATTGGTCATCTCGTTCTGTTTCTTTGTTTCTCGCGATTAAGAAAGCTATATGATCCATGAAAGTTTATTTCGAATTAAGTTGTTTATTCAATGGAAGTTCATTTCGTCATAATCTTCATTTATTCGTCATATTCTGAATATTCTCGATCTCTGTTCATCTATTATCTATCTCTACTTGTCTCCATCTACTATTAAAAAGGGTGAAAGCTGTTGCTAAGACCCTCAAAGATCGACCAAGGGTGAAAGCCGTTGCTACGCCCCTTGGATCGAATAATAAAGTGGGTGACGACCCTCGAGCTAAAAATGCTCTTAAGCGACTAAGGGTGAAAGTCGTTGCTACGCCCCTTAGATCGAAATTATCAAATGGGTGAAAGTTGTTGCTACGACCCTAGGGCTAAAAATGCTCTTAAGAGACTAAGGGTGAAAGCCGTTGCTACGCCCCTTAGATCGAAATTATCAAATGGGTGAAAGCTGTTGCTACGACCCTAGGGCTAAAAATGCTCTTAAGCGACTAAGGGTGAAAGCCGTTGCTACGCCCCTTAGATCGAAATTATCAAATGGGTGAAAGTTGTTGCTACGACCCTCGAGCTAAAAATGCTCTTAAGCGACTAAGGGTGAAAGCCGTTGCTACGCCCCTTAGATCGAAATTATCAAATGGGTGAAAGCTGTTGCTAAGACCCTAGGGGTAAAAATGCTCTTAAGCGACTAAGGGTGAAAGTCGTTGCTACGCCCCTTAGATCAAAATTATCAAATGGGTGAAAGCTGTTGCTACGACCCTAGGGCTAAAAATGCTCTTAAGCGACTAAGGGTGAAAGCCGTTGCTACGCCCCTTAGATCGAAATTATCAAATGGGTGAAAGCTGTTGCTACGACCCTAGGGCTAAAAAGGCTCTTAAGCGACTAAGGGTGAAAGCCATTGCTACGCCCCTTAGATCGAAATTATCAAATGGGTGAAAGCTGTTGCTACGACCCTAGGGCTAAACATGCTCTTAAGCGACTAAGGGTGAAAGCCGTTGCTACGCCCCTTGAATCAAAAACTATGATCAAGATCGATTGAAACTCTATCACATTTCTTCTGCATGATTGCTGATTTAAAGGTCAAGAATATTACTCGAGCAAAGAAAAATATTTCTTCAAACTTGGGGAATCCCCAAGAATTCTGTATTCAGCAAAGAGAGTATCATTTGAAAGTTCGTTTTTGTTAAAGTTTCGGGTATGCGATCATAGGAACCACAAAAGGGCAAAAGATCGAAATCAGTATCCGTTAACATAAAGATAGAAAAAGAGAATTATAAAGATAAACAATTGCATTTGTAAGCGGTTCGAAAAATTACAAATGATTCGTCGAAATACAGAGATGAAGATACAACAAAGAAGACTCGAATTCGAAAACGTTACATTCGTTCCTATTCTACTACAAATGCTACAAATAAACTGGAAGTCTTCGCAGCCAAATAAGGAAAAACAGGGGAACAAAGTCGGAGCTTGCCTCCCGGAATCGAATTAAACCCGAGACCTCCATCCAATAAACCAGCGGCGAGAAAACAGTTTTCCAGCATTCTTGCTACCGGATCCCCGCTAGCTCTCCAAGACTGTTATCCGGTCAAGAAAAGATGGATGCATATCTAGTCCACTAACCGACCGGATGAAACGATAGGATATCGGAATTCTAACCCGTCTCAGGAGAGATGAATCCAAAGAAGCAGGTCGCCTGCCGGTACCCTAGTCGCAATCCTTTTCGCCTGTCGATACCCTAGTCGAAAATGTTTCCCATATAAGGACACTGAGGAGGTTGAGAAAGAAAGTTCGAATTCGAATCTCGAACTCCTTAATCGCGGAAATCAAGTGGAACATGAAATTGATAGATGGGAGTAAAAACACAACCATGCCGATCGAACAAAACATTAACAGACAAGTAAAAATATGAAGGTAATTTTGGAACTATATATAGGGGGAGGAATTGAGCATCAATGGTGTAGATCTGGTGGGATTAACGGCCACGATACGAACATTAAACGCCTTGCTCGTCCCACTTCCCAAAAAAAAAAAAAAAAAAAAAAGAGAGTGGGGGAGACAGAGAAGATGGAAGAAAGAACAAAATTTAGACAATATTACCGTTACAACAAGATTATATTGTTGGAATATGCCTTGATTGTCAATACAACAGAGTGCGGAAATTAAAATTTTTCAAGGCACACCCACAGATCCCATAATAAAATCTCCAAGTTATATATACGAAAGACATAAAACAAAACACAGAAATAATCTAACAAAGGGGGTTTTCGATTTTTACCTCACCACAGGCAAGGTGGTGGAAACCTCCAACTCTGATTCTGAACTCTGATTAAGGTTCTGGTTCACTGGAGTGATCCAAGCGTCTCACCTCCAGAGAAAAGTCCACACCAACTGGATTATGATGACACCTCTTAGTCTTAGGCTCAGAACTAGATCTAAGAGGCTTGTTGATGAAGGATTGTGCAGATCTATTTGACAAATCAAAATTCCACACAAAAGGAATGAGGGAGAAGATATGCGGCGGCGGCGCTAGGGCTTTCACGGCGGCGGTGCGGCGGTGTTACGGCAGCACACGGCGGCGGCGCTAGGGCTTGGGCGGCGCAGGGTGGGGCGGATTTCCTAGGGCAAGAGAAGACTAAGGTTTTTGCTTAGGTGTTAGTTCTCTGAGTTCTGTCAGAACTCTATTTATAAGCACTCCTCAAGTCCTAGGGTTATAAGATTCCTAATGGGCTTAGGAGTCTATCTCTTGCAAGCCCACCTTAATTTAATTAATTACTTAATTAAATATTCAGCCCATATTAATTAATTACTTAATTAATATTTAGTTTAATTAATCAATTGTCATTTAAATCAATTAAATCAATTAATTAATTTATCTCCCACTTGAATTAACACTTTAATTCACTTAATCGATTTAATTACTTTTAAATCAATTAATTCCTTTTATATTCCTACAGAACAGTCACCGTCCAATTGTATTGTGTGTGACCCTCTGGGTTCACCATCAATTGGCAGCAGGCTCACGAAACCTCGTGATTTAATTTATGAACAATAAATTGCTCCGATCAATTAAACTACCTTTAATTGACCACTCCTAGAATCAGTTCCTCTACTAACTCAGGAGTACCCACACTTCATGGTCGATGTCTAGCCACAAGCCCATGAAGCCCAACATCAGGTGAATTGATATTTAGTGAACCTCACCTCATATAATTACCATGTACATACGGTCCTTCTGTCGACCAATTTCCCGATCAAGACTTAGGGTGTGTGAATTGATCGGCACCTCTAAATTTGTCTCGATAACTATACTTTCTAATTCAGGATAATGTTCCAGTGTGATTGCCTAATTTGGAAACCCCTTTCCAAATCCGTCACCGACTACGGCCGTAGATTCATTGGAAACATTATCTAAGAATCGTATAGGAAATATTCTCATCCATTACGATGAGTCAACAGATTCCATCTTGGTACTAACCACTCGCGTACATGTCCATACGCACCCAACCTAGGCATTTTTATGACCAAGCTAAGTGGCCTATACCTAGATCTAAGTACGCACTTTCATGCACCGAATTCGCCCTAGCACCTCAAGTCATAGGACTAAATCGTACACTATTATAATCCTTTGAGAAACATCCCATCACCGATATGCGTCATGCGCTTCCACAATGGGTTTCTCTGTTCGGGTCGTTCGATGCATTCGATCCTCCATCGAATCACCTAGTCATATGCACTGGCCTCAAATGCCTTGTTCATGAAACTACAACAAATTCACTCCGTGTGAATCATGCATAATCGTACAAGTCTTGACGATTCACTCGATACCCCGTCTCGATATGAATCTATGACTTGGAACATTTTCGAGATCACGACCTTTGAGACTGTTTCATGATAAGTGCACTCAGTACTGAAGTGTATAGTCCCATAGTCGTGAGTGATCTCAGGGTTTCAACCAATCGCTTAAATGTATTCGCGAGAGATGAAGTTTGGCCATTGTTTATCCTTATACATATATAAATAAACATGCGTATTATTATAAAATCAAAGATTGTTATATACAAGATAGATCTATTACAAGCTAATTGAACTGGCTTGCAGGGCACTATCCTATCAATCTCCCACTTGCCCTATAGCCATTCACAAACGTTTCTTAGACCCATCTTATCTAGATGTCCCTCGAACACCTTTTGCGAGAGTGGCTTAGTTAGTGGGTCAGCTATGTTGTCTTCCGATTTGACATACTCCATGTGCATGTCACCTCTACCCATGATCTCTCTGATCACGTGGTATTTCCTTAGTACGTGTTTGGATTGATGGTGTGATCTCGGCTCCTTTGCTTGAGCTATCGCCCCGTTGTTGTCACAAAAGACGACTACAGGTTCAGCAATGCTAGGAACAACATCCAATTCCTGGACGAAGTTTTTCATCCATACACTTTCCTTTGCTGCATCTGATGCTGCGATATATTCTGCTTCTGTGGTTGAGTCGGCAGTGGTAGACTGTTTACAGCTTTTCCAACTGACCGCTCCTCCATTGAGGCGGAATATGTATCCAGAGTTGGATTTGAAGTCATCCACGTCAGACTGGAAACTTGCATCAGTGAATCCTTCAAGTTTCAGTTCTCCACTACCACCGTAGACCAAAAACATATCCTTAGTCCTTCGCAGGTACTTTAGGATTGCTTTTACGGCAGTCCAGTGCTTCTCGCCTGGATTTGACTGATAGCGGCTCGTTACACTTAGAGCGTGTGCTACGTCTGGTCGAGTACACAACATTGCATACATTATACTCCCTATAGCAGAGGCATAAGGTATGATAGACATTCTCGTCTTTTCTTCGTCGGTTGTAGGGCACATAGACTTAGAAAGAGAGATACCATGTCTCATTGGAACAAATCCTTTCTTAGATTCTTCCATACTAAATCTCTTCAAGATCGTGTTGATGTACTGAGATTGGGAGAGTCCTATCATCTTCTTCGATCTATCCCTATAGATACGTATTCCCAATACGTAAGATGCGTCTCCCATATCTTTCATAGAGAACTGCGCGGATAACCACGCTTTAGTCTGCGCTAACATCTTGATATCGTCTCCGATTAACAAAATGTCATCGACGTACAAAACAATGAATTGTATTGAGCTCCCACTATTCTTTTTGTACACACAAGGTTCATATACGTTTTTGATAAAGCCAAAAGCTTTGACTGTCTCATCAAATCGTATGTTCCAGGTTCGGGACGCCTGTTTGAGGCCATAGATTGACCTTTGAAGCTTACACAGTTTGTGCTCACTTCCTTTGGACGCAAAACCTTCAGGTTGTTGCATAAAGATCTCCTTATCAATGTCTCCATTGAGGAAGGCGGTCTTTACGTCCATTTGCCATATTTCGTAGTCATGCCACGCGGCTATAGCAAGTAATATCCGAATGGATTTTGACATCGCCACGGGAGAGAAGGTTTCCTCATAGTCTATACCAGGCCTTTGAGAATACCCTTTCGCCACTAAGCGAGCTTTATGAGTAATTACCTCTCCATTTATTCCAAGCTTACGCTTGAAGATCCATTTACATCCTACAGGGATAGTTCCCTCAGGTGGATCGACCAAGGTCCAAACCTTGTTGGAATGCATGGAATCCATTTCGGATTGCATGGCTTCGAGCCACGCACCCGAATCTATGTCAGACATCGCTTCTTGATAGGTCCTTGGATCAGCATCAACTTTCTCGTTTTCGTGAATGAGACCAAATCGCTCTGGCTCCTTACGAATTCGATTAGACCTTCGAAGTATAGGTGTACTAGTAGGTTCAGTTAATTCTGGTTCAGCTCCCACTGTTTCTGGGGATGGGTCCGATTCTTGGACTTTATCAAGTTCTACGATTGTCCCATTTCGGTTGGTGAGGAAATCCTCTTCCAAGAAGTGGGCGTTCCTAGATACGAACGTATTACGTTCTTTAGGATCGAAGAACAGGTATCCAATAGAGTCCTTTGGATAATCCACAAACTTGCACAAACTAGATCTACTATCTAGCTTATCTCCCTTCTTGTTCTTTACATACGCAGGAGATCCCCATACTCGTAAGAACGAATATACGGGTGCTTTACCATACCATACTTGGTGCGGCGTTGTTGGCACTGTCTTTGAAGGTACTATGTTTAGTATCTTCGAAGCAGTTAATAGGGCTAAGCCCCAAAACGAAAAGGGAAGGTCAGCAAAGCTCATCATGGAACGAACCATGTCTAACAAAGTCCGGTTCCTCCGCTCAGACACTCCATTGAGTTGAGGTGTCCTAGGGGGAGTTCGCTGTGCGAGAATTCCATTCTCTTTTAGATAATCAAGGAATTCTTGGCTTAAATACTCACCACCTCTATCAGAACGAAGTGCTTTAATACTATGTCCAAGTTGGTTCTCTACTTCCATTCGAAACTCTTTGAATTTCTCAAAAGTTTCGGATTTGTGTGTCATAAGATACACATATCCATAACGACTAAAATCGTCGGTGAATGTTACGAAGTAAGAGAATCCACCTCTCGCATTGACACTCAATGGTCCACAAACATCAGTATGGATAAGATCCAATGTCTGTTTGGTTCGCTCGGGATTCCCTGTGAAGGGTGATTTGGTCATCTTTCCTTTGAGACAAGATTCGCAAGTCGGGAGTTCATCTAAGTTCTTTATTTCAAGAGCCTTAGAGGAAACCAACTTTTGAATCCTACTCTTGGAAATATGTCCAAGTCTAGCGTGCCAAAGTTGTGGAGTTTGATTATCATATTTCCTTTTTCTAGATTGAATGTGCATGACGTTGGAATTTATAGGTTCTAGGGAATATAGACCATCTATCAAAGTACCACGAGCATACATTAAATCACCTTTAAATATGCAAAAAGATCCATTTTGAATGGAAAAATTAAAACCATCAATGTCTAACATAGGAATAGAAATGATGTTTTTAATAACGTTTGGTACGTACAGACAATCCCTTAAAATTAAAGTAAAATTCCCTAAGACTAATTCCACGTCTCCTATAGCCTCGGCGGCGATCCTAGCTCCGTTTCCAAAACGCAGGATTCTATCCCCGGGCTTCAGGGTTCTTACTGCTCCCATCACCTGCAAATCATTGCAGATATGAGAACCTGCTGCGGTGTCTAACACCCACGATGCACAGTTAACAGAAATATTAACTTCAACTAGAAAAATACCTTTGGCTACCAATTTCATCTTTAGGTAGTCTGGGCAGTTCCTTTTCTAGTGCCCTGCTTTCTTGCAGTGGAAACATTCGTCTTCTGGGCTTTTGCGCTTTTTCTCGACCACCTTGGTGACTGCCTTTGAAGAAAATACCTTCTTCTTTTTCTTACCTTTCTTAGGCTTTGCAGCCTTCGATTGGTGTACAATCATTACAGGTTTCTCTTTCTTGAGAGTCGATTCTGCCGTTACCAATAAATTGGTCAGTTCGTGAATAGCGAGGTTTCTATCCTCCATATTGAAGTTCAACACGAACTGGTCAAATGAACGGGGCAGCGTATGGAGAAGGAGGTCAGTGCTAAGATCAGAGTGCAAAGCCACGTCCAATCGCCCCAGTTTTTCAACCAAGTTGATGAAACGCAGACAGTGATCTTTTACACTGCTTCCCTCAGCCATCTTGAGATTAAACAACTCTTTAGAGGTCGCGAATCTTTCAGCGCGAGACCTTTCTCCAAACATCTGCTGGAGATGGAGAAGCATTTCTCTAGCAAGCGGCATAGCAGCATGCTGTTTCTGCAGTTCGTTTGACATCGAAGCTAGCATGAGGCAACGAACCTGAAGATCATCATCAACCCTTTTAGCATGGGCGGTTCGTTGTTCCTCACTAGCTCGTGCTGCGGGTGCAGCAGGCATGGGTGTGTCGAGCACATAACTGCGACGTTCGGAGTCTAGGACTATCCTCAGATTTCTCAGCCAGTCGACAAAGTTTGAACCATTTAATTTGTTTGCGTCGAGGATAACAGATAATGGATTCTTAGACATTGTAATTAATATCTACAATAGGAAAGAAGACAACATTAAGCTAACTGATCTTATGTCTAATACTTATAATTATCGAAGTTGGACTTAGTTTCGAAAAAGTTCTCCCACTATTTTGTCGAAACAATCACCCCTTTGATTGCTCGGGAAATTCTATTTCCTAGTAGGTCTTGACGTCCCAGCAGCAATTAATTGCACCCACGACTCGTGGCCATACAAGTAATTCTCCAGGTAGGTATACTTTTACCAATTGTGTTACTCCACAACCTTCAAGCTATTTTGCCTCGATTTTCGCACCTATCTAGCACTGCTACATCATAGATGTTACTTCTCGTTTAAGTCTGACCCAGTCAATCTTGATGAGCAACAGGCCCGGTCATGAAATCCCCGTAACTAGTTATCGGTCGATTTTCACATCCCGACAAGTTCCCACCCTTGTCTTGTTTAGTTAAAAACAAGAATCGAGGAATTTCGTGTATTGTCCCTTTCTTCGACTCGGGTGCCAGACTCTGGATCACCTTTATCGATAAGTAGACAACATACACTAGTCCCTATTGATGGAAGGCTTGGATCTATAAAACTTCATTTTATAGTTTACCCAATATGACTTAATATTTTATTTCGAGAGGGGTATTTCTGGTTTGAAAGTTATACTAACTCTCCTCGAGATCTCACCGATTCAGTTATGCTTTATCTTTTATTACGATCTAGATTCTAGCGGGTAGCCAAATATAAATCGACAAATAAATAAAAGCCATACAAGCCTAGCATGCATACTACCACAATATGTTTTCGATCGGGAGCCTCCTATGTGGGCCATCATCGAGCCATTGATGTTGGCCCTATTGGTCAATCTAAAGGGTTCTCAAACAGGCCTATGCTATTACATTAATCACCATGCATACATGGCCTTCATATTTCCTTGGGCTCCCATCCTGCTTGTAACGGGCCTCCATCCTAGACTAGGAAAGCATTAAAGCCCTATTCTATTACAAAGCCTCAAAATTGGCCCAAAACATAAAAGGCTCGCAGGCCTTAATAAAAACCAAACATTAAATTAAACCAATCACATCTACCCTAAGGTCAAAGCTCGGCTCGATCGAAAACCACGTAAACAGTTCACGTAGAGCAAGAAACATGTAAACGACATTTTACTTTCTCCTTTCTTTAATTTTAAAACATCCTTTTAAAACTAACTTCCATTGATTTTTACTTTTAGTCACTACTAATTATGACAAAATAAACTTTCGGGTAAACAAAATAAATTTTCCTGCTGAAAATCAGATTCTGTTTTTCATCTTTTGAAAATTGCATTTTCGGCCCCTCAATTTTCGAAAATTGCACTTTGACCCCAAAAACTTTTAAAAAGTTACAAAAACACCCAAAGCAGTTTCGGCCAGCATTCCAGAAAATAAATTTTGAATTCTGAAAATTTTCGATTTTTCCAAACAGATCCTTGAAGTTTCGGTAATTGCAAAACAGTCCCTAAACTTTCGGAAATTACAAAATGACCCAAAAAGCGTGCGACCAGTTTGCGAAAACAGTCCAGAATTTTTGAAATTTCCAGATTCTAAAATTTCGAATTTTTAGCCCTTTAAAACCCTAGTTTGCGATTTTGCCCAAAGAGTCCTGAAGTTTTCAAAAACTATGAAAACGCTATAGATCTGAAAAACAGTTTTACCCAATTTCAGATCTAGTCATAACAAGTAAGAATCAATCGACAGAACATAATTATCATGCGTTTTAATATACATAATTAAACATATAATATAAACACATATTATGTTCAAGCCTTTCGTATAATAATCATGGAGTTGGCTCTGATACCACTGTTGGAATATGCCTTGATTGTCAATACAACAGAGTGCGGAAATTAAAATTTTTCAAGGCACACCCACAGATCCCATAATAAAATCTCCAAGTTATATATACGAAAGACATAAAACAAAGCACAGAAATAATCTAACAAAGGGGGTTTTCGATTTTTACCTCACCACAGGCAAGGTGGTGGAAACCTCCAACTCTGATTCTGAACTCTGATTAAGGTTCTGGTTCACTGGAGTGATCCAAGCGTCTCACCTCCAGAGAAAAGTCCACACCAACTGGATTATGATGACACCTCTTAGTCTTAGGCTCAGAACTAGATCTAAGAGGCTTGTTGATGAAGGATTGTGCAGATCTATTTGACAAATCAAAATTCCACACAAAAGGAATGAGGGAGAAGATATGCGGCGGCGGCGCTAGGGCTTTCACGGCGGCGGTGCGGCGGTGTTACGGCAGCACACGGCGGCGGCGCTAGGGCTTGGGCGGCGCAGGGTGGGGCGGATTTCCTAGGGCAAGAGAAGACTAAGGTTTTTGCTTAGGTGTTAGTTCTCTGAGTTCTGTCAGAACTCTATTTATAAGCACTCCTCAAGTCCTAGGGTTACAAGATTCCTAATGGGCTTAGGAGTCTATCTCTTGCAAGCCCACCTTAATTTAATTAATTACTTAATTAAATATTCAGCCCATATTAATTAATTACTTAATTAATATTTAGTTTAATTAATCAATTGTCATTTAAATCAATTAAATCAATTAATTAATTTATCTCCCACTTGAATTAACACTTTAATTCACTTAATTGATTTAATTACTTTTAAATCAATTAATTCCTTTTATATTCCTACAGAACAGTCACCGTCCAATTGTATTGTGTGTGACCCTCTGGGTTCACCATCAATTAGCAGCAGGCTCACGAAACCTCGTGATTTAATTTATGAACAATAAATTGCTCCGATCAATTAAACTACCTTTAATTGACCACTCCTAGAATCAGTTCCTCTACTAACTCAGGAGTACCCACACTTCATGGTCGATGTCTAGCCACAAGCCCATGAAGCCCAACATCAGGTGAATTGATATTTAGTGAACCTCACCTCATATAATTACCATGTACATACGGTCCTTCTGTCGACCAATTTCCCGATCAAGACTTAGGGTGTGTGAATTGATCGGCACCTCTAAATTTGTCTCGATAACTATACTTTCTAATTCAGGATAATGTTCCAGTGTGACTGCCTAATTTGGAAACCCCTTTCCAAATCCGTCACCGACTACGGCCGTAGATTCATTGGAAACATTATCTAAGAATCGTATAGGAAATATTCTCATCCATTACGATGAGTCAACAGATTCCATCTTGGTACTAACCACTCGCGTACATGTCCATACGCACCCAACCTAGGCATTTTTATGACCAAGCTAAGTGGCCTATACCTAGATCTAAGTACGCACTTTCATGCACCGAATTCGCCCTAGCACCTCAAGTCATAGGACTAAATCGTACACTATTATAATCCTTTGAGAAACATCCCATCACCGATATGCGTCATGCGCTTCCACAATGGGTTTCTCTGTTCGGGTCGTTCGATGCATTCGATCCTCCATCGAATCACCTAGTCATATGCACTGGCCTCAAATGCCTTGTTCATGAAACTACAACAAATTCACTCCGTGTGAATCATGCATAATCGTACAAGTCTTGACGATTCACTCGATACCCCGTCTCGATATGAATCTATGACTTGGAACATTTTCGAGATCACGACCTTTGAGACTGTTTCATGATAAGTGAACTCAGTACTGAAGTGTATAGTCCCATAGTCGTGAGTGATCTCAGGGTTTCAACCAATCGCTTAAATGTATTCGCGAGAGATGAAGTTTGGCCATTGTTTATCCTTATACATATATAAATAAACATGCGTATTATTATAAAATCAAAGATTGTTATATACAAGATAGATCTATTACAAGCTAATTGAACTGGCTTGCAGGGCACTATCCTATCAATAGTTATCTCCCTAACCTAATCCTAATAGGACTAGGTTTCCTCTCTCCTACATGGGCCATGGCCCTCTTTAATTAGAAGACCAAGTCTTCTAATTAATTCATGGCCCAGTTAATTAATTTGACCAGGCTTTATTTAATCTTCTAATTAAATAGCCCAATTAATTAACTTAATCTCCCATCTAATTAAATCAGACTCTAAGCCCATTTAATTAAAATCCCTTCTAATTAATTAAATCCAACTTAATTAATTAATCCACAAATTAAATTCCAATTTAATTTATGATCCTGATCCAATTCCAATTGGATCCCATTTTGTTCCAATTGGGTCGACCCAGTCGACCCACCCACAATAATCAACCCAGTCGATTATGCACCCAGTCGACTCGATCGTTCTTATTTCCTCGCTTTCGCTTCATGTGTATTGTGTATGCCCCCATAGGTTCACCACATAATTGGCCGTGGGTTATAATTAAATATTATTTAATTATTCGAGTAAGACTTACTCTAAATCAATTGAACACTCTGTCGATTGATCATTCCAAAATTAGCACCCCTGCCAATTTGGGAATTCTCCCACACTTCACGGTCGATGTCCAGCCACAAGCCCATGGAGCCCAATCACTGGTGAATTAATTCAGTGAACCTTTTAATCATTTACAATTTCCATATACGACATAATCTCTCCATCGATCAATCTCCCAGTCGAGACTTAAGGGTTTGGTCTTTCATCGGTTTCCCTTTTCTTTTGTCTTGACCATATGCATTCTGGTCTCGAAATAATTCTCTATGACTTAACCTTTATGAGCTATTTACATAAAGCCGTCAGATACCTCGCCGAGGATTTTGCCAGAATTAATTTCCTCACAGAAATCCATAGAGAATTTCCAACCTATCAAGTCGGGTCAATGGATCCTTTGTTGATGATATGAATCTG
>CM064879.1:59654155-59746048 GCA_003313485.2 Penstemon barbatus | reverse complement strand
TCAGTACTAATTAAAGTCGAGGGCTCAGAGCATAAGCCCGTATATTATCTCAGCAAGTTATTACAAGGGGCGGAGAAGAATTACTTAGAAATAGAAAAATTCACTGGCCTTAGTGGTGGCCGCACGAAAACTCCGACCTTACTTCTTAACTTACAAAATCATCGTTCTGACGAATCAGCCACTAAGGCAAGTTCTAGCAAAACCGGAAGCCTCCGGTCGACTAATCAAATGGGCCATCGAACTCAGTCAGTTCGAGGTAGACTACAAACCAAGGATTGCCATCAAGGCCCAAGTGTTGGCCGATTTTATATTAGAAACACCGACACAGGCTACTGAATCATCGAGCTGCCTCAGCGCGATGTCTTGATCATTGAAGATCAAACTTGGCTAATGCACGTCGATGGTGCTTCATGCCGAGAAGGAGGAGGCGCCGGAATCAACTTCACCGGACCAAACAAGGAAGATTTAAATTACGCAATAACACTGGACTTCGTTGTGACAAACAATGAAGCTGAATATGAAGCATTAATCGCAGGAATGGAAATGGCGATCAAAGCCAATATAAAAAGTCTTAAAGTACTAACTGATTCAGAATTAGTGCAAAGACAGATAGAAGGCCTATACGAGGCTAAGGAATTCAACATGGTCAAATACCTCGCCAAAGTGAAGACTCTGGCCGAGAAATTTGAAAGTTTTAGTATCCAGAACATCCCACGTTCGGAAAATAAATGGGCCGATCAGTTATCAAAATTCACAGGATCCCATGACGGAAAGACCGAACGGGTGATCAACTGGTTGATCTCTAATACACCAGCAATTGACATCGATGAAACACCAGGTGGATATAATGGAAATCGAAGAAGCCGAAGGGAACTGGATGACCCCTATGATAGACTATCTTCGAGAAGGAAAATTACCACCCGACCAAAATGAAGCTCGGAAAATAAAATATCGAGCTCCGAAATATACACTCATAGAAGGAAAACTCTACCGAAGATCAGTATCAGGGATTCTTCTGAAATGCGTACCTGAATCACAAACCCTCGATATACTACGAGAAATACATGATGGGGATGCAGGAAATCACAGCGGATCAAGAGCATTGGCTTTAAAATGTCTCAGGACGGGTTACTATTGGCCGACCATCAATAAAGATGCCGCTCAATATGTCCAAGAATGTCATCACTGCCAGATCCATGCTAACATATGCCATCGACCAGCAGAAAACATGCACCCTATTCCAGTTTGTTGGCCATTCGATCAATGGGGAATGGATATCGTGGGACCTTTCCCAGTGGCCAGATCAAAGAAATCTTATGTCCTGGTCGCCGTAGAGTACTTCAGCAAATGGATAGAATGCGTCGCCCTCGCACGAATAACCCAATTCCAAGTCATCAATTTCCTATGGAAATTCATAGTTTGTCGATTCGGCATCCCAAGGGTCCTTATCTCCGATAATGGAACTCAATTCGCGGGAAACAAATAATAGAATGGTGTACAAAACTTGGAATTCAACAGAATTTTACCTCCGTAGGACATCCTCGAGCAAATGGACAAACTGAAGTAGCAAACCGAGAAATAATAAAATCTTTGGAAAAAAGATTAGGAGCAGCCAAAGGAAAATGGCTAGATGAACTCCCAGGAGTATTATGGGCTAATCGAACCACGGTAAGGAGCTCAACTGGGGAAACCCCATTTAGCTTGGTATATGGGTCGGAAGCGGTTATCCCTGTGGAAACCCTAATCCCAACGCCAAGAGTAGAAATGTTCGATGATAAAGAAAATGAAAAGTCAAGAGAAAACGACATTGATTTAACAGAAGCTTTAAGAGATAAAGCTGCTGTACGCTTACAAGCCACTAAAGCTAATATGGAGAAAGCATACAATCAAAAAGTACGCATCCGAACCTTCAAGGAAGGAGATTTGGTCTTGAAAAAGGTAGAAGTATCCAAACATGTGGGAAAGTTACAACAAAATTGGGATGGACCTTACATCGTCATTGGCGTGGGGAAGAAAGGTTCATACAGAATTGCACACTTGGATGGAACTGCCTTACCAAGAACCTGGAATGCTGTCAACCTTAGGAAATATTATGGTAAATAAATTTTAGCAGGTTATACTGCATTATTTTACTTTTTACTTAATCAGATTTCAATCTTTGTAATAAAGGCCTAGGCCTAAAGTTCAATTATTAAAGATTTCTTTGGCATTTTATATATATCGATTATATCGGTTAAACATTCATCGGAATCGCTCAATCATATTGCCAGAAACGAAACGAGTAGAGTAAACATTGATCCGCTCAATAAAAACTCCTCGATATATCAAAAAGACTTTTTGGTTAAAAACCTAAGTCTACAATCAAAAACGAGTCGAGTAAACATTGATCCGCTCAATAAAAACTCCTCGATACATCAAAAAGACTTTTTGGTTAAAAACCTAAGTCTACAATCAAAAACGAGTCGAGTAAACATTGATCCGCTCAATAAAAACTCCTCGATATGTCAAAAAGACTTTTTGGTTAAAAACCTAAGTCTACAATCAAAAACGAGTCGAGTAAACATTGATCCGCTCAATAAAAAACTCCTCGATATGTCAAAAAGACTTTTCGGATCAAAAAATCCAAGTCTACTCAAAAAACAAGTCGAGTAAACATTGATCCGCTCAATAAAAACTCCTCGATACATCAAAAAGACTTTTTGGTTAAAAACCTAAGTCTACAATCAAAAAACGAGTCGAGTAAACATTGATCCGCTCAATAAAAACTCCTCGATACATCAAAAAGACTTTTTGGTTAAAAACCTAAGTCTACAATCAAAAACGAGTCGAGTAAACATTGATCCGCTCAATAAAAACTCCTCGATACATCAAAAAGACTTTTTGGTTAAAAACCTAAGTCTACAATCAAAAACGAGTCGAGTAAACATTGATCCGCTCAATAAAAACTCCTCGATATGTCAAAAAGACTTTTCGGATCAAAAATCCAAGTCTACTCAAGAAAGAGTCGAGTAAACATCGATCCGCTCGATAAACACTCCTCGAACTATTTACGACGATCAAAAGGACCTTTTGGGTTAAAAACCTAAGTTCTAAATCATAACAAGTCGAGTAAACATTGATACGCTCAATAAAAACTCCTTGATCTGTTCCTAACGATCTAAATGATCTGCTAACACTCCTGAAGTTTTGAAGATAGACAAAGAATAACACAGTCTGCTCAGATAAAGCTACTCATAAGTAAATTATGACAGAATTAACGACAAGGAAGATATAAGGAATAGAGTATATTTTATTCATCAAATTTGTTACATACAAATGTCTTACGTTACAAGGATCTACATACTACTTAAAGATCATTACAATGATTTAAATGAGATAATCCTCTATTATCGGCGATCTTCACGACAATGTCCACGGAAACACCAATCTCCTCCCTAGTACCTCGTCGATTATAATAAACCACCTAAGAAGCATGCTGCTCAGGATGGTCGACTTCTTTGGTTCGACGGCCAGGCTCTGAAGATCAAATGTTCTTCCAGACGAAATGAACATTACCAGCCAGATAGCTAAGTAATGCTCACTCATCCGAAAGAAGATACTGCTTTTACTTTATCTATAAAACATTTTACTCTAGAGCAGCATCTCTTCGGGACCGTCGTGAGACGGTAATTTTACCAGCCACCCCGGTGGTCTATCACTCCTGAGGTTACATCGAAGAACAGAGGTGGCCGGCAAGTATGAACCCACCATGTGCAAACGGAAACCACGGACCTCAAATTGATGAAGACAAAAACTGAGATCTCATGGGACCCGTCGATACAAGGTAGGGCTGACATGGGACCCGTCAATACAAGACTGGGAACAACTTCACTATTTTGAATAAATAAATCATGATAATGTGATTTTTTGAAGACAATGGGATCAGAGGGCAGAATAAAATCTAAGGAATTCGTGATCTCCATCCTTTTTGGGAAATTGCAAATGAAGAATATAAGTCACCCCCTATTTATAGGGGCAGATCTAAGGGATCCAACGGCTGAAAAATATTTGATCAACGGATACAGATACGACCCTTTGACTCCCCGTAGTAAATGCTAATAAGTTGGAACGGCACCATCTATTCGCCTCAACTGATCGACAACAGGAAAAGTCTTGGATCGAAGCGATCACCAAATAACACAAGTAAACCTAAAGAACTCCAGACCGGTCATACTGGAACGATCATACTTCACGGTCGATGGCTTAAAAACCTAGAAGCCACGAACGATCTTGAAAATCACAGCGAAAAGGACAGTTGCTCGATAAAAGATATTATTGAAAAAAGACCACACCCTTAACCATACTAGGGACGTCACTGCCTCATACATCATATGGAAGACCATTGACTGAGGTATACAAAAACTCCTATGGAGTCCAAGATATCTGACATGGAAATCAGGAGAATAGTCCTCCTTGTCCGAAACAGCACGGACGTAACTGCCTCACATACCAAAGAATTGCTTAAGGAGGTCTGAACAAGATAGATCTGACCATGAATACTACATTTTCCAATTCCTCCCATATCAAGAAAGTGATATAATGGTACACTAGCCAAGGAGCATATTGTTCAAAAATTGATTCTGGGAAATATAAGGATTTGGAAAAGATTGAAAGGGACATTTCTCGGTAGAATGACATAAAGAAAACCAAGGATCAACAAAGGGATAATAACCTCCTTATATAAGATTCGGATCACAAAAAGACAAAAGTAGAAAGCGTAGATTGAGCATCGACCAAGATGATGCACTTTTTCGATATGGATAACCTATTGTCTAAATTAAGACTAAAACATGCTAAGTGCATGAAAAACATTTCTACTATGCTGGATTTGATCAACAAACGACTCAGAAGCTAACAATATATATACGAGCACAGAGGAAGAACGAGCATAACAAAGTATATATACAGAAGGTAATTGATCAGGCAAGAACCTGCCTACAAAACGATCATCAGTTCCAATCTCCTACACCTCCCATTACAAAAATTTCCGCCCAAATGAGTGCACAAACGCCGGGCAACAATAACAAAAAAAAAAAAAAAAAAAAAAAAAGAGACAGTCCAAGGCCTGCCATGTCGAGCAAAGGTCACTGAGAAGGACGGTCGGCGGGCCGACTACCAGAAACAGTTTTCCGAGGAGTCAGACTCCCAGCAAAAGCCATCAATTCTTCTTGACGCTTTAGATAACCAGCGTCATAACCTTCCTCATAGGACTGCCGACGGGATTCTTCCGCCAAAACAGCTGCCTGAGCTAAATTATTTTTCTCCTTTTCAAGGACAACTTTTTCGGCCTCCAATTTTTGAAGATCATCTCTATCAAGTTGCAGCTGCAACTCCAAACCTCTGCTTTTAGCTTTCTCGGACTCCAACTGACCCTGAAGAACTCTCCGACTATTCCACAGTTCGTCATTTTGCACACCCAACTGGAGCGCAAAATATTTGCCCTAAGAACAGAAAGAATAAGAGAAATCGCCTTACAACTAGAAATTCTAAACAAAGAACAGGAAAAATATTCGAAATATGTTTACCTGCTCACATATCTTCACCAAAGATTGAACAAGACGAACATTTGAGGCACCTTCGAGCTTCCTCAACTCGCCAGGCAAAATAGTACTCATGCCTAGGTCCCATGACAAAGCATCAGGTTCAACAGAACCAGGCAGTTCGCTGGCCAAAGGGACACCATCAGAGCGAGGAGTCTCCGACAAAAGAATGTCTTCAACTTGCTGAAGGATGCATCGCTCATCTAATTGACGAGGAGATTCTCTCCCGTCGGGACTAACAGTGGTCTCCTTACCCGAAGCAGAAATAATGGTTCGGCGGCCAGACCCGGAACCAGTTCGACCTCCGGAAGGTCCTCCAGACTCAAAGGAGGTAGTCGTCACAGTAGTATCATTAAACAAAAATTCTGGGCAATCCTGCACAATAGATTGTGCTACGGGAGGATTAACAAATAAATTATCGCCAGTTTGCCCTCCGCTAGTGATTGGGGCAGTGGAAATAGACAAAGGAAGGGAGATAGCAAAATCCCCTCCATGAAAAACATGCTCAAAGGAAGGAGCATTTGAACTAACAGCAATATTATAAGCCGGTTCCTCGCTCGACATGTCGCCAAAGGCATACCGACCAGGAGAAGGCATTCTTCCTACTTGAGTGGAAGCAGGAAGGATTGGTTCAGAAAACGACGAGTCTACCGCAGAGAAAGGCTCGGAAACAATAACACTGGTATCGATCTCCGACCTAAATGTTTGGGACGAACGAGGAGGTTCCATCGACGGACCATCTCTTCGATGCCTTTTGGATCTATTATCACGAGCGCTCTCTCGAGAAGGTCGCTTCGAAGTATTGCCAAAGAGGTTACTCATGGTCGGATTATGAAGAAGCACAATTTAATATCGAGAAGATTTATCGACTAACTAAGAGACGAGTATTCTATCCAAGAGAGAAGTATAGCAGTAAAAACAAGTCAAGATTTTACCTTTCGTATTTATACTACGCGAAAGGACGCGACAGACCTAAAGAAAGGGCGCGAAACAGCAAATATGACCTTGGAGCAAACGCTGGAATATGAAAAGACACACGCATAATGATTACGCCAGATTTAATGACTTGTCTGAATTATTACGGCGAAGCCGAAAAGACACGACTGTCAGAATACGAAACGCTTAGCGTACATAGAGAAGAAACGGTAAAATTACAATTATTACATACGAGTAAAATAATTACAAGAGTTATTCAAGAAATCACTATCTTAAAGAGCCTGCTCACTATCCGAAACTCTCTGGTCGCTACCGACGACCTCGGTTGTACCAATGTCCGCTTCCTCTTCTTCCTCGACTTCGGGATCAACAAAAGTATTATCGAGCTCTTCATTGACGTCAGAAGGAGGAATGGGCAATGGATTTCCAAATTCTTCGACAAGGTGAGCTAGAGGAAGACCTTGATATAGAACATCTGGGACCTCGGAAGAAGAATAAAGTTCACCATACCGATTCAACCGAATATGAGCGGCCCTGAAATACTCTTTCCGACGATCATCGATCATCTTCATAGCGACCAGCTGATGAATCGCTTTCTTAAAAGTATTTTCAAGTAAAGGGCCGACCATCCGATACACCAACGCCGTGTGAACAGGAGAATTGAGGAATTCGCGAACAGCACTTTCGTCAGATTTCCTGACATATCTATCTCTTTGCCTAAGGGGGACATCGTTTTCATGCTCCTCTAAAGAAGCCTCGAGGTTTAACACTTGAGATTCCAGCTCACTAATTCGAGCCGTGCTCTGCAACTGAAATTCCTCTAACTTTCTAGCCATTTGATTGGCCTGCTCTTGAGCACGAGAAACCTCCATCACCCTATTCAACACTTCTTGATCGTCGGTCTCGGCAGCACGAGTTTCTACGACGGGAACAGAAGAAGATGTCGAGGGACCAACCTCTGAACCAGAAGATTTACGAAGCAAAGCTTTATTCTTCTCCTCCAAGAACTCGCACTGTTGTTTCCAAAGTGCATTCTCGTAGGCGTATGACGTAAGACACGTCTTAGTCTGAACAAGTAAAGAGGGCAAGAAAAAGAGATGGATTAAGTAAATTAAGGAAGACACTTAGAGTTTTCTATTAACATAATTAAAGGAAAAGGATATCACCTTTTCAGCATAAAGACAAGCTCGTTGGAATTTCTCCAGAGGATCCTTATGAAGAAGTTTGTTCAGATCGCGGGTAAAAACACCAGACAAAAGAACACGAGTTGCCTTATCGATCGCGTTCTCATTATCATCATGGATAAGAGAGTCCTTCTCGGAATAACCAGCGGCTCTCTTTCCCTCCAAATGTTCCTCGATCATTTCGACAAGAGTAGGTCTTGGGTGCTTTTCTCCGACTAAAGAAAGATCCTGGCCGGAACGTCCATAATAAGTCCTCTTCCTATCGACTGGGTTATTAGTTGGATGAGGTTTCGACCAGGTATGACATCCTCGAACACCTAAAGATGTCCTAAGAGAAAGAGGAGGATAACCAGGTCCCGTGCCCTGACGAATAGGGGGCTCCTGAGGAGATTCTGATGATTCCTCTCTGTCCTCCTCGGATTCATGGCCTAACTCCAACTTCCTTTTTCGGGACGCCCTCTGCTCGATGGGCGCATTCTCAGCGGATTTAGAAGATTTGGAAAGGACCATCTTTCCCTTCGAAGAATGTCGAGAATTCTCTACCATATCAGCTGAAAAAGAAATTAATCATAATTATGTACCTTCCCAATAAATGATATCGTCACTACACTAAGATCAAATAAATTACTAACCAAGAGGTTCAGATGGTGTATTGATGGGGAAACTATGAATGCTTAACCCCGCCTTACGAAGGAAAGCTTCCCCGATCAGAAGAGCGCTTTGGTATTTGTTTGCACGCGACTCGAAGATATCAGCAATAAACTGTACATCGTCAGGAACAAGTTCACCAGTCGGAGAGCGACCTCCTGGAATCCAACTAGAATCATGATCCCATGAAAAAGGGACACTCGTACCATCCGCTAAACGAAGATTAGACGGAGGACGAACAAAGAAGAAATGAGATTTCCATAAGGGATTACTAGAAACAGGGGCATCGAAGATTGCTCGGCTAGGTCGTTGGCTAGCGAAGAAATATCCACGATTTGAAGAACTAGAAATGTTAAAGCGAAAAAGTTGTGTAAAATTACGGAAAGAAGGTTTAAACCCCTTGGCGATCATCAAAACCGAAAAGCAAACTATAAAAGCAACGGAATTAGGAACCAGCTGTGTCAAGCACACACTAAAAGTTTTCAAAACTTCCAGAAAGAGGGGAGACAAAGGAAGACGAAGCCCACTGTTAAAGTGAGCCGTATAAAAGGCTCGACATCCCTCCGGGGGAGATGTAACCCTATCAGTAGGGGAAGGAAGAACTATCTCAGAACCTTCCGGGAAATATTTGATGTAACTATTCGCAACCTCCGGAAATGTCTCCGCCGTATAAGCGCAAGCGACATCCTCAATTGGTTCAGAAACTTGAGGAACAGTACCTTTGCCCTTTTTGGCTCGGGCCGCCACATCCGCGTCAGTAAGGATCCGTACCTTAAAAGTATCCTCAACAGGGATGGCATAATCAGTTACGCTAGATTGCAAATCCTCCTCATTGTCGGGGGCGACAATCTCTCTAGAAGAAGACCTTCTCACAGAAGCCATATATTATTCTCGGAGAATGAAGGTCGATAAATGGAAAAACTTAGCGGGATGAGCGACTAACCAAGAAAATAAGTACGAATTATGAGGAAGTATAAAAGAGAAATGGCGAACTATAGCGTCACCTATTTATAAGAAGATGAGAAATGACGTTTCGAACTTATGGCAACTACTGATATTCCCGCCAAAAAGGGAAGGATATGAAAAGTTTCCAGAATAGACGCGTGGCGATCCGTAACTGGACATAGAAAACGACTGTCTGTGATATGTAGCACTCTTTTCCTTATTTAAGATTTTTTCCCACTGGGTTTTTTCTTAAGTAAGGTTTTTAACGAGGCTCCATTCATAGAAAAGAAAGAGTCGTAAAGATCTATCTACTTCTACGAGCTTCTTTTATCTATACGCTCGAAGAAGTGAGGGAGTACTGATGGGGGCTATTTCGCACCCTATATATTACTCGATTCGGATGAAGAAGTTAAGGTCGATCCGACCAATCCAAACAGATCGGGATCCCCTCGCAGACCCGGCAAGACGCAGCTCTCTTCGACCAGAAGATGATACTCCGGACCCATGAAGGATATTTGGGCCGAGTCCTATTAGGACTATGTTTCTATGTAACGCTAGGTTTAACATTGTATAAATACCTAGCTAATCATTGTATGAAACAACTACGAAATCCTCTACTTTAAGGAATACTCATATATTCTCTGCCTAAGGCATTACTACTGAATAAGAATCAATATTATTCATAGTATTTCGATCTCCAGATTAAAGTGTTATTAGCTTTCTTTGTGGTTTTGCTTCTTGTTCTTAATCATTGCTTTTCTTTGTGTTTGATCCATCCGGAATAAAGTAACAGAGCCCTACATAATATATATACACAAATATCGTAATCCCCACCGATATTACGAATTCACTGATATACAATTAACCCGACGAAATCCGGTTAAATCAAAGATATACTTGGGTGATATTCATGAAGAAGAAAAGTGAAACCAATGAACATCTTACTAATCTGATGGAACTGATCCAGAATGAGAAAAGCACAAAAATATTGAAGATCAGATCAGATAGAGGGACAGAGTTCACAAACTCTACTGTTGAAGAGTATTGTAACATCAAAGGAATACATCATGAGTATTCAACTGCTAGAACCCCTCAACAGAATGGTGTTGCTGAAAGGAGAAACAGAACACTAAAAGAAGCTGTCAGGACAATGATAGCTGAAGCCAAGCTGCCACAAAGATTTTGGGCAGAAGCAACGAATACAGCCTGCTTTACCCAGAACAGATGCATGATCAACAAAAATCAGAACAAGACTCCATATGAAGTTTGGAACAACAGGAAACCAAACATTCATTATTTTAAGATTTTTGGTTGTAAATGTTTGTGTTAAATAATGGGAAAAATCACCTTACTGCATTTGCAGAAAAGGCTGATGAGGCTGTTTTTGTAGGATACTCTACTGTTAGTAAGGCTTATAGAGTTTTTAACAAAAGAACATTACTAATAGAATAATCCATTCATGTAGTATTTGATGAGCCAAGTCAATCTTCTTAAAAGAATCAAAATACTAATCAAGATCTGTCTACTGATTTACAGAAGTTGAATGTTGGAAAGAATGAAGAATACGTTCCCATCATACTACCTGATCTCAACTCAGCTGCCAACTCAAGTGCTGTTCAAAATCAGATCACTGATTGTCTAACAGACGAGTTACAAACAACTGACAGACCAGAGACTGTTCAACAGACAACAAATGTTCAACAGACTACTACTGGAACTCCAACAGTAGTGTTGCAAGATCATAATCAAGGACAACATCCAGACCTGCAACCTGATCTCAGATGGCTCAGGAATCAGCCACCAGAGTTAGTGATTGGTGATCCTTTGGATAGAGTGAAAACAAGAAGAGCTGTTGCACAAGATGCTATGTTTGCTAGTTTTCTATCTCAAATAGAGCCTAAACAAACTGAAGAAGCTCTCAATGATTCCTTCTGGATTGAAGCTATACAAGAAGAGTTGAATCAATTTGAAAGGAATGAAGTCTGGTACTTAGTTCCTAGACCAAATCATCAAAGAGTAATTGGCACTAAATGGGTTTTCAGAAATAAGATGAATGAAGATGGTATTGTTACCAGAAACAAAGCAAGATTAGTGGCCAAGGGTTATTGTCAAGAAGAAGGAATAGACTTTGATGAAACATTTGCACCAGTAGCAAGACTTGAAGCAATCAGACTGTTTCTAGCCTATGCTGCTTACAAGAACTTCACTGTCAATTAGATGGATGTGAAGTCTGCATTTCTCAATGGAGAACTGCAAGAAGAAGTATATGTTGAACAACCACCTGGATTTGAAGCTTATCAACAAGAAGATAAGGTGTATCGTCTAAAGAAAGCCCTCTATGGACTGAAACAGGCTCCAAGAGCATGGTATGATACTTTATCTGATTTTCTTTTAATTAAAGGATTTCGCAAAGGTAAAGTTGACAAAACCTTGTTTACAATTGAATGGGAGAATCATATATTAATTGTGCAAATATATGTGGACGATATTATTTTTGGTTCAACTAACCAACAGATGTGTGACAAGTTCTCCAAGCTCATGCAGAATAAGTTTGAAATGAGCATGACGGGTGAACTCAATTATTTTCTTGGTTTGCAAGTTAGACAGTTGTCTGATGGTATATTCATCAACCAAGCAAAATACAAAGAGATCTGTTCAAGAAATTTGGTATGGAAACTAGCTCTACTGCTACTGTTCCTATGTCTACAAGTCTTCGTTTGGATAAAGATGAAGATGGTAAATCAGTAGACATAACCAAATACAGAGGCATTATTGGGTCATTTTTATATCTAACAGCAAGTAGACCTGATATCATGTACTCAGTTGGGGTTTGTGCGAGATTTCAATCAAATCCTAAGGAATCTCATCTCTTAGCTGCCAAAAGAATACTGAAATATATTAAGGGCACTCAAGAATTGGGATTGTGGTATCCTAGAGAATCTGGATTTGAGATTATTGGTTATTCAGATTCAGACCTTGCTGGCTGCAAAATTGATAGGAAAAGTACAACAGGTGCTTGTCAATTTTTAGGTAGTCGTCTGATCTCATGGATGAGTAATAAACTGACTTAAGTCTCTATATCTACTGCTGAAGCTGAGTATATAGCTGCTGGAGCTTGCTGTGCACAGATACTTTGGTTGAAACATCAACTAGAAGATTACAACATCAAGATCAGTGGAATTCCAATCTACTGTGACAATACTAGTGCAATCTCACTTACTCAGAACACTACAAGTCATTCAAGGACTAAACATATAGAGATCAAGTATCACTACATTAGAGATCATGTGGAAAAAGGAAATGTTATGATTGAGTATGTTCATACTGACAATCAGATTGCTGATATTTTCACTAAACCTTTAAGTGAAGTAAGGTTTTCAACTTTAAGAGCTGAACTAGGACTACTTAATTTGGATGCATAAGCTGAGGGGGAACCCATCAGAAGACTGAAGTTCATCAGCTTAATTATCCATTATTATATTCAAGGATTAACTTTCAACAGACTAGTTAACTTATGAATTCTTAAAGACAGAGGGAACGTGTAAGACTAGCGGTACTTCTGGTCTAAAAGATGAAATTCGTTAATGACAATTAGTTGAAGTTACATTATCAGAAGATCTGTTCTTAATTCTTGAAGATTGAAGATTAAATTATCTTGCTGGATTGACAAACATCAGAGGAAGATTACTAGCTATTGGCTTTCTCTAGTAATATCAGATAACAGATCACTCGTCTGTCAGATAAGTTAAACTCTACTCATCTGATACATTATATAAGCATGGTTATAAATCGTATTTGTAGAAACACGCTTTTATAAGTAACAGATAAGTGCCGATTGAGTTTCCCGCCCATCTGACATTAAAATAATCAATTTGAAGTCCGCAATTCTCACCCGCACGATTTAAAACTGTCAAATCAATCTTACGGTTCATATTTATCACGATAATCAACAACAAAAGAAACGTATAAAATCCGATCTGAACAGACCAGTCGTCTTACGCACACAAAATTCCTAAATTCTCTAACTCTCTAAGCTCTCTGTTCTCTACAGATTTTCATTACTTAATCACAGAATGGAGGTCGTTGAAGGAGATATCTGAGTTATGACAAATTTTACAAATCTGGCACCGATCTGATGCGAAATATCATGAAGAAAATCAAAGAGGCATCACTAGTACCAGTTCTGGAAGCTCACGAGGAGCATGTGTATCTTGAAGATGTTGATAATTTCTACAACACCAGAAAAATCAACAAGGAAAGAACTACTATGACTGCCACTGTCGGAGGGAAAAAAATTTGTATATCAGCTGCTGTGTTAAGTGAAATCTACAAGCTGACTAATGAGGGAGGAGATGTGACAGACCTAGGGTCTGAAAAAGAAGAGGAATTCTGGGCAATATGTGCTAAGGGAGGGGAGGAAATGACAGGAACTCTGATGAAGACTCAGTTAAAAGATGAGTATCAGAGGTTCGCTGACATTATTGCAAAAGTACTGGACTGCAGTACAAGTTCTTTGGATGGTTTACCCAGAAGAAGATACTACACCATGATCAGCATCTACTATGGATTGAAAGTAAACTGGGCTGCTCATGTGTTTGATCTTTGTGTGACAAGAAGGTCAAGTATGCTATTCTATTAAGCCATCTGTTCAAAAGCCTAGGATGTCCAATGGGAGGTGGAAAGAACATCCATGGTGGAAAGGAATTTAAGTTGTATGGGCCTGTTAGAAGCGTGGGCACTTCTAAGAGAAAGGCTGCTACTAAAGCTGCCAAAGAACCTGCAAAGAAAGGCAAAAAGACTGGTCAGACTAGTAAGCCTGCTGATCAAACAGTTAGCACAACTGTTGAAGCCGGATCAGCACAACCTGAAGCTGAAGTTCCTGAGAAAGTCATTGATGACTTTACTAAGGAAATTGAGAAAATGGAGACTGGATCATCTCCAGAAAGAACAGAATCTGAGGAAACTGTTCCTGTTCAAACCAAAAAGAGAATGAGAACAAGGAGTGCTGCAAAAGGACCTCCTAAATCCAAACCTGAATCTTCAATGAGAATTGTCAAGTCTAAGGCAAAGAGAAAAGTAACATTCTCTGAGGAAACAACTGAAACAGTGAGGGAATCACCAGCATCAGCAGAGAGACCGATTATTATTGAAGAACCTGCTGTTGAGCCTGCTGGAGAACCTACTGTTGGAGTGTCTGCTGAGGAAAGAGTAGAACATCAGACTAGCACAATTGGTGAAGGAGAAGTACTTCTTCTGCATCCCACTCCTGTTGATGCAACTCCACTTCAAGTTGTTGAAAGTCCTGAATCTAAGAAGCAAAGGACTGGTAAGATTGTGATTCCTTATATCTCTGCTATTGAAAAGAAGAAACAAGATGAGGCAGAAAGAAAAAGGAAGGCCGAAGAAAAGGCTGAGGAAGATCGCCTTAAGGCCCTTGAGCTCAAAAGGCTGGAAGAAGAGGCCAACAAGATGACTCAAGCACAGAGGGATGCTATAGAAGCAGCTGAGTTAGCTGCTGTTATTGAGGCAAGTGCTAAGGACTCTCATGGTCCTAAGCATACTGGAGGCATTGTAATTGGTGAACAGATAGATCCCACCAAGCCCAAACCAGTTATGCCTACACCAGCAATTCAACCTAAAAGAAGAGAAGAGGTCAAACTGGCATTGGAGATTGTCAGAGATGACCCTGATGCCTTTGAGGAGTTTATTAAAAGGTTGGATGTTGAAAATGCAAAGATCACTCGTTTGACGATGTTCAACAAAGAAAAGATCAGATATAATAGAAGGAGAGATTACCGTCTGACAAAGAGCAAAGATCAAATTGCAAATTGGAAGCCCTTTGCTGATGAAGAAGCCTGGGTGCTAAAGTGGCTTGAGACAGGTTCCCTTACTCAAGCACTAGACTCAGAGTTCTTCTTGGACAAATTGAGACTGAGGATCAGTCAAGTTGTGAAAGCAGAGGCCAAGAAGATCTATGAATCTGTTCCTGAGGAGTTTGCTGAAGATGAAGACCTCAAGGAAAGATCAATTAAGTTGGCAGTTTCCCAGACAATGGAAACATGGGCCAAGAAGACTAGAAAGATGAAGGGGCAACCAAGCACCATGATTCCCCTTCCCAGTCTGAAGCAGATTGTCTATGGCCCTACCATTAAACCATATGAAGAGTTACCTGAGGATCCAATCTGACCATTTGTTCCACTTGATGATTTAACATGGATTGCTCATAGGTCTACTGTTGATAATGCAGGTTTAATGCGTACTGTTGCCACTGTTAAAAAGGTTCAAGCACCCCCTGCTGATAAAGATAAAGAGAAAGAAGATGTTTCTGACTCTATCAAAGAAAAGGAAGGGACTTCTGATGCTGATCAAAAGAGAGAAAAAGAAGGTACATCTGACCCTACTGATCAGAACAATGAACCAGAAAAAGAAGGTACTTCTGATCTTGTTGATCAGAACAAAGAAAAGGAGGAAACCTCTGAGCCAGCTGATAAAGAGAAGTAAAGCACTCCAAATCAAGCTGATCAGATTACAGAAAAGGAGATTACTGCTGAGCAAAAGGAAGAAGAGAAGGAAAGCACTCCTAGTCAAGCTGATGAGACCAAGGAAGAAGAGACTGCTTCTGGTCCAGCTGATCAGATTACTGAAGAAACAAATCATGCAACAGATCAGATCACTGAAGAGGCAACTCCTGCCTTACCTCCTATTTCAACTGATGTTTCTTCTAAATCTTTACAGCCAAGTATGTTGGATTCCATTCAACAGATAATTTCAAGTTCAATGAAGGGACTAGAGGAGAAGATCACTGCTAATCTTCTGACTGCCTTAAGTCAACCAACTCAACAAGCTGCTACTGTTCCTACTTTGCTGATAGAGAACACTGCTCATAATGTGGAAGCTATCAGACAAGACATGGATGTTATTAGAGCAAGAACTCAAAATACAGCTGCTGGTTGGAGGGAGATTACTGAGACAGTTGAGATGGCCATCCATGTTGAGGATGAAACAATGCAAAATATGATGAAGGACTTCAAGGCATCTGCTGATTGGATTCTAGGAACTCAAATTCAGTTAGGTGACTAAGGAGAAGTTGTCCTAAACAGAATGGAGGCATTTGAGGCCAATCAACTTAGACAACAAGCTCAACTGGATGCTATGGAAGAAAACATCAAACTTCTGTGCGAATCACTTCAAATCCCAGCAGTTTTACCTAAATATCCAATCAACCCTGCTGATGATGACAAAAAGGGGGAAGATAGGGTACTTAGTGAAAAAGAAGACAGTGAAAAAGAAGACAGATTTGAAGATACTGAAGTACTGGGGGAATCTGCTGAAGATGAGAATGCTGATGAAGATAATGAAGGCACTAGCAGACCAGTAGAACAGACAGAAGAGGAAGGTGAAGCTGATGAAACTGAAGCTGAAGCAAAAGCTAAGTCTGATAAAGAGATAGCTGCTGCTAAGGACTCAGCTGGAGAACAGCTAGACCCTGATGTTAAACAGAAGAAGTTAGAGCTGTTAAAACAAAAATTCTTCAAGGATTCAGAAGCTGAGACTTCCAATCCTGCTGAAGAAGAAGAAAAGAACAAGGAAGCTGAAGAAGACAAGAAAGAAGACGACAAGCTAGAAGACTAGTCTTGTTTAGATTACTTATGTTTATTTCCTTGTAATTTTTTTTGCATATCTCATCTGAACGAACTTGTAATATGTAATACTTTTCAAATCTATAAAATGTTCAAGTTTGATTCCAACAGACTTTTTCTATCTCAGAAATTTTTTAGGATCAAAACTTTAGTTTAGGTACAGGTACTTAGCTGAAGTTTTGTCATCATCAAAAAGGGGGAAATTGTTGGATGAAGATGAAGATGAAGTGCAAAGAAGTTAAGAAGATAAGGGAAGGTTTTGATGATTTCCAAAACGTAAAAATCAGGTAAGTATGGAAAGCTTAGTTCCCTTAGAAGAATTTTGAACAAGTATAAGAAGACATCAGAAGAGTTCAAAGTTCAAAGCCCAGAAGACTACTGATCTCATGCTGAAACAGCAATCAGAAGGGTAGACCATCAGCTGACTCAAATCAGATTAGTTCAGTATTTGATCAGCAGAGTATCTATCAGATGAGTTGCCTCGATCAACAGAGTAAAAGAGATCAAGAGATTAGTCCAACGGTAATAAATGCACTTGGTGTAATAAATGCTGAAAGAGAAGGGTAGTAATGGCAAATGATTAGAATTTACTCTCGGATCAGCAGAGTGCATTTAATGCAGCTACAGGAAAGTACAGCAGAGAAAGGACTGTAGCAGGGAGCCGTTCTGAATCGGGCTAAGGCTATGGATTTGAGATTTGATTTCCTTCAACGGTCATATTTTCAAATCCAAGTATAAATAGAGCTGATTTCGAAGAGAGACACACACAACAACATTCTGAGATTTCGTTTTTGAAGCAGAAATTTTCTAAGTCTCAAGAAGCTCGAACAGCTCACTCGTCTGGTGAAAGTAATCTGTTGACAGAAACCCAGTTGAAGAAAACAGAAAAATACAATCTGAGTGAATTTGTATTACAGTACAAGAAAATGCACTTCTTATGACAAAGCATTTGTAACGAAGTCATAACTTGTTACCCAAACTTGATTTACCGTAATGAGTTGCACCAGTTGTTACAAATAGTCCCGTCTATGGTAAGAAACTTAATTTTTTGTTACAAAAAGCAAAATATCGTTACAAATAATCTTATTTTTTGTAACAATTAAATTTGTTTGTTACAATAAACACTATGTCGTGACAAAATGACTCTCCTTCAGTAACGGGCACTAATGTTGTCACCAATTAATAAAATATCCTTACAAATAGTTCATATTTGGTTACAAACAATTCAACTCGTTACAAAAAATTTATTTTGAACAAATTTAATATAGACTACAAGATTTTTTAAAGTAATATGAATTTAAATAGACATGTGCTACTCATTCCAATATACACGTACACAATAAATTATATAAAGTTGATAATATTGTGATTTGGTTTTTAATCTAGGTTATATATTATCAAATCTATACTAACTCTAAAAGTATAAATAATTTATGTTTTTTTCTTTTTTTGTGAAGACAAAAGTGTCTTATTCAAGTTGTAAAGTATATTAAATAAAATATAACTACACATGAATATTCCTTAAATTTTCTCATAAAAAATTTGGTAGGAAAATATTTTTAGAAAATTTTGTAACTTCTTCCAACCAAGTACCATGAATATGGAAGGAAAATAAAAGTATATTCAAATTAGACATGAAATTTTATTATAGTTATTTCCTACATTATCTCCAATTATTAAGAAATCAACTCTTACATCACTTTTACAATTTCGTTATTGTTCTCCTATAGCACATAAAAAATAAAAATAAAACACTATTATTTTGAACAGTTTCTAACTTATGAAAAATTCCCATATCATTAAAACTAGACACGTACAATGTACTTTTCAAGTGATTTAAAAATTGTACAATCTTGAAATTGATACTTAAACTTATGGGCTATTACCATATAGGCAATGAAATTAATTTAATGTTAATTGAAATCATTATAATATTTAGATTAATTATTTTTACTTAGACCCGCCAAAAAAAAAAAAAGAAATAGAGGGAAAAGTTAAATAATTCCCTCTTTTAACTTTCTCCAAAATTTCCAATCCTTCGTCAAATGCTGAGGGTCGATTCAGAAAATTGATTCACCCAAAGTACCATCTCTCTAAAAAAAAAAGTTTCATCTCTTAATTTCGCACACCACCACCGTCTTTCTCACTCTCATTTGGAGCGTATTAAAGCGCGATGGTCGATTTCAGTAGTTCGACAGAGATTTTCGCCGGACGGTGGCAGTTGGTGCTGTTCTCACGAGGTTAAGAAGCTTTCCCATGCTCTTGTTTTATATCTCTTCCTCTTAGGTTTTTTTTCTTTTTCATATTTATGTAAATGTTGCTGAATCTTGAATTGATGATGGATTTGTGATATAGAATTTGGATAAAGATGGGATCTAGGTTTCGTTTTAGATTTGAAGTTGGTATTAGGCTTCTTGTTAAATTCCAGAAAATAGTCATGGTTGAATGGGGTTTTATTTAAGTAATCTCTAACTAGCTATCAACAATATTATTGAAACTCTAAGTTAATAATATCTGAATTTATCTAATTGGCCACTACTGCTTAATTGTTAAAATTAGTAGGATTACTGCACATGTACTTTTCTGGCTAATACTTTGGGATAGGAAACAAGTGGAGAGATTATACTATTTAGATGGATTTCTAAGAGCTTGCTGTAAGATTTTACATAGTATATAGTAGACCATTGAACTTAGCTAAAGATATGGTCCCATTAAAGTCTATATATGTCCAAAAGCTTCTTGAAGCTATTTCTTGATTCCTTCTAGTTATACATTGTTATAAGTAGTTGTAGTGTATGCAAAGGCAAGTAGATAAAAGAGAGCAACATGAATTTCATCCAAATGGCTTTAACATAGACAAAATTGGGTCAGATTGGCAATAAACTCATCTGATGAAGAAACTCAAGAGGGTCATATTGGCCTCTCCAATGTGAGAACAGTACATTTATTTTGATACTTTGTTTGCTTGTGAAGGTAGAGCCAAATAACTTTGGATTGCTTAGGATTGGTCTAATATGTTTTAATTGAACATATATGTTTGTATATGCGTGTAACTAATCAAATTCTCTAATGTGTTTCGGGCATACAGCTCATGTTCTTATGTAGAACCAGATATCAGCTATAGTCCACCTACTTATTGTCCGCACTTGGTACACAACTGATACCTCTTTTATTATCTTTTGATTTTAAAATGTGAATGCTAAATAGTACCATGGAATTATGAGGCGTAGACAATTGCGTGCTAAGGCTGAGTTGAAAATTAAAGCGTCGGGTGTTAGAAAGGTTCGGCTTATCAATCCTAGGATTACATATACGTTTATGTATCTATATATGGCTTGTGTTTATTTTGTTATCATCCATGTCTTTATTTTTTGATTACATATATGTTTATGTATCTAATGGATAATTGAGATGCATCATACGTCTTTTTTTCCATGCTTAACAGTTGAAATACTTGGATAGCTGGGCTTCCATAGGTTTAAAGTTTAACAAGGTGGGTTATGTAGGTTTGGACAACTTAGCAACAATTTAAGTAATGTTTCTTGGTTTCCTTAAGTGCTAACTGAAGATGAATGGCCATGAAAAGAGAAGGCATTGACATTGAAATAAATAGAAATTGAAGGGCCGGAATTGATGGAGTAGGGACAAAAAATTTGTTTAATAGTTGATGATGGAAATTAGAACTGCTGTGGTTATCTCTTTCTAGACATATGCATGCTCCATGAATTTCGTATTTGGGAATTGAGCTTAAATAAGTACTACTTATTAAAGGATGAGGAAGTCTCAGGTGCAGCAATTATTGGGATCTGCTCTATCAGACATGTATCTTGACTGAACACACTGCAGCGAATTTTAGATCAAGCTATTGTTTTCTTGTAGTAATCTGATACTCTGTTCAGATTGCATGCCACATATTCAATTTTGCATTTCATTCATTTAGTGGAAGTTTTTCAGAGTGAAGTGCTTCTTGTCATTGCAAAACTGTCAATATTTCTGCTGATATTGAAAACTAACACAGGCAACTTGGCCAGTGTATACTATGATCAGAGCAACCTCGCTATGGCAATACTTAACTACAAGCGTGCTATTGCTTGTGATCCTGGATTCCTGGAGGCATTCAATAACTTTGTTGGCATTATATACTCATATCTACTCTGCATGTTATGATGTATTCGAGTTGGATAATCTGCTTCTGATGAAATCTGTTGCCAGGGTAATGCATTGAAAGATGCTGGAAGAGTAGATGAAGCAATCCACTGCTACCGTGTACGTCCTCTTTCTCTGTTATCATAGTGCTTGTATAAATGATCTTATGCACTTGCTAATTTTGACCTTTTTGTTGTTTGTTTCTTAAGCACTGCTTGTCTCTTCAACCTAGTCACCCTCAAGCACTCACCTATCTTGGAAATATCTGTATGGAGTTGTAAATACTGATGTGCTGAGTTTTGCTAATTGTTTGTATGATGGAGGATATATTTCCCCTTATTTTTCTCTGTTATCCTTTTGATAATCATAGATTTCGTATTTCAAAAAATGTCAGGAACATGATGACTGCTGCCGCTCAATGTTAGAAGGCAACACTCTCTGTTACAACAGGGCTTTCTGCTCCTTTTAATAATTTAGCTGTTATAATTTGCATGCCCCGCAGCTAGAGGATGCGGAGGTCGTTTTGCTAACACAAAGAAGCATGAGTCACCCGATACTCCAACCAGTAATGCTTCTCATGAGGAAAGAAACATCAAAGGTAACTCTACTCACTCACAAACATTGAATGATGGGGAAGGAGGGAAGTGAGTTACTTAAAAATAGATCCCTAGCTTTGTACAATTGTTTATTTCACCAGACAAGTATAGAATTTATGAGGATGAGGCATTATCTAGTCTTGGCAATTGTTTATTTCACCAGACAATTAAATTTTTTATCGGTCTTTGGTTTAGTTGTGTCATCGATCGATAAATTACCATCATACTTGACACTTGATCAACTTCGTCTGGGTTAGAGGATTTTCTTTGGTGCTTGGTACTTCAAATTTACTTGAATAAGATTACATGAATATATTCTATTTTCCATTTTGCTTTAGGATATTAAAGCGCTAAACTTTCTTATCTTGTCCAATCTGTTATATAATGTCTGTTGTCCCTTGATTATTGTATACTGTATGAAACTAACTTAAGGTCTTACATTGAATTAATTTCAAGTATTGGTTATATTGCAGGTTTGTGAAGCAAAATATATTGTTGGCCTGGCACGCCAAACTCAAAATACAATGTATCTTATTATATTGTTTTTTTAGTTACTCTATGGATTGAAATTATCTTCAGTAAAAATGTAACAACTTCAAAGGATATTTATATTGACTTATGTATATAAATTATTATCCAATGTGATGTCTTTTGCAAGTTATTATGATCCATTTTCTTGAAGTTTGGTTTTAATGTTTAATTTTATTATGCAATTTTATCCTAAAAGAATGGGTTTTTGTGATATTATGGACAAAATTTGGGATGTAGAATTAGCTATATATTTAAAATGAAATATCTGATTATTAGGAAATTAAAATGTTATTAAGGTTTTGTAAGGACACTGATTGTTGCAATTCATCATTTGTGACGAATTAACTATAATAAAGACTATTGTAATATTCAAGTATTTGTAAGGACTAATCTTTTTGTAAGGACAAATTTAAGTAATTGCGAAGACTTTGTCGTTACTAGTATTGAAGATATTGTAAGGAAATAGGTGGTTTGTTACAAAATATTGAAGATATTTGTAACGAAAATAGAGGTTCCTTACAAAAACTTTTAGCGTCGGACTTTAGGGGACAAGAAATGTGACAAATCCTTGTCCTTACAAAAAGTTTTTGTAACAAAAAACTCAGCTATTGTAACGAGTTTTGTCTTTACTAAAAGTGCATTTTCTTGTAGTTAGCTGAGTGTTGTGCGAAGTTTAAACCCTTCTGTGTGAGTGATTTAACTTCAGAGGATAGGTTTTATATGTGATTTCCTATTGTGAGCTTATAGCCTTTTCATTTGTTGTTTAGGTATAAGTGGAGAGATAATGTAAACTTTGTGTTTATAGTATAACCCAGAATCTAAGTGATCTGGAAGAGTGGACTAAAGGATTTTTATCCATATAACCACTATAAAAATTCTTGGTGTTATTCTTGCATTTAAAGTTTTCTTGCATATTTTAAAATTGCATAAGTTTACACTTTGAATTATTAAAAGATTTTATAAGGAGTTCAAAACTGGGGATAAAATCTTTTTAAGGACTTAGTCTACTTGTGAAAAATCCGCCTGCAAGTATACTCTTGATAAAACTGTTTTGCTGAAAAACAGCTAAGTAACTGTAAGAAGAGTGGTCACTCTGTTTTTCAAGATTTGTTCACGATAAGCATAGTCATCTATTCTTCATCAGCTTAGTCTGCTGACAGAAGACTGAAAATTTTTTAAGTCTAAAAATTTTCAGAGGTCTATTCACCCTCTCCCCCCCCTCTAGACCTCATCTGACCACTTGGGACCAACAATCTAGTTGCTCTTCAGGAGTTTCCTTAGTTGCAGTCAATTCCTTATCAGACTTGACTGGTTCCTTAGGTTCTTATTCAGCATCTTGTTCATCAGTTTCCTTGTTGTCGGCTTCTCCATTTCGTTCAGCTTTTTCTTCAAGTACTTGTTTCTCTGGCTCTTTTGGTTCCTCTTGAGCAGCAGCAGAGTCTCCTTGAGTACTTTGAACAGTTGTCTCTTCCCTTTTCTCTTCCCCCTTTTTGTCATCATCAGCAGGGTTAACAGCAGGGTTGAGTTCAACAACTTGGATTTGGACAGCAGCGCATAAGTTCCTAATGTTTTGATTCATTAAGTCCTGTTTTGTATTTAGATGATTCAGAGTAGAGTTGATGGTTTCAGTTTGATCATTGACGCAATCAACATTAAGTTGTAAAGTGGAGATTTCTTGATGGACTTTATTGGCAGTGGTTTGTACTTCCTCAACCAATAACAAATTCTTTGCAGTCTCTGCATTACCAACGTTGATGAATGTTTCAGTCAGATGAGCAATAGTGTCTTGACTACTCTTAATAACATCATGAAGATGACCAACATCAACTTTGACATCTTCAATATTTTTGTTCATATTTAGAATGCTTCTGGTAAACATAAGAGAATTGTCCTGTGGCATTGGGAAGTTGTCAATGGCATCGTTGACCATTCGTGCATTTTCCTCATGCATTTGCTTCATCAGCATCCTATTTCTCTCTTCCGTTTCCTTGAGTGAATTTTCAAGCATCAGCTGGAAGGATTCCATCAGCGACGAGTGTATATCAGCTGTTGGAATGGAGGGTGATGCAGTCTGATCTTCATCCTAGTGGACAGGAGCGTCTTTTAGAGCAGGTTCTTCTTCAGTCTTTTCTTTAGCTTTCCACTCAATAGCTAAAGACTCTTCAGTAGCAGCCTGTTCTTTGACGTCATCAAAGATGTTAGTAACAATAGTTCCATCTTCAGTGAAAACAGTCATCTAGCGGATTCTCTTTATAACAGGTAGACGACTTGCAGCAGGTGTCTTCACTTCAGGCAACTCTTGATACTTTTTCATTTCTGCGCCAAATGTAATCTGTTGTACACTAGGTAGAGTAGGCCGATCACTTGGAGATCGTTGTTCATATCTTGAAAGTTCAGTCCATTTCTCCAAGGCAGTCTGAACATCAATTTGCACAACCCTCTTTATAGGATCATCTTCTTTTCTTCTCTTGGCAGGCAATGCATCGGAGATGATTTTTGGCTTCTGCAACAGCAAATTTTCGTGCGTATCTATGCATGAAATCTCTTACATAATCAGCATACAGGGCTTTGTAATACTCCATTACTTGATCTTTGTACACCATTTCTTCGTGAGCTTCCATGAAGTTCACTAGGGTTGCAGCTTTGAATTTTTCAAGGATTGTCTTCATTTCAGCAGTGCGAGAGTGGTGATATGTATCATAAACGAGATACATACCCTCTGCTTTCGCTTCTTGTTGGGGAGTCATGATGATTCTGAAAGAGGTTGAATTGAAACAAAAGAATTTTGCAGAAAATGAGTGCAGAAATTCTTAGAGTGCTTTTGAAAATATTTGGGTACGTAAAGAGATAGTGAGCTGACCAGATCTGATTTTAAAGAGGCTGAGTGCGTCGGTTTCCGTGTTACACGTTAACCGTTAGATCTGATGTGACTCAGCGTTGATCGTGCGGCGTCAGTTACGTAGTTCAAAATTCAAAAAGCATTTAGTGTCAGGCGGGAATATGAACCGCCGTAGTTTACTAGTAAAAGCGCACTTTAGATAAAACGTTTTTAAACAACAGAGCTTTTACATAAGCGATCCGACGAGTAAAATAAATACTTATCTGATGGGACTAGTGTCCTGATGACAGACATTACTAGTGAAAGTTAATAACTAGTAATCTTCCTCGGCTGTTTGTCAATCCAGCTAGATAATTAATCTTCAGTCTTCAAGAATCAAGATCTTCTGATGAACACATAGCTTCAACTAACTTTAATCAACAAATTTCATCTTTTGATCAGAAGTACCGCTAGTCTTACACGTTCCCCCTGACTTTAAGAATCCATACGTTAACTAGTCTGTTGAGAGTTAACCTTGAAGATAATAAGGTGAGTAAGCTGATAAACTCAAGTCTTCTGATGAGTTCCCCCTCAGCTTATGCATCCAAATTTAGTAGACCTAGTTCAACTCTTAACGTTGAAAACCTTGCATCACTTAGAGGTTTTGTGAAAATATCAGCGATCTGATTTTTAGTATGAACATATTCTATCACGACATTTCCCTTTTCCACATGATCTCTTATGAAGTGATGTATATCCTTGGTTCTTGAATGGCTTGTAGTGTTTTGAGTAAGAGAGATTGCACTTGTATTATCACAGTAGATACGTATTCCACTGATTTTAATGTTGTAATCTTCTAGTTGATGCTTCAACCAAAGTATTTGTGTACATCAAGCTCCAACAGCTATGTACTCAGCTTCAACAGTAGATATGGATATTGAAGTCTATTTCTTACTCTTGCATGAGATCATGCGACTACCTAAGAATTGACAGGCACATGTTGTGCTCTTCCTATCAATCTTGCAGTCAGCAATGTCAGAATCTGAATAACCAATAAGTTCAAAGCCAGATTCTCTAGGGTACCATGATCCCAAATCTTAAGTACCTTTGAAGTATCTAAGTATCCTTTTGGCATCTAGGAGATGAGATTCCTTAGGATTTGATTGATATATCGCACAAACCCCAACAAAGTACATGATATCAGGTCTGCTAGCTGTTAAGTATAACAGTGACCCAATAATACCTCGGTATTTGGTTATATCCACTGATTTGCCATCTTCATTTTTATCCAACTGAAGTCCAGTAGACATTGGAACACTAACAGTAGAGCTAGTTTCCATACCAAATTTCTTGAACAAATCCTTTGTGTATTTTGCTTGGTTAATGAATATTCCTTCAGGCAACTATCTTACTTGCAAACCAAGAAAATAATTTAGTTCACCCATTATGCTCATTTCAAACATGTTCTGCATCAGCTTGGAGAACTTATCACACATCTATTGATTTATTGAACCGAAAATAATATCGTCCATGATTTAACCGTTTTTCGTAGGGTTTTGGTTAAATCAATGATAGGGGTTTGTGAGGTAAAATTATATAGAGGTTATAGGGCCTAGTTACTTTATTGCGGATGGATCAATCTCAAGAAAGAACAATAAGTAAATAAGAACAAGAACACAAAATAATGAATATAGTATAGCAAAAGTTTTTCTATTACTTTGGTATCGGATTGCCCAAGTATGTAGGCGTAAGTTCTCAAGAATATTGTTGTTTTTACACAATTGGTGATTCAGATATTTATATGATACTAACCCTAGCTTTACAAGGAAACATAATCCTACTAGGACTCGGGGTATCATTCCTTCTTGAACTCGGATCTCGGTCTGATCGCCGTGTATAGATATATCTGGTCGGGTCGAGTGACTGTTAGCGAATGAGCTTCTTGGTCGAGCCGAACGAGTATCTTCTAGTCGCTCCGAGTGTTATAAGGGGTGTAAAATAGCCCCCATCAGTACTCCCTCACTTCTTCGAGCGTATATGCAATAGAAGCTCGTAGAAGTAAATGGTCTTGTCCGACTGTCTTTTCTATGATTTGTGCCTGTTGATTTAACCGTTTTTCGCTGGGTTGGATTAAACCAATAATGTATGTTTTTGGGATACAATTATGTATATGTTATAGGGCTTTGTTACTTTATTCCGGATGGATCAATCTCAAGGAAGAACAATTATGTAAAAGAAACAAACAGTAATCAAGACCATGAATATGTAAATAGTATAGCAAAAGCTTTTCTATTAAATAGATTGACAAATTAAGTAGGCGTAAGCTCTGGATGCAATTTCGTGTCTAATACAAAGTTTAACTAGGTATTTATATAACATTAACCCCAGTTTTACAAGGAAACACCATCCTAATTGGACTAGGCATAGTAACCCTTAATGGACTCGGACACTGCTCTTGGTCGCCGAGGTTTGATAACGCAGATCGGACCTGGCGGTCTCATTAATGATTTAGACTCCTGGTCGGTCCGAGCGTATATGGACTAGTCATCCCGATTATTATAAGGGTGCGAAATAGCCCCCATCAGTACTCCCTCACTTCTTCGAGCGCATATGTAGTAGAAGCTCGTAGAAGTAGATGGTCAATTACGACTTTTTCTATGAATTGTGCCTCGTTAAAAACCTTATTAGGAAAAAACCCTGTGGGAAAAAATCCTAAGTAAGGAAAAGAGTGCAACGCCTCACAGATAGTTGTTTTGTCGTTCCAATCTCGAACCGCTAAGTGTCTTCTTGGAGAAACGTTTCGACTTTCGCCGTTTGGAGGGAGTGTGATCAGTCGTAAGAAGTCTGAAATGTCTTTTCATCTCTCTTTATAAATAGGTGATCGTTATTTCTGTCATCTTTTACTTTCAACTTCCCATATTTTCTCAGTCATTTTCTTATTCGCTCATTTCTTTTCCAATTTGCCTTTGTCGACTCATACTCTTCGAGGATCCTAAAAAAAATGGCTTCAATTTCAAGAAAATCCTCCTTGTCAACCAGAGAAAAATTCACTCCTAATATCGTGGAGGAGGTACCCCCGAGTTCTCCGAATGAGCAGGCAGGAGTGTCAAAATTCACGGTTCCCGATGAGGATACCTTTAACGTGCAAATTATAATTGACACGGATGTTGCTGCTAGGGCCAAGAAGGGCAAAGGTACGGTTCCTCAAATTTCTGAACAGTCCTTGCTTGCGCTTATATTGAGGAGACTTTCCACGAGGTCAGGGATAATTATGCGAAGTATTTCCCGGAAGGTTCTAAGATTATTCTTCCTTCTCCTTCTGATAGGGTTACTTCCCCGCCGGAGGGTTGTTGAGCTTTCTACACAGCTCATTTCAATTATGGATTGCGTCTTCCCTTGTCTGTCTTATTTCTTGACATTTTGAAAATCTTTAGCGTATCCTTGACGCAATTAGTCCCTAATTCGGTGGCCTTTGTGGCAGCTTTTTCTGTTTTGATGGTAGCAAAAGGATTCCAGCCTTCTTTTCGTAATTTCACGCAATTGTTCCGTTTTAATATTTCTAGTTCTTCCAACCGCGGATACTTTTTCGCCAGCCAGAAGACTAGTCGTTCCATCTTCGATTCCCCGGTTTCCAGCAATCCTTTCTGGAAATCTCATTTTTTCTTAGTACAACCACCTTCTCTTCTTCGTTTAGTGGATGGCTCAACTGGGCCATTTTTGTGGGACCATAACTCCAAATGGATTTACGGTGGTCTATTGGCAACTGGCGATTTTATCCCCGACAACCCCCAATTGATTAGTGAGATCCAGGGTATGCGCGTCGATAAGTACCAAAGTGCTCTTCTTATTGGCGAGGCCTTTCTTCGTAAGGCGGGATTAAGTCCTCATACTTTTCCCATTTCTTCCACTCCTCAATCGCTGGGTAAGTACTTTATTTCAGCCTTGAATTGTTATAATTCCTTCTAGCAGTATGTCTGATTTTTACTTTGTTTCAATTTCAGCTCAAAGGAAAGATGGTTTTGTCTAAATCTACTAAAACCATAGAGAATCTCCCTATCGAGCAGAGAGCGTCTCGAAAAAGAAAATTGGAACTGAGCCACGGTTCTGAAGATAACAGAGATGAATCTCCGGATTCTTCCCAAGAATCTCCTGTCCGTCAGGGGGCGGTGGTATACCAAATATTCAATCAATGACATGGCAAGTTACATGTCAGAATAAAGTTAAACTAAGACTAAAATTTGCTCTTATTCGATGACCCGTATGCTCCGTTATGATCAAATCTTATGCTATTCGACCAAAATGATCTTATGTTCCTCGACCAAAGCATCTGTTGTTCTTTGATCTACATATTAAATCAATCACGTTCTTCGGACAAAAAGCCTTCGACCAAAAGATTAATTATGGTCTTCGATCACAAGTCCTTCGACCAAAAGACTAATAATGGTCTTCGATCACAAGTCCTTCGACCAAAAGATTAATTATGGTCTTCGATCACAAGTCCTTTGAGCAAAAGACTAATAATGGTCTTCGATCACAAGTCCTTCGACCAAAGATGATCAACCTTGATGAGCAGAGTTGTTCGATCAGTCCATTCGACCTATGAGCAGAGTTGTTCAATCAGTCCATTCGACCTATGAGCATAGTTGTTCGATCAATCTATTCGACCTATGAGCATAGATGTTCGATAAGTCCATTCAACAATATATATTCGACCAATAAAATATCAATTGGGTCCAACCGAAAAGATTCGACCGACCCAAAATGATCTGTTTCCACCCTATAAATACTCCGCTTTTGTTTCTTTTAAAGATAAGTTTTTCCTGCTCAACTTTACTACTACTTTTCTGCTATATTCTGCTATGTTTTGAATTGATTTGACTTAAGCATCGGAGGGTCAACGCCGGGTCAACCACCGGCACAACCTGACGAGTTTTCTTTGAGCACAGGGTTAGGAACCTTGAAGTGGAGTCCAGCTCGATCTGATCGGCTTAGGATTCCATACTGTGGAGCGAAAAACATCATTACGTGGCACATTGAACGTGGACCAGACACTTTGACGAAAATTCCCTTCATCAGTTGGCGCCGTCTGTGGGAACCTCTAACCAATGCTCGAACAAGAACGAAGATCAGATCAAGAATAGAAGTAGCAGAGCTAGAATCTGGTCAGCTTGGAGACAACATATAAGTTGATCGAAAACAACCAAGTATAAGACCTTCAGTGCCAGAACGAGGCTTTATCTAGTTACTCGACTAGAATTAAAGGAACTCATTGATGACACCCATGGAGAATTGATGAAAATGAAAGATCTAAAGGTGACAAGATCGATAATAAATGGAGAATGTGTAATGATTTTACCGATCTTAAAAAGCTTTGCCCAAGAGACCCTTACCCATTACCTAGGATCGATATGTTGGTAAACTCCACCACGGGTTTTATGTTTTTTAGCATGATGGATGCTTTCCAGGGATTCTATCAAATTTTTATGAACGAAAGGGATCAGGATAAAACCGCGTTCATTACCGAGCGAGGAGTCTACTGTTTCATTGTTATGCCGTTTGGTTTAAGAAACGCGGGTGCAACTTATCAAAGGTTAGTCAATATGATGTTTAAAGAATTGATAGGAGAAATCATGGAGGTTAATGTGGACGACATGCTTGTAAAGAGTAAGACGGAAGAAGACCACATCAAGCATCTCGATAGATGCTTCAAAATTCTGAGAAAATACGGAATGAAGTCGAATCCAGCAAAATGCACTTTTGGAGTACGATCGGGAAAGTTCCTCGGCTATCTAGTCCATGAGCGAGGGATCGAAGCTAACCCAGAAAAAATTAGAGCCATTACCGATCTTCAACCACCAAGGAAACTTTCAGACGTTCAGAGTTTGATCGAGAAGATTATTTCCCTAAATAGAAATAGGTTCATCTCTCGATCCGCTGATACGAGTTTGCCGTTCTTCAAATTATTGCGGAAGTCAAAGGATTCCGAATGGAGTGCTGAATGTGACAAGGCTTTCGAAAATCTAAAAACATATTTAACCTCGCCACCAATGTTGGCCAAGCGCTCCTACGGAGAACCTCCATACCTCTATATAGCCGTTTCGGAGGAGGCTATTAGTTCGGTACTGGTAAAATTAGAGAAGTCCGAGCATAAACCAGTCTACTACTTGAGCAAACTGTTGCAGGGTGCCGAAAAGAATTATATGGAGATCGAAAAGTTCGCACTTGCCTAAGTAGTGGCTGCTCGGAGACTGAGGCCCTATTTTCAAACTTATAAAATTATTGTTTTAACCAACCAACCCTTGAGACAGGTCTTATCAAAGCCAGAAGCGTCCGACAGATTAATAAAATGGGCAGTGGAGCTGGGTCAGTTCGAAATTGAGTACCTACCCCGAACTGCAGTAAAAGCTCAGGTGCTAGCTGACTTCCTAGTTGAATCCACTAGTTTCAAGAACTTAGAAAATGAAGCAGCTTCTGAAGTAAATGTGGTCAAAAAGGTCGATGATCCAATTTGTTGATGCACGTGGACGGGTCTTCGACCAAGGAAGGAGGCGGAGCAGGAATTCACTTTCAATGACCCAATGGTGAAGATTTGAGTTACGCCATCACCTTGGACTTTGTTGTTACGAACAATGAAGCAGAGTACGAAGCCCTAATTGCGGGATTAGAAATGGCCTTGAAAGCAAAGGTAAAGTCAATTACTGTGTTAACTGATTCTGAACTTGTTCATAGGCAGGTAAAAGGCATATATGGGGCCAAAGAGTTCAATATGATCAAATATGTGAACAAAGCAAATAATCTGATCTCAAAGTTTGAAAAGTTTGAAATTCAGCCTGTTCCAAGAGAAGAAAATCTATGGGCAGATTTGCTATCAAAGTTCACAGGTATTGCGGATGGAAAGAATGAAAGAGTGGTTACATGGTTATTATCAAACGCATCTGACATCGATCTAGATGTCACCCCATGCATCGATGTCATTGAAATCGATAAGCAAAAGATCTCATGGATCGATCCTTTCATCGGTTATTTAAAGGAAGGGAAACTACCTGAAAATACTAACGAAGCCCGAAGAATCAAGTACCGAGCCCCATCATTTACCTTAGTCGATGATCGACTCTATAAACGATCCTCCTCTGGAGTCTTATTAAAATGTATTTTTGAAGACCAGTATAATATAATTCTGAAGGAGGTTCACGAGGGTGAAGCAGGGAACCATTGTGGCGCTCGAGCATTCGCTCTAAAATGCTCGAGGGCGGGGTATTATTGGCCCACTCTTATTTCTGACTCAGTTGATTATGTGAAGAAATGTCACCATTGTCAAATTCATTCGAATTTGATCCATCAGCCGGCCGAACAAATGCACTATATTCCGATATGTTGGCCTTTTGACAAATGGGGCATTGACATTGTCGGTCCTTTCCCGACTGCCAGGGCAAAAAGAACTAAGTGTTGGTCGCTGTAAAAGGGTCGAATGCGTTGCTCTAACTAAGATCACTCAGTTTCAAGTTATAAATTTCCTATGGAAGAATATTATCTGCAGGTTCGGAATTCCTAGAGTTTTGATCTCCGACAACGGAACACAGTTCGCTGGCAAAAAAATCCTGGAATGGTGTGAGAGATTCGGAATACAACAGAATTTTGCATCAGTAGGGCACCCGCAGGCTAATGGGCAAACAGAAGTTGTGAATAGAGAGATCGTTCGATCTCTGGAAAAGCGCTTATCTGATGCAAAAGGCAAATGGCTCGATGAACTTCTAGGAGTTTTATGGGCTAATAGGACGACTGTGAAAGCTGCCACGGGAGAAACTCCTTTAAGTTTGGTTTACGGTTCGGAAGTTGTTATTCCCGTTGAAACTCTTATAGCTTCTCCCAGGGTCGAATTTTATGATTCCGAAAAAAATCAATCGTCGAGGGAAATGGAGGTCGATCATGCCAACAGCAGAAGGGATCGTGCTAAATTGAAAATTCAAGCTACAAAGTCCAACATGGAGAAGGCCTACAATCAGAAAGTTAGAATCCGAACCTATAAGGTTGGAGATCTAGTGCTCAAAAAGGTTGAAGTCTCGAAGCATGTTGGCAAACTTCAACCTAATTGGGATGGACCTTATGTAGTTGTCGAGGTCGGGAAGAAAGGCTCATACAAAATTGCTTATCTGAATGGAGAAGTCCTGCCTCGAGCTTGGAACGCTGTTAATTTGAGAAAGTATTATGGAAAATGAAGACTATTTAACGATTTCTAGCCTATCTACTATTTTGGTATCCTGATCTGTTTTTTATATCGTGTTATCAAAGATTATCTATTCAATGAAAAAGTCTAATTCGCCAGAGATATTATCAATTCATTATGACCGAGAAAATATTATGAGCCTATGATCAATCGCTATACATGTCAATCAAGTATCGAATAAGGGTGAAAGCTGTTGCTAAGACCCTCGAAGAAAAATTGACCAAGGGTGAAAGTTGTTGCTATGCCCCTTGGATCAGCGAAATGGGTGAAGACCCTCGAACTCGACTAAGGGTGAAAGCCATTGCTATGCCCCTTAGATCGTAATAATAAAAAATAGGTGAAAGCTGTTGCTAAGACCCTCGAAGTCGACTAAGGGTGAAAGTCGTTGCTATGCCCCTTAGATCGAAATAATAAAAACGGGTGAAAGCTGTTGCTAAGACCCTCGAAATTGACTAAGGGTGAAAGCCGTTGCTATGCCCCTTAGATCGAAATAATAAAAATTGGGCTATCGAAAAATTTCAAATTTTGCCAATGATTAATTTGCACTTTATAATGACTGAAATATGTGGAAAAGATCAAATTAATATCGATTACCGATTACTCTTATTAAGCAGCAAGACAAGTTCAATTATTACTGGATGATTTGTTTATCCAATTGTCAAAAGTTGGGGGTTTCGATTATTCTACCAAATGATCGATTTCACAAATATGCGAACAAGAGAAGCAAAGGAAAATATAAGGACAATAATATACAAATAAATCTTCCATTCACAAGCTTTCAAACAGTTACAAGAGATTTCTTTATTACAATAAGGAAATTCGAACTAAAGTGGAAAATTACATTCAGTGCTATCCTATTACAAATGATAAACCCTACGCTAGGGATCTTCGGATAATCAGCAGAGCTGAGTAAAGCTAGTTCCGCGTCTACCCGTCATCCAAGAATGCAGGGGTCGCATGTGCCCCCCGGATAAGCCAACTCCTTACTCTAAATATGAATTAAAGAAGTAAGCTCCCGGAAGCTTGATAGTACTTTTTCCAGCATTCTAGCTACCGCTTCCCTGCTGATTAGTTCGCACATTTATCCAAGTCGAAGCAGCGGGAAGCAACCCCTAAGAAATTACTCCAAGCAATATCAAAGGCAACATTCTTCAAGAAACATCTTGAAGAAGTTGAGATCGAGATCAGGAGAATTCCTCCAGGAGTTGACCCACTGTCCGACTGGATGGAGCTACAGGATACAGAAATCCAAACCTGTCTCGGATATGTGATATCCAAGAAAACAGGTCGTCTGCCGATATCCTAGTCGCAATGCTATTCGTCTGTCGATATTCTAGTCGAAGGAAAATTTCCTTTGGAAGCAAAGGAAGGATCGAAAAAGAGAGTCCGAATTCGAATCTCGAACATTATTATTGGGGATAAATAATTGGTTATGTTAATCGAAGAAGGCAAAAAGCCGAGCATAAGGAGCGAACAAAATTTTTACAGAATAGCAAAAATATATAGGGCAACTTGAGAACCATTCGGAACTATTTATAGGAGAAGGAAATAGACATCAACGGTTCAGATTTCATGGAATGAATGGTCGCGATACGAGCGATAAATGCGCCGACCGTTCCGCTTCCCAAGGAATAAGGGTTAAGATCAAAAAGTTGTTGAATATTGGAAAACAACTGGCATATTCAAAGAAGATATAATCATCGGAAAATGGCACATCAATTTGGAAAATGGCGCATGGCCTAATACACGATCCGAGATCCAGAATCAGAAACACACGAGATAAATTAAAATTATTCAGAGTTACAGACAAATGCGGAATAGAAAATTAAAATTACAACAAATCCAACAATTAAAACATCTACAGAAGTTTATTATCGGAAAAAATCTTTCGAAGCTCAGCGTTGCGGGCATCATACCCACGATCATAAGCCTTCTGCTCAAGAAGCTCGAAGTCCTTCTTCTCCTGTTCATAAAGTCCTTTGAGGACTTCGAGCTCCTTGCTCAACTCTTGGTGAATTTCTTCCCCCTGGTCCTTAGCGGCTGATCTTACGTGGTTTCGTTAGTTCGATCAAGGTGATATGCAATGTGGTATGAATGCTAACAAATAGAAGAAAAAGATCAATAGTTTTGTATTCAGAATTATCGAGTACAAATTACAAGTATTTAGAGTCCTATTCAAGCATTACTGGATGCCGTACAAGCTAGAGGGAGAAATACACACGAGCTAGCCTATGCTATTATTCCCAAGTGAGTCCGAGCAGTAGCCTAAAAGGAAGAGCACCTGGGAAGTTGTGTCGTCGTCATAAATGCTTGGGGTATTTATAACAGAATTGATGGGCTTGGGCCTGGGCTCGGCCCAACAGCACCTCTCGAGCTCGGGTTCTTTTCAATGGTTGGGAACAGTTTATTTAGAGCCCTGGGCCGGCTCATGGTTCCTGGGAGCAGGATCTGGTGTTGTTCGAACTGCATCGAGCCTGCGAAGGCAGGGAATCCAAATTACCCCTCATCAATACTCCCCCACTTCTCGAGCGTGAAGTGGAGCTTGCGCTCGAAGAAGTACAAGTTATGTCTCACGCTGTTACGAGATGAGCCGCTCAGAATGTGTTTCGGATATGCCTCGTTAAAAACCTAACTCGGAAAAACCCATTGGGATAAAAACCGAGCCAGGGAAAAAAAGTGCATATATAAGAAACAGTATACCGGCGTGTTGTAAAGATAACCTCGTCATCCGACGTCTGCGTAGGACCTCTAAATAGTAATATTCTTTATTATTTCCACGATGCTTCATTCAATTCCTTGATGAATGCTTTCCAAATTTTCCGATCATAATAAAGAGATCAATGGAATACCATGGGGACAATCTCTGGGGAATTTACTCCACAATTTGGAAAGTAAAGGACCGAGAATGCAATTCTCAGAAGGATAACTTTAAATTTTTACTCTGAGTAAGTTCAACCGTCGCGGTTACTCGGGGACCTATTTGCAATTTTACCTTTTTAACCCCGTATATATATGTTGACCCGTTGAAAAATTACTTCCATATCGCATTCTTTCTTGAGCTCGGAGTATTTGAATCGAAAAAGGCACTTACTTTAATACATTCGTTTCCGAATCCAAAATGTCAAGTTCTAGAAGTTCAAAGGGCAAGAATAAGGTCGGAGAGAACCAAGAGTCTGATCCCTTATTAAAGCTTGTCGACGATTACGAAGATGGAGAATTTCGTCAAGGAGGCGAGGATGATGATCCGAGCGAGGATCTCGAAGAAGATGAGGTCGAGAAATGTAGCATCGGCGAGGGTGCCTTCGTTAGGATTTTTAAACATAAGCATCCTTCTGACACCGCCACCTCGAACAGGTTAGAACTTCCTGCCAATCAAACTTCCTGTTGTTTTTTGAAGAAGGATCGTGTTTACCTCGAAGCGGAGTTCGGGAAATTTCTTCCCAAGGGATTTTCGATCGTCATTCCTTCTTATACCGAACGTGCTACTGAGCCCCCGGCTGGCTGTCAAGCCTTCTATGAGAGTCAATTTTCTTGTGGTTTGCGTATCCCGTTCATTCCCCTTATCAGAAATGTCTTGACTTTCTTTTCGCTTTCCCCCGCCCAGCTTCTCCCGCACTCTGTTGCGTATATAGTAGCGTTCAGCGCTCTTATGGAGGCAAAAGGGGGAGAGGCCTCCTTTAGCAACTTTTGGCAAATATTCCGAATGGATCTATGCAAAAGGTTCAAACGCAGGGTTTGTGTCCATCCGCCAACGATCGAAGCGGCCTTTTCTTACAATTATAACAACGGGAAAGAGTAAAGGTTGGAAGAGGAGATTCTTTTTTATGAAAGGCCCTGATGTTCCAATATCAGAAGGTAGTTCAAAAACAAGACCATATCGATGGGATGGTGCAAACTCTTGGTCGTATGGTTCTCGTAGAATTAAAGAGAAGCTCAGTCACCGTCTTTCCGATGAATTCCTCGAACAGTTGCGGTCCAATCCCTACCAAACCAAGCTCCTAATCCAGGAAGGCGTTTTGCGATTGGCCGGGTTGAGCCACTGTGATTATCTGGCCCCGGCGATCAAATATCCCAGTCAATCCTTAGAAGGATCCCTTCCGCAGATCAGTGACCTGCCAGCCTCTACTGCTCCGCTCTTTGCCCCTCTTTCTTTGGGTATGCTTCTTAGCTTCTGCCTACTTTGAGGTGTGAGCGATCAATTCTTCTTGTTTAAACTCGTGTACATTTTGTATTTTCTTTGCAGGTCGAGTCGTCGAGAAGTTTCGACTGTCCGCTACCGGCTCGGTCGAAGATAAGCCATTTTATTTCGACCAGTTACCATATACCTCCGAAAGAAGAGCGGACATAAGTAATTTATGTGGAAATTCAGTCGTTATACCAGTTACGATTCCCGATTTGAGAGGGCTCCGCACTATGAGTTCCTTGAACTCTGCCACTGCCGGGCCTCTTCGAACTTTATTTTCCCCTGATACTTCTGCTCTTTCGTCCGTCGGTTATAGAAAGCATTCTTGGAACCGGATTCAGGGTATCAAAGCATACGAGAAGCTTCTGAGTCGAAAGAGAAATGCTGACCACCCAGGACCCTCAAGGAGGGTAAAGCCCTTTGGTGTGAGTTCTGACTCTGTTCCATGTCGAGAAGGTAGGTCGGAGCCCGATGTGGTGGATTTCATGGACGAGCACTTCCGCGGTAGCAGGGCTGCTGGGTACCCTGAAGACGGTACCATTCTAACCGATCTGGATTCGGGTGGTGAGAATGACTTCGACAAAGCCGCTAGAATCTATATGGCTAGTCGGTTTAAACGGGATATTCTGCTTCATACCGTCAAAGGTGATTTTGAGGCTTTGAGTGATTTCTCCCGAACGTATCATGAGGTAAATATTTGTCTTTTGACTATCTCTTCTTTCTTTAGTGCCCTTAACATTTTGCTGCTATCTTAAATTGCCTTATAGATCGGGGATTTGTTCGCTATCCAAACCTATCGCTTAGCATTGCTGGAGCAGGAGTCGCAGGATGCTCATGATGCGTATGCGCAAATTTTCGTTGATAATCAAACTCTTCGATCTCAATTAGCAGAAAGTCAACGAGAATTATCTCAAGTAAAGAAGGAGCTCGAAGAAGTGACTATGAAACGTTCCTCGTCTGTGGAAGAGGATTTGTTGTTATTTGTTAAAGAGAGAAGTGCCCTCGAGGAAGAGCTGAAGAAGGTAAAAACCGAACTTGAGCTAGCAAAGCAAGACTCCGAGCGTGCATATGCCCAAGGCCGGGAAGAAGCTGTGATTCCAGCCATACGAGAATTCTTGGAATCTCCTGTCTTAGATCCCTTAGTCTAAAGGAGAATGGGAGGGATTCTTCAAACGATCTTCTATAAAGAGGTTCAACAATTGGTTTCGGCCGAGAGAATTCCAAATAATATGGACGAATATTATCAGCATATGAACCCTTTTAAAAACGCTGAAGGGAAGGATTATAAAGCTTCCTCTTTACCCAAGACGGATATAAGCTGGCAGGATCATCGCTTTGCCCCCTTGGTAGAGGAGTTTGGCATTCCGATGCCTAATCCAGACTTGCTCGAGAGCTCTAACGACGATTATTTTTCTGCTTCAGGGAAAAATGAAGATGTTAACATAGAGGACGGATCGGATAAGGAAAATGATCGACCCGTTGACCAGACTAATCCATTAGGCAGCGGCGGCGAAGATGGCGTTGGTCCGAATGCTGAGTTCGAGCATGTCGGAGGGGGTGATCTATAGTCTTGTAGTTAGGAATCGAATGTATATATGTATGTAACCCACTTTTGTAATCGGATTTGTTTTCCTTTCGGTTTAATTCGTTTAACTTGTAAATTCCAACCTTGCAAATATTTGGACATCATTTGCCTTTCGTAGTTCGATATTTTCTCGTAATCTATGCTCGATATCTATTTATTGCATATAGAATCTTTCTTGAAAGTCGCGTCGATTCCACTATTATAATTATAGGGTCTTGATGGGGGCTATTTCGCACCCTACATACTGTACGGATCGACTAAAGAACATAAGATCGGTTCGACCAAAACAGACAATTCGGGATCATCTTATCGACCCGGCCGAATACAGCTCTCTTCGACTAGAAGACTAAACTCCGTACCCATGAAGGATATTTGGGCCGAGTCCTATTAGGACTATATTTCCTTGTAACGCTAGGTTTAGTGTGATATAAATACCTAGTCAATCTTTGTATTAAACAACTCTGAATCTTAAGGCAAATACGCCATTAAATTCTGCATAAACTGCACAACTCACGATTATTCAATAAAAAAGAGCTTTCTCTTCATATTTGTGTTATTTACTGCATTGGTTTGAATACTTACTTTTTGTTCTTATGATATTGCTCTTCCTTGAGTTTTGATCCATCCTGAATAAAGTATCAGAGCCCTATAGTATATATATATTGAAGACCCCCAATATCACAGATTCACTGATACCTTTAACCCGGCGAAATCCGGTTAAATCAATTATTCGATCGACATATGGCTCGCCCAAGGAAAACCGCTCGTATTGGAGCAAGAAGTAACACAACCACCGGTCATAACACATCTGAAGATCTACAGGACAACAACGATAATAACGCTCCAACACCAACGAGAATTTGCAGGATACCCACCCCGGTCAGCAGGAACCCCAAGGAGGTCTTCCCGGTGCAATACCGGAGGAACCGGAAGTCCCTGTGATCCCCGTTCCTCTCCCGGGCGCTCAGGAGAAACTGCGACAGATCACAATGCTCTTTAAATCACTCTCTCCAGAAGAATTACTCGTATTTGATCAAATTCCTCGAAACTTTAGGGCTGCCAGGGCAACTCCTGCTCAAAGAACGCCAAGGCAAAACGATCAAGCCTCTCAACAAGCTGACAGCCCGGCGAGCGAGCGGCGCTCGCTACACAGTCCGCAGCAGGGAAATTCAAAACCCTCCGATAACCCTCCCCGAAGAAAACCAGGACAAAGAAAACCACAGTCGGGGCGCAGTGGGTCCAAGGAACGTACAATAATCCCTATCGAGGATGACATAGATGATGCAATCCCAGATCGACCACGAACAACGCGATTCTCGGAAAAAGAAATCGAAAGGATGGTGCAGGAGCGACTCGAACAACGCCTACGATCTGTTCAAAACCCGTGGGCCCGAACCACGGAACTCCAGAAGAGCCTTGCGGCCTGTTCTCCCTTCTGCAGAGAAATAAAGGAGGCACAGTCAATCGGACAGGTCCCGGGTAGACTACCCCGATATGATGGAACCACTGACCCAGATGATTATATTTTTAGATTCACGAATATAATGAACTTATACGCCCACTCGGCGGAATTCACCGCCAAATTAATGGTGACCACATTCGAAGGACTCGCATTGGACTGGTTCGCCAAACAACCTGCCAACTCCATATTCAGTTTTCGGGAATTATGCAATAAATTAGCACAGCAGTTCACCAGTCAAAAGAGGCAGAAACTCCCGATGAGCTACTTAGGAACCATACACCAACAAGAGGGAGAATCCTTAAGAAACTGGTTGGCAAGGTTTAACGTGGAATTACTCAAAATCGATTCCCCAAATATCGATTACATAATTTCTATTCTCTTCGACCTCACAAAGAATAGGCAGTTCGGAAATGCCCTCTGTCGAAAACAACCAAGAACGTTTGCCGACATCATGAGCTTGGCGTCCAAATATATGACCCAAGAAGAGATGAATTCCTTTAAAGATAAAAACAAAAACAAAGCCACAACTTCAGGCTCCAAACGGCATGATAGGATTCCTGCCCAAAGATCCATGGATTATGAGCGATGTTTTAGAAAAGGCAATGTTTTCCAGCGATTGGAATACAACAAAGCCGACCAAGAAAGGCAACCTAATTTCTACCAAAGACCAAAAAACCCCGAACTACCAATCAGAGGCAGGGTTAATCAAGTAGAACACCCAAGGTTAAATGCTCCGATGGAAGAAATATTGGAAGTACTAGAAAGGAATAATTGGATCCCTGAAGCGAGGAAAATCGCTCAGCCCAGACCAGGATCTCGAAACTATGACCTATACTGTAAATACCATCGAGCACATGGACATCGAACGGAAAATTTTTTTCACCTTAAAAGAGAAGTTGAAAAACTAATCGAACAGGGAAAACTAGACGACTATATAGAGCGAGATAACCGCAAGAGGGAAAGAAGTAGAAGCCCTCGGAATAATAATCAAAGAAGGAGTTCTCATCGAAGGTCACCCGAGCATGGTCCTACGCAGGAGTTGAACCATGACCAGATCAATGGGACTATCCATACAATATCCGGGGGACCCGCAGGCGGAGATACTCGTAACGCCCGACGAAGGACAGCCAGATCCATAATTGGAAGCTTAAAATACCCAAAAAAAATATGGACTCTGGAAAACAAGCCATCAAACGACCAGCTGATCAGCTTTAACGAAGGCGAAGTACCTAAAAACATTGTTTGGGACACAAAAGAGGATAACCCCGATTTCCCGATGGTGGTGTCGCTAGAAATAGCAAATTATAATGTCAAAAGGATCATAATCGATAGTGGGAGCTCAGCGAATATCAACTCCCGGGAGGTTTTAGCCCAGATGAACTTGGGACAGATGAATCTACAGAAAGTAGCTACGCCGTTAGTAGGGTTTGGAGGATCCGAAATCGTCCCCAGTGGAACTATATTCTTAAGTGTATCACTCTGGAAAAAACCGCACCGGACAGTAAAGCTAGTAAAATTTCTAGTAGTAGAAACACCCTTCGCTTATAACGCAATATTAGGACGACCAGCCCTCAACCTATTCCGAGCCGTTGTCTCTACTTATCACCAGAAGATAAAGTTTCCGACCGATAGAGGTATCGGGGAAATAATGAATGATCACTGTATGGCATGGGATTGCTACAGCACCTCATTAACCTTGAAAGATCAACCCAAATCAATTACCCCGAGCAAAAGAAAACTCGAAGACGATCTCGTTAGAAACAAGGTTGAAATCCCTAGTACTGATCGAATAGAAAAAAAGGGAAAAGAACCGCTAGATTTAGCCTTAAAACCACCAGAACATAAGGATGTAATTCTAGTACAAGGGGACTCGTCCAAAACAACAAGAATAGGTACTGAATTGAGCAAAGAAGGGGAAATAATGTTGTTCAACTTCCTCAGAGATAATGTCGACGTCTTCGCTTGGAGCGCAAATGACATTGAAGGAATTGATCCTCGAGTAATCAAGCATTCCCTAAAAATTGATCCTTTGGCGAAACCCGCAAGACAAAAGAAGAGAAATCATGGGCCAGTAAAAGATAAAATTATCAAAGCCGAGGTAGAAAGGCTACTTGAAGCAAAACAAATCCGAGAAATACACTTCTCAGAATGGCTATGTAATGTTGTTCTAGTAGCAAAAGGGGACAAAAAGGACAACAAATGGAGAATGTGTAATGATTTTACCGACCTTAACAAATTATGCCCACGCGACCCATATCCCCTCCCAAGGATCGATTTATTAGTTGACTCAACCGCTGGCTTCGCGATATTCAGCATGATGGACGCCTTTCAAGGGTTTTATCAAATATACATGGATGAGCGGGACCAAGAGAAGACTGCGTTCATAACCGAGCAAGGAGTATATTGCTTTATAGTAATGCCATTCGGCTTAAGGAATGCTGGGGCTACTTACCAAAGACTAGTAAACCTAATGTTCAAAGAGTTAATCGGAGAGATAATGGAAGTCTATGTAGATGACATGTTAGTCAAAAATATGAACGAAGCGGATCACGTAAAACATCTTGATCGATGTTTCCGGATCTTGAGAAAATACCGCATGAAGTTAAATCCCGCGAAATGCACTTTCGGTGTTAAGTCAGGAAAATTTTTGGGCTATTTGGTACACCAACGAGGAATAGAAGCCAACCCAGAAAAAATTCGAACCATAACTGAAATGAAACCTCCCAAAACCATCTCCAAAGTACAAAGCTTGGTTGGGAAAATCGTAGCGTTGAACAGGTTCATATCAAAATCAGCAGACAGAAGTTTGCCCTTTTTCCAAACGCTTCGAAAAGCAAAAAACTTTGTTTGGACCGAAGAATGCGATCGAGCCTTCGAACAACTTAAAGAATATTTGACAACACCCCCGATGTTGGCCAAACCGACGGAAGGAGAACCGTTGTATATCTACATCTCGATCTCCGACGCGGCCGTTAGTTCAGTACTGATCAAGATAGAAGGTTCAGAACATAAGCCTGTCTATTATTTAAGCAAATTACTGCAAGGGGCGGAGAAGAATTATTTGGAAATTGAGAAATTCACTCTGGCCTTAGTAGTGGCTGCACGAAAACTTCGACCTTACTTTTTAACCTACAAAATCGTGGTTTTAACAAATCAACCACTGAGACAAGTCTTAGCAAAGCCGGAAGCCTCCGGAAGACTAATCAAATGGGCGATCGAACTCGGCCAATTTGAAATCGATTACAAACCGAGAATTGCGATTAAGGCCCAAGTGTTAGATGATTTTCTACTGGAAACTCCGACACAGGCTACCGAATTATCGAACAGCCTCAACGACGATATCTTGATCATAGAAGATCAAACCTGGTTAATGCATGTTGACGGTGCTTCATGCCGAGAAGGAGGAGGCGCCGGAATCAACTTCACCGGACCAAATAAAGAAGATTTAAATTATGCGATAACTTTGGACTTCGTCGTAACAAATAATGAAGCAGAATACGAAGCGTTAATCGCAGGAATGGAAATGGCGATCAAAGCCAACATAAAAAGCCTTAAAGTATTGACCGATTCTGAGTTAGTGCAAAGACAAATAGAAGGTTTATACGAGGCTAAGGAATTTAATATGGTTAAATACCTTGCCAAAGTGCAAAGGAAAATGGCTTGATGAACTCCCAGGAATACTTTGGGCTAATCGAACCACTGTCAGGAGCTCAACCGGGGAAACCCCATTTAGCTTGGTATATGGTTCGGAAGCTGTTATTCCTGTTGAAACTCTAATCCCAACGCCAAGAATCGAGATGTACGATGATCAGAAAAATGAAAAGACAAGAGAAAGTGACGTCGATTTAACAGAAGCTTTGAGAGAAAAAGCCGCCGTACGCCTGCAAGCCACTAAAGCAAATATGGAAAAGGCATACAATCAAAAAGTACGCATCCGAACCTTCAAAGAAGGAGACCTGGTCTTGAAGAAGGTAGAAATATCCAAGCATGTGGGAAAATTACAACAAAATTGGGATGGACCTTACGTTGTCATTGGCGTAGGAAAGAAAGGTTCATACAAAATTGCACATTTGGATGGAACAGCCTTACCAAGAACCTGGAACGTAGTCAACCTTAGGAAATACTATGGTAAATAAATTTCAGCAGATTATGCTGCTTTGTTTTGTTTTATTTTATTAAGTTTTAATCTTTGTAGTAAAGGCCTTAGCCTACAGTTCAATTATTAAAGATTTTAGCAATTTTAAATATCAAGTCAAAAGTGACTATAAATCGATTGTTTCGGTAAACACTCCTTGGAATTCTACTATCATGTTTGTTGAAATCGTGACAAAAGGAGTTAAGTATACATTGATCCGCTCAATAAACACTCCTCGATCCGACCATACAAACGAGTCGAGTATACATTGATCCGCTCAATAAAAACTCCTCGGTCATTATTCACGAAGATTAAAAGATTTCAGGTATTGAAAACCTAAGTCTATACAAAACAAGTCGAGTATACATTAATCCACTCAATAAACACTCCTCGATACGTTTTTAACGATAAAAAAAGACTTCAGGTATTGAAAACCTAAGTCTAAACAAAACGAGTCGAGTATACATTGATCCGCTCAATAAACACTCCTCGATTTATTTACAACGATTGAAAGACTTCAGGTATTGAAAACCTAAGTCTAAACAAAACGAGTCGAGTATACATTGATCCGCTCAATAAACACTCCTCGATATATTTAAAACGATTGAAAGACTTCAGGTATTAAAAACCTAAGTCTAAACGAGTTGAGTAAACATTGCTCCGCTCAATAAAAACTCTTCGATCTACTTATGATGATTAAGAGACTTCTGGTACTAAAAACCTAAGTCCAAATAAATAAAAGAGTCGAGTATACATTGATCCGCTCAATAAACACTCCTCGATATGTTTTTCACGATAAAAAAGACTTCTGGTATTAAAAACCTAAGTCTAAACAAAACGAGTCGAGTATACATTGATCCGCTCAATAAACACTCCTCGATACGTTTTTAACGATCAAAAAAGACTTCTGGTATTAAAAACCTAAGTCTAAACAAGACGAGTAGAGTATACATTGATCCGCTCAATAAACACTCCTCGATATATTCACAACGATTAAAAGACTTCTGGTACTAAAAACCTAACTCCAAATAAATAAGAGTTGAGTATACATTGATCTGCTCAATAAACACTCCTCAATCCATTTTCGACGATAAATAGGCTTATGGGTTGAAAACCTAAGCCTAGCCAAAAAAGAGTTGAGTATACATCGATCCGCTCAATAAACACTCCTCGATCTGTTCCTAACGATCTAAAAGATCTGCTAATACACCTAAGTCTTGAAGATGAATTGAGTATGAATCCGTCTGCTCGGAAAATGCTCCTCATAAATAAAATTATGACAAAATCAACAAACAAGGAGAATGCAAGGGATAAAAGTAATATTTTATTCATCTAATCAATTACATACAAAAGTCCTAAATTACAAAGGTTTACATACTACTTAAACATCGTTACAATGGTTTAGATAAAATGATCTTATAGATCGGCGATCTTCACGACAATGTCCACAGAAACACCAATCTCCTCCCTAGTACCTTGAAGATTATGATAGACCACCTAAGATGCATACTTCTCAGGACGGTCAACTTCTTTAGTTCAATGGCCAGGCTCTGAAGATCAAATGTTCCTCCAGACGAAATGAGCATTACCAGCCAGATAACCGGCAATACTCATTCACCCACAAGGAGACACTGCTTGTATAAAGGGGTATATTTTTACTCCAGAACAGCATCTATTCGCAGGAATCGTAAAGGATAAGACTTACCAGCACACCACAATGGACGACCACTCCTGAGGTAACATCCAAGAACAAGGATGCCTAGTAAGTATGAACCCCCCATGAGCGAACAAGAAACCACGGACCTCAAACCCATGAAGAATAAGGCAAAGGCCACATGGGACCCGTTAGTACAAGGTAGGGCTTCCATGGGACCCGTCAGTACAAGGCAGAAGAACATTAAGCTATTATGATGTGAATCACGATAATGTGACTTTTTGAATATTATGGGATCTGAAGGTAAAATAAAAGTTAAGGGGACTGAGATCTCCATCCTTTTTGAGAAACTGCGAATGAAGTATGCAACTCACTTCCCTATTTATAGGGATATACCGAAGAAATCCAACGGCTGAAAAAGTATTTGATCAAGGGACGGAAATGCGACCGTCTGACTTCCTATAATTAATGCAAGTAAGTTGGAACGGCACCATCTAATCGACTAAACCAGTCGATAACAAGAGAAGCCGTAGATCGAAGCGATCATCGAAATAAAACAAGCAGTCCTAAAGGAGCTCCGGCCAGATAGACCTGCACGTTCATATACGATGGTCGATTGCCTGAAAACCTAGTGTTCACAAACGAAGGCATCCAAGCATAAAACCATCGTGAAAAGGATATTTGCTCGACAAAAGATAAAAGACCAAACCCTCCACCATACGAGGGCCGTCACTGCCTTATACGACATGAGGAGAGCCATTAGCTTAGCCGCACAAGAACTCTATTAGTGTCCAAGAAATCTGACGTCGTTACTAAGACGATTAATACCACCATCCTAGACTGCAAGATCGTCACTGCCTAATTTTCCAAAGAATTGCTGAAGGAGGTCTGAATGGGTCAAATCTGGCAAAGACTTCTACATTTTCCAATTCCTCCCATATCAAAGAAATGATATAATGATACACCAATTGAGGAACATATAGTTCAAAGTTAATGCTGGGAAACATGAAGCTTTGGAAGATATTGAAAGGGATATTTTTTCTTAGTCTGATGGAAAGAAAAGCAGAGTTCAACAAAAGGGACAATAGCCTCCTTATATAAGATTTACATCACAAAAAGACAAATTTACAGGGCATGGGTTGAACATCGACCAAGATGCTGAGCGTTCATTAACAGCTATTCAATCGATTATCAATACAAATAAACCTACTATCTACATTTTTATGTACAACGTGATTTTGAATATAACCCAAAGGACTATACTGGGTTGATCAACAAAGATTTGATTTGCAGCGCAAACATTATATCATTCAGTTACTTAAATAGTGACTAAGCAAGATCAAGCTACCTTTTCTCTATTATGAACATTCTCCGCAAAGATCAATATCAGATAAGTATGCTAATCTATGCTGATTATTTCATGATGATTATATTTATGCAAAATGTGCATAACAAAATATATCTGCAGAATAAAATTAGTCAAGGCAAGGATTTGCCTACAAAAGATCATAATTTCCAATTTAGTCGTTCTCCCAATACAAAAATTAAGCCCGAACAGCTACACAAAAGTTGGGCACATAATAAAAAAAAAAAAGAGACAGTCCAAGGTCTGCCAGGTCGAACTAAGATCACTGAGAAGAGTTGCCAGCAGGTCGACTAGCAGAAACAGTCCTCCGAGGAGTCAAATTGCCAGCAAATGCCATCAACTCCTCTTGACGCTTTAGATAACCGGCGTCATATCCTTCCTCATAGGACCGCCGTCGAGACTCCTCTGCTAGGGCAGCAGCCTGAACCAAGTCACTTTTCTCTTTCTTCCAGACAGACTTTTCCTCCTGCAATTTTTTCAAATCATCATTGGCAAGCTGCAGCTGGAGAGACTGCCCTGCGACTTCCGCCGATTCCGACTCCAACCGTCTTTGGTAAGCATCCTTACTATTCCACATATCATCGTTCTGCACACCCAGCTGAAGGGCAAAATATTTGGACTGAAAAAGAAGAAGAATGAGAAAAACCCTCACACAACAAGAAAATCGAAGTAAAAGAAGGGAAAATTATCAAAAAGATATGTCTACCTGCTCGCACATCTTAACCAGCGACTAAACAAGGCGTACATTGGAAGTACCCTCAAGTTTCCTCAGCTCACCAGGAAAAATGGTGCTTAAACCCAGATCCCAAGACAAAGCATCAGGCTCAACTGAGCCAGGCAATTCGCTATTAGAAGGGACACCGTCAGGGCGCGGAGAATCCCTCTCGTTTGGACTAACTGAGGTCTCCTTACCCGAAGCAGAAATAATGGTTCGACGACCAGACCTCGACCCAAATCTACCCCCAGAAGGTCCCCCAGATTCGAAAGAAGTAGTCATCACAGTAGTATCATGAAATAAATAATCAGGACAATACTGCAAAATAGATTGTGTTGTGGAAAGATTGACAAAGGTACCCTCACCAGCTTGGCCTTCACTGATGATCAGGGCAGTAGAAGTAGAAAAAGAAAGGGAATTAGCGAAACCCCCTCCATGAAAAGCATGCTCAAAAGAAGAAACGCCTGAAGAGACAGGTATGTCAAAAGTCTGCACCATGTTGGATGTATCACCAAAAGCCACCCGACCAGGGGAAGGCCTACTCCCGATTTCAGTAGAAGAAGAAAAACTTGGTTGTACAAAAGACGAACTAATTACGGAAAAAGTTTCAGAAGGGATAACATGAGTATCGATCACCGACCTAGTTATTGGAGATGAACGAGGAGGCTCCATCGAGGGCCCATCTCTTCGAGGTTTTTTGGATCTACTATCCCTAGCGCTCTCACGAGAAGGTCGCTTCGAAGTATTGCCGAAAAGATTACTCATGATCGAATTGTTGAAAAGTATAAAGTAAATAACGAAAAAGTTTATCGACCAGCCAAAGAAAAAGTATTCTATTAGAAGAGACGAGTATAACGGTAAAATAACAAGCCAAGTTTTTACCTTTTGTATTTATACTACACGAAAAGACGCGACAAACCTAAAGAAAGGGCGCGAAATACTGAAATATAGCCTTGGAATAAACAAAAGAATTTGAAACGACATACGCATAATGATTACGGCGAAGTTAATGACTTGTCTGAATCATTACATAAGAACACGGAAGGACGCGACTGTCAGAATACGAAACGTTTATTTCAAAGGGATGAAAAGGTAAACTTACAATTAAACCTACGGGTAAATAATTACAAAGATTGTTTCAAAAATCAATATATCATAGAGCCTGGTCGCTATCTGGGATTTTCTGTTCGCTACCGACGTTCTCTTCCTCGGTCTTGCCGATATTTTCTTCTTCTTCTTCGTCTTCTGGATCGATAAAAGTATCATCAAGCTCATCGTTAACATCAGAAGGAGGAATAGGCAATGGTTTTCCGAACTCTTTGACAAGGTGAGCCAAAGGAAAACTTTGATATACGACATCTGGAAGCTCGGAAGGAGAATAAACTTCGCCATAACGGTTCAATCGAATATGTGCCGCCTTAAAATACTCCTTTCGACGGTCATCGATCATTTCAAAGGCAACCAACTGATTAACCGGCTTCTTGAAAGTACTCTCCAGAAGAGGACCGACCATCTGATACACCAACGCCGTATGGACAGGAGAGTTAAGGAATTCGCGAATCACTCTTTCATCAGGGTTCGTACCATATCGATCCCTAAGTCCACTAAGAGGGACGTCCTTCTCATACTCCTCTAATGAAGCTTGAAGACTTGATATTTGAGATTCTAGCTCACTAATTCGAGCAGTACTCTGAAACTGAAATTCCTCCAACTTTTTAGCCATTTGATCGGCTTGCTCTTGAGCACGGGAAGTCTCCATAACCCTGTTTATGATTTCCTGGTCTTCAGTCCCCGTAGCATGAGTCTCTACGACAGGAACGGAAGAAGACGTTGAGGGACCAGCCTCTGAACCAGAGAACTTATGAAGTAAAGCTTTGTTTTTCTCATCCAGAAACTCACATTGTTGTTTCCAGATTGCAGTTTCATAAGCGTATGAGGCTAAACAAGTCTTAGTCTGAAAAAGCAGAGGAGTAAAACAAGAAATAAGTTAGCAAGAATATCTTCAAAAGAAAAAATATCCTATAAAGCGAGCTTAAAAGGAATTTACCTTTTCAGCATAAAGAGAAGCTCGCTGAAATTTCTCCAGAGGGTCCTTCCGAAAAAGCTTGTTCAAATCACGAGTAAAAACCCCGGATAAGAGAACACGAGTCGCCTTATCGACCGCATTCTCGCTTTCATCATGGACAAGAGAATCTTTCTCAGAATAACCAGCGGCTCTCTTCCCCTCTAAATGATCTTCTATCATTTCAACCAAGGTAGGTTTCGGATGATTGTCGCCGAGTAAAGAAAGATCATTGCCAGAACGACCATAATAGCTCCTTTTTCTCCCCACCGGGTTGTCGCTAGGATGAGGCATCGACCAGCTACGACATCCACGAATTCCCAAGGATGTTCTAAGCTGAAGGGGGGGATAACCAGGTCCAGTCCCTTGACGAACAGGAGAATCTTGGGAAGAATCTGGAGACTCCTCTCTATTCTCCTCGGATTCATGACTCAACTCCAGCTTTCTCTTCCGGGAAGCTCTCTTCTCGATCGGGATGTTCTCTATATATTTAGAGGATTTGGACAACACCATTTTTCCCTTTGAAGAATGTCGAGAATTTTCTACCATATGAGCTGAAAAAGAAACAAGATAAAAGTTAGTTTCTCTATATAGAAGGTATCATCATAACACTAAGCTAAAAGTAAAATGCTTACCCAGTGATTCAAATGAAGAACTGATTGGAAAAGTATTAGCACTCAATCCCGCTTTACGAAGGAAAGCTTCCCCAATCAGAAGAGCACTCTGATATTTGTTTGCACGCATATCGGGGATTTCAACGATAAACTGAGCATCGTCTGGAATAAATTCACCAGTCGGCAAGCGACCTCCTTAAACCCATTTGAAACCATGATCCCACGAGAAGGGTATAGTCGAACCATCCGCCGAACGAAGATGAGACGGGGGACGAACAAAGAAAAAATGAGATTTCCAAAAAGGGTTGCTAGAAACAGGGGCATCAAAGATTGCTCGACTAGGCCTCTGACTAGCGAAGAAATACCCGCGATTAGAAGAACTGGAAATATTGAACCGGAAAAGTTGCGTAAAGTTACGAAAGGAAGGTTTAAACCCTTTCGCGATCATCAAGACAGAAAAGCAAACCAGGAAGGCCACAGAATTTGGAACTAATTGTGTCAAGGACACACTAAATATTTTCAGGATATCAAGGAAGAGGGGAGACAACGGAAGACGCAGGCCGCTATTGAAGTGAGCCGTGTAAAAGGCGCGACATCCTTCCGGTGGAGATGTGACCCTATCGGAAGGGGAAGGAAGAATTATCTCGGAACCCTTCGGGAAATATTTGGCGTAATTGTTCACAACCTCCGGAAAAGTATCCACCGTATAAGAACAAGCTAGGTCCTCAATTGGTTCAGAAATCTGAGGAGCAGTACCTTTGCCCTTTTTGGCTCGGGCAGCAACCTACGTATCAGAAAGGATCTGTACTTTAAAAGTATCTTCTACAGGAACGACGAATTCAGAAACTGCAGCTTGTTCGCCCAAAAGATTAGAGCGCAACTCCTCCTCGTTATTAGGAGCAACATTCTCCCTCGAGGAAGAAGAAGATTTTCTTAAAGAAGCCATGTTTTCGGATTCTCGAAGGATATAAGTCGATAAAAGGAAAACTTTATATGATGAACGACTAAGCAAGAAAATGACTACGAACTATAAGCAAGTATAAAGGAAAAATGACGAACTCAAAAGCCACCTATTTATACTAAGATGAGAAAAGACGTTTCGAACTCATCACAACTAATCACATTCCCGCCAAAAACGGAAGGAGATTAAAAGCCTCCCGAATGGACGCGTGGCGATTCGTTAGTGGAAAGAGAAAACGACTATCTATGATATGTAGCACTCTTTTCCTTACTTAAGATTTTTTCCCACAGGGTTTTTTTCTTAAGAAAGGTTTTTAACGAGGCTCCATTCATAGAAGATAAACGGTCGTAAAGAATTATCTATTTCTACGAGCTTCTATTATCTATACGCTCGAAGAAGTGAGGGAGTACTGATGGGGGCTATTTCGCACCCTACATACTGTACGGATCGACTAAAGAACATAAGATCGGTTCGACCAAAACAGACAATTCGGGATCATCTTATCGACCCGGCCGAATACAGCTCTCTTCGACTAGAAGACTATACTCCGTACCCAAGAAGGATATTTGGGCCGAGTCCTATTAGGACTATATTTCCTTGTAACGCTAGGTTTAGTGTGATATAAATACCTAGTCAATCTTTGTATTAAACAACTCTGAATCTTAAGGCAAATACGCCATTAAATTCTGCATAAACTGCACAACTCACGATTATTCAATAGAAAAGAGCTTTCTCTTCATATATGTGTTATTTACTGCATTGGTTTGAATACTTACTTTTTGTTCTTATGATATTGCTCTTCCTTGAGTTTTGATCCATCCTGAATAAAGTAACAGAGCCCTATATATTGAAAACCCCAATATCACAGATTCACTGATACCTTTAACCCGGCGAAATCCGGTTAAATCAGGTCTAGCGCCTATAAATATGAGGACCTCTTCAAATTTTGTCAGAAAATATTCTCAGAGATCGGAGCTCTTCCTCTATATTCTGCCTTCTTCTAATTTCTCAACTTTCTCCGCGTTTATCATGGAAAATATACTTGGCAAGGCAATCGACCCCAAATTGCTGTTTGGTGGCTTGAAGAATAAGAATCCGACCAAAGAGGTGAAAACTGCCAAGGAGGCCAAACCCTCCAAATCCTCTTCCAAGACTTCTGTGTCTTCCCCGAAAGCATCTAAAGGAGGGGAAAATAAGAAAGATAAAAGCATTTCCTCAAGGCAAGCCAAGGGCAGTTCCAACAAGTCCATTTTGGATGAAGAGCTCGAGGCTGCGCTCGGGGGTTCTTCCCCGAAAGTTGTCGATTCTCCGAGTGAAGACCCTGACAGAAAAAAGACTCTCGTTCCTTCTTCGAACAAAAGGCCTTATTCCGATGGGGTCACTCCCATTGAGGCTTTGCAGAATCTTGCTATCGGTAGCAAACCATCCTCTGATGATTCTTCACCCGTTCCCCCCGCAGGAGGTCTCATCAAATAACTCAAGTTAGAAATTGGTGGAGGGGCTTCTGCTGAAGCTTTAAAAATTGATAATCCTCCCGAACCCCGCGTTGACTCTGCTCCACCGAAAGTTACTCCTTCCCCGCCCGAGGAGTCGAAAGATGGGTCCGTTTCTAAGGCTGATCCCATGGATAGTCTGTTGTGAGTTAACTTTACTTCTTCCGAAACCGACATGTCCCAGGAGAGAAATATAGAAGAGTTGTTCGAGTCTGGGACGCACTTTCTGTTTCAGGTTTAAGCCTTTTCTTTTTTTTTTTTTTTTTTTTTTTGGTCTAACGTTACCGATCTTTTAAACAGGCTGGACAGGATTTTATCGAACTTAAAACATTTCCTGAGCGGGAAACAAATCAGCGTGCTGCTATTTCCCTCGAGCTGGAGGAGAAGAAAGCCGAATTCGACCGTGTCTTCGCGGAGAAGCTTGCTCTAGAGAGGGAGAAGACTGCTAAAGAACATGGAGAAGAGATCCACAAGCAGCTGAATGAGGAGCTCGAAAAACTGAAAAGTCTTCACGAGCAGGAGAAACAAGACTTCGCGCGCCGAGAAAAGGAGGCTTACGACCGTGGATATGAAGCGGGATATGAGGCTCGTAAAGCCGAGCTTCGAAAGATCTTCTTCGACAATAAGCTTCTCTAGATGTTGTCTTTTATTTATTCAGACTTGCTGTATGGCTATATTGTTTTTACTTCTGTGTGATCATTAATAATTTCAGACATTTTTGTCCCCTATGGTTTGTAATAATCTATTTATTTCTCGGATTGCATGTTCTTCTATAATTTGATGTGTTCTTTTTTGTTCATGCTTTAGTTTGCTTTCTTCATTTGACCTTGTGATCGTGGGTTTGCCCTCGGAATTCTTGATCTTCGATCTTGGTATATTAACTCTGCTTAATTTCAAAAATTAGGTCACTTTCTCTTCCCGCTCAAATTCTCGGGAAGCGCAACAGTCTTTTGATCTCGACTGTTCCTTTTGCTTCCTGCCAGCCGTTGGATTTTTGAGAATAGTACCTATAAATGGGGCTCTTTGTTTTATATCCTTATAAGATTTTCTGAAAGCAGATTCCTTCGACCATGCTGACTAAAAGATCTTGCTGCATGGCTCAATATTTTGAATTTCGAGTTAGGACCTATTTTGCAGATCGTAGGCTAATTAGTACTTCAGTTTCGACTAGGATATCGGCAGGCGAACACTATTTCGACCCTGGAGGCCAAAAAGCTTTATTGCTGACCACCCACGACCCATGTAGTCCCCACGACCTTCAGTGGTCTAGGAGATGCTCAAGCATCAAGTTTTTTAAGGGTCTTCAGTGGTTTGTTCAGTTCTTCATTGAGGATACTAGGGATGGTGCTTCGAGGATTGAGGGCCTCAATAAAGTATTTACGTTACCCCTAGAAAATGATGTATTGCCGCTCTCCTTTTTGAGGAACTATAAATAAAGACAAAAGCCTGTTGGCCTGGCAGGCTCCTTCTATTTGAGTAAGGACATTATCGTCCGCCAAAAATTTCATAGGACCGCCTGGTTATGAAGTTCCTCCCTCGTTCGGATATATAGATTAGTTCTTTGTCAATGTTCTCAACACTGTAAAAAGTACTTAGCATCGAAATATTAGTCTGATATGTAATAGGAGTTGATATTTTGTAATCTGTAATCGCTTGATGTGTTAAGCTTGGAAAATAATAGTCTTTTTTGATTGATCCTTACAATCATTTTATTCAAATGTTATACTTCTTTGGTCTCAACTATTCTTGGATGAAATACTGATAATGCTTTCTCTAGGCTCGGAATTTTTCTTCATGATTATCTTTTGATGAGTGGAACTAAGATTATAACAAATTCGAACAAGGTGAACCTAAGTAGGAATGATTTTGATATTTTCTTCGCTTATCCAAACGGTTTCCGTATTCTCGGGAATCGTAACGGTCGGCGCATTTATCGCTTGTATCTCATCCGTTAGTTTTATCAAATCTGGGTCGTCGATTGCCTTATCTTTTCACTATATATAGCTCCATAGTTACCTTCATATTTCTACGTTTCAGTAATTGTTTTGATCGACTCTACGATTGAGCTTTTACTTCTTTTGATTACTATGTTTCGCTCTCTATCTTCAATAACGCGTTTTGAGGTTCGAGTTCGAACCATTTTTCTTTATTATTTTGGTTGCCTCTCGTTGCGATTTACTTCGATTAGGATACGACAGGCGAAAAGAATTGCGACTGGGGTACCGACAGGCGACCAGCTCTCTCTGATTCCAACCAATTAGGGCTGGTTCTGTTGGGTTTTATGGGTATAATTGTCAACTACAACGGTGCGGAATTTAAAATTTTTGTTTATACACCAAATCCCAGGGTTTCTTATTGGCACATATGAATAAAGGTTGAATTTATTTCAGCATGCATATACTAAAATAAATAAATGGTAAAAAGTGTTTTACCTCACCACAGGCAAGGTGGTGGTTTTCCTCCGGTCTTCAGTTGTTCACTAGAGCACCCCAAGTGTTGTGTCTCTAGAGAAAGTCCACACCAGATGGATTTAAGTGACTTCGCGAAATCCCCAGGCTCAGAACTAGGATTAAGGAATTGTCTCGTCAGGAATTGGATTCAGATCCAGGAAGAAAACTTGGAGAAAAATCCTACACAGGGGTGGGCGATTTTTCTTGACAGGGTTCGGTTATGCAAGGGGCGAGAAGGGGGCTGAAATTTTCGGCCTCTCTTGTTTTCTTGTGTTTTGATTTTCTTTCTTGCTTAGAATAAATCTTTTTAGGTTTTTCAACTCTGTTTTCAATAGATTATGTGTATCTAGTATTTATAGATATCTAATTAGAAGACTCCTTCTCCTAATAGATATCTAAATCTTGAAAGGATCTCTCCTTATCAAGAAACAAGATACACAAGATCTTATCACTTTAGGAAACAAGATTTATCACAATCTCTTTCCTAGTTACACAAGATAACACAATCTCTTCTAATCCTTATCATAATCAAACATGATCAATATTAATTCAAGACTAATTAATTAAGCAAAAAATCGGCCCAATTAATTAACAAAAAATCGGCCATATGCTTTTAATTAATCCTAAACTTAATTTGATCATTGTTCCCAAAAATCGGCCCATGCAAGATTAATTAATCCCAGACTAATTTATCTTTATAATAATTGGCTCATATGCTTAAATTAATTAATCAAAGATCAATTAACTTTCATATGGATCGGCCCATGTGTTTTAATTAATTAATCCACTATTAATTAATTAATCCTTTCCAATTAACACTTTAATTGAGGATTTAATCAATCAGAAATTCCAATTGATTCATTAATTAGTTACTCCTAATTAATGATTCTCCATTTTGAATTAACACTTTAATTCTTGATTAATTAATTAGTTACTTCTAATTAATTATTCTTCTTCATGAATTAATACTTTAATTCATATATTGATTTAATTCCTTAAATCAATTGATTCCTTCCAGACTGTCACTGTCCAACTGTATTGTGTGTGACCCTCTAGGTTCACCATCAATTGGCAGCAGGCCCACGACTTTCGTGATTTAATTAGTGAGCAATTAATATGTAATTAATTGCTCCGATCAATTAACCACTTTAATTGACCACTCCAGAATTAATTTCCTTATTAATTCAGGAGTACCCACACCTCATGGTCGATGTCTAGCCACAAGCCCATGAGGCCCAACTTCGGGTGAATTGATATTCGTGAACCTCAAACTCTTATAAATGCCATGTACATACGGTCCTTCTAGCGACTAATTTCCCGATTGAGACCTAGGGTGTGTGAATTGGTCGGCACCTCTAATTATCTCAATTCTGTACTTTCTAATTCAGGATAATAATTCCAGTGTGACTGCTAAATTTGGAAACCCCTTTCCAAATCCGTCACTGACTGCGGCCGCAGATTCCTCGGATATCATTATCTAAGAACGTACAGGAAATTCTCTCATCTTATCAGGATGAGTCGATAGATCCTATATTAGTACTAACCATCCGCGCACACGTTCATACGCACCCAAAGTAGTCGCACAATGACCAAGCTATGTGGTCGGCTCCTAAATCAAAGTACGTATTCCCGTGTACCAAATTCGCCCTAGTACCTCAAGTCAAAGGACTAAATCGTACACTATTATAAGTCTTGAGAGACATCCCATTACCGATATGCTTAACGCACTTCCACGATGAGTCTCTCTGTTCGGGTCGTTCGATGCGTTCGATCCCCTATCGAACCACCTAGTCATATGCACTAGCATTCAATGCCTTGTTCATGAAACGACAACAAATTCACTCCATGTGAATCATGCATAATCCTACATGTCTTGACGATTCATTCGATACCCCGTCTCGATATGAATCTATGACTTGGAACGTTTTTGAGATCACGACCTTTGAGACTGTTTCATGATTAATCGCACCCAATACTGAAGTGAATAATCCCGTAGTCATGAGTGATCTCAGGGTTTCATCCAATCGCTTAGATACGTTCGCGAGAGATGAAGTTGGCCATTGTCTAATTCACGTACTATGAATAAACTGGCGTATTATCTTATGAATCATAAGATTGCTTCTAAAGGTAGTTCCTTAACAAGATTATATTTGTTAGCTTGCTGGGCACTATCCTATCAATCTCCCACTTGCCCTAAAGCCAACCACATACGTTTCTAAGGCCCATCTCACTCTAGATGTCCGTCGAACCCTTTTGTGATTATGACTTAATTAGTGGATCTGCTATGTTTTCTCTTGACGTGGTTTACCCCCACGTCTTATTCTACCTATGATTTTCCAGATCATATGGTATATTTGTGTTTAGATCATGGGTGAGATCTCGATTCCTTTGCTAAAGCGATTGCCTTAAGTTATCATTGAAGATAACTATAGGCTTCGCAATGCTAGGTACTAGTTCCAATTTATTTGAAGAAGTTTTCGTCCAAACACTTTCCTTCGCTGTATTCAATACTGCGAAATATTCTGTTTTAATGGTTAACCCAGCATCGATTGTCCTTTTGAACCCTTTCAAATCATCGTTGCCCCATAAAACCAGAATATTAAATTCACTTCAGACGGGAAACTCGAATCACTAAATCCTTCGAGTTCCAATTCTTCATTATTACCGTTGACCAGCAATATATCCTCAGAACTCCCAGAGTTGTTTAAGGAATGCTCTTTTCGGTAATCCAGTACTCCTTACTGGTGTTCGACTAACAACCGCTTATGATACTCATAACATGTGTTTAGTCTGGTCTTTTACATGACGTTGCATATACTATGCTACCTTTTATGTGGAAGGTGTATAGAAATATTATCCTCTTTACTCATCAAATGTAGGGCTCATTGACTTTGAGAGAGATTTTATATCTCAATGGAAACTGTCCTCACTATGACTTTCCATACTGATTTTATTCAGTTATTGTCCATGTACTAAGATTTGGGATTTCAAAACATCTTTTCTAATCTATCACCATAGATACGTACTGCCAATACGCGAGATGTATCCCTTAAATCTTTTAATGAAGAATTACGTGCATGTACACGCTTTCGTCTGCGTTTAACACTCTTACATCATCTATGTCAACTTTAGTGTTTATTTTACGAACAATGCAAAAACTCCCACTGATTCTTTTGTACATTGAGATTTACATGCAATTTTGATAAAGTCAACTACTTTGACTATCTCATCTAGTTGGATGTTCCAGCTTCGGGATACTGGTCCAGAGTCATAGATTTTTCCTTTGGATTTAAATTCAATGGATATACTTCGTAGTCACACGAAGCTTCTATGATTCGTTGTCTCTAAATGGATTATTTACAATCCACTTAGATCATATGGCATTTAGCTATGTGCCCGAATCTATGTTATACATAGATATTTCGAAAGTTCTTGGATCACTATCCAATCGATCATATTCGTGAACGTACTAGTTCTTTTCGAATTCGATCGAATCTTCGAAATTTGGTGTACAAAATATTGGTTCAGTAGGTTTGAAAATATACTCCCACTATTTGTAGGGATGTGTCCAAGTCTAGGACTTCATCAAGTTCCATGGTAATATCCCATTTCTATTAGCGAGGGAACCACCCTCTAAGAATTGGGAATCCTCAGTGTCAAAGGAATTAATTAGATCTTCATTAGCAGATTTTATGCTTTAATTAGCAGTTACATATTTGATTAGCAGATTTTACGCTTTACAGATTTGATTAGATATTAAATCTTTTATTCTTTCATTTATTTAGGATATTTTAGAGGCTGAATATCAGCATATTCTTTATGTATAAATAGTGGTTACTCTCCTCCAAGAGAGCACACATTTTCTTAATAAAATCTCTCTAAATTAACATGGTATAAGAGCCAAGGTTCTATACCCTCACGTTTCTCTAGTTTCTAAGTTCTAGTGCAGTCCCTAGTTCTTGTTGAGTCTCTTGTTCTTGTGTATTTTTTTTCTCGGCATCATGTCTACAGACAAGTATGATTCCATCTTGATTCGTTTTAATGGCAAAAACTACTCGGCTTGGGCATTCCACTTCAAGATATTTGTCAAAGGCAAGGATTTATGGGGCCATGTTGATGGTAGCAAACCTACTCCCGACAAAGTCAAAGAGAAGGATGAGCACGCCAAGTGGGAGGTCAAGGATGCTCAAATCATGGCATGGATTCTCGGATCTGTTGAATCGAGCATCATTTTAAACCTTCAGCCCTTCAACACTGCAGCTGAAATGTGGAATTATTTGAAGAAACTCTACAGCCAACAAAACACTGCTCGGAGATTTCAGCTTGAACATGAATTAGCCACTCTCCAACAGGGCAGTCTCTCTATTTCTGATTTTTATTCTAGTTTCATGAATCTTTGGGCTGATTATTCTGATATAGTCTATGCTAGCTTACCTCCTGAAGGTCTTGCTTCTGTTCAAGTTGTACATGAAATTACTAAAAGGGATCAATTTCTTATGAAACTTAGATCTGAATTTGAAGCCACCAGGTCTAATCTTATGAATCGAGAACCTGTCCCCTCCCTTGATACATGCCTCAATGCTTTGTTTCGTGAGGAGCAGCGCCTTCTCACTCAAGCCACCATGGAGCAGCAAAAATCTACCTACGTTCCTGTAGCTTATGCAACTCAAGGTAAGCTAAGAGGTAGGGATATGACCAATATTCAGTGCTTTTGCTGCAAGGGATTTGGGCATTATGCTTCATCAAACTGTCCAAAAAAATTAAGCAATTACTGTAAAACGGATGGCCACATCATCAAGGAATGTCCTACCCGACCCCCTAAGAAATCTGAAACAACATATATTGCCTCAATTGGTTCTTCAAGTGCTCCTACTACTACTGTTCAACCTGTAACCCCTGAAATGATTCAACAAATGATCATTTCAGCATTCTCTGCTTTAGGACTTTCAGGTAAACCACTTTCTACATCATCACCTTGGTACTTTGATTCCGGAGCTTCCCATCATATGACAAACAATGTTGATCTTCTTACTAATGTAAAGAAGTATTCTGGAAATCTTAAGATTTATACAGCTGATGGGAACCCATTACCTATCACGGCGACCGGTGATATTTCTCCTTCTTTAACCAATGTTTTTGTCTCCCCTGATCTAGCCACAAATCTTGTTTCTATCGGTCAGTTGGTTGATAAAGATTGTAAAATTGAATTTTCTAAATCTGGTTGTATTGTGCAGGATCAACAATCAGGGAAGATGATTGCAAGGGGGCCTAAAGTAGGACGTCTCTTTCCACTCCAATTTCCTTTGTCTTCATGTTATTCTTTGCCATTTATCACATGTAATTCTGCTCACGTTGATTACCGAGCATGGCATAAACGACTCGGACATCCAAACTCTAATGTATTACATACTTTGTTAAATTCTGGTTTACTTGGGAATAAAGAATCACCATCTCTTAGTGTTGTTCAATTTGATTGCAATTCTTGTAGGCTTGGCAAAAGCAAAACTCTACCATTTCCTAATCATACACCAAATGTAGTCCAACCTTTTGATATAATACATAGCGATGTGTGGGGTATGGCACCTGTTACTTCTCATGCTAATTACAAGTATTTTGTAACCTTTATAGATGACTATAGTCGTTTCACATGGATTTATTTCTTGCACTCTAAAGCTGAAGTATTTTCTGTGTTTAAGCTTCTCCATGCACATATTCAGACCCAATTTTCTGCAAATATCAAGATCCTTCGCTCTGACAATGGGGGTGAGTACATGTCTAAATTATTTCAGGAGTTCCTACAAACTAATGGGATAGAGTCTCAACGGTCTTGTCCTTCAACCCCACAACAAAATGGTGTGGCTGAGAGAAAGAATCGTCATCTCCTTGATGTTGTTCGCACCCTTCTTCTAGAGTCATCTGTACCCTCTCGATTTTCGTGTGAAGCTTTGTCTACTGCTGTCCACCTCATCAACAGATTGCCTTCTCCCTCATTGAACCATGTCTCTCCTTTCACTCGGTTATTTGGACGTACTCCAAATTATTCTAACCTACGTACCTTTGGTTGTGTCTGTTTTGTACACCTTCCCGCACATGAACGCACAAAACTAACAGCTCAATCAGTTCAATGTGCATTTCTCGGATATTCTGTACATCAAAAAGGTTTTCTTTGTTATGATCCCAATTTGCGTCGTATTCGAGTTTCGAGAAATGTGATTTTTTTTGAAAACCAATATTTTTTTGCCAAACACCATGATTCTGTTTCTCCATCATATTCTGTTTTGCCGTTGTTTACTAACTCTTCTGCAGAACATGTATCTTCTAAGCCTCTCTTGGTGTATCAGCGTCGCACTTCCAAAGAGACTTCTGAACCTCCCGGGCCCCCTCCAACTTATTCCTTGGCTGCTGATCCTGATCATGTTCCAACAACTGAACTGGCTCCCCTTAGACGCAGTAATCGGGTTCATAAACCACCAGATAAGTACGGTTTCACCTCTCCTTTATCTTTGACCGCCACTTTATCCTCTATTCCTATTCCATCATCATATAAACAGGCAATGGAGCATGAGTGTTGGCGGCAAGCTATTGAAACATAATTTCTTGCACTAGAAGAAAATCAAACATGGGATGTTGTTCCATGTCCACCATCTGTGAAACCCCTTGGAAGTAAGTTGGTTTTTTCCATTAAGCTTCGTTCCGACGGGTCTATAGATCGTTACAAAGCTCGATTGGTGGTTCTTGGCAACAAGCAGGAGTATGGCCTAGACTATGATGAGACCTTTGCACCTGTAGCCAAAATGACAACCGTACGAATCATACTTGCTCTTGCTGCATCTCAGTCATGGTCTTTACATCAAATGGATGTTAAGAACGCGTTCTTACATGGTGACCTCAAGGAGGACATTTACATGAAACTTCCCCATGTTATGCCTACTTTGTCCACTAATGCAGTTTGTAAACTAAAACGTTCTCTATATGGCTTGAAACAGGCACCGCGAGTATGGTTTGAAAAGTTCCGATCTACACTCCTTGGTTTTTCATTCACTCAAAGTCAGTATGACTCTTCCCTTTTCCTTCAAAGAACATCTAAGGGCTTAGTTGTACTACTTGTTTATGTGGATGACATCATTATCACTGGTTCTGATATGGAGGCCATCTCTAAAATTCAAAACTTGCTAGATTCTACTTTCCACATGAAGAATCTTGGGCAACTCACCTACTTCTTGGGGTTAGAGGTGCATCATCGGCCTCAAGGTATTTTTTTAAATCAACAAAAATACACTCATGATTTGGTTCAATTGGCTGGCCTAACGGACACTTCATCTGTTGACACTCCTATGGAAATTAATGTGAATTATAGACGTGATGAAGGGGAACTTCTTGAGGATCCTACTTTATATAGAAAGTTGGTTGGTAGCCTCATATATTTGACAATCACACGGCCAGACATCTCATATGCTGTCCACACAGTCAGCAAGTTCATGCAAACTCCTCGACATCTCCATCTTTCCGCCGTACGACGCATCATTAGATACATTCTAGGTACACCCACTCATGGCTTATTTTTCCCTATTGGTTCTTCGCTTCAGCTACAAGCATATACTGATGCTGATTGGGCAGGCTGCCCAGACACTAGGAAATCTACTACAGGATGGTGTATGTTTCTCGGAGATGCTCTTATCTCTTGGAAATGCAAGAAACAAGACTCCGTCTCTAAGTCATCCACTGAGGCAGAATACCGGGCGATGTCTGCTGCATGCTCCGAAATAATTTGGTTACGTGGTCTTCTTACAGAGCTTGGTATCTCACAAGATCAGCCTACTCCACTATATGCCGACAACACTAGTGCGATTCAAATTGCTGCCAACCCTGTCTACCACGAACGCACGAAGCACATTGAGGTTGATTGTCACTTCATCCGAGATGCCTATGATCACCAGATTATCACGCTCCCACATTTATCTACCACTCTACAGATTGCAGATATCTTTACCAAATCCATGACACGCCAGCGACATAATTTCCTAGTTAGCAAATTGATGCTTGTAGATTTACCAGCATCAATTTGAGGGGGGATGTGAAAGGAATTAATTAGATCTTCATTAGCAGATTTTATGCTTTAATTAGCAGTTACATATTTGATTAGCAGATTTTACACTTTACAGATTTGATTAGATATTAAATCTTTTATTCTTTCATTTATTTAGGATATTTTAGAGGCTGAATATCAGCATATTCTTTATGTATAAATAGTGGTTACTCTCCTCCAAGAGAGCACACATTTTCTGAATAAAATCTCTCTAAATTAACACTCAGGAACGGACTCCTTTCGTCCTTTAGGATCATGGAACATCTATCCAATGGATTTCGTTGAATACCCTACAAATTTTCTCAATTGGATCCACTATCCAATTTTATCATTCATGGATGATATACCATACTTGAGTTAGTACGGTTTTTCATAGGAATTGACTTAAACGGGTTACTAGTCAAAGTATCCTTCTAAAGTAATGGGGTTGAACCCCAGAATTGTTTGAGGAGTTATAGCAATACTAATTTAAGGAATGAATCTAGCCTTTCATAGTTCGATTTCTTTTATTAGATTTAACTTGCTATTCAAGAATTCTATTCTCGATTTAGATAATTTGAGTAATTTAGGACTTATGTACTAACCACTTCGATTAAATCGAATGATCATACTTTAATGCCCTTAATTGCTTCGGTTTGGGAATTCCTTTGAATCCTTTCAACATTTTCATACTTGCACTTTATTTAGTGCCTTTATGAAACACTTTGAACCTTTCAACCTTTCCAATAACTTGTACCTCCAAAGTACACATATTCTAAATGCCATTAGGATATTTTATGAAGCAATTAATTACTTGCACTAATGCTTTAGTGATCCACATGTGTATTAACGGTTTTCATCCATTAAACACTTGGTATTTGAAAATACCTTTAATTGATCAATTTCCTATTTAGATAGGATTCGCATGTTTTGAATTCATCAATCTTCTATTTTTCAAGAGTCATGATTGAAAACAATTCATCGATTCCCTCTTTCAGGAATTATGATCGAATGTGGATAATTATCTAATTTGTTTTTCTTTTCTTGATTTAGCATAATTGTTTAAGTTTTATCAATGCTTATTTCTTTGCTTTATTTACAACGGTAAAGCAATTATGTACGAGTTAAAAGCTTTAATTAAAATAACTCCATTCATAATGGTAAAGCTAAGAAGTTTCGTACAAAGTTCGAAATAAATAGACAAAATTCTAACTAATGCCTAAATCCAGAATTTAAAGAAAAACATATGCTAATAAGAAAAATCCAGATGCTCCTTGACCCATCCCCTGAAGTATGTTTCCCTCATGTGCAGTTGAAACCCAATCTTGGTTACATGCAGCACGTTCCAGTCATCCTCTGTAAACACTTTTACAGAAACCAGAAATGTTAGATGATTTACATTAAAAGAAAATCTTAAGATGTTTTTCATCAAAAGGAAATAACTTAGGTTATACCTTGGTCAAGTATGTTTCGGAATTCCTCATCAGTCATGTTCCTCAGTTCCTCATCTTTCTTACATAAGGGACAATTCTTTCCTTCGATCAATCCTTGTCCTCTTTCGAGGGCTTTCTCATATTTGTCTAACAATTTATGCAAATCATTGGTCTCAATTCCTTTACTTGGAACTTCACAATGATCGATAAAATGAGAAAATGATTCAGGCAGGCCTTTGTGATGATTACCATTTTATCATCTAGAGTCAATTTAGCTCCAAGCTTATTGATTCGATTTAGCCTCTTGATCAGGTAAGTGCAATATTCACTAATATTTTTGAACCCGGTCATGCCTTTCTCGTGGATTGATGATTCCCAGATTTGCAATATTGTTTGTTCGCAATTGACAGTGAATATTGGCATGGCTAAATATAAATAATAGACAATAAGCAGACAAATTTAAGATAATACTTATAATCAACGAAGATTGGTCTTTCTATCGAAAAAGTTCTCCCACTATTTTATCGAAACAATAACCCCTTGCATTGTTCGGGAATTTCTATTTCCTAGTAGGTCTTGACGTCCCGGCAGACATTAATTCTAAGATCATGACATTAGAGAATGTTTCATGATTGCACTCATACTGAAGTGAATCATCCCATAGTCAAATGTGATCTTAGGATTTCATCCAATGGCTTAGATCCATTCACGAGAGATGAAGATGACCATTGTTTAATTTACATACTATTAACAAACGGGCGTATTAGTTATTATACCATAAGAAGATAGTCCACTCACAAGCTAATTTAGATTGGCTTGTTGGGCACTATCCCATCATGGGCCACTTTAATTAACAGCCCATAGGAAGTCTTGCAAGACTAGGTTAACTAAGGAGGATTATAAAAGGAGTCTAGGAGAGAATCAAAAATCATATACTTTTGCACAGAACCCTAGCCGTCCCCTCTCGCTCTTGCTCTTCCATATCTAGATCTAGATCTAAATCTAGATATGCCTCATCCTCCATTGACAATCTCCATGATCTAGTTCGTAGCCTATGACTTGGAGGTGTTACTAAAATTCAGCTGGTGTGGATACACTCTGGAGGTGAGACACTTGGATTGCTTTACTGTGAATCAGAAAACAAAGCCGAAGATTACCACCACCATGCTTGTGGTGAGGTAAATCAATTTTATCACCCCTCTTTAGTTTTTATTGTTGTTTTATTCAACCTTTTAGCATGCATAAGGTATAAACAGATCATGGGTTGTATGGGTATATAGGAAAAATTTTAAATTTCGCACTTTCGTTGTTCTGACGACGAAGATATTCCAACACAACTAACACTGGTACGGCGCACGGAGTCATGCTTTCTCTCACTTGGCCTTTCTTCATCAACTCCTCAACTTGCCTTTGATGTTCCTTCATTTCTTCTAGATTACTTCTATATGTTGGTCGGTTAGGGATGGCAGCACCTGGTACAAGATCAGTTTGATGTTCTATTCCTCTTATGGGTTGCAATCCATTTGGTACATCTTTTGGAAACACATCTTCATATTCCTGCAGCAAAGAGACAACAAAACTAGGCGAAGATTCATTAAGTCCGTTAGTACTAAAACCCACCTCTTTGTACCAAAGTAAAAATATAAGCTTGTTTGAATTGAAGGCACTCTTGATATCACTCGCCTTAGCATAAAGACTCACTTGTTTTTTCCCTCTCTTTTTTCTCTTTTTTTCTTTGAAATTTCAGCCTCTATGATGTCTCGCTCCCCGAGTCCTATGTGGCTCATCCCCGAGTTCGGGATCGCCCGGCATATGATAACCCATCAGAGTTGCTGAATTTTTTTTTAAACATGAGATAAATTCAAAATCAAAATTCAAAGCCACTACTAGCTCCGTTATATACGTAGAAAGGGGAAAATATATGTTCGTAAGGGTAACCCCGCAAGCCTATATAAAAAATAAACACAATATTCAAAATACTTCATTCAACCTTAAAACAAAGCTATAACAAAAATAAAAAAAAATAGCGAAAGCAAATAAGACAAAAGAGAATAATCCCTCAACGACCGATTGGATCCTGAAAAGTGATACAACAATTCAATCATCATAACATGGGACTCCTGGATCTAAAAAGATTGATATAAGGAACGCGTAAGTTTATCGTCCAACTTAGTGAGGTTGTGGTGCATTATGCGTGTAACACATGGATGCAACATAATATATATCATGAGCATATAAACGAATTAAGCCTATATCACATACATAAAATCAAAGCATTAACAAGGAGTTGTTGATGCCGTTCTCCACCTACCCTCCATCCTTATTCTAATGTCCATCCAAAGTCACCAAGTAATGAGCAACCTTACTATCTAAAATGCATAAACTTATCTTTGCCAAAGTTCTTCCTTACTCCTCAAGTGTTCCTCCCCACTTGGATTTTAAGGCCATGCCTACGAGTAACCATGACAATCCTGTCAGCCCTAGTCGCTCAAGTTACCATCAGGTCCATATACCGAACAAATAGGGCCCACGCAAAATCGAAAAAAAATGGAAACATAACATTCAAACGGATATAACATTTTATTTAACAATTTACAATTCACCGAAAGCAATTTAGATATATAACTAGGTGAACATATTAACAACTAAGAAGATCAAGATACAGGTGTAGCATTTATTAGGATAATCAGGTTGTATGCTAAATTATTCACACAAGTCAGCCTATTAGCAATATACATGAGGTAACTAGCATAGCACATGATGTTCAAATTATTTACAACCTAATTACATTCTTAGACTCGATCTACTATCATATCGGACTACCATACAAACGAACACATCGCTCACCTCTGTTGCTTCCGATTCTTGGGAGTTTCTCAGTAGAACGGCGATTCCAGATCCTGTACACATTAATGTAGCTTTTAAGAATCTAAACACAAGAACTTATGATCGACTATTGAACACCTTAGTCGCACTTATATAAGTGTCATGGTGGAAACGAGACCAAGATTAAAATTGGACTAATTAATCCGGTTTAGCGGCTCTTAGATCTACGTGGTATGGTAAGCCACGAATGATGATTCATAAAAATCCAAGGAAATTATTTAATAATAGGTATTCATTTGATTTTAGTAAATCTAATTTTTTTTCGAAATTATTTCTTTTTCTAATTTTGAAAACTTTACTTAGTTTTGGATTAATTATATTCTGAAAAATATTTTATTTTATTTTCAAATTATGAATTATTTTTAATTAAGAATTAAAGTTTTCTTGAAATTATTATCTTATTGAAAATTATTATTTTTCATTATTTTATACAGAAAAAAAATTTATTATTATTTAACTGCTGTTTTATTTTAAAATTAATTTGATTTCCAGAAATTCTTTTATCTTATTTAACCCTCTTTCTTTTCAAAATTATCTAACTATATATTTATTTTCCAAAATATATTTATTACTTAAATCGAAAAAAAATTATCTTTCAGAAAACCGGGTTTCTTATTTTTTTGCATAAAATAATTATTTAAAATTATATTATTTTATTTTCAAAATTATTTAATATTTTTCTTTTCAGAATCTAATGTTAAATGAATTTTTTCAAAAGTAGTTTATAATAATTAGAAAAATTATTTTTGGGAAAAATGGATTTACTATTTGTATTTCCGAAAAAAAATTATTTAAAATTATTTAGTGTTATTTTTGAAATTATTTATTATTTAAATTTAATAACTACTTCCTCTGTCCCAATTATTTTCAACTTGACTAAATTTATAAAAATTATAATAAATGATTTAATTAATACATTTCATTAATAAGTTAATAATAGCATATGACACCATATATATTTATATTTAAAAGGTTTAATACTCCACAAAGGTGAAGAATTTAACATGATAACTTACTTAAAAGATTAAAAAGTTTGACCGGGTATTGTAGCAAAGGATGCAAAATAAATGGAACGGAGAGAGTATTTTATTTTTCTGAAAGACTGATTTATTATTTAATTATTTATAATTATTTAAATTTATATTTGAAATTATTTATTATGTATTATTATTTTTTTCAAATTTGATGTGAAATCAATATCAAAATTATTTTTAATAAATACAAATATTATTTTCAGCAGTCAAAAATTTCAAAATTATTTTTAGAATTATTTAATTTTATTTTCTCATTTTATTTTATTTTATTTTCAAATTTTAGTATTTAAAGATATGTTTCAAACTATTTTATGTTATCCAAATAATTCTTCTATTTTCAAAAATATTTAATATTTTTAAGAATATATAGTTAAAAATAAATTTATTTTATAATTTAATTATGTTTTTTATTATTATATTTCATAAATAATTAATTTAATTATTATATTTTTTTCTTAAAGAGATGTCACATTCAGGCCCTAGTGGCCTATTGCTTCCCATACAACAACTAGGTCGCTGCATATAGTAGCGGCTGGGGTTGCCTGTCGGAGGTAGGGTGGCTCCGGCCACCAAACCAGATAAAATGCATAAGTAACCCCTATTTTTCAGATTTACAGAAATAGCCCAAACAAATAATTAAACTTTTTGACACTAAAATGTTTCACAAATTTTTTTTCTTCACAAAGATTTTAAAAATCTATAATATGTAATATACTTTTTTAATTTTACACATGTAATCTATGAGAATAAAATAGTTTTTATTTTCAAAACTTCCAAAAATATTATTCCTTACAAAAATTACTTTTCATATCCTTGTGCATAGCAGAGTTTATACAAAATAATAAAATTCTGACAAACAAATACACGGAGATATTCTATGATTTGAACTAAGAACTTTCCCAAAGAAATTCTCTTGTAAAAGGCCTCACAGAAGGGTTAGCGGTAAAATAAATACCATCTTCTCTTGCTGCCCAATATCTTGTCACATAATGGCCTTTCCAAAGGTGGGATTTGAAAACATCAAAGTTATTTCTTTATCACCCCACCAAAGATGACAAAAATATAAAGTAGTAGCGAAAAAACTTTCACAAAAGCTCCAATGAAAATCTTGATTGATAGAAAGATTATGGTATCCAAGATCATCGTCTCTAGATGCACAATGAAACTTCAAAGGTTTAGAATTTGGAGGAAGGTGATTGATTACATGGATATCTATTTTATTGGTGAACAAACACTTACGTTTTTCAGCAGCAAATGCTTGAACAATGTTAGGAATTACTAAAAGAGACAAAATGAAGATTTTCAGCATTGTTTAAATTATTCCTCGCAAGAAAAAGGTGTGATGTTAATTAATCATATTTCAAGGTTCTTATATATAGATGTACTTGGAGATATGGGTATAAAAAATGGTTTACGATATTGCTAGAGTTTCAATAGTTGGTGCCAGAACAAATCTTTTATTATGACTAATTTTCCCTAATTTGTTTGATATGGTATATGAGTTGAAAAGGAAAATTTTTATTTAGATTTCCTAAGCTGGTCAAATTATGACTTATCCAAATATTTCAAAAATAATTCAACATTATATTGGTATCTTTTAATTAATACTCATGCCACGCAATATTCGATTGTGGGAATTCAAGTAGTTAATTGGATATTATAAAGTTCTAATAACAATCATCATATTTTACTAAAATTGTGTACCTATATATATAATATAACATAACAATCTAATATTAAATTACTAACATTTTATGTGTTTTAATTTTTCCAAATCTATTTCCAAGGTCAACTAATTTGTTAATGTGGACGGCTTAGAACAATACGTTATTCAAGATTGATTTGATTTTTATATTGAGTTTTTAGATTATATTTGAATTTTGATGAACTAAGACTGATTTAACCGTTTTTCGTGGGGTTAGATTAAATCAATGAAGTTTATTTCAGAGGTTAAATTAGGTATAGATTATAGGGCTTAGTTACTTTATTCCGGATGGATCAATCTCAAGAAAGAACGATGCGTAAAGAACAGTTAGTAAACAAGACAATCAATATGAATATAGTATAGCAAAAGCTTTTCTATTAATTCTAATATTAGATTGCCTCAGTATGGAGGCGTAAGCTCTGATTATGTGTGTCCTTTAATACAATGTTTACCTAGGTATTTACATGATATTAACCCTAGCTATTCAAGGAAACATCATCCTAAAAGGACTAGGTATAGTAATCCTTATGGAACTCGGACTTCATTCTTGGTCGCAAAGGATTGATAGTTCAGATCGGACCGGGCAGCTCGTCATCTAACTAGTCTCCTGATCGGCCTGAACGTATATTGACTTGTCTCTCCGAATATTATAAGGGGTGCATAATAGCCCCCATCAGTACTCCCTAACTTCTTCGAGCGTATATGTAGTAGAAGCTCGTAGAAGTAGATGGTCGATTACGACTGTCTTTTCTATGAATTGTGCCTCATTAAAAACTTTACTTGGAAAATACCCTGTGGGAAAAAATCCTAAGTAAGGAAAAGAGTGCTACCCTTCATAGATAGTCGTCTTGTCGTTTCTGGACCGAACCGTTACTTTTCTCTCGAGGAGGCGTTCCGACTTTACTGATTGGCGGGAATATGATTACCCGCGAGAAGTTCGAAACGTCTTTTCATCCTCCTATATAAATAGGTGATCGTTGTTTCAATCATTTTTTACTTTCTACTTCTCATATTCTTGCAGTTACTTTCTTACTCGATAATTTCTCCCCTATATTGTTTTCATCGATCAATATTTTTTGAGGATCCCAACAAAATGGCTTCACTTTCGAAGAACCCTTCTTCATCTACTATGGAAGGAGTTTCCCCTATCATCGAGGAGGGGGTAATTCCTAGCCCTCCAACAGAACAGACTGGCATATCTGAAATCATCATTCATGATAAGGGGTGCGAAATAGCCCCCATCAGTACTCTCTCACTTCTTCGAGCGTATATGTAGTAGAAGCTTGTAGAAGTAGATGGTCAATTACGACTGTCTTTTCTATGAATTGTGCCTCGTTAAAAACCTTACTTGGAAAAAACCCTATGGGAAAAAATCCTAAGTAAGGAAAAGAGTGCTACCCTTCATAGATAGTCGTCTTGTCGTTTCTGGACCGAACCGTTACTTTTCTCTTGAGGAGGCGTTCCGACTTTACTGATTGGCGAGAATATGATTAGCCACAAGAAGTTCGAAACGTCTTTTCGTCCTCCTATATAAATAGGTGATCGTTGTTTTAATCATTTTTTACTTTCTACTTCCCATATTCTTGCAGTAACTTTCTTACTCGATAATTTCTCCCCTATATTGTTTTCATCAAACAATATTTTTCGAGGATCCCAACAAAATGGCTTCACTTTCGAAGAAACCTTCTTCATCTACTCTGGAAGGAGTTGCCCCTATCATCGAGGAGGGGGTAATTCCTAGCCCTCCAACAGAACAAACTGGCATATCTGAAATCATCATTCATGATAAGGATACTTTCAAGGTGCAAATTATATCCGATTATGAGGTTGCGGCCAGGGCCAAGAAATGCAAGGGTACTGCTTCTCAAATATCTGAACAAATTGAGGATCTTGCTTGCGCGTATACCAATGAGACTTTTCACGAGGTCGTGGATAATTATGCGAAGTACTTTCCGGAAGGTTCTGAGATTATCCTCCCTTCTCCTTCCGATAGAGTTACTTCTCCACCGGATGGTTGTCGGGCTTTTTATACCGCCCATTTCAATTATGGTTTACGTCTTCCCTTATCTGCCTTATTCCTAGATATTCTGAAAATATTTAGTGTCTCCTTAACGCAACTAGTCCCAAATTCCGTGGCTTTTGTTGCGTGCTTTTCAGTTCTGATGATAGCAAAAGGCTTTCAGCCCTCTCTTCATAACTTTACATAATTATTTCGTTTTAACATTTCTAGTTCCTCGAACCGCGGATACTTTTTTGCCAGTCAAAAGTCTGGTCGCTCTATTTTTGATTCTCCAGTTTCCAGCAATCCTGCCTGGAAATCTCATTTTTTCTTTGTATGTCCCCCTTCTCATCTTGTGTCAGCTGATGGTTCCACCGAGCCATTTACATGGGACCATGGCTTCGAATGGATTTCTGGTGGTCGCTCAGTTACGGGCCATTTTATCCCTGACGATCCACAATTAGTTGGCGAGATCATGGTGATGCGTGCCGACAAGTACCAGAGTGCTCTTCTTATTGGTGAGGCTTTTCTCCGTAAAGCGGGTTTGAGTCCTCATACTTTTCCTATCACTTCCCCTTCTCAATCGCTGGATAAGCGTTTTATTTTAATGTCACATTTACATTATATTTTGTTTTATCGGCACGTCTAATTTATAATTTGTTTTTCTTCAGTTTTCATGGTAGAAAATTCTCGGCACTCCTCAAAAGGGAAGATGGTTCTGTCAAAGTCTACTAAAATGGTAGAGAACCTTCCAATCGAGCAGAGAATGTCGAAGAAGAGAAAGTTGGATTTGGGCCACGATTCAGAGGATTATAGAGAGGAATCCCCAGATTCATCTCAAGAAACTCCTCCGCCACCTCCAATTGCGCAGGCTCCAGTTCACCAAGGGATGGGACAGGGTTATCCTCCTTTCGAAATTCGGACTACCCTTGGCATTTGTGGATGTCGCAGTTGGTCGATTCCCCATCCTATCGATAAGCCAGTTAAGAGAAGAAGGCATTACTATGGTCGTTCTGGTGAGGATCTTTCTTTGCTTGGTGAATAGCACCCGAAGCCCACTGTCGTTGAGATGATCGAAGACCATTTACAGGGAAGAGAGCAGCTGGTTATCCTGAGAACGATTCCTTAATTCATGACGAGAACGAGAATGTCGTTGATAAGGCAACCCGTATTCTTCTTTTCGGCGTTTTCACTCATGATGTCAATAAGCTGCTTCGGAAAGATCCTTTGGAGAAGTTACAAAAATCTTCTCTTTATGCCGAGAAGGTATTCGTTGTTAAAAATGTTTCTTTATTGAGTTTTCTAATGGGCTTTCAACTTATTGATTTGTTCTTTTATTCTTTAGACAAATATTTGCCTGATGTCGTATGCCTATGAAGCTGCTCTTTGGAAACAACAATGCGAATTTTTAGATGAGAAGAACAGGACATTGCTTCGTAAGGCGAGTGGTTCAGATGCCGGTCCTTCTAAGTCCTCTTCCCTTCCACTTCCAGTTACAGATTCTCCAGTCGTGGGAACCGGCGATCAGGAAATTATAAACGAAGTTTTGGAGACTTCTCGTACCCAAGAGCAGTTTGATCGGCTGGCTAAGGAGTTGGAAGATTATCAACTTCAAAGTACTACTCGGATCAGTGAGATGGAATCTCAGGTCGCAGGTCTTCAAGCCTCCTTGGAGGAGTATGATAGGGACCTTCCTCTTAGCGGACTTACTGATCGTTATGGTAGGAATCTCGATGAGATGGTGATTCGTGAGTTCCTTAGTTCTCCTGTTCATACTACTTTTGTGTATCAGATGGTCGGTCCGCTTCTCGAAAGTACTTTAATAAAGGCGATTCATCATATGGTCGCACTGGGATTGATTGAAGATCACCGAAGGGAGTATTTCAAGGCGACACATGTCAGCCTGAATCGTTGTGGTGGGAAATACTCTTCTTCTGATCTGCCGAGCATCAATTACCGACATTTTCCATTGGCTCATCTTGTTGAAGAGCTAGGAAAGCCATTGCCGACTCCTCCTTCAGACATTAACCAGGAGGTTGATAATAATTTTGTTGACCAGGAGGACGAGGAGGAGAATCCAGAGGCAGCGAATGATGGAGCTGATGAAGGAGAGGTCGCTGACGATCTGGGAGTACCAGTTGGCGATCAGGTCGTGTCAAGGAGCGACCAACAATCTTGAGAAATAACCCTGACAATAATTATCATTGCATGTTTTGTAATATTACTTTTTTTATCCCTTTGTAAATGAGACGATTTGTATTCTGATGGTATGTCGTTTCTGTTTCTCCATTGATAATAATAATTCAGACAAGTCATTAACTTCGGCGTAATCATTATGTTTATGTCTTTTTGAATTCTTGAGGCTGTTCATAGGTCAGGTTCTCTGTTTCGCGCCTGTTCTTAGGGTCTGTCGCGTCTCTTCATTTAGTATAAATACATACGGTAAAAAATTTACTCGCTATTTACCGTTTTTACTCAATTTCGATAGAATATTCTCTCATGTTAGGTCGATAAGATTTCTCGATAGTTAAAATACTTTTTCATTTTCGAACATGAGTAACCTTTTCGGTAATACATCAAAGCGTTCTTCCCGCGAAGGTAGTAGAAACTTAAGACCTAAAAGGTACCGTACTGAGGGGCCTTCGGTAGATCCTCCTCGCACCCAATCAATCAGAAGGTCGGGGATTCAGACCCCCGCTATTCCCTCTGAACCTTTACCCGAGGTTAGTTCGATTTTTGCTCGACAAGACTTCCCAGTTTCTAGTGAGGTCGAGAGGAGACCTTCCCCTTGTCGGGTGACCTTTGGAGACGTGTCCAATGTGGAGCCGACTTTTAATATACCTTTCTTCAGGTGTTCCTTCTTTCGAGCGTAGCTTTCACGAGCATGCTCTAGATAACTCCATTCCTTCCTCTACTTCTACTGAACCAGTTATTGGCGAAAGCCAAGGGAATGCTGCTGCGGCGGTAGATGGCGGTTGTACCTTCTTGAATCCATCCTTGACAGAATCTGTTGGTCAGGATTTTTCTGACTTTTTATTTACTGATACCACCTTTGTGACACCTTCTTTTGAAGCTGGCAGATCCTCTGGAGGTCGGACAGGCTCAAGGTCCGGTCGGCGGACCTTTAGCTCTGCTTCGGGTAAAGAGACCTCAGTGAGTCCTAACGAGAGGGAATACCCTCGCCCGTTGGACGACCGATGTATCCTTGAACATGTTAGGGATATAACGGAGTCAGGGATTCCTCGTCCTGATAACACTTCCCTTACTAGTGAGCTGCCCAACTCTCTTGAGCCTGATGCTTTGTCCTGGGAGTTGGGTCTGAGTACTATCTTGCCTGGTGAGTTGAAGAAGCACGAAGGTACTTCCAATGTTCACCTCGTTCAGTCCCTTGTCAAGATGTGCGAGCAGGTATTTACATTTCTGACTTTATTTCTTGCGTTATTTTGACTGCTTTGTCACATACGACCTTTTTTCTTTTCAGGCCAAGTATTTTGCGCTGCAGCTGGGTGTTCGGAGTGATAATCTGTGGCTTGGTAAGGAGAGCCTAAAGCTTCGCTTGGACTCGGAGAGAGCGAAAGTTGAAGGGCAAACTCTCTAACTCAGGGTTACTTGGTGACGATCTTCAGAAATTACAAGAAGAGAAGTCAGCTCTTTAGAAGGAGAAGGATGACTTTGCTCAGCTGAATGTCCATTTGGAGGAGTCTCGTCGCCTTGCGTATGATCAAGGTTATGAGGCCGGTTATCAAAAACGTCAGGAGGAGTTGATGGCGTTTGAGGATACTGCGACTCCTCGGAGGGATGCTTCTACGAGTCGGCCTGGCGATGACATCCAACGTTAATGACCTGTTCTAATCGACCTGTTACAATAGACTGCTTCTTGAACTCTTTTTTTTTTTTTTCTGTAAAAAAGCTAATGACAATGACGACTTTTTTGATCAGTGTGTTGCCTTAATTAATTTTCAGTCAATAGATGTATCTCGATAAATTATGTCATGAACAATTTTATTTTTATAATTAAGTATACATCTTCCAAGTGAGCAGGAGATTTCAATAGACTTAGCTTATATCAATTTCTTGGGCGATCTTCTGTGTCTTGAAAGAGTAGTTAGATGTTATCGACCAGCTGGGAATAGCATCAAGATGAGGATTTTTCTTGCAATCCTATTTTTAATCGCAAGGTGTCGGTTTTAATGTATAAGCTCATTTATCGATTATGCATAACCCTTAGGCAATTGGATTTTTGTACTCTGATCACACAGTCAGCTCTCCAAAGAACTGTAAAGTATGTTTATCATTCTTATCGATTATCGATCAGTGCCTGTTGTTTAAGTATAGTATAATTGTTTGTCAAGAACTTCTATATAAAGGTTTTATTATCACCCTCCTTTGAGCGCTGCTTTTCCTTTTGTACTTGTACCTGTTAGAAAAGATTGTGTTCTACTCTTTTTAAACTCCATGTTTCTCTATACTGATTGTGGACTCCAATTTCTTCAAATAAAACAACCCGTGTATCAACATGTCAATTCTTTGGTATGGGAGGGATTGGAAAATGTAGAATCCTTAGTTAGATCCAGCTTGTTTAGACCTCCTTAAGCAATTCTTAAATATATGAGGCGTTGACAAGTGTGTATATCTTAGCTTCGTCGACTGTTTCATCTACCAGTCCGTCAGCTTTCTTGGACTCCAAGGGAAAAGTTGGATTTGACGTTGTCAAGCACATATTTGTCGTCAAAACGACCAACTATTTCGTCTTTCTACTTATGCATTTCTAATTATTCGTAGAATTAATTATCTCTTGTTCTAAATCTCCTTTTTCTAAGGATTATGTTCGTCGATCGAGCATTCTTCGTAAAGTGTCAAGTTGTTTTTAATTAATCCTCTGGTGATTTAACCGGATTTCGTCGGGTTAATTGTATATCAGTAAATTTGTAATATCGGTGGGGTTTACGATATTTGTGTATATATATTAAGTAGGGCTCTGTTACTTTATTCCGGATGGATCAGACACAAAGAAAACCAGTGATTAAGAACAAGAAGCAAAACCTCAATGAAAGCTAATAACACTTTTATCTGGAGATCAAAATACTATGAATAATAATGATTCTTATTCAGTTGTAATGCCTTAGGCAGAGAATATATGAGTATCCTTAAAGTGGAGGATTTCGTAGTTGTTTAATACAATGATTAGCCAGGTATTTATACAATGTTTAACCTAGCGTTACATGGAAACATAGTCCTAATAGGACTCGGCCCAATTATCCTTCATGGGTCCGGAGTAACATCTTCTGATCGAAGAGAGCTGCGCTTTGCTGGGTCTGCGAGGGAATCCCGATCTGTTTGGGTTGGTCGGATCGATCTTAATTTCTTCATTCGATTCGAGTAATATATAGGGTGCGAAATAGCCCCCATCAGTACTCCCTCACTTCTTCGAGCGTATAGATAATAGAAGCTCGTAGAAGTAGATAGATCTTTACGACTCTTTCTTTTCTATGAATGGAGCCTCGTTAAAAACCTTACTTAAGAAAAAACCCAGTGGGAAAAAATCTTAAATAAGGAAAAGAGTGCTACATATCATAGACAGTCGTTCTCTATGTCCAGTTACGGATCGCCACGCGTCTATTCTGGAAACTTTTCATATCCTTCCCTTTTTGGCGGGAATATCAGTAGTTGCCATGAGTTCGAAACGTCATTTCTCATCTTCTTATAAATAGGCGATGCTATAGTTCGCCATTTCTCTTTTATACTTCCTTATAACTCGTACTTATTTTCTTGGTTAGTCGCTCATTACACTAAGTTTTTCCATTTATCGACCTTCATTTTCCGAGAATCATAATATATGGCTTCTGTGAGACGGTCTTCTTCTAGAGAGATTGTCGCCCCCGACAATGAGGAGGAATTGCAATCTAGCGTAACTGATTTTGCCGTCCCTGTAGAGGACACTTTTAAGGTACGGATCCTTACTGACGCGGATGTGGCGGCCCGAGCCAAAAAGGGCAAAGGTACTGTTCCTCAAGTTTCTGAACCAATTGAGGATGTCGCTTGCGCTTATACGGCGGAGACATTTCCGGAGGTCGCGAATAGTTATATCAAATATTTCCCGGAAGGTTCTGAGATAATTCTTCCTTCCCCTACTGATAGGGTTACGTCTCCCCCGGAGGGATGCCGAGCCTTTTATACGGCTCATTTCAACAGTGGACTTCGTCTTCCTTTGTCTCCCCTTTTTCTGGAAGTTTTGAAAACTTTTAGTGTGTGCTTGACACAGCTGGTTCCTAATTCCGTTGCTTTTGTAGTTTGCTTTTCGGTTTTGATGATCGCCAAGGGATTTAAACCCTCTTTCCGTAATTTTACACAACTTTTTCGCTTTAATATTTCTAGTTCTTCAAATCGTGGATATTTCTTCGCTAGCCAACGACCTAGCCGAGCAATCTTTGACGCCCCTGTTTCTAGTAATCCCTCATGGAAATCTCATTTCTTCTTTGTTCGTCCTCCGTCTAGTCTTCCTTTAGCGGATGGTACGAGTGTGCCTTTTTCATGGGATCATGATTCTAATTGGATTCCAGGAGGTCGCTCTCCGACTGGTGAACTTGTTCCTGACGATGCACAGTTTATTGCTGATATCTTCGAATCACGTGCAAACAAATACCAAAGCGCTCTTCTGATCGGGGAAGCTTTCCTTCGTAAGGCGGGGTTAAGCATTCATAGTTTTCCCATCAATACACCATCTGAACCTCTTGGTTAGTAATTTATTTGATCTTAGTGTTGTGATGACATCGTTTATTGGGAAGGTACATAATTTATGATTAATTTCTTTTTCAGCTGATATGGTAGAGAATTCTCGACATTCTTCGAAGGGAAAGATGGTCCTTTCCAAATCTGCTAAATCCGCCGAGAATGCGCCTATTGAGCAGAGAGCGTCACGAAAAAGGAAGTTGGAGTTAGGCCATGAATCCGAAGAGGACAGAGAGGAATCATCAGAATCTCCTCAGGAGCCCCCTATTCGTCAGGGCACGGGACCTGGTTATCCTCCTCTTTCTCTTAGGACATCTTTGGGCGTTCGAGGATGTCATTCCTGGTCGAAACCTCATCCAACTAATAACCCAGTCGATAGGAAGAGGAGTTATTATGGACGTTCCGGCCAGGATCTTTCTTTAGTCGGAGAAAAACACCCAAGACCTACCCTTGTCGAAATGATCGAGGAACATTTGGAGGGAAAGAGAGCCGCTGGTTATTCCGAGAAGGACTCTCTTATCCACGATGATAACGAGAACGCGATCGATAAGGCAACTCGTGTTCTTTTGTCTGGTGTTTTTACCCGCGATCTGAATAAACTTCTTCATAAGGATCCTCTGGAGAAATTCCAACGAGCTTGTCTTTATGCTGAAAAGGTGATATCCTTTTCCTTCAATTATGTTAATAGATAACTCTAAGTGTCTTCCTTAATTTACTTAATCCATCTCTTTTTCTTGCCCTCTTTACTTGTTCAGACTAAGACGTGTCTTACGTCTTACGCCTATGAGAACGCACTTTGGAAACAACAGTGCGAGTTCTTGGAGGAGAAGAATAAAGCTTTGCTTCATAAATTTTCTGGTTCAGAGGTTGGTCCCTCGACATCTTCTTCTGTTCCCGTCGTAGAAACTCGTGCTGCCGAGACCGACGATCGAGAAGTGTTAAATAGGGTGATGGAGGTTTCTCGTGCTCAAGAGCAGGCCAATCAAATGGCTAGAAAGTTAGAAGAATTTCAAGTACAGAGCACGGCTCGAATTAGTGAGCTGGAATCTCAAGTGTCAAGCCTCGAAGCTTCTTTAGAGGAGCATGAAAACGATGTTCCCCTTAGGCAAAGAGATAGATATGTCAGGAAATCTGACGAATGTGCTGTTCGCGAATTCCTCAACTCTCCTGTTCATACGGCGTTGGTGTATCGGATGGTCGGCCCTTTACTTGAAAATACTTTTAAGAAAGCGATTCATCAGCTGGTCGCTATGGAGATGATCGATGATCGTCGAAAAGAGTATTTCAAGGCCGCTCATATTCGGTTGAATCGGTATGGTGAACTTTATTCTTCTTCCGAGGTCCCAGATGTTCTATATCAAGGTCTTCCTCTAGCTCACCTTGTCGAAGAATTTGGAAATCCATTGCCCATTCCTCCTTCTGACGTCAATGAAGAGCTCGATAATACTTTTGTTGATCCCGAAGTCGAGGAAGAAGAGGAAGCGGACATTGGTACAACTGAGGTCGTCGGTAGCGACCAGAGAGTTTCGGATAGTGAGCAGGCTCTTTAAGATAGTGATTTCTTGAATAATCCTTGTAATTATTTTACTCGTATGCAATAATTGTAATTTTATCTTTTCTTCTCTATGTACGCTAAGCGTTTCGTATTCTGACAGTCGTGTCTTTTCGGCTTCGCCGTAATAATTCAGACAAGTCATTAAATCTGGCGTAATCATTATGCGTGTGTCTTTTCATATTCTAGCGTTTGCTCCGAGGTCATATTTGCTGTTTCGCGCCCTTTCTTTAGGTCTGTCGCGTCCTTTCGCGTAGTATAAATACGAAAGGTAAAATCTTGACTTGTTTTTTTTACCGCTATACTTTTTCCTTGGCAGAATACTCGTTCTTTAGTCAGTCGATAAACCTTCTCGATATTAAATTGTGCTTTTTCATAATCCGACCATGAGTAACCTCTTTGGCAATACTTCGAAGCGGCCTTCTCGTGAGGGCGCTCGTGATAATAGATCCAAAAGGCATCGAAGAGATGGACCGTCAATGGAACCTCCTCGTTCGTCCCAAACAATTAGGTCGGAGATCGATACCAGTGTTATTGTTTCTGAGCCTCTCTCTGCGGTAGACTCGTCGTTTTCTGAACCAATCCTTCCTGCTTCCACTCAAGTAGGAAGAATGCCTTCTCCTGGTCGGTATGCCTTTGGCGATATGTCGAACGAGGAACCGGCTTATAATATTGCTGTTAGTTCAAATGCTCCTTCCTTTGAGCATGTTTTTCATGGAGGGGATTTTGCTGTTTCCCTTCCTTTGTCAGCTTCTACTGCCCTAGTCGCTAGCGGAGGGCAAACTGGCGACGATTTATTTGTCAATCCTTCCGTAGCACAATCTATTGTGCAGGACTGCCCAGAATTTTTGTTTAAGGATACTACTGTGATGACTACTTCTTTTGAATCGGGAGGGCCTTCCGGAGGTCGAACTGGTTCCAGGTCTGGCCGCCGAACCGTAATTTCTGCTTCGGGTAAGGAGACCACTGTTAGTCCCGACGGGAGAGAATCTCCTCGTCAATTAGATGAGCGGTGCATCCTTCAGCAAGTTGAAGACATTCTTTTGTCGGAGACTCCTCGTTCTGATGGTGTCCCTTTGACCAGCGAACTGCCTGGTTCTGTTGAACCCGATGCTTTGTCATGGGACCTAGGCATGAGTACTATTTTGCCTGGCGAGTTGAGGAAGCTCGAAGGTGCCTCCAATGTTCGCCTTGTTCAATCTTTGGTGAAGATATGTGAGCAGGTAAACATACTTCGAATATTCTTCCTGTTCTTTGTTTAGAATTCCTTGTTGTAAGGCGATTTCTCTTATTCTTTCTGTTCTTAGGGCAAGTATTTTGCGCTCCAGTTGGGTGTGCAAAATGACGAACTGTGGAATAGTCGGAGAGTTCTTCAGGGTCAGTTGGAGTCCGAAAAAGCTAAAAGCAGAGGTTTGGAGTTCCAGCTGCAACTTGATAGAGATGATCTTCAAAAATTGGAGGCCGAAAAAGTTGTCCTTGAAAAGGAGAAAAATAATTTAGCTGAAGCAGCTGTTCTGGCGGAAGAATTTCGTCGGCAGTCCTATGAGGAAGGTTATGACGCCGGTTATCTAAAGCGTCAAGAAGAATTGATGGCTTTTGCTGGGAGTCTGACTCCTCGGAAAGCTGTTTCTGGTAGTCGGCCTGCTGACCGTTCTTCTCAGTGACCTTTGCTCGACCTGGCAGGCCTTGGACTGTCTCTTTTTTTTTTTTTTTTTTTTTTTTTTTTTTTTTGTGGCCCGACGTTTGTGTATTTACTTGGGCTGAAATTTTTGTAATGGGAGGAGTAAGAGATTAGAACTGATGATCTTTTTGTAGGCAGGCTCTTGCCTGATCAATTATCTTCTTTATATACACTTTGTTATGCTCGTTCTTCCTTTGTACTCATATACAATGTTAGCTTCTGCAAGTCTAGTCGTTTGTCGATCAAATCCAGTATATTCCTTTGGTTTACATGCACTTAGCATGTTTTAGTCATAATTTAGACAATGTGTTGTTTATATCGATAAAGTTCGACATCTTTGTCGATGCTCATTCTACGCTTTGTACTTTTGTCTTTTTGTGATCCAAATCTTATATAAGGAGGTTACTGTTCCTTTGTTGATCCTCGGTTTTCTTTATGTCATTCTACTGAAGAATGTCCCTTTCAATTTTTTCCAAACCCTTATATTTCCCAGTATCAATTTTTGAACGATATGCTCCTTGGCTAGTGTACCATTATATCACTTTCTTGATATGGGAGGAATTGGAAAATGTAGCGTTCATGGCCAGATCTATCTTGTTCAGACCTCCTTAAGCAATTCTTTGGTATGTTAGGCAGTGACGTCTTTGCCATGTAGACTAAGGAGGACTATTCTCCTGATTTCTATGTCAGATATCTTGGACTCCATAGGAGTTTCTGTATAGCTTTTGTCGATGGTCTTTCATATGAAGTATGAGGCAGTGACGTCCCTCGTATGGTGAAGGGTTTGGTCTTTTATCCTCTATCTTCTATCGAGCAACTGTCCATTTCGCTGTGATTTTCAAGATCGTTTGTGGCTTCTAGGTTTTGAAGCTATCGACCATGAAGTCTGATCGTTCCAGTATGACCGGTCTGGAGTTCTTTAGGTTTACTTGTGTTATTTGGTGATCGCTTCGATCCAAGACTTTCTCATTGTCGATCAGTTGAGGCGAATAGATGGTGCCGTTCCAACTTATTTGCATTTATTACGGGGAGTCAAAGGGTCGTATCTGTATCCGTTGATCAAATACTTTTTCAGCCGTTGGATCCCTTAGATCTACCCTTATAAATAGGGGGCTGGTTTATGTTCTTCATTTGCAACTTACCAAAAAGATGGAGATCTCGACTTCCTTAGATTTTATTCTGCCCTCTGATCCCATCGTCTTCAAAAAATCACATTATCACGATTTATTTATTCAAAATAGTGAAGTTGTTCCCAGTCTTGTATTGACGGGTCCCATGTCAGCCCTACCTTGTATCGACGGGTCCCATGAGATCTTCAGTTTTTGTCTTCATCAATTTGAGGTCCGTGGTTTCCGTTCGCACATGGTGGGTTCATACTTGCCAGTCACCCCTGTTCTTCGATGTAACCTCAGGAGTGATAGACCACCGGGGTGGCTGGTAAATTTACCGTTTCACGACGGTCCCGAAGAGATGCTGCTCTAGAGTAAAATGTTTTATAGATAAAGTAAAAGCAGTATCTTCTTGCGGGTGAGTGAGCATTGCTGGCTTATCTGGCTGGTAATGTTCACTTCGTCTGGAAGAACATTTGATCTTCAGAGCCTGGCCGTCGAACCAAAGAAGTCGACCATCCTGAGCAGCATGCTTCTTAGGTGGTATATTATAATCGGCGAGGTACTAGGGAGGAGATTGGTGTTTCCGTGGACATTGTCGTGAAGATCGCCGATAATAGGGGATCATCTTATTTAAATCTTTGTAATTATCTTTAAGTAGTATGTAGATTTTTGTAACGTAGGACTTTTGTATGTAACAAATTTGATGAATAAAATATACTTTATTCCTTATATCTTCCTTGTCGTTAATTCTGTCATAATTTACTTATGAGTAGCTTCATCCGAGCAGACTGTGTTATTCTTTGTCTATCTTCGAAACATTAGGAGTGTTAGCAGATCATTTAGATCATTAAGAACAGATCAAGGAGTTTTTATTGAGCGTATCAATGTTTACTCGACTTGTTATGATTTAGAACTTAGGTTTTTAACCCAAAAGGTCCTTTTGATCGTCGTAAATAGTTCGAGGAGTGTTTATCGAGCGGATCGATGTTTACTCGACTCTTTTCTGATTAGACTTAGATTTTTAATCCAAAAAGTCTTTTTGATCGTTGATTATATCGAGGAGTTTTTATTGAGCGGATCAATGTTTACTCAACTCGTTTTTAATTTAGACTTAGGTTTTTAACCCAAAAAGTCTTCTTTAATCGTTGATTATATCGAGGAGTTTTTATTGAGCGGATCAATGTTTACTCGACTCGTTTTTTAATTAGACTTAGGTTTTTGACCAAAAAGTCTTTTTTAATCGTTGATTATATCGAGGAGTTTTTATTGAGCGGATCAATGTTTACTCGACTCGTTTTTAATTTAGACTTAGGTTTTTAACCCAAAAAGTCTTTTTTGATCGTTGATTATATCGAGGAGTTTTTATTGAGCGGATCAATGTTTACTCGACTCGTTTTTTAATTAGACTTAGGTTTTTAACCCAAAAAGTCTTCTTTTGATCTATCGAGGAGTTTTTATTGAGCGAATCAATGTTTACTCGACTCGTTTTTGATTGTAGACTTAGGTTTTTAACCAAAAAGTCTTTTTGATATATCGAGGAGTTTTTATTGAGCGGATCAATGTTTACTCTACTCGTTTTTTATTAGACTTAGGTTTTTAACCCAAAAAGTCTTCTTTTGATCTATCGAGGAGTTTTTATTGAGCGGATCAATGTTTACTCGACTCGTTTTTGATTGTAGACTTAGGTTTTTAACCAAAAAGTCTTTTTGATATATCGAGGAGTTTTTATTGAGCGGATCAATGTTTACTCTACTCGTTTTTGATTGTAGACTTAGGTTTTTAACCAAAAAGTCTTTTTGATATATCGAGGAGTTTTTATTGAGCGGATCAATGTTTACTCTACTCGTTTTTGATTGTAGACTTAGGTTTTTAACCAAAAAGTCTTTTTGATATATCGAGGAGTTTTTATTGAGCGGATCAATGTTTACTCTACTCGTTTTGTTTCCGGCAATATGATTGTGCGATTCCGATTAATGTTTAACCGATATAATCGACATATATAAAATGCCAAAGAAATCTTTAATAATTGAACTTTAGGCCTGGGCCTTTATTACAAAGATTGAAATTTGATGAAATAAAAAGTAGAATAATGCAATATAACCTGTTGAAATTTATTTACCATAGTATTTCCTAAGGTTGACAGCATTCCAGGTTCTTGGTAAGGCAGTTCCATCCAAGTGTGCAATTCTGTATGAACCTTTCTTCCCCACGCCAATGACGATGTAAGGTCCATCCCAATTTTGTTGTAACTTTCCCACATGTTTGGATACTTCTACCTTTTTCAAGATCAAATCTCCTTCCTTGAAGGTTCGGATGCGTACTTTTTGATTGTATGCTTTCTCCATATTAGCTTTAGTGGCTTGTAAGCGTACAGCAGCTTTATCTCTCAAAGCTTCTGTTAAATCAATGTCGTTTTCTCTTGACTTTTCATTTTCTTTATCATCGAACATTTCTACTCTTGGCGTTGGGATTAGTGTTTCCACAGGGATAACCGCTTCCGACCCATATACCAAGCTAAATGGGGTTTCCCCAGTTGAGCTCCTTACTGTGGTCCGATTAGCCCATAATACTCCTGGGAGTTCATCAAGCCATTTTCCTTTGGCTGCTCCTAATCTTTTTTCCAAAGATTTTATTATTTCTCCGTTTGCTACTTCAGTTTGTCCATTTGCTCGAGGATGTCCTACGGAGGTAAAATTCTGTTGGATTCCAAGTTTTGTACACCATTCTATTATTTGTTTGCCCGCGAATTGAGTTCCATTATCGGAGATAAGGACCCTTGGGATGCCGAATCGACAAACTATGAATTTCCATAGGAAACTGATAACTTGGAATTGGGTTATTCGTGCGAGGGCGACGCATTCTATCCATTTGCTGAAGTACTCTACGGCGACCAGGACATAAGATTTCTTTGATCTGGCCACTGGGAAAGGTCCCACGATGTCCATTCCCCATTGATCGAATGGCCAACAAACTGGAATAGGGTGCATGTTTTCTGCTGGTCGATGGCATATGTTAGCATGGATCTGGCAGTGATGACATTCTTGGACATATTGAGCGGCATCTTTATTGATGGTCGGCCAATAGTAACCCGTCCTGAGACATTTTAAAGCCAATGCTCTTGATCCGCTGTGATTTCCTGCATCCCCATCATGTATTTCCCGTAGTATATCGAGGGTTTGTGATTCAGGTACGCATTTCAGAAGAATCCCTGATACTGATCTTCGGTAGAGTTTTCCTTCTATGAGTGTATATTTCGGAGCTCGATATTTTATTTTCCGAGCTTCATTTTGGTCGGGTGGTAATTTTCCTTCTCGAAGATAGTCTATCATAGGGGTCATCCAGTTCCCTTCGGCTTCTTCGATTTCCATTATATCCACCGCTGGTGTTTCATCGATGTCAATTGCTGGTGTATTAGAGATCAACCAGTTGATCACCCGTTCGGTCTTTCCGTCATGGGATCCTGTGAATTTTGATAACTGATCGGCCCATTTATTTTCCGAACGTGGGATGTTCTGGATACTAAAACTTTCAAATTTCTCGGCCAGAGTCTTTACTTTGGCGAGGTATTTGACCATGTTGAATTCCTTAGCCTCGTATAGGCCTTCTATCTGTCTTTGCACTAATTCTGAATCAGTTAGGACTTTAAGAATTTTTATATTGGCTTTGATCGCCATTTCCATTCCTGCGATTAATGCTTCATATTCAGCTTCATTGTTTGTCACAACGAAGTCCAGTGTTATTGCGTAATTTAAATCTTCCTTGTTTGGTCCGGTGAAGTTGATTCCGGCGCCTCCTCCTTCTCGGCATGAAGCACCATCGACGTGCATTAGCCAAGTTTGATCTTCAATGATCAAGACATCGCTGCTGAGGCAGCTCGATGATTCAGTAGCCTGTGTCGGTGTTTCTAATATAAAATCGGCCAACACTTGGGCCTTGATGGCAATCCTTGGTTTGTAGTCTACCTCGAACTGACTGAGTTCGATGGCCCATTTGATTAATCGACCGGAGGCTTCTGGTTTTGCTAGAACTTGCCTTAGTGGCTGATTCGTCAGGACGATGATTTTGTAAGTTAAGAAGTAAGGTCGGAGTTTCCGCGCGGCCACCACTAAGGCCAGTGTGAATTTTTCTATTTCTAAGTAATTCTTCTCCGCCCCTTGTAATAACTTGCTGAGATAATATACAGGCTTATGCTCTGAGCCCTCGACTTTAATTAGTACTGAACTAATTGCTACGTCGGAAATGGAAATGTACATAAACAATGGTTCCCCTTCTGTTGGTTTTGCCAACATCGGGGGCGTCGTCAAATATTCTTTGAGCTGCTCGAAGGCCTGATCGCACTCTTCGGTCCAAACAAAGTTCTTTGCCTTTCGGAGAGTTTGGAAAAAAGGGAGGCTTTTGTCTGCAGACTTTGATATAAACCTGTTTAATGCTACGATCTTTCCAACTAGGCTTTGTACTTGAGAGATTGTTTTAGGAGGTTTCATTTCAGTTATGGCTCGGATTTTTTCTGGGTTGGCTTCTATTCCGCGTTGGTGGACTAGATATCCCAAGAATTTTCCTGATTTGACACCAAAGGTGCATTTTGCGGGGTTTAACTTCATACGATATTTTCTTAAGATCTGAAAGCATCGATCGAGATGCTTTACATGATCTGCTTCGTTCATGCTTTTGACCAGCATGTCGTCCACGTAGACTTCCATCAGTTCTCCGATTAATTCTTTGAACATTAGGTTTACTAACCTTTGGTAAGTAGCTCCGGCATTTCTTAAGCCGAATGGCATCACTATGAAGCAATAAACTCCCTGCTCGGTTACGAACGCGGTCTTTTCTTGGTCCCGCTCATCCATGTATATTTGGTAAAACCCTTGGAAGGCGTCCATCATACTGAATAACGCGAAGCCTGCGGTCGAGTCGACCAATAAGTCAATCCTCGGGAGGGGATATGGGTCCCGTGGACACAACTTGTTGAGGTCGGTGAAATCATTACACATCCTCCATTTATTATCTTTTTTGTCTCCTTTAGCGACTAGTACGACATTGCATAGCCATTCCGAGAAATGAATTTCTCGGATTTGTTTTGCCTCGAGCAACCTTTCTACCTCGGCTTTGATAATTTTATCTTTCAGCGGTCCATGATTTCTCTTCTTCTGTCTAGCGGGTTTCGCCAAAGGATCTATTTTTAGGGAATGCTTTATTATTCGAGGATCAATTCCTTCGATGTCATTTGCGCTCCAAGCGAAGACATCGGCATTGTTTCTGAGGAAGTCGATCAGCATTATTTCTCCTTCTTCGCTCAATTCTGTACCAATTCTCGTCTTTTTGGATGAGTCACCTTCTACTAGAATTATATCTTTGTGTTCAGGGGGTTTCAAAGATAAGTCTAGCGGTTCTTTCCCCTTTTTATCTAGTCGATCAGTACTAGGAATTTCAACCTCGTTTCTAATGAGATCGCCTTCGATCTTTCTCTTGCTCGGAGTAACGGACTTAAGATGTTCTTTCATTGTTAACGAAGTACTATAGCAGTCCCAAGCCATGCAATGGTCGTTTGTTATTTCTCCGATGCCTGTATCGGTTGGAAACTTTATCTTCTGATGATAAGTAGAGACAACGGCTCGGAATAGATTGAGAGCAGGTCGTCCCAATATTGCATTATAAGCGAATGGGGTCTCTACTACTAAAAATTTCACTAGCTTCACTGTTCGGTGGGGTATTTTTCCGAGCGATACGCTTAAGGTTATCGTTCCGCTGGGGATGATTTCGGACCCCCCGAATCCTATTAATGGCGTAGCTACTTTCTGCAAGTTTATCTGTCCCAAGTCCATTTGGGCTAAAACTTCTCGGGAGATAATATTGGCTGAGCTCCCATTATCGATTAAGATTCTCTTGACATTGTAATTTGCTATTTCTAGCGATATTACCATAGGGAAGTCGGGGTTATCCTCTCTTGCGTCCCAGACAATATTTTTAGGCGCTTCGCCTTCATTAAAACTGATCTGTTGATCGTTTGATGGCCTGCTTTCCAGGGTCCAAATTTCTTTTGGGTATTTTGAGTTTCCAATGATGGACCTGGCAGTTCTTCGCCGGGCGTTACGACTATCTCCACCCGCGGGACCCCCGGAGATCGTATGGATAGTTCCATTGATCTGGTCGTGATTCGATTCCGGAATAGGTCGACGTTCGGGTGACCTTTGACGAGAATTTCTCCTTCGATCAACATTCCGAGGGCTTCTACTTCTTTCCCTTTTATGATTATCTCGCTCTATGTATTCGTCGAGTTTTCCTTGCTCGATAAGTTTCTCAACTTCTCTCTTAAGGTGAAAACAATTCTCCGTTCGATGTCCATGTGCCCTATGGTATTTGCAGTATTGATCGTAGTTTCGAGAGCCTGGTCTTGGCTGCGCGATTTTCCTCGCTTCAGGAATCCAGTTATTTCTTTCTAGGACTTCCAATATTTCTTCCATTGGAACATTTAACCTTGGGTGTTCTACTTGATTCACCCTGCTTCTTATTGGTTGATCATGGTTTCTTGGTCTTTGGTAGAAATTAGGTTGTCTGTCATGATCGGCTTTGTTGTATTCCAGTCGGTGGAAAACATTACCTCTCCTGGAAGATCGCTCGTAATCCGAAGCTTTTTGGGTAGGAAACCTATCGTGCCGTTTGGAGCCTGAGGTGGTGGCTTTGTTTTTGTTTTTATCCTTAAAGGAATTCATCTCTTCTTGGGTCATATACTTAGAAGCCAAGCTCATAATGTCGGCAAATGTTCTCGGTTGTTTTCGACTGAGGGCGTTTCCAAACTGCCTATTTTTAGTGAGGTCGAAGAGGATAGAAATTATGTAATCGATATTCGGTGAGTCGATTTTGAGTAATTCTACGTTGAACCTGCCAACCAATTTCTTAGGGATTCTCCCTCTTGTTGGTGTATGGTTCCTAGGTAGCTCATCGGAAGTTTTTGCCTCCTCTGACTGGCAAATTGCTGTATTAGTTTATTGCATAATTCGGAAACTGAATATAGAGTTGGCCGGCTGTTTGGCGAACCAATCCAGCGCGAGTCCTTCGAATGTTGTTACCATTAGCTTGGCGGTGAATTCGGCGGAGAGTGGCATACAAATTCATTATGTTCGTAAAGCTAAAGATATAATCGTCCGGGTCGGTGGTTCCATCATATCGGGGTAGTCTTCCCGGGACCTGTCCTGCGGACTGTGCTTCTTTTATTTCCCTGCAGAAAGGAGAGCAAGCCGCAAGGCTTTCCTGGAGTTCTGTAGTCCGGGCCCAGGGGTTTTGTGCAGATCGTAATCGTTGTTCGAGTCGCTCCTGTACCATCCTTTCAATTTCTCGTTCTGAGAATCGAGTCGCTCTTGGTCGATAGGGGATTGTATCATCTATATCATCTTCGATTGGGATGATCGTTCGTTCCTTCGATCCGCTGCGAACTGCTTGTGGTACTCTTCGACCAGTTCTTCTTTGGGGACGGTTGTCGGAGGGTTTAGAATTGACCTGCTGTGGGCTGTGCAGCGAGCGACGCTCACTTGCTGGGCTGTCAGCTTGTTGAGAGGTCCGTTCGTTCGGCCTTGGCACTCCTGTCGCAGGAGTTGCTCCGGGAGCCGTAACGTTTCGAGGAATTTGGTCTAAAACTAGCAATTCTTCTGGAGAGAGTGACTTGAAGAGCATCGCTATTTGTTTCAGTTTTTCCTGAGCGCCAGGGAGAGGAGCGGGTATTTCGGGGAGCTCCGGTTTCCTCTGGTATTGTACGGTAAGACCTCCTTGGTGTTC
>CM064879.1:59517090-59556706 GCA_003313485.2 Penstemon barbatus | reverse complement strand
GAAGCTTTTGATAAATTGAAAGAGTTTCGAATGGAAGTTAAGAATCAACTTGGACATAGTATCAAGGCACTTCGGTCGGATCGAGGTGGTGAATACTTAAGTCAAGAATTCCTCGATTATCTTGTAGAGAATGGAATTCTCTCTCAGCGAACTCCTCCTAGAACACCGCAGTTGAATGGTGTGTCTGAGAGAAGGAACAGAACTTTGTTAGACATGGTTCGTTCCATGATGAGTTTCGCTGACCTTCCTTTTTCATTTTGGGGCCAAGCCCTATTAACTGCTTCGAAGATACTTAACATTGTACCTTCAAAGTCGGTGCCGACGACGCCATACCAAGAGTGGTTTGGTAAAGCACCCATATACTCATATCGATCTCCTGCATATGTAAGAAACAAGAAAGGAGATAAACTAGATAGTAGATCTAGTTTGTGCAAATTTGTGGGGTATCCAAAGGAATCCATTGGATACCTGTTCTACGAACCTAAGGAACAAAAGATGTTTGTGTCCAGGAACGCCCACTTCTTGGAGGATGACTTCCTCACTAAAAGAAGCGGAATATCCGTAGAACTGGATGAAGTCCAGGAATTGGACCCATCCCCACAAGCAGTGGGAGTTGATCCTGAACCCGTTGAACCATCTAGTACACCAGTACTTCGTAGGTCCGATCGAGTTCGTAGAGAGCCTGAAAGATATGGCTTTATTCACGAAAACGATCAATTGGACACTGATCCAAGGACATACGAAGAAGCTATGTCAGACATAGATTCAGGTGCGTGGCAGGAAGCCATGCAATCCGAAATGGATTCCATGCATTCCAACAAAGTATGGACTTTGGTTGATCCACCTGAGGGGACCATCCCTGTAGGCTGCAAGTGGATCTTCAAGCGCAAGCTAGGAATGAATGGAGAGGTATTAACTCATAAGGCTCGCCTTGTGGAAAAAGGTTATTCTCAAAGACCTGGAATAGACTATAAGGAAACCTTCTCGCCAGTGGCGATGTCTAAATCCATTCGGATACTATTAGCCATAGCCGCGTGGCATGACTACGAGATATGGCAAATGGATGTAAAGACCGCCTTTCTCAATGGCGACTGATGGGGGCTATTTCGCACCCTACATACTGTACTATCGACTAAAGACATTGAGATCTGATCTATCAAATCAGGCTGTTTAAAGATCATCTCATCGACCAGGCCGAGTACAGCTCTCTTCGATCAAAAGACGATACTCCGGACCCATGAAAGATATTTGGGCCGAGTCCTATTAGGACTATGTTTCCTTGTAACGCTAGGTTTAACATTGTATAAATACCTAGTTAATCATTGTATTAGACAACTTTGAAATCCCTCTACTTCAAGAATACACGAATATATACAGCTTACGGCTTCACAATTGAAGAAGATTCTATATTGTTCATAGCTTTAGTTCTGCCCTCCGGTGTGTTTTAGAGTTTTGTTTGTGGTTTTACTTCTTGTTCTTGATTATTGCTTTTCTTTGTAATTGATCCATCCAGAATAAAGTAATAGAGCCCTACTAAATATATATACAAATACTTGTAAACCCCTCCGGTATTACAAATTCACTGATATACAATTAACCCGACGAAATCCGGTTAAATCAGTTGGCGCCCACCGAGGGGCTAGGTTAATTATTCGATTGACACATGGCTCGCCCAAGGAAAAGCGCTCGTGTTGGAGCGAGAAGCAATACAACCACCGGCCATAACACATCGGAAGACATACAGGACAACAACGATAATAATGTTCCTAATACCGAGGAGAATGTCCAAGATACACATCCCCGACAGCAAGAACCCCAAGGAGGCCTTCCCGGTGCCATACGGGAAGAACCAGAAGGCCCCGAAGTCCCCGTTCCTCTCCCTGACGCTCAGGAGAAATTGCGACAAATAGCAATGCTTCTCAAATCACTCTCTCCAGAAGAATTACTAGTACTAGATCAAATTCCTCGAAACGTTACGGCTGTCAAGACAACTCCTGCTCCAGGAGTGCCAAGGCCGAACGAACGGACCTCTCAACAAGCTGACAGCCCAGCAAGTGAGCGACGCTCGCTACACAGCCCACAGCAGGTCAATTCTAAACCCTCCGATAACCGTCCCCGAAGAAGACCTGGTCGAAGACTACCACAAGCGGGTCGCAGCGGATCGAAGGAACGAACGATCATCCCAATCGAGGATGATGTAGATGATGCAATCCCAGATCGACCGAGAGCGACTCAATTCTCAGAAAGAGAAATTGAAAGGATGGTACAGGAGCGACTCGAACAACGATTACGATCTGTTCAAAACCCATGGGCCCGGACTGCAGAACTCCAGGAAAGCCTTGCGGCTTGCTCTCCTTTCTGCAGGGAAATAAAAGAGGCACAATCCGCGGGACAGGTCCCGGGAAGACTACCCCGATATGATGGAACCACCGACCCGGACGATTATATCTTTAGCTTTACGAACATAATGAATTTATATGCCCACTCCGCCGAATTCACCGCCAAGTTAATGGTGACGACATTCGAAGGACTCGCGCTGGATTGGTTCGCCAAACAGCCGGCCAACTCTATATTCAGTTTCCGAGAATTATGCAATAAACTAACGCAGCAGTTTGCCAGTCAGAAGAGACAAAAACTTCCGATGAGCTACCTAGGAACCATACACCAACAAGAGGGAGAATCCCTAAGAAATTGGTTGGCGAGATTCAACGTAGAATTACTCAAAATCGACTCTCCGAATATCGATTACATAATTTCTATCCTCTTCGATCTCACTAAAAATAGGCAGTTTGGAAACGCCCTCAGTCGGAAACAACCGAGAACGTTTGCCGACATTATGAACCTGGCGTCTAAGTATATGACCCAAGAAGAGATGAATTCCTTTAAGGATAAAAACAAAAACAAAGCCACAACTTCAGGCTCCAAACGGCATGACAGGTTTCCTGCCCCAAAATCTTTGGATTACGAGCGTTCTTCCAGAAGAGGTAATGTTTTTCAGCGATTAGAATATAACAAAGCCGACCAAGATAGGCAACCAAATTTCTACCAAAGACCAAGAAACCATGAACAACCAATCAGAAGCAGGGTGAATCAAGTAGAACACCCAAGGTTAAATGCTCCAATGGAAGAAATACTGGAAGTGCTAGAAAGAAATAACTGGATTCCCGAGGCGAGGAAAATCGCACAACCGAGACCAGGGTCTCGAAACTACGATCAATACTGTAAGTACCATAGAGCACATGGACATCGAACGGAGAATTGTTTTCACCTTAAGAGAGAAGTCGAAAAACTAATCGAACAAGGAAAACTTGACGAATACTTAGAGCGAGATAATCGCAAAAGGGAAAGAAGTAGGAGCCCTCGGAACGGTAATCAAAGGAGAAGTTCTCATCAAAGGTCACCTGAACGCCGACCTACTCAGGAGTCGAATCACGACCAAATCAATGGAACTATCCATACGATATCCGGGGGTCCCGCGGGTGGAGATAGTCGTAACGCCCGACGAAGAACAGCCCGATCCATAATTGGAAACTCAAAATACCCAAAAGAAATTTGGACCCTGGAAAGAACGAAGGCGAAGCACCTAAAAATATTGTCTGGGACGCAAAAGAGGATAACCCCGACTTCCCGATGGTAATCTCGCTAGAAATAGCAAACTACAATGTCAAGAGAATCCTAATCGATAATGGGAGCTCAGCCAATATTATCTCCCGAGAAGTTTTAGCCCAAATGGACTTGGGGCAGATAAACTTGCAGAAAGTAGCTACGCCATTAATAGGATTCGGAGGGTCCGAAATCATCCCCAGCGGAACCATAACCTTAAGCGTATCGCTCGGAAAAATACCCCACCGGACAGTCAAGCTAGTAAAATTTCTAGTGGTAGAAACCCCTTTTGCTTATAACGCAATATTGGGACGACCTGCTCTCAATTTATTCCGAGCTGTAGTCTCTACTTATCATCAGAAGATAAAGTTTCCAACCGATAGAGGCATCGGAGAAATAACAAATGACCATTGCATGGCTTGGGACTGCTACAGTACTTCGTTAACTATGAAAGAACACCCAAAATCGATTACTCCGAGTAAAAGAAAGATCGAAGAAGATCTCAACAGAAATAAAATTGAAATCCCAAGTACCGATCGAGTGGATAAAAAAGGAAAGGAACCGCTTGATTTATCATTAAAACCTCCAGAACATAAGGATATAATTCTTGTACAAGGGGACTCGTCTAAAACAACGAGAATAGGTACAGAACTGAGAAAAGAAGGGGAAATAATGCTAATCGACTTCCTCAGAAACAATGCCGACGTCTTCGCTTGGAGCGCAAATGACATTGAAGGAATCGATCCTCGAATAATCAAGCATTCCCTAAAAGTAGATCCTTTGGCTAAACCCGCCAGGCAGAAGAAGAGAAATCATGGACCGGTAAAAGATAAGATTATCAAAGCCGAGGTAGAAAGACTGCTTGAAGCGAAACAAATCCGAGAAATACACTTCTCCGAATGGCTGTGCAATGTTGTCTTAGTAGCAAAAGGGGAAAAAAAGGACAACAAATGGAGAATGTGTAATGATTTTACTGATCTTAACAAGTTATGCCCGCGCGACCCATATCCCCTCCCGAGGATCGACCTATTGGTCGATTCGACCGCTGGCTTCGCTATATTTAGCATGATGGACGCCTTTCAAGGGTTTTATCAAATATACATGGATGAGCGGGACCAAGAAAAGACTGCATTCGTAACCGAGCAGGGAGTATATTGCTTCATAGTAATGCCATTCGGCTTAAGAAATGCCGGAGCTACTTACCAAAGATTAGTAAACCTAATGTTCAAAGAATTAATCGGAGAGCTGATGGAAGTCTACGTGGACGACATGCTGGTCAAAAGTATGAACGAAGCGTATCACGTAAAACATCTCGATCGATGCTTTCAGATCTTAAGAAAATATCGTATGAAGTTAAACCCCGCAAAATGCACCTTTGGTGTCAAATCAGGAAAATTCTTGGGATATTTAGTTCACCAACGCGGAATAGAAGCAAACCCAGAAAAAATCCGAGCCATAACTGAAATGAAACCTCCCAAAACCATCTCCCAAGTACAAAGCTTAGTTGGGAAGATCGTAGCATTAAACAGATTCATATCAAAGTCAGCAGACAAAAGCCTCCCTTTTTTCCAAACTCTCCGAAAGGCAAAGAACTTCGTTTGGACTGGAGAATGCGATCAGGCCTTCGAGCAACTCAAAGAATATTTGACAACACCTCCGATGTTGGCAAAACCAACGGAAGGGGAACCATTGTATATGTACATCTCCATCTCCGACGTAGCAATTAGTTCAGTACTAATTAAAGTCGAAGACTCAGAACATAAGCCCGTCTATTATCTAAGCAAATTATTGCAGGGAGCTGAGAAGAATTATTTGGAAATTGAGAAATTCACGCTGGCCTTAGTGGTGGCTGCACGGAAACTTCGACCTTACTTTTTAACCTATAGAATAGTGGTTTTGACAAATCAACCGCTAAGACAAGTCTTAGCAAAACCAGAAGCCTCAGGAAGACTAATTAAATGGGCGATCGAACTAGGCCAGTTTGAAATTGAGTACAAACCAAGAATCGCCATAAAAGCTCAAGTATTGGCTGATTTTATACTAGAAACTCCAACGCAGACGACTGAATCGTCGAATTGCCTCAACGACGATGTCTTAATCGTAGAAAAACAAACTTGGTTAATGCATGTCGACGGTGCTTCATGCCGAGAAGGAGGAGGCGCCGGAATCAACTTCACCGGACCAAATAAAGAAGATTTGAATTACGCAATAACATTGGACTTCGTCGTAACAAACAATGAAGCTGAATATGAAGCGTTGATTGCGGGAATGGAGATGGCGATCAAAGCCAACATAAAAAGTCTTAGAGTACTAACTGATTCAGAATTAGTGCAAAGACAAATTGAAGGCCTATACGAGGCTAAAGAATTCAATATGGTCAAATACCTCGCCAAGGTGAAAACACTAGCTGAGAAATTTGAAAGCTTCAGTATCCAGAACATCCCACGTTCGGAAAATAAATGGGCCGATCAGCTATCAAGATTCACAGGATCCCATGACGGAAAGACCGAACGGGTGATCAACTGGTTGATCTCTAATACACCAGCAATCGACATCGATGAAACTCCAGTAGTCGATATAATGGAAATTGAAGAAGCCGAAGAAAACTGGATGACCCCGATGATAGACTATCTTCGAGAAGGAAAACTACCACCTGACCAAAATGAAGCTCGGAAAATAAGATATCGAGCTCCGAAGTATACACTTGTAGAAGGAAAACTCTACCGAAGATCGGTATCAGGAATTCTTCTGAAATGCGTCTCTGAATCACAAACCGTCGATATACTACGAGAAATACATGATGGGGATGCAGGAAACCACAGCGGATCAAGGGCATTGGCATTAAAATGTCTCAGGACGGGTTACTATTGGCCAACCATCAATAAAGATGCCGCTCAATATGTCCAAGAATGTCATCACTGCCAGATCCATGCTAACATATGTCATCGACCAGCGGAAAACATGCACCCTATTCCAGTTTGTTGGCCATTCGACCAATGGGGAATGGACATCGTGGGACCTTTCCCAGCAGCTAGATCTAAGAAATCCTATGTCCTGGTCGCTGTAGAATACTTCAGCAAATGGATAGAATGCGTCGCCCTCACACGAATAACCCAATTCCAAGTTATCAACTTCCTATGGAAATTCATAGTTTGTCGATTCGGCATCCCAAGGATCCTTATCTCCGATAATGGAACTCAATTCGCGGGAAAACAGATAATAGAATGGTGTACAAAACTTGGAATTCAACAAAATTTTACCTCGGTAGGACATCCTCGAGCAAATGGACAAACTGAAGTAGCAAACCGAGAGATAATAAAATCTTTGGAAAAAAGATTAGGAGCCGCCAAAGGAAAATGGCTTGATGAACTCCCAGGAGTACTATGGGCTAATCGGACCACAGTAAGGAGCTCAACTGGGGAAACTCCATTTAGCTTGGTATATGGGTCGGAAGCGGTTATCCCTGTGGAAACCCTAATCCCAACGCCAAGAATAGAGATGTTCGATGATCAAGAAAATGAAAAGTTGAGAGAAAATGACATTGATTTAACAGAAGCTTTAAGAGATAAAGCTGCTGTACGCCTACAAGCCACTAAAGCTAATATGGAGAAAGCATACAATCAAAAAGTACGCGTCCGAACCTTCAAAGAAGGAGACTTAGTCTTGAAAAAGGTAGAAGTATCCAAGCATGTGGGAAAGTTACAACAAAATTGGGATGGACCTTACATCGTCATTGGTGTAGGGAAGAAAGGTTCGTACAAAATTGCACACTTGGATGGAACAGCCTTACCAAGAACCTGGAATGCTGTCAACCTTAGGAAATACTATGGTAAATAAATTTTAACAGATTATACTGCATTATTTTACTTTTTACTTTATCAAGTTTCAATCCTTGTAATAAAGGCCTTAGCCTACAGTTCAATTATTAAAGATTTCTTTAGCATTTTCTATATATCGATTATATCGGTTAACATTCATTGGAATCGCACAATCATATTGATAGAAGTTAGAACGAAACGAGTCGAGTATACATTGATCCGCTCAATAAAAACTCCTCGCTCAATCTCATCGATCTAAAGACTTTTTGGTTAAAAACCTAAGTCTAAAATAAAAAACGAGTCGAGTAAACATTGATCCGCTCGATAAAAACTCCTCGATATAACAGAAAGACTTTCGGGTACTGAAAACCCAAGTCTAAAATAAAAAACGAGTCGAGTAAACATTGATCCGCTCAATAAAAACTCCTCGATGAATCAAAAAAGACTTTTGGTTAAAAACCTAAGTTAAAATCAAAAACGAGTCGAGTAAACATTGATCCGCTCAATAAAAACTCCTCGATGAATCAAAAAAGACTTTTGGTTAAAAACCTAAGTTTAAATAAAAAACGAGTCGAGTAAACATTGATCCGCTCAATAAAAAACTCCTCGATGAATCAAAAAAAGACTTTTGGGTTAAAAACCTAAGTCTAAATCAAAAACGAGTCGAGTAAACATTGATCCGCTCAATAAAAACTCTTCGATGAATCAAAAAAGACTTTCGGGTACTGAGAACCAAAGTCTAGATCAAAAAAACGAGTCGAGTATACATTGATCCGCTCAATAAACACTCCTCGTTAAACATTCAACAATCGAAAAAGACTTTTTGGGTTAAAAACCTAAGTCTAAACAGACGAGTTGAGTACAAATTGATCCGCTCAATAAACACTCCTCACTCTAAATCTAAACAAACGAGTTGAGTACAAATTGATCCGCTCGATTAAAGACTCCTCGATAAATCTATAAGCGATCGAAAAGATTTTAGGTGATAAAAACCTAATTCTAAATTACGACAAGTTGAGTAAACATTGATCCGCTCAATAAAAACTCCTTGATCTGTTCCTAGCGATCTAATTGATTTGCTTGAAATCTTGAAGATAGACTAAGTATAAAACCATCTGCTCAGAAAATGCTACTCATAATTAAATTATGACAGAATTAACGACAAGGAAGATGCGAAGGATAAAAGTAATATTTTATTCATCAAATCAGTTACATACAAAAATCCTACGTTACAAAGATCTACATGCTACTTAAAGATCGTTACAATGATTTAAGTGAGATGATCCTCTAAGATCGGCGATCTTCACGACAATGTCCACGGAAACACCAATCTCCTCCCTAGTACCTCGTCGATTATAATGGACCACCTAAGAAGCATGCTGCTCAGGATGGTCGACTTCTTTGGTTCGACGGCCAGGCTCTGAAGATCAAATGTTCTTCCAGAGGAAATGAGCATTACTAGCCAGATAACCGGCAATACTCATTCACCCACAACGAGATACTGCTTGTACAATGGGGTAGACTTTTACTCTGAAGCAGCATCTCTTCCGAGGAGTCGTAAAGAATAAAACTTACCAGCCCACCCCGGTAATTTGTCACTCCGGAGGTAACATCGAAGGGCAGGGGTGAGTGGCAAGTAGGAACCCTCCATGTGCAAACAGAAACCCATGGACCTCAAAACTGTGAAAACAACATTTGAGGCCTCATGGGACCCGTCAACACAAGGTAGAGCTGACATGGGACCCGTCAATACAAGACTGGGAACGACTTCACTATTTTGAACAAATAAATCATAATAATGTGATTTTTTGAAGACAATGGGATCAGAAGGCAGAATAAAATCTAAGGAATCTGAGATCTCCATCCTTTTTGGGAAATTGCAAATGAAGCATATAAACCACCCCCCTATTTATAGGGGTAGATCTAAAGCAATCCAACGGCAGAAAAAGTGATTTGATCAACGGACATGGATACGACCCTTTGACTCCCGTAATAAATGCAAATAAGTTGGAACGACACTGTCTAATCGCCTCAACTGGTCGACAACAGAAGTGGTCGGGGGTCGAAGCGATCACCAGCAAACCTAAAAGAACTCCAGACCAGACATACCGGAATGATCATATTTCATGGTCGATGGCTTAAAAACCTAGAACCCACAAACGAAGTCATACAAGCTTTAAAATCACAGCGAAAAAGACAGTTGCTCGATAACAGACCAAACCCTTCACCATGCGAGGGCCGTAACTGCCTTATACCTCATACGGGTAACCAGTAACTAAGCCATACAAGAACTCCTCTGGAATCCAAGATATTTGACATAGAAATCAGGAGAATAGTCCTCCTTATTCAAAACGGCAAAGACGTCACTACCTAACATACCAAAGAATTGCTTAAAAAGGTCTGAACAGGAGATCTGGCTAAAACCCCTACATTTTCCAATTCCTCCCATATCAAGAAAGTGATATAATGATACACTAACCAAGGAACATATAGTTCAATGCTAATGCTGGGAAACATAAAGGTTGGGAAAAGACTGAAAGGGATATTTTTCCTTAGTTCGATGTTAAGAAAAAAGCAGAATTCGACAAAAGGGACAATAAGCCTCCTTATATAAGATTTGGATCACAACAAGACAAAAGTATAAGGCATAGATTGAAGAGCGACCAAGATGATGAGCGTCCTTTAACGACTATGATCGATATGAATAACCTATTGTCTAAATCATGACGTGAAACATACTGGTACATGAAATCCAAAGGAGTATACTGGGTATGATCAACAAAAAACTTGATTTGCAAAAGCAAACAGTATACAAAGACTGGATTTGCAAAAGCAAACAGTATATAAAGACTTGATTTGCAGAGGCCAACATTATACAAAGACTTGATCTGCAGAAGCAAACATTATATTTATGCACAAAGGAAGAACGAGCATAACAAATTATATCTACAAAAGAAAAATTGATCAAGGTAAGAATCTGCCTACAAAAAGATTATGATTTCCAATTTAGAGCTTCTCCCATTACAAAAATTTCAGCCCGAACAAATGCACAAAAGTCGGGCAATCAAAAAAAAAAAAAAAAAAAAAAAAAAAAAAAAAAGAGACAGTCCAAGGCCTGCCAGGTCGAGCAAAGGTCACTGAGAAGAACGGTCAGCAGGTCGACTACCAGAAACAGCCTTCCGAGGAGTCATAGTGCCAGCAAAAGCCATCAACTCTTCTTGACGCTTTAGATAACCAGCGTCATATCCTTCCTCATAGGACCGCCGTTGAGACTTCTCCGCTAAGGCAGCAGCCTGAACCAAGTCACTTTTCTCTTTCTCCCAGACAGACTTTTCCTCCTGCAATTTTTTCAAATCATCATTGGCAAGCTGCAGTGCGAGAGACTGCCCAGCGACCTTCGCCGACTCCGACTCCAAACGATGTTGATAAGCACCCTTACTTCTCCACAGTTCATCGTTTTGCACACCCAACTGGAGTGCAAAGTACTTAGCCTGGAAAAAGAAAACAACCCTTATGTAAGAAGGAAGTCAAAAAAGTAAATCAAATAAAATAATGAAAAGATTCGCCCACCTGTTCACATATTTTCATCAGCGATTGAACAAGGCGTACGTTGGAAGCACCCTCAAGCTTCTTCAGCTCACCAGGCAAAATGGTGCTTAAACCTAGATCCCAAGACAAAGCATCAGGCTCAATTGAGCCAGGCAATTCACTATTGGAAGGGACTCCATCAGGACGAGGAGCCTCTGACAACATAATATCCTTGACTTGCTCAAAGATACATCGATCGTCTAATAGGCGAGGAGATTCTCTCTCATTGGGGCTAACGGAGGTCTCCTTGCCCGAAGCAGAAATAACAGTTCGACGACCAGACCTGGAACCGGTCCGACCGCCGGAAGGTCCTCCCGATTCAAAGGAAGTAGTCATCACAGTGGTATCATTAAACAAATAATCAGGACAATCCTGCACAATAGATTGTGTCGTGGAAGGATTGACAAAAAAGTCATCACCAGCTTGCCCTCCGCTGGCGATGGGGGCAGTAGAAACAGACAAAGGAAGGGAAATAGCAAAATCCCCTCCATGAAAAACGTGCTCAAAGGAAGGAGCATTTGAACTAACAGCTATATTATAAGCCGGTTCCTCGTTGGACATATCGCCAAAAGCAATCCGACCAGGGGAAGGCATGCTTCCTACTTGAGTGGAAGCAGAAAAGATTGGTTCTGAAAACGACGAGTTTACTACAGAAAAAGGTTCGGAGGCAATAACGCGAGTATCAATCTCCGACCTAATTATTGAGGATGAACGATGAGGCTCAACCGACGGCCCATCTCTTCGATGTTTTTTGGGTCTATTATCTCTAGCGCCCTCACGAGAAGGTCGCTTCGAAGTATTACCAAAAAGGTTACTCATGATCGGATTATGGAGAAAAACAAGTTAATATCGAGAAAGCTTATCGACTAGCAAAAGAAAGAATATTCTGTTAAAAGAGGAGTATAGCAGTAAAAAATAAGTCGAGTTTTTACCTTTCGTATTTATACTACATGAAAGGACGCGACAGACCCGAAGAAAGGGCGCGAAACTGAAGAACTGACCTTGGAGCAAACGCTAGAATTTGAAAAGACACACGCATAATGATTACGGCAAATTTAATGACTTGTCTGCATAATTACAGCGAATGTGAAAAGACGCGACTGACAGAATACGAAACGTTTAAGGTACAAAGAGAAGAAAGGGTAAAATTACAATTAGAACCTACGAGTAAATAATTACAATGATTATTTCAAAAAATCACTATTTTAAGAAGCCTTCTCGCTATCCGGAATTCTCTGATCACTACCGACGTCCTCAGTCATACCAATATCCTCTTCCTCTTCTTCCTCGACTTCGGGATCAACAAAAGTATTATCGAGCTCCTCGTTAACATCAGAAGGAGGAATTGGCAATGGATTTCCAAATTCTTCGACAAGGTGAGCCAAAGGAAAACCTTGATAGACAACATCTGGAACCTCGGAAGGAGAATAAACTTCACCATAGCGATTCAACCGAATATGAGCAGCCTTAAAATACTCCTTTCGACGATCATCGATCATCTCCAGAGCGACCAGCTGATGAATCGCTTTCTTAAAAGTATTTTTGAGTAAAGGACCGACCATCCGATACACCAACGCCGTATGAACAGGGGAATTAAGGAATTCACGAACAACTCTTTCGTCTGGATTCCTACCATATCGATCCCTAAGTCCACTAAGTGGAACTTCCTTTTCGTACTCCTCTAAAGAAGTTTCAAGGTTTGACACTTGAGATTCGAGCCCACTAATTCGAGCCGTGCTCTGTAACTGGAATTCCTCTAACTTTCTAGCCATTTGGTTGGCATGTTCTTGAGCACGAGAAACCTCCATCACCCTGTTCATCATTTCTTGATCCTCAGCCCCGGTAGCAGGAGTCTCTGTGACGGGAACGGAAAAAGATGTCGAGGGACCAACCTCCGAACCGGAGGATTTACGAAGTAAAGCATTATTTTTCTCCTCCAGGAACTCGCACTGTTGTTTCCAGAGTGCATTTTCATAGGCGTACGACGCAAGACACGTTTTAGTCTGAACAAACAAAGAAAGCAAGAAAAAGAGATGGATTAGTAAGTTAAGGAGGACCCTTTAAAATTTTCTGTTAGCATGATCAAAGAAATATTACCTTTTCTGCATAAAGAGAAGCTCGCTGGAATTTCTCCAGAGGATCCTTATGAAGAAGCTTGTTCAGATCGCGAGTAAAGACACCAGACAAAAGAACACGGGTTGCCTTATCGATCGCATTTTCATTATCATCGTGGATAAGAGAATCCTTCTCGGAATAACCAGCAGCCCTCTTTCCCTCTAAATGATCCTCGATCATTTCGACAAGGGTAGGTTTCGGATGTTTATCTCCAACTAGAGAAAGATCGTGGCCTGAGCGTCCGTAATAACTCCTCCTTCTATCAACTGGATTATTAGTAGGATGAGGCATCGACCAGGTGCGACATCCTCGAACGCCCAGAGATGTTCTAAGGTGAAGAGGAGGATAACCAGATCCCATGCCCTGACGAATAGGGGGCTCATGAGGAGATTCTGGAGATTCCTCTCTGTCCTCCTCGGATTCATGACCTAACTCCAACTTCCTTTTTCGTGACGCTCTCTGCTCAATAGGGGCGTTCTCTACGGATTTAGAAGATTTCGACAGCACCATCTTTCCCTTCGAAGAGTGTCGAGAGTTTTCTACCATATCAGCTGAAAAAGAGATAAATTATAAATTATTTACTTTCCCTATAAACGGTATCGTCACAACGCCAGGCTAAGATAAATTACTAACCAAGAAGTTCAGATGATGAATTGATGGGAAAGCTGTGAATACTTAACCCCGCCTTACGAAGGAAAGCTTCCCCGATCAAAAGAGCACTTTGATATTTGTTTGCACGTATTTCGGAGATATCAGCGATAAACTTAGCATCATCGGGAACTAGTTCGCCTGTTGCTAAGCGACCTCCAGAAATCCAACTAGAACCATGATCCCATGAAAAAGGCACGCTCGTACCATCCGCTAAGCGAAAATTAGACGGAGGACGAACAAAGAAGAAATGAGATTTCCATGAAGGATTACTAGAAACAGGGGCGTCAAAGATCGCTCGACTAGGCCGCTGACTAGAGAAGAAGTATCCACGATTTGAAGAACTAGAAATATTGAAGCGGAAAAGTTGCGTAAAATTACGAAAAGAAGGTTTAAACCCCTTGGAGATCATCAAAACAGAAAAGCAAACTACAAAAGCAACGGAATTTGGAACCAGCTGTGTCAGGCACACAGTGAAAGTTTTCAAAACTTCAAGAAAAAGGGGAGACAAGGGAAGACGCAGTCCGCTATTAAAGTGGGCCGAATAAAAAGCTCGACATCCCTCCGGTGGGGATGTGACCCTATCAGTAGGGGAAGGAAGAATTATCTCGGAACCTTCCGGGAAATACTTGGTATAATTATTCACAACTTCCGGAAATGTTTCCACTGTATAAGCACAAGCAACGTCCTCAATTGGTTCAGAAATCTGAGGAACAGTACCTTTGCCCTTTTTGGCTCGGGCAGCCACATCCGCGTCAGTAAGGATTCGTACCTTGAAGGTATCCTCTACAGGGACGACGAAGTCGGTTACACTAGATTGTTCACCCAACAGACTAGAATGCAACTCCTCCTCATTATCGGGGGCGACAATCTCTCTAGAAGAAGATCTTCTTGCAGAAGCCATGTATTCTAGTTCTCGGAAAATGAAGGTCGATAAAAGGAAAAATTTAGCGTGATGAACGACCAAGCAGGAAATAACTACGAATTGTAGGGAAGTATAAAAGAAGAATGGCGAACTTAAGAGTCACCTATTTATAACAAAATGAGAAAAGACGTTTCGAACTTATTGCAGCTACTCATATTCCCGCCAAAAACGGAAGGATACGAAAAGCTTCCGGAATAGACGCGTGGCAATCCGTAACTGGACAGAGAAAACGACTATCTATGATATGTAGCACTCTTTTCCTTATTTAAGATTTTTTCCCACAGGGTTTTTTCTTAAGTAAGGTTTTTAACGAGGCTCCATTCATAGAAAAGAAACAGTCGTAAAGATCTATCTACTTCTACGAGCTTCTATTATTTATACGCTCGAAGAAGTGAGGGAGTACTGATGGGGGCTATTTCGCACCCTACATACTGTACTATCGACTAAAGACATTGAGATCTGATCTATCAAATCAGGCTGTTTAAAGATCATCTCATCGACCAGGCCGAGTACAGCTCTCTTCGATCAAAAGACGATACTCCGGACCCATGAAGGATATTTGGGCCGAGTCCTATTAGGACTATGTTTCCTTGTAACGCTAGGTTTAACATTGTATAAATACCTAGTTAATCATTGTATTAGACAACTTTGAAATCCCTCTACTTCAAGAATACACGAATATATACAGCTTACGGCTTCACAATTGAAGAAGATTCTATATTGTTCATAGCTTTAGTTCTGCCCTCCGGTGTGTTTTAGAGTTTTGTTTGTGGTTTTACTTCTTGTTCTTGATTATTGCTTTTCTTTGTAATTGATCCATCTAGAATAAAGTAACAGAGCCCTACTAAATATATATACAAATACTTGTAAACCCCCCCGGTATTACAAATTCACTGATATACAATTAACCCGACGAAATCCGGTTAAATCAGCGACATTGATAAGGAAATTTATATGCAACATCCAAAAAGGCTTTACATCTAAAGGAAGTGAGCATAAGGTTTGCAAACTTCAAAGGTCAATCTATGGCCTAAAACAGGCGTCCCGAACCTGGAACATACGTTTTGATGAGACAGTCAAGGGGTATGGCTTCATCAAAAACGTTTATGAGTCATGTGTGTACAAGAAATTCGACGGGAGCTCGGTACAATTTATTGTGTTATATGTCGATGACATTCTGTTGATCGGAGATGATATCAGAACGTTGACGCAGACGAAAGCGTGGTTATCCACGCAATTCTCCATGAAGGATATGGGAGACGCATCTTACGTACGAGGCATACGTATCTATAGAGATATATCGAAGAAGATGTTAGGTCTCTCCCAATCCCAGTACATTAACACTATACTGAAAAGATTCAGTATGGAAGAATCCAAGAAAGGATTGCTTCCAATGAGACATGGAATCTATATTTCTAAATCAATGTGCCCTACGAGTGATGAAGAAAAAAAGAGAATGTCTCTCATACCTTATGCATCTGCCATTGGCAGCATAATGTATGCAATGTTATGTACTAGACCTGACGTAGCTCACGCTCTCAGTGTAACGAGCCGCTACCAGTCGAATCTAGGGGAGGAACACTGGACCGCCGTAAAGGCTATCCTAAAGTACCTGAGAAGGACTAAGGATATGTTCTTGGTCTACGGTGGGAGTGGAGAATTGAAACTCGAAGGATTCACTGATTCGAGTTTTCAGTCTGACGTGGATGATTTTAAATCCAATTCTGGATATATATTTTGCCTCAACGGCGCAGCGGTGAGTTGGAAGAGCTCCAAACAGTCGACCACTGCAGACTCAACCACTGAAGCAGAATATATCGCCGCATCAGATGCAGCGATGGAAAGTGTTTCAATATACTTTATGATCTTGGACTTCTAACCATAAGGGTCTCCCACTATTTTATCGAATCCCATGCCCCCACATGGTAAACGAGAAATCAAATTTCTTAGTAGGTCTCAAAGTCCTAAAGACATTTTCCACACCCACGACTCGTGAGACATGTGGTCAATTCAATAGGTAGGCAACAAATTGCCAATCGTTTCTGCCAAACGACCTTTGAGAATATTTTGCCTCGCTTTTCGTATGGACCCACGACTCGTGCGACATCCATATTATTAAACGTTAAGTCTACACCATCAATCTTGATAAGACATACCCCAATCATGGACGTTCCACGACTCGTGAGACAACGCCATGACCCGAATATGCCCTACCCTTGGCACTTTAACTCGTGCATCAAGGAAACGATCATATTGCTCTAATTACACCCGTTCCACGACTCGTGAGACAACGGATGAATCGAATACAACTCATGACCGAGCCCTATTGATGGAAGGCATGGACTACGAAAACTCGCTTGCCCATTATGACTTAATTATTAAACTCGATTGGGTCGAGTGGAGGTTTTTAATTATTTGAAGTTGCAAGATCTCACGAAATTTTAGTTGTTTATCTTTGTTAGGTGATCTATCCTAACATGCATCACATACATCAAATGGATAAAATACCAACAAAGCATAAACGGCCCTAGCATGCTCCTATCGCGTGGTGGATGATCATGGGCCGATCCTATGCGGTCCATTCCGAGCCAAGGAATGTGCCAATTGGTCAATCTAGGGTAAGTAAACAAATGGAAATAGAATCCTATTCTATTACATATGCATCACCATGCATACATGGCCTTCAAGGTCTTCAAGTCCTCCAAGTCCTTCAAGTCCTTCACAAGTCCTTCAAGTCCTTCTTCTTGAATAAACCTCACAACCTAATGCCTACTCTCTTTACATTGACATAAGTCAAAAAATAAGAGGCATGCAAGCCCCATTTAATTACATACCCAAATCATCAAATGAATTACAAGATTAATATCCAATCACATAAGGTCAAGGCCACTAGATCATCCACCCATACATTCATCACACAATGGGGCATCGATAAAGAAAATTTACCAAGAAGATTATCTACCAATTTCTAATGGATTAAGGCATGTACTTTGTGGTGTCCCAATTTAATGAGACCAAAGAACACAAATTTAGATAACTTGATGTAGGAGCTCGATAGGTGTTTGAATTTCGGTTTTATGACCAATCCGGCTCATCCTTAAGTTATCCATAAGTGAAGAGGCTTACCCACAGCCCTACATCACCTTAGGAAACCGTAGGACTCACAAGATTTAGGCAATTTTACCGGTGGGTGCGATTGTTCCACTACAACCCGGCACGTACGGTCTTTTCACCAAAAACCAATTTTCAAACTTAAACCACCCTTACTCCATACATCCCTATATCCAATAAAGTGTTCATAAACATTATCTAACCATAATCAACCACAAAAACAGTCCCTAAATCCGAAAGCAAATCGGTTGATGCACTTCAAATTTTAACAAACCGTTTTCACTAAAACGTAAGGAAACATTCATAACACTTAAGAATCACGAATCTAATATGAAATAGCATGATTTGGCTCTGATACCACTTGACGGTAATGGTCCTAAGGTCAACCTAAACGCAGCGGATAACGAAAATTTTTAAACGGGACAAAACGGCCCAAAAAGTGCAACTACTTTGCAAGAAATCTTTGGAGACCTTCTACCATTACTATCCTAGGATCATCATGCATTCAAAGTTCATATTAGAAGGAAAGATATCAAGACATACCTCTCCCAATCTTGGGAGGTGAAGAGCCGCAAAGAATCGGGACAAGCAAGTAACACCCGAAACCTTCAACAACCTCCAAGCTAGAATCTCCTCCTTTGAAACTTCTTTCTCCAAGAACCTCAAGAATATCCACACCAAGATCTCCAAGTGTAGATCCTCCAAAGATAGCCCACACACACAAGTGATAGCACTTAAGGAGCAAAGAAGATGAACTAGATCTTGCAAATACACCCTCAATCTATTAGCTAGAATGAAGTAGTACTTGAATCAAGTTAGAAACTTGATGAAGGAAGAGAAAGAGATGAAGAAAACAACTTTTCTTGCTAGGGATAGAGAGAAATCCGAACACACACTAAAAGGTGTAGTGTGTGTTTTTGTCTTGCAACTATTACATCTAATGAATGAAGGCAACATCTTATCTTTTATGTGTGTACATTATTCAATGTAGTTTATTGTTGGATCAAATCCACCAATAAGACATGTAGCTTTATTGTGCTTCCCAAGCACACTTCTTGAGCTTCCCAAGCACACTACTTTTGATACAAGTTAGTGGTGGGGGCCACCACTAACTCTTGATAAGATATTTATTTCTCTCTCTTGTATATATATCACATATATATATTAACATTATATCATATCATATATGATCATCTCATAAGACCAATTTAAATTGGTCATGGGTTAATTGGGCATTTATTTCCCAATTAATAAATCCAATCTCTAATTCAAAATTAGAAACCCATTTATTTCTTCCTTCAATTAATTAGACCATTCTAATTAATTTCGACTAAATTAATTTAACACTTAAATTAATAGAGTCCTTTAATTAATTAATCTCCATTAATTAATTACTACTTCTTGTCAAATCCAATTTGACCTTTAATAGATTGAACTAAGTTGCATCTTGTGCTATTGTGTGTGGCCCCTTGGGTTCACCATCAATTAGCCGTGGGCTCACAAACCATTTGTGATTTAATTAAAAAGATTAATTAAACTACTTTTAATCAATCACTCTTAGATATGATCTCATCAAATCTAGAGTACCCAACACTCGAGGTAGTCGTCTAGTCACGGTCGACGAGTCCTAACTAATGATGAATAAAAAGTGTGAACCTTTCTTGAATTGATCTCATCAATCCTCTTACGCATACCATGCACGTACGCTCCTTCCAATAACTTATTTCCCGATCGAGGCCTAGGACATGGAGTCCAACGGATTCCTATTAGCCTTGATAACTATGCGTCTTTATTCTTTATGGTGATTCCATTTAGTGATTACCCATTTGGAAACTCCTTTCCAAATCTAACATCACTTACTTCGGCCGAAGATTCCCGGAATCAATCCATACAAAAGAATGCATAGGAAATCGCCCAACCACATCACGGTGGGAGTTAATGGATCCTTTATTGACGTCATTAACCTCACTACGAAGCAATCCATACCCAATGTGAAACTATAATGACTCGCTAATTAGTAGTCGAGTAACACATCAAAGCATAAACGCTCCGCATGAAGTTCACTCTAACGTCTCAAGTCAAAGGACCAATTTACGTACACTATCGTAAGTAGAAGAAATCTTCATCTCCAATAAACTCCTAAGATGAGATTTTTCTAGCGGGGTTTCGATGCGCTTGATCTCATCAAGCCACCCACTCATATGCATTGATATCTACCATATCGATGTCCATGGAACTATCCATCCCCATGCAAAAGAGAATGCATACTCGTGCAAGTCTTACCGAATACAATGATGCCCTGTCTCAATTGTATTCTACGACTTGGAAAGCTTTTAAGATCTTAAACCATAGTAGAACATATTCCATAGAGGGATGCACCATGTTCCATAGTTTCAACGATCTAAGGGCTTCATAAATTGCTTAGATGTATCACAATAATGAAGAATTGCCAATGCGAACTTTTATTGATCATGAATAAGATTGATTATAAGAGTATTTACAAGACAACCGATTGGCTTGCAGGGCATTACTCTAACAATCTCCCACTTGCACTAAAGCCAATCGTTCATAACTTTAAGGCCCATCTTAAGGCGATGTCCTTCAAAAGCCTTAATTGGCAATGGTTTAGTCAGTGGGTCCGCCACATTTTCTTTTGAGTCAACGCGCGCCACTCTCACGTCTCCTCTATCAATGATATCTCATATCAAATGATATCACCTCAATACGTGCTTGGATCTTTGATGAGATCTTGGCTCCTTTGCTTGCGCAAAGGCCCCATTGTTATCACAGAAGATAGCAACGGGTTCGACAATGCTAGGAACTAGACCCAACTCTTGGATGAAGTTTCGCATCCAAACACCTTCCTTAGCAGCATCACATGCAGCTATGTATTCTGCTTCGGTTGTAGAATCGGCTACAGTTTCCTGTTTGGAACTCTTCCAACTCACTGCACCTCCATTCAAGCAAATTACAAAACCTGACATAGACTTGAAGTCATCTACATCACACTGAAAACTAGAGTCAGTGTGACCCTCAAGATTTAATTCTCCATTACCGTAGACCAAGAACAAATCCTTAGTTCTTCTCAAGTATTTAAGGATTGCTTTTACGGCACTCCAGTGACTCTCACCTGGATTGGATTGAAAGCGACTTGTGACACTAAGAGCTTGTGCCACATCCGGCCTAGTACATAGCATGGCGTACATTATGCTCCCTATAGCGGACGCATAAGGTATCTTTGACATCCTTTCTCTTTCATCGTCAGTCTTGGGAGACATCGACTTGGAGAGATGGATTCCATGTCGCATTGGAAGAAACCCTTTCTTCGAAACATCCATACTAAACCTCTTTAGTATCTTTTCTATGTACAACATTTGGGATAGCCCTAGCAACCTTTTAGATCTATCTCTATAGATCCGTATTCCCAATACAAAGGAAGCTTCTCCCAAATCTTTCATGGAGAATTTTGTAGATAACCATGCTTTAGTCTTCTCTAATATTCCTACTTCATTCCCAATGAGAAGAATATCATCGACATAAAGCACTATAAACTCTATCGAGCTCCCACTAACCTTCTTGTACACACAAGGTTCATAGATGTTCTTGATGAAGCCAAACGATTTGACTGTCTCATCAAAACGCTTGTTCCAATTTCGGGATGCTTGTTTAAGTCCATAAATGGACCTTTGTAGTTTGCAAACCTTTTGCTCACTACCTTTGGGTATGAAACCTTTTGGTTGCTCCATATAAATTTCTTCTTCAATGTCTCCATTGAGAAAAGCGGTTTTCACATCCATTTGCCATATCTCATAGTCGTACCATGCTGCTATGGCAAGCAAGATCCGAATGGACTTTGGCATGGCCACCGGTGAGAAGGTTTCCTCAAAGTCGATGCCAGGCCTTTGAGTGTATCCCTTCGCAACTAGCCTTGCCTTGTAGGTAGACACCTCTCCATTTACTCCAAGCTTTCGCTTATAGATCCACTTGCAACCAACGGGTACTACTCCCTTTGGTGGATCTACCAAGGTCCATACCTTGTTTGAGTACATGGAGTCCAATTCGGCTCTCATGGCTTCACGCCATTTTCCCGAATCTATGTCCAACATAGCTTCTTCATAAGTCCTTGGATCAATATCCAATTGCCCCGTTTCATGTATCAATCCAAACCGTTCGGGTTGTTTACGTTCACGAGTGGACCTACGAAGTTGTTGTGTACTAGTGGTTTCCTCATTACTCTCATTTGTTTCCATCTCTTGTGGTGATTCATCCGTCTCACGAACTTCCTCCAATTCTATCTCCACCTTTTCATTATCAAGAAGACGTTCTTCCATGAAAATGGCGTTCCTAGAAACAAACACATTTTGTTCCTTAGGATCATAGAATTGATATCCAATAGACTCTCTAGGATATCCCACAAATTTGCATAAGGTGGACTTGGCTTCCAACTTATCTCCCACTAGCTTCTTGACGTAAGCGGGAGACCCCCAAATTCTCATGAATTTATAAGAGGGTGCTTTGCCGAACCACATCTCATGAGGTGTCTTAGGTACATTTTTCGAAGGTACTACGTTTAGTATCTTTGAAGCTGTAAGAAGAGCCAAACCCCAAAAGCTTCTAGGTAAATCCGTGAAACTCATCATGGATCGAACCATGTCCAATAGAGTTCTATTCCTTCTCTCCGATACTCCGTTCAATTGAGGAGTACCCGGAGGAGTCCACTTTGAGAGAATCCCATTCTCTTTCAAATAACCGAGGAATTCGCTACTCAAGTATTCTCCACCTCGATCGGATCGAAGTGACTTAATACTTTTACCGAGTTGCTTTTCTACTTCAATTCGAAACTCTTTGAACCTTTCAAAAGCTTCGGACTTATGTGTTATGAGATAGACATATCCATACCGTGAATGATCATCGGTAAAGGTTATGAAGTACTTATAACCTCCTCGAGCACTAACACTTAGTGGTCCACATATATCCGTATGGATCAAATCCAAAGTGCTTGAAGCACGTTCCGGTTTCCCAGAAAATGGCAATTTGGTCATTTTTCCCTTTAAGCAAGATTCGCAAGTTGGGAACTCATCCAAGTCCACTATTTCTAGAGACCCATATGAGACCAACCTTTGAATCCTCTTCTTGGAAATATGTCCAAGTCTAGCATGCCATAGATATGCGGAGTTATCGTTATTTGCCTTTCGTTTCTTAATATTATCGTGAACATGCAATATAGTATTAGATGTTCTGGACATTTCAAGATTATACAATCCATTAGCTAGTGTACCTTTTGCATATAAAGAACCATTCTTTGAAATGCTAAAAATTCCATTCATAATGGTAAAACAAAAACCTTCTTGATCCAAAACAGGAATGGAAATAAGGTTCTTGATTAAAGTAGGTACATAGAGACAATCTCTAAGGACTAGCTTACAATGTCCTACATCTAGTTCTACGTCCCCTATTGCTTCGGCTGCAACTTTTGCACCATTGCCCAAGCGGAGAATCCAATCCTCGGGTTTAAGGGGCCTTGTTGTTCTCATCACCTGTTTGTCATTACAAAGGTGAGAACCACAAGCGGTGTCCAACACCCAATTAGGATTATTCACGGAAATATTAACTTGGACGAAAAATATACCTTGATTCTTATTTGGGACGGTTTTAAGGTAAAGAGGACAATTCCTCTTCCAATGCCCTTCTTTATTACAATGGAAACAAATACCCTTAGCCACCTTTCCCTTCGCAACTTTAGGAGTGGCCTTAAGAGGCTTCTTGTCCTTAGAGGAACTTTTCCCCTTCTTTTTCTTTCCCTTTGCCTTTCGGCCCTTGGAAGAAATGGGAGCTAACATCACATGTTTCTCCTTTACTATCGAGCTTTCCGCCGTGTGAAGCATATTAACAAGTTCATGAAGTCCAACTTCCATGTTATGCATGTTAAAGTTCATCACAAAGTTGTCAAATGAGCGGGGCAATGATTGAAGGATCAAATCCATATAGAGTTCATTGTCCATAACCACGTTAAGATGAGCAAGCTTTTCGATGAGTCCAATCATTTTAAGCCCATGCTCACGGACCGATGAACCCTCAATCATGCGAGCTTGGAAAAGCTCCTTACTTGCCAAGTAACGTTCTTGCCGACCCGGAGTCGAGTACAACTCGGACAAGTGAAGGTGGATATCCGAAGCATGAGACATGTTCTCATGTTGCTTTTGAAGCTCACTTGACATTGAGGCTAACATGAGGCAACGGGCTTGAAGATCATCTTCGACCCATTTGTCAAAGGTGGCCCGCTCCTCATCCGATGAATCAGTCGGTAAAGCCACAGGAGGTGGGGCGGTAAGGACATAGCTCCTTTTCTCAGAATCGAGAACAATGCGAAGGTTGCGGAGCCAATCGGAGTAATTTGGCCCGGTGAGTTTATTTGAGTCAAGTATTAAATGAAGTGGGTTCTTTGCCATTTTAAAACACTTTTAAATCTACAAAGGCGAAAAAAGATTATGTTTAGCGTTCATTCAATTTTTCAATATACTTTATGATCTTGGACTTCTAACCATAAGGGTCTCCCACTATTTTATCGAATCCCATGCCCCCACATGGTAAACGAGAAATCAAATTTCTTAGTAGGTCTCAAAGTCCTAAAGACATTTTCCACACCCACGACTCGTGAGACATGTGGTCAATTCAATAGGTAGGCAACAAATTGCCAATCGTTTCTGCCAAACAACCTTTGAGAATATTTTGCCTCGCTTTTCGTATGGACCCACGACTCGTGCGACATCCATATTATTAAACGTTAAGTCTACACCATCAATCTTGATAAGACATACCCCAATCATGGACGTTCCACGACTCGTGAGACAACGCCATGACCCGAATATGCCCTACCCTTGGCACTTTAACTCGTGCATCAAGGAAACGATCATATTGCTCTAATTACACCCGTTCCACGACTCGTGAGACAACGGATGAATCGAATACAACTCATGACCGAGCCCTATTGATGGAAGGCATGGACTACGAAAACTCGCTTGCCCATTATGACTTAATTATTAAACTCGATTGGGTCGAGTGGAGGTTTTTAATTATTTGAAGTTGCAAGATCTCACGAAATTTTAGTTGTTTATCTTTGTTAGGTGATCTATCCTAACATGCATCACATACATCAAATGGATAAAATACCAACAAAGCATAAACGGCCCTAGCATGCTCCTATCGCGTGGTGGATGATCATGGGCCGATCCTATGCGGTCCATTCCGAGCCAAGGAATGTGCCAATTGGTCAATCTAGGGTAAGTAAACAAATGGAAATAGAATCCTATTCTATTACATATGCATCACCATGCATACATGGCCTTCAAGGTCTTCAAGTCCTCCAAGTCCTTCAAGTCCTTCACAAGTCCTTCAAGTCCTTCTTCTTGAATAAACCTCACAACCTAATGCCTACTCTCTTTACATTGACATAAGTCAAAAAATAAGAGGCATGCAAGCCCCATTTAATTACATACCCAAATCATCAAATGAATTACAAGATTAATATCCAATCACATAAGGTCAAGGCCACTAGATCATCCACCCATACATTCATCACACAATGGGGCATCGATAAAGAAAATTTACCAAGAAGATTATCTACCAATTTCTAATGGATTAAGGCATGTACTTTGTGGTGTCCCAATTTAATGAGACCAAAGAACACAAATTTAGATAACTTGATGTAGGAGCTCGATAGGTGTTTGAATTTCGGTTTTATGACCAATCCGGCTCATCCTTAAGTTATCCATAAGTGAAGAGGCTTACCCACAGCCCTACATCACCTTAGGAAACCGTAGGACTCACAAGATTTAGGCAATTTTACCGGTGGGTGCGATTGTTCCACTACAACCCGGCCCCGTACGGTCTTTTCACCAAAAACCAATTTTCAAACTTAAACCACCCTTACTCCATACATCCCTATATCCAATAAAGTGTTCATAAACACTATCTAACCATAATCAACCACAAAAACAGTCCCTAAATCCGAAAGCAAATCGGTTGATGCACTTCAAATTTTAACAAACCGTTTTCACCAAAACGTAAGGAAACATTCATAACACTTATGAATCACCAATCTAATATGAAATAGCATGATTTGGCTCTGATACCACTTGATGGTAATGGTCCTAAGGTCAACCAAAACGCAGCGGATAACGAAAATTTTTAAACGGGACAAAACGGCCCAAAAAGTGCAACTACTTTGCAAGAAATCTTTGGAGACCTTCTACCATTACTATCCTAGGATCATCATGCATTCAAAGTTCATATTAGAAGGAAAGATATCAAGACATACCTCTCCCAATCTTGGGAGGTGAAGAGCCACAAAGAATCGGGACAAGCAAGTAACACCCGAAACCTTCAACAACCTCCAAGCTAGAATCTCCTCCTTTGAAACTTCTTTCTCCAAGAACCTCAAGAATATCCACACCAAGATCTCCAAGTGTAGATCCTCCAAAGATAGCCCACACACACAAGTGATAGCACTTAAGGAGCAAAGAAGATGAACTAGATCTTGCAAATACACCCTCAATCTATTAGCTAGAATGAAGTAGTACTTGAATCAAGTTAGAAACTTGATGAAGGAAGAGAAAGAGATGAAGAAAACAACTTTTCTTGCTAGGGATAGAGAGAAATCCGAACACACACTAAAAGGTGTAGTGTGTGTTTTTGTCTTGCAACTATTACATCTAATGAATGAAGGCAACATCTTATCTTTTATGTGTGTACATTATTCAATGTAGTTTATTGTTGGATCAAATCCACCAATAAGACATGTAGCTTTATTGTGCTTCCCAAGCACACTTCTTGAGCTTCCCAAGCACACTACTTTTGATACAAGTTAGTGGTGGGGGCCACCACTAACTCTTGATAAGATATTTATTTCTCTCTTTTGTATATATATCACATATATATATTAACATTATATCATATCATATATGATCATCTCATAAGACCAATTTAAATTGGTCATGGGTTAATTGGGCATTTATTTCCCAATTAATAAATCCAATCTCTAATTCAAAATTAGAAACCCATTTATTTCTTCCTTCAATTAATTAGACCATTCTAATTAATTTCGACTAAATTAATTTAACACTTAAATTAATAGAGTCCTTTAATTAATTAATCTCCATTAATTAATTACTACTTCTTGTCAAATCCAATTTGACCTTTAATAGATTGAACTAAGTTGCATCTTGTGCTATTGTGTGTGGCCCCTTGGGTTCACCATCAATTAGCCGTGGGCTCACAAACCATTTGTGATTTAATTAAAAAGATTAATTAAACTACTTTTAATCAATCACTCTTAGATATGATCTCATCAAATCTAGAGTACCCAACACTCGAGGTAGTCGTCTAGTCACGGTCGACGAGTCCTAACTAATGATGAATAAAAGTGTGAACCTTTCTTGAATTGATCTCATCAATCCTCTTACGCATACCATGCACGTACGCTCCTTCCAATAACTTATTTCCCGATCGAGGCCTAGGACATGGAGTCCAACGGATTCCTATTAGCCTTGATAACTATGCGTCTTTATTCTTTATGGTGATTCCATTTAGTGATTACCCATTTGGAAACTCCTTTCCAAATCTAACATCACTTACTTCGGCCGAAGATTCCCGGAATCAATCCATACAAAAGAATGCATAGGAAATCGCCCAACCACATCACGGTGGGAGTTAATGGATCCTTTATTGACGTCATTAACCTCACTACGAAGCAATCCATACCCAACGTGAAACTATAATGACTCGCTAATTAGTAGTCGAGTAACACATCAAAGCATAAACGCTCCGCATGAAGTTCACTCTAACGTCTCAAGTCAAAGGACCAATTTACGTACACTATCGTAAGTAGAAGAAATCTTCATCTCCAATAAACTCCTAAGATGAGATTTTTCTAGCGGGGTTTCGATGCGCTTGATCTCATCAAGCCACCCACTCATATGCATTGATATCTACCATATCGATGTCCATGGAACTATCCATCCCCATGCAAAAGAGAATGCATACTCGTGCAAGTCTTACCGAATACAATGATGCCCTGTCTCAATTGTATTCTACGACTTGGAAAGCTTTTAAGATCTTAAACCATAGTAGAACATATTCCATAGAGGGATGCACCATGTTCCATAGTTTCAACGATCTAAGGGCTTCATAAATTGCTTAGATGTATCACAATAATGAAGAATTGCCAATGCGAACTTTTATTGATCATGAATAAGATTGATTACAAGAGTATTTACAAGACAACCGATTGGCTTGCAGGGCATTACTCTAACAATTAATCATGAAACAATCTCAAAGGTCGTGATCTCAAAAATGTTCCAAGTCATAGATTCATATCGAGACGGGGTATCGAATGAATCGTCAAGACTTGTACGATTATGCATGATTCACTTAAAGTGAATTTGTTGTTGTTTCATGAACAAGACATTGTTAATGTCAGTGCATATGACTAGGTGGTTCGATAGGGGATCGGATGCATCGAACGACCCGAACAGAGAGACCCATTGTGGAAGTGCGTAAAAAGCATATCGGTGGTGGGATGTCTCTCAAGACTTATAACTGATAGAATAGTGTCCTGCAAGCCAACTATTTGGCTGCATTTAATTGAAAGGACCACTCAATTGGATTAATAAATGCATTTTATTATTATATGGTCATCTTTATCTTATGTAATAATTATCTACGCATAAGGATAGAAGTCCTTAGATCACAGGGCTATGGGACAACCCGTGGACTGATCTCCAAGGCCGTGATCTAGAATATATTCAAGAGTCGTAGAATCCAATCGAGATAGGACATCATTGGATTCGGTTAGACTCTCACTATTGTGTATACTCCGATGAACTGGAGAACGCTGGGGTCCACGAGCGTGACTGGGATAGTCGATACACATAAGTGGGTGGCTTGCTGGGATGGCAAGCGCACTGAATACCCCAATTAGGAAATAACTCACCATGGAAGCGGTAGTCGCATATCGGGGTTGAAGTTATTCCAATTTACAATAGTATACGAGGAACGATCCCTAACTACTTGAGATGATAGGGTTTATCTGGTGCGAGAACGTCTATGCTTTGATTTGAGTCCCGACTGACTGGAGATCGCCAGAAAGTCTCTGTGGACTCATATTGGGTATAGAGGAACTCGTATGCAGATTCATATCATCAACAAAGGATCCATTGACCCGACTTGATAGGTTGGGAAATTCTCCTATGGATTTCTGTGAGAAATTAATTCTGGTAAAATCCTCGGCCGAGGTATCTGACGGCTTTATGTAAGTAGCTCATAAAGATTAAGTCAAAGAGAATTATTTCGATACCAGAATGCACAAGGTCAAGACAAAAGGAAAGGGAAACCGATGAAAGACCATACCCTTAAGTCTCGACTGGGAGATTGATCGATGGAGAGATTATGTCGTATACGGGAATTGTAAATGAAATAAAAGGTTCACTGAATTAATTCACCAGTGATTGGGCTCCATGGGCTTGTGGCTGGACATCGACCGTGGAGTGTGGGAGAATTCCCAAATTGGCAGGGGTGCTAATTTTGGAATGATTAATCGACAGAGTGTTCGATTGATTTAGAGTAAGTCTTACTCGAATAATTATATAATATTTAATTATAACCCACGGCCAATTATGTGGTGAACCTACGGGGGCATACACAATACACATGAAGTGAAAGCGAGGAAATAAGAACGACCGAGTCGACTGGGTGAATAATCGACTGGGTCGATTATTGTGGGTGGGTCGACTGGGTCGACCCAATTGGAACAAAAAGAGATCCAATTGGAATTGGATCTGGATCATAAATTAAATTGGAATTTAATTTGTGAATTAATTAATTAAGTTGGATTTAATTAATTAGAAAAGGTTTTTAATTAAATGGGCTTAGAGTCTGATTTAATTAAAAGGGAGATTAAGTTAATTGGGCTATTTAATTGGGAGATTAAATTAGGCCTGGTCAAATTAATTAACTGGGCCATGAATTAATTAGGAAACTTGGTCTTCTAATTAAAGAGGGACATGGCCCATGTAGGAGAGAGAAGACCTAATCCTAATAGGACTAGGTTAGGGAGATAACTGTAAGTAGCTATCTTATAGTTATTTTTCACACAACTCAACAAGCAAAATTTGAGAAAGAGCAAAAATTTTCTCTCCCTCTCCTAAGTGATCGACCGAACCCTGTTCTTCCATTGGAAGAATTTTTCGTTTTCGATCTTGTTCCTAAATCGTTCCTAATTCCTAGATCATAATATATCTTGTGTTCTAGCTGATCAAGATTTATTATTTTCGTGATATTGTGGTGTATCAACTCGTAGAGGCGCAACATGTGGGGCGCTACTCAAAAAGCTTGGATCGATTTTGCTAGAGCAGAAATCAGAGTTCGTTTTTGCTGACTGCCAACTTGGATTTGCAAGGAGATAGGTATAACGTGTAAACTAATACTATCGTTTTATTTATTCATACATATACAACTAGAGAGTATCCTGGCAAGATTCCGTAAGAGGTCCTAAAAATTTTTTATATTCCGCTGTGCCTAGGGCTGTTTATCTTACCGAATCCCAACAGTGGTATCAGAGCCAGGTTTAGGCTTTGTATATATATGAATTTGCAAATTCTGTGTTTTTTTAAATCATATGTTTGATTTATGTATGGCTAGTTCTTTAACTGTATATATGTTTTAGGACGTAGATCTGTTAACTTGGAGTTAATGTAAAATTTTGATTCGAAAATTTTATCGTGTTAATTTTTATTTTGGATTGAATTAATTAAAACTGTTGATTTTAATTAATTAAGAAATCAAACACAAATTAAAACAAAACAAAAGGAAATCAAATAATCAGATCGGCGCTTTATTATCTTGGTGAGAATTAGTGCTCGGCACACATTTTTGATTTTCTTTTGTAGACACTATTAACGTGACTATTTGTAATAGCATGTATATTGTTTTAATTTGGCATGTGCTACGTGAATTTTGAAGCAAACATCATGAATTGCAATTTGATTTTGTAAATTGCAACTTGAAGCCTGATGGGGGCTATTTCGCACCCTACATATTACTCGATTCGGATGAAGAAGTTAAGGTCGATCCGACCAATCCAAACAGATCGGGATCCCCTCGCAGACCCGGCAAGACGCAGCTCTCTTCGACCAGAAGATGATACTCCGGACCCATGAAGGATAATTGGGCCGAGTCCTATTAGGACTATGTTTCCATGTAACGCTAGGTTAAACATTGTATAAATACCTGGCTAATCATTGTATGAAACAACTACGAAATCCTCTACTTTAAGGAATACTCATATATTCTCTGCCTAAGGCATTACAACTGAATAAGAATCAATATTATTCAATCTCCAGATTAAAGTGTTATTAGGCTTTCTTTGTGGTTTTGCTTCTTGTTCTTAATCATTGCTTTTCTTTGTGTTTGATCCATCCGGAATAAAGTAACAGAGCCCTACATAATATATATACACAAATATCGTAATCCCCACCTATATTACGAATTCACTGGTATACAATTTACCTCGACGAAATCCGGTTAAATCAGTTGGCGCCCACCGTGGGGCTAGGTTAATTATTCGAATCGACACATGGCTCGCCCGAGGAAAAGCGCTCGCGTTGGAGCGAGAAGCAATACGACCACAGGTCACAACACATCTGAAGATCCACAAGACAACAACGATAACAACAATCAAAACACCAATGAAAACCTCCCAGATACCCGTTCCCGTCAGCAGGGACACCAAGGAGGTCTTACTGGTACAATACCAGAAGAACCGGAGCTCCCCGAAATACCCGCTCCTCTCCCTGGCGCTCAGGAAAAACTGAAACAAATAGCGATGCTCTTCAAGTCACTCTCTCCAGAAGAATTGCTGGTTTTAGACCAAATTCCTCGAAACGTTACGGCTCCCGGAGCAGCTCCTGCGACAGGAGTACCAAGGCCGAACGAACGAACCTCTCAACAAGCTGACAGCCCAGCAAGTGAGCGTCGCTCGCTGCACAGCCCACAGCAGGTCAATTCAAAACCCTCCGACAACCGTCCCCAAAGAAGAACTGGTCGAAGAGTACCACAAGTAGTTCGCAGTGGATCGAAGGAACGAACGATCATCCCAATCGAAGATGATATAGATGATACAATCCCCTATCGACCAAGAGCGACTCGATTCTCAGAACGAGAAATTGAAAGGATGGTACAGGAGCGACTCGAACAACGATTACGATCTGCACAAAACCCCTGGGCCCGGACTACAGAACTCCAGGAAAGCCTTGCGGCTTGCTCTCCCTTCTGCAGGGAAATAAAAGAAGCACAGTCCGCAGGACAGGTCCCGGGAAGACTACCCCGATATGATGGAACCACTGACCCGGACGATTATATCTTTAGCTTTACGAACATAATGAATTTGTATGCTCACTCCGCCGAATTCACCGCCAAGCTAATGGTAACAACATTCGAAGGACTCGCGCTAGATTGGTTCGCCAAACAGCCGGCCAACTCTATATTCAGTTTCCGGGAATTATGCAATAAACTAATACAGCAATTTGCCAGTCAGAGGAGGCAAAAACTTCCGATGAGCTACCTAGGAACTATACACCAACAAGAGGGAGAATCCCTAAGAAATTGGTTGGCAAGGTTCAACGTAGAATTACTCAAAATCGACTCACCGAATATCGATTACATAATTTCTATCCTCTTCGACCTCACTAAAAATAGGCAGTTCGGAAACGCCCTCAGTCGAAAACAACCAAGAACATTTGCCGACATTATGAGCTTGGCTTCTAAGTATATGACCCAAGAAGAGATGAATTCCTTTAAGGATAAAAACAAAAACAAAGCCACCACCTCAAGCTCCAAACGGCACGATAGGTTTCCTACCCAAAAAACTTCAGATTACGAGCGATCTTCCAAGAGAGGTAATGTTTTCCACCGACTGGAATACAACAAAACCGATCATGACAGACAACCTAATTTCTACCAAAGACCAAGAAACCATGATCAACCAATAAGAAGCAGGGTGAATCAAGTAGAACACCCAAGGTTAAATATTCCAATGGAAGAAATATTGGAAGTCCTAGAAAGAAATAACTGGATCCCCGAAGCGAGGAAAATCGCGCAGCCAAGACCAGGCTCTCGAAACTACGATCAGTACTGCAAATACCATAGGGCACACGGACATCGAACGGAGAATTGTTTTCATCTTAAGAGAGAAGTTGAGAAACTTATCGAGCAAGGAAAACTCGACGAATACATAGAGCGAAATAATCATAGAAGGGAAAGAAGTAGAAGCCCTCGGAATGTTGATCGAAGGAGAAATTCTCGTCAAAGGTCACCCGAACGCCGACCTATTCCGGAATCAAATCACGACCAGATCAATGGGACTATCCATACGATCTCCGGGGGTCCTGCCGGTGGAGATAGTCGTAACGCCCGACGGAGAACTGCCAGGTCCATCATTGGAAACTCAAAATACCCGAAAGAAATTTGGACCCTGGAAAGCAGGCCGTCAAACGATCAACAGATCAGTTTTAATGAAGGCGAAGCGCCTAAAAATATTGTCTGGGACGCAAGAGAGGATAACCCTGACTTCCCTATGGTAATATCGCTAGAAATAGCAAATTACAATGTCAAGAGAATCTTAATTGATAATGGGAGCTCAGCCAATATTATCTCCCGAGAAGTTTTAGCCCAAATGGACTTGGGACAGATAAACTTGCAGAAAGTAGCTACGCCATTAATAGGATTCGGGGGGTCCGAAATCATCCCCAGCGGAACGATAACCTTAAGCGTATCGCTCGGAAAAATACCCCACCGAACAGTAAAGCTAGTGAAATTTTTAGTAGTAGAGACCCCATTCGCTTATAATGCGATATTGGGACGACCTGCTCTCAATCTATTCCAAGCTGTTGTCTCTACTTATCATCAGAAGATAAAGTTTCCAACCGATACAGGCATCGGAGAAATAACAAACGACCATTGCATGGCTTGGGACTGCTATAATACTTCGTTAACGATGAAAGAACATCCTAAGTCCGTTACTCCGAGCAAGAGAAAGATCGAAGGCGATCTCATTAGAAACGAGGTTGAAATTCCTAGTACTGATCGACTAGATAAAAAGGGGAAAGAACCGCTAGACTTATCTTTGAAACCCCCAGAACACAAAGATATAATTCTAGTAGATGGCGACTCATCCAAAAAGACGAGAATTGGTACAGAGTTAAGTGAAGAAGGAGAAATAATGCTGATCGACTTCCTCAGAAACAACGCCGATGTCTTCGCTTGGAGCGCAAATGACATTGAAGGAATTGATCCTCGAATAATAAAGCATTCCCTAAAAATAGATCCTTTGGCGAAACCCGCCAGACAGAAGAAGAGAAATCATGGACCGGTGAAAGATAAAATTATCAAAGCCGAGGTAGAAAGGTTGCTCGAGGCAAAACAAATCCGAGAAATTCATTTCTCGGAATGGCTATGCAATGTCGTACTAGTCGCTAAAGGAGATAAAAAAGATAATAAATGGAGGATGTGTAATGATTTCACCGACCTTAACAAGTTGTGTCCACGTGACCCATATCCCCTCCCAAGGATTGACTTATTGGTCGACTCAACCGCTGGCTTCGCGTTATTCAGTATGATGGACGCCTTCCAAGGGTTTTACCAAATATACATGGATGAGCGGGACCAAGAGAAGACCGCGTTCATAACCGAGCAGGGAGTTTATTGTTTCATAGTGATGCCGTTCGGCTTAAGAAATGCCGGAGCTACTTATCAAAGGTTAGTAAACCTAATGTTCAAAGAACTAATCGGAGAGCTAATGGAAGTCTACGTGGACGACATGCTGGTCAAAAGCATGAACGAAGCAGATCATGTAAGGCATCTCGATCGATGCTTTCAGATCTTAAGAAAATATCGTATGAAGTTAAACCCAGCAAAATGCACCTTTGGTGTCAAATCAGGAAAATTCTTGGGATATCTAGTCCACCAACGCGGAATAGAAGCCAACCCAGAAAAAATCCGAGCCATAACTGAAATGAAACCTCCTAAAACAATCTCTCAAGTACAAAGCCTAGTTGGAAAGATCGTAGCATTAAACAGGTTTATATCAAAGTCTGCGGACAGAAGCCTCCCTTTTTTCCAAACTCTCCGAAAGGCAAAGAACTTTGTTTGGACCGAAGAATGCGATCAGGCCTTCGAGCAGCTCAAAGAACATTTGACGACACCCCCGATGTTAGCAAAACCAACAGAAGGAGAACCATTGTTTATGTACATCTCCATTTCCGACGTAGCAATTAGTTCAGTACTAATTAAAATCGAGGGCTCAGAGCATAAGCCCGTATATTATCTCAGCAAGTTATTACAAGGGGCGGAGAAGAATTACTTAGAAATAGAAAAATTCACGCTGGCCCTAGTGGTGGCCGCACGAAAACTCCGACCTTACTTCTTAACTTACAAAATCATCGTTCTGACGAATCAGCCACTAAGGCAAGTTCTAGCAAAACCGGAAGCTTCCGGTCGACTAATCAAATGGGCCATCGAACTCAGTCAGTTCGAGGTAGACTACAAACCGAGGATTGCCATCAAGGCCCAAGTGTTGGCCGATTTTATATTAGAAACACCGACACAGGCTACTGAATCATCAAGCTGCCTCAGCAACGATGTCCTGATCATTGAAGATCAAACTTGGCTAATGCACGTCGATGGTGCTTCATGCCGAGAAGGAGGAGGCGCCGGAATCAACTTCACCGGACCAAACAAAGAAGATTTAAATTACGCAATAACACTGGAGTTCGTTGTGACAAACAATGAAGCTGAATATTAAGCATTAATCGCAGGAATGGAAATGGCAATCAAAGCCAATATAAAAAGTCTTAAAGTACTAACTGATTCAGAATTAGTGCAAAGGCAGATAGAAGGCCTATACAACGCTAAGGAATTCAACATGGTCAAATACCTCGCCAAAGTGAAGACTCTGGCCGAGAAATTTGAAAGTTTTAGTATCCAGAACATCCCACGTTCGGAAAACAAATGGGCCGATCAGTTATCAAAATTCACGGGATCCCATGACGGAAAGACCGAACGGGTGATCAACTGGTTGATCTCCAATACACCAGCAATTGACATCGATGAAACACCAGCAGTGGATATAATGGAAATCGAAGAAGCCGAAGGGAACTGGATGACCCCTATGATAGACTATCTTCGAGAAGGAAAATTACCATCCGACCAAAATGAAGCTCGGAAAATAAAATATCGAGCTCCGAAATATACACTCATAGAAGGAAAACTCTACCGAAGATCAGTATCAGGGATTCTTCTAAAATGCGTACCTGAATCACAAACCCTCGATATACTACGAGAAATACATGATGGGGATGCAGGAAATCACAGCGGATCAAGAGCATTGGCTTTAAAATGTCTCAGGACGGGTTACTATTGGCCGACCATCAATAAAGATGCCGCTCAATATGTCCAAGAATGTCATCACTGCCAGATCCATGCTAACATATGCCATCGACCAGCAGAAAACATGCACCCTATTCCAGTTTGTTGGCCATTCGATCAATGGGGAATGGATATCGTGGGACCTTTCCCAGTGGCCAGATCGAAGAAATCTTATGTCTTGGTCGCCGTAGAGTACTTCAGCAAATGGATAGAATGCGTCGCCCTCGCACGAATAACTCAATTCCAAGTCATCAATTTCCTATGGAAATTCATAGTTTGTCGATTCGGCATCCCAAGGATCCTTATCTCCGATAATGGAACCCAGTTCGCTGGAAAACAGATAATAGAATGGTGTACAAAACTTGGAATTCAACAAAATTTTACCTCGGTAGGGCATCCTCGAGCAAATGGACAAACTGAAGTAGCAAACCGAGAGATAATAAAATCTTTGGAAAAAAGATTAGGAGCAGCCAAAGGAAAATGGCTAGATGAACTCCCAGGAGTATTATGGGCTAATCGAACCACGATAAGGAGCTCAACTGGGGAAACCCCATTTAGCCTTGTATATGGGTCGGAAGCGGTTATCCCAGTGGAAACCCTAATCCCAACGCCAAGAGTAGAAATGTTCGACGACCAAGAAAATGAAAAGTCAAGAGAAAACGACATTGATTTAACAGAAGCTTTAAGAGACAAAGCTGCTGTACGCTTACAAGCCACTAAAGCTAATATGGAGAAAGCATATAATCAAAAAGTACGCATCCGAACCTTCAAAGAAGGAGATTTGGTCTTGAAAAAGGTAGAAGTATCCAAGCATGTGGGAAAGTTACAACAAAATTGGGATGGACCTTACATCGTCATTGGTGTGGGGAAGAAAGGTTCATACAGAATTGCACATTTGGATGGAACTGCCTTACCAAGAACATGGAATGCTGTCAACCTTAGGAAATACTATGGTAAATAAATTTTGGCATATTATAATGCATTTTTTACTTTTTACTTTATCAGATTTCAATCTTTGTAATAAAGGCCTAGGCCTAAAGTTCAATTATTAAAGATTTCTTTGGCATTATATATATATATCGGTTAAACATTCATCGGAATCGCACAATCATATTGCCAGAAACGAAACGAGTAGAGTAAACATTGATCCGCTCAATAAAAACTCCTCGATACATCAAAAAGACTTTTTGGTTAAAAACCTAAGTCTACAATCAGAAACGAGTCGAGTAAACATTGATCCGCTCAATAAAAACTCCTCGATACATCAAAAAGACTTTTTGGTTAAAAACCTAAGTCTACAATCAGAAACGAGTCGAGTAAACATTGATCCGCTCAATAAAAACTCCTCGATACATCAAAAAGACTTTTTGGTTAAAAACCTAAGTCTACCATCAAGAACGAGTCGAGTAAACATTGATCCGCTCAATAAAAACTCCTCGATATATCAAAAAGACTTTTTGGTTAAAAACCTAAGTCTAATTAAAAACGAGTCGAGTAAACATTGATCCGCTCGATATAAACTCCTCGATATAATCAACGATCAAAAAAGACTTTTTGGATTAAAAATCTAAGTCTAATCAGAAAAGAGTCGAGTAAACATCGATCCGCTCGATAAACACTCCTCGAACTATTTACAAAGATCAAAAGGACTTTTTGGGTTAAAAACCTAAGTTCTAAATCAAAAACGAGTCGAGTAAACATTGATCCGCTCAATAAAAACTCCTCGATATATCAAAAGACTTTTTGGGTTAAAAACCTAAGTCTACAATCAAAAACGAGTCGAGTAAACATTGATCCGCTCAATAAAAACTCCTCGATATATCTAAAGACTTTTTGGTTAGAAACCTAAGTCTACAATCAAAAACGAGTCGAGTAAACATTGATCCGCTCAATAAAAACTCCTCGATATATCTAAAGACTTTTTGGTTAGAAACCTAAGTCTACAATCAAAAACGAGTCGAGTAAACATTGATCCGCTCAATAAAAACTCCTCGATATATATCTAAAGACTTTTTGGTTAGAAACCTAAGTCTATTTAAAAACGAGTCGAGTAAACATTGATCCGCTCAATAAAAACTCCTCGATATAATCAACGATCAAAAAAGACTTTTTGGGTTAAAAACCTAAGTCTAATAAAAACGAGTCGAGTAAACATCGATCCGCTCGATAAATACTCCTCTAACTATTTACGACGATCAAAAAAAGACTTTTTGGGTTAAAAACCTAAGTCTAATAAAAACGAGTCGAGTAAACATCGATCCGCTCGATAAACACTCCTCGAACTATTTACGACGATTAAAAAAGACTTTTTGGTTAAAAACCTAAGTCTACAATCAGAAACGAGTCGAGTAAACATTGATCCGCTCAATAAAAACTCCTCGATACATCAAAAAGACTTTTTGGTTAAAAACCTAAGTCTACAAACAGAAACGAGTCGAGTAAACATTGATCCGCTCAATAAAAACTCCTCGATATATCAAAAAGACTTTTTGGATTAAAAATCTAAGTCTAATCAGAAAAGAGTCGAGTAAACATCGATCCGCTCGATAAACACTCCTCAAACTATTTACGACGATCAAAAGGACCTTTTGGGTTAAACAGAAAAACCTAAGTTCTAAATCATAACAAGTCGAGTAAACATTGATACGCTCAATAAAAACTCCTTGATCTTTTCCTAATAATCTAAAGGATCTGCTAACACTCCTGAAGTTTTGAAGATAGACAAAGAATAATACAGTCTGCTCGGATAAAGCTACTCATAAGAAAATTATGACAGAATTAACGACAAGGAAGATATAAGGAATAAAGTATATTTTATTCATCAAATTTGTTACATACAAAAGCCTTACGTTACAAGGATCTACATACTACTTAAAGATCATTACAATGATTTAAATGAGATAATCCTCTATTATCGGCGATCTTCACGACAATGTCCACGGAAACACCAATCTCCTCCCTAGTACCTCGTCGATTATAATAAACCACCTAAGAAGCATGCTGCTCAGGATGGTCGACTTCTTTGGTTCGACGGCCAGGCTCTGAAGATCAAATGTTCTTCCAGACGAAATGAACATTACCAGCCAGATAGCTAAGCAATGCTCACTCATCCGAAAGAAGATACTGCTTTTACTTTATCTATAAAACATTTTACTCTATAGCAGCACCTCTTCGGGACCGTCGTGAAAACGGTAACTTTACCAGCCACCCCGCTGGTCTATCACTCCTGAGGTTACATCGAAGAACAGGGGTGACTGGCAAGTATGAACCCACCATGTGCAAACGGAAACCACGGACCTCTAGCATGATGAAGACTAATGCAGAGATCTCA